>OZ020221.1:15476734-16105305 GCA_963971325.1 Aphodius granarius
AAAAGCCAAGTTATTGGGTTCTAGGCTACAGGAATGGAATCTTTTTGTACGAGGTGTGACAGTGTCTTCATTTACAAAGTGTAACAAGCCTTTTAAAGCATGTTTTAAAATGGAATGAGTTTGATATTCCCCACAATCCTTCTGAATGGTGGCTTTTTATCGATCGATCAAATAACAGCTTGAAAGCAGTACTTTTGCATATTCTTTGAATTTATAGAATTTGTTAACTGATTTTGATGCAGTTTTCTCAGTTTTTTAAAGTACCGCTGTATCCGTAAATCTAGACATCTTGCAATAAATCCGCTCTCAGTTTCTAATTATGTAAGGCAAATATAATCTGGAGCAAATATTTTTTTTGTTTGGTTGTATCAGAAAGTTGAAAATTTGTTCCCTTGTGTAATGGTCGTGAAGATGCACCATTTGAAGTTTTAGGAAGTTTTTTAACACCTCACCTTATAAACCAGTGCGAACTGAATGATTTGGTTAAAGAGTTAAGTTTATCAAAAGAAAACAGTCGAGTTATTGGGTTCTAGGCTACAGGAATTGAATCCTTTCGCACGAGGTGTGACAGTGTCTTCATTTAGAAAGCGTAACGAGCCTTTTAAAGCATATTTTAAAATGGTAGGAATTTTACGTGTATATCACGATGTTGAGGGTCTTTCGAAAGAGTTTCTTATTCCGCACGATCCTTTTGAATGGTGGCTTTTTATCGATTCATCAAAATACAGTCTGAAAGCAGTACTTTTGCATATTCTTTGAATTTATATAATTTGTCAACGGATTTTGTTGCAGTTTTCTCAGTTTTTTTTTCAAGTATCACTGTAATTGTAAATCTAGACCTGTTACTATAAATCCACTTTCAGTTTCTAGTTATGTAAGGCAAATATAATCTGGAACAAATATTTTTCTTTTGGTTGTATTAGAAAATTTGAAATTTGTTCTCTTGTGTTATTGAATTATAATACCAAGAAAAATGCCTAAATAAGTAACAGCTTATTATAGTCTGAAACATTTCTACATAATGTAATAATATAAAAAATCAGATAAAATAAGAAATAGGTTCCTTCAATTTATGCCCTTATTCTTTCGATTTGTTTGAAATAACTATTACGACCTATTTTTCACAATATGTTTCTTATTGATATACCTATTGTGCCATTAGAAACAGGCGGCAAACACGATTACTGTTACCCTACATTTGAAACCTGGCGTCACGTAAAAAACGAAAGTTGTGTAGATACCAACCTTTTATTCCCGTTTGGTATATGTTGATTGCAAAATGACCTCCGCAAGTGAGATGAGTATCACCAGGGCATTTCATATTGCATGAAGAGTCTGGAAGTTTTGCAGAAACAGGGGGTTCTGTGTTCCCACAAAAGCATTCATTACTGCAAAAAAAACATATGTAACATATACCATAATGAATTCCTCTGTTCTTTTTTCCTTCTAATATCAGTGAACTGAAATAAAGAGGAAAAAAAACAACCAATATAATTAAAATAGGGTTGCCAGAAAGCTTGATACCAATGGCATAAAATCGCAGACCAAAATTGCCAATTGCATTTTTATTACTCATAGAATGATATAATAATAGATATTAATCACTGATACCAAAAAAAAAATTTCATTTTATGATAATATTATTTGCTTGGAAAAATATGTGTCTAGGAAATATGAATTTTGTAATGGTTTCGGATAAAGCTTCCAAAAGTTTTAAAGCAGTTTTTTTTTCTAGATTGACTGTAATTTCAAACTGTGTGTATTTCTATGCAATATTTCTAAATAATTTTTATTTTAATATTGAATAAGCAAATGTTTTATTCAAAGGATATATTTTAAATTTCATTGCTAGCTTATGTTTTTCAAAATCAAAAGAAATTGAATGTACAAATTTTGTATTGTTATTGCATGCTGTATTTATTTGCTACTAACGTTCTACTAATGCCCGAGATGTCAAAATGCCTCCCGGAGACCTAACACAGACGTCAAATACCCCATACTCCGGTGCAATATCGGAGATCTGGTAAACATAGCCTAAAATCAAAGGAACTTACCCGTATTCAACACCAGCAAATACGTAACCAGTCTGAAGGCACAAATATTTACAACTTTCCGGGCTATTCTTCGGCAACTTTATCGTATATCCACTAAGTATTCTAAAACTCTTCTCATCCTTGTAGCAACCCAATGGCCCAAACTTCCTACCTCCATTATCGCAATAGTTAGGCAACTGCTTCGGGTAAAACTGACCTTTCTGTATAAGGCACGTTACGGTAGCAATTTCTTGCTTGCACTCTTGCGTCCTTGCCCTGTGGATTGCCGATATGGCCTCACGTGTGGAGATATCACAATCAGGCACAAAATCTAATTCTTCTAGCCTCAGTCGGAGATTTGTTTTATTCGTTGCAGGCCGTTCAGTTATTTTTTTGATCGACTTGGTATACCTGACGTCCTCGTCATCCAATAAGTTGTCTCTGGCCTTCCTGGCTGAATTAACGGAATTTTCAGCTTCATTTGTATCGCCTTTTAAATTTTTGTGAGGACTCCAAGCGTTTGTTGTAGTCTCGTAGTTTAACCCCACAAACTTATAAGCAAGAAAGAGCTGAAGAACTATGAAAAGGATTCCCAAGAGGAAGAAGGTCTTGTAACGCATCATCCATCTACCAACAACATTCTTTGTAATTGTAACCATCTCTCGCATCTAACATTTCGTTATTTAAATTTGCTCTTGAGCTTAGAAGGGGTTAGGAGGATAAAAACATTACTATATCAGTCGAATTTAGACGTGTTCGATTTAGGCTGTCCACCTACTACATGTCGATAATGACGAATTGTATTCGTGTACTTTATCGGAAGGTTGAATATAATCGCAAAAATTTTTTCATACCGTCTGTCATATTTGCGTCCCTTCTGTCAAAATTGAAAATTGCAGAAAACAGTGCATCCATAGAGTTTAGAATACTAGTGAGATTTTTCGGATGTAAACTCCCTAAGATGTATTTGAACTTTTCCTCCATGGGCGTCCGCAGGAAAATTTTGACGGGGTGTGCAAAAATATCGACATTGTCAAAGACAGCTCTCCAAATAATGAGGTGGAAAAACTGAATAATGATTTTTACTTTCCGACTAGTCCCTAGAAGGAAAGTATTGTAATCGACGGAAAAAAATGTCGGGATTTCAGTGGAAATACGCGTTTTGAGGTCCCCTGAATCCTGAATCGATTGCAATGATTTCAGGAAAATGTATGTACGTACGTATGTGTGTGTGTGTATGTATGTTTGTGAACACGATAGCGTCCAAACGGTACAACGGATCGGGCTGAAATTTTGCATACTTATTTAGAATTGCCAGGGGACGAACTGGATTGCTTTTGGCCACAGTTTGACAACCGGAAGTGGCAAATGTTACATACATATTCTTAGAGATTTATTCGTTTTTGACCAATTTGATAGTTGCTCATCCTCCCGTGACTTTAAACATGTATACCAATTTTCAGATCGGTGGGATGATCGGTTTAGATGCTAAAAGAGTTTATAGAAGCAGTTTGACAGATTCCGCAGCCTTCATCGTTGTGTTGCGAATTGTCAGATTTTGACAAACGTCAGTGCCACTGACATGACATGACATTAAATATCAGTATGACAAATGTCATTATTTCATAGAAATTGATGTTAGGTAGGGTACAGAGTGGCTTTGACATCACAAAATTGAGTAATGGCAAAAGTATTCAGACCATGGTGTGCTACAGCGTATACAGCAGGCGTTGATGTTATTTTTAATTCGCCTAAGATCGTTAAATGGCGCTGACAGTACTGATTCGCACGGTATGCGCGCTGTTAGATCGACCGATCGTGACAGTTGGTCTAACAGCGCGCGTGGAGTGTTGTCAAACTGTTGTCACATTCGTTGCAAACGTTCCTAATTAGCCATCCGTGAACAAAGACGGATGTATAATGCATTCGTTTCCACAAGATTCAGAGGTATGTACCATATATATTCGTTTTAATTTCGTTATACTTGATACAAAGTTAATTATTTGCTATTATGCACTTCTAAGATGGAACCATAAATAAATTTGTATAATATTCATTGATATAAGTTTTACTTATTTTCAGCATCAGGAAACTTTGCAGATACTGATCCAATGGGGACATCATCATTTCTGTATTAAATTTTATTTTATATTATATTCGTGTTTGTACATTAAATATTACACTTTATTACATTTTTATTCTGTCTTTTGTGTGTCTTCATATTTGTTGGCTTCTGGCGAGCGAACTAGATAGCAACTCTATCGATGTTGTCCAGTCCGCTCACCAGAACGCGTCAAAAATGAAAACATACGCAATGGTTCTACGAAAATTTGAAAGTACGGGGGAATACTGCCGTCGGCAGCGCCATCTATCGACGTAAGGCGAACTAATGTTAGAGGGAAACAAAATACGGTGGAGTGGGACGTCTATATCAGTATATATATATATATATATATATATATATATATATATATATATAGTAAAAAGGATTATCTTTTTTTGGGCATAACCGCTATCTTAAATGCAACCGTAGACACGTGTTTCGGACTTATTAGTCCTCGTCAGTACGGTATAGCCAAAGAGAAAGGATGGAAACTCAATGGAGAACTCAACAAAAGGGACCTTAATCAGGGAGACCAACGTCACCATTTGGAGCTTCAGTCACGACATCCTCGGATTTGAGGACAAGAAGTAACGTCGCGCCGAGGCAACAAGTACTTCTTGTCCTCAAATCCGAGGATGTCGTGACTGAAGCTCCAAATGGTGACGTTGGTCTCCCTGATTAAGGTCCCTTTTGTTGAGTTCTCCATTGAGTTTCCATCCTTTCTCTTTGGCTATACCGTACTGACGAGGACTAATAAGTCCGAAACACGTGTCTACGGTTGCATTTAAGATAGCGGTTATGCCCAAAAAAAGATAATCCTTTTTACTATATTTATATTTAGATTTCACCGCAAACAATACCTTTTTTCCTTTATATTGTACCAGGGCTAAGGTTGCACCTCGGGGTGTACTTGTTGCCTCGGCGCGACGTTACTTCTTGTCCTCAAATCCGAGGATGTCGTGACTGAAGCTCCAAATGGTGACGTTGGTCTCCCTGATTAAGGTCCCTTTTGTTGAGTTCTCCATTGAGTTTCCATCCTTTCTCTTTGGCTATACCGTACTGACGAGGACTAATAAGTCCGAAACACGTGTCTACGGTTGCATTTAAGATAGCGGTTATGCCCAAAAAAAGATAATCCTTTTTACTATATTTATATTTAGATTTCACCGCAAACAATACCTTTTTTCCTTTATATTGTACCAGGGCTAAGGTTGCACCTCGGGGTGTACTTGTTGCCTCGGCGCGACGTTACTTCTTGTCCTCAAATCCGAGGATGTCGTGACTGAAGCTCCAAATGGTGACGTTGGTCTCCCTGATTAAGGTCCCTTTTGTTGAGTTCTCCATTGAGTTTCCATCCTTTCTCTTTGGCTATACCGTACTGACGAGGACTAATAAGTCCGAAACACGTGTCTACGGTTGCATTTAAGATAGCGGTTATGCCCAAAAAAAGATAATCCTTTTTACTATATTTATATTTAGATTTCACCGCAAACAATACCTTTTTTCCTTTATATTGTACCAGGGCTAAGGTTGCACCTCGGGGTGTACTTGTTGCCTCGGCGCGACGTTACTTCTTGTCCTCAAATCCGAGGATGTCGTGACTGAAGCTCCAAATGGTGACGTTGGTCTCCCTGATTAAGGTCCCTTTTGTTGAGTTCTCCATTGAGTTTCCATCCTTTCTCTTTGGCTATACCGTACTGACGAGGACTAATAAGTCCGAAACACGTGTCTACGGTTGCATTTAAGATAGCGGTTATGCCCAAAAAAAGATAATCCTTTTTACTATATTTATATTTAGATTTCACCGCAAACAATACCTTTTTTCCTTTATATTGTACCAGGGCTAAGGTTGCACCTCGGGGTGTACTTGTTGCCTCGGCGCGACGTTACTTCTTGTCCTCAAATCCGAGGATGTCGTGACTGAAGCTCCAAATGGTGACGTTGGTCTCCCTGATTAAGGTCCCTTTTGTTGAGTTCTCCATTGAGTTTCCATCCTTTCTCTTTGGCTATACCGTACTGACGAGGACTAATAAGTCCGAAACACGTGTCTACGGTTGCATTTAAGATAGCGGTTATGCCCAAAAAAAGATAATCCTTTTTACTATATTTATATTTAGATTTCACCGCAAACAATACCTTTTTTCCTTTATATTGTACCAGGGCTAAGGTTGCACCTCGGGGTGTACTTGTTGCCTCGGCGCGACGTTACTTCTTGTCCTCAAATCCGAGGATGTCGTGACTGAAGCTAAGTCCGAAACACGTGTCTACGGTTGCATTTAAGATAGCGGTTATGCCCAAAAAAAGATAATCCTTTTTACTATATTTATATTTAGATTTCACCGCAAACAATACCTTTTTTCCTTTATATTGTACCAGGGCTAAGGTTGCACCTCGGGGTGTACTTGTTGCCTCGGCGCGATGTTACTTCTTGTCCTCAAATCCGAGGATGTCGTGACTGAAGCTCCAAATGGTGACGTTGGTCTCCCTGATTAAGGTCCCTTTTGTTGAGTTCTCCATTGAGTTTCCATCCTTTCTCTTTGGCTATACCGTACTGACGAGGACTAATAAGTCCGAAACACGTGTCTACGGTTGCATTTAAGATAGCGGTTATGCCCAAAAAAAGATAATCCTTTTTACTATATTTATATTTAGATTTCACCGCAAACAATACCTTTTTTCCTTTATATTGTACCAGGGCTAAGGTTGCACCTCGGGGTGTACTTGTTGCCTCGGCGCGACGTTACTTCTTGTCCTCAAATCCGAGGATGTCGTGACTGAAGCTCCAAATGGTGACGTTGGTCTCCCTGATTAAGGTCCCTTTTGTTGAGTTCTCCATTGAGTTTCCATCCTTTCTCTTTGGCTATACCGTACTGACGAGGACTAATAAGTCCGAAACACGTGTCTACGGTTGCATTTAAGATAGCGGTTATGCCCAAAAAAAGATAATCCTTTTTACTATATTTATATTTAGATTTCACCGCAAACAATACCTTTTTTCCTTTATATTGTACCAGGGCTAAAGTTGCACCTCGGGGTGTACTTGTTGCCTCGGCGCGACGTTACTTCTTGTCCTCAAATCCGAGGATGTCGTGACTGAAGCTCCAAATGGTGACGTTGGTCTCCCTGATTAAGGTCCCTTTTGTTGAGTTCTCCATTGAGTTTCCATCCTTTCTCTTTGGCTATACCGTACTGACGAGGACTAATAAGTCCGAAACACGTGTCTACGGTTGCATTTAAGATAGCGGTTATGCCCAAAAAAAGATAATCCTTTTTACTATATTTATATTTAGATTTCACCGCAAACAATACCTTTTTTCCTTTATATATATATATATATATATATATATATATATATATATATATATATATATATATATATATATATATATATATATATATACAGGTAAACCTCGTTTTGCGCCGCTTCGATTTACGCCGATTCACAATTACGCCGGTTGGTGCCGGCCGTGGGATTCCCCGGTTCGACCGACACCAGATGACAGTAGGAGCCGCGATTTTGATAGCAGACACACTTTTACACCTTATTTCGTTTTATTACTGTGCAAGCCAGCAGCCTACAGTGTGTGTGAAATTGTTTCATAGTTAGTTTTCGTTTTGTTTTTAAGAAAAATAAAAAGGTATAAAATATTTTTGGCCTCTTTTGTCTAAACTTTGTGACCGAAATAACCTTCCAAAGAAAGCAATGGACCAGGGGGCAATTTCTACTCTTAAAGCGTGTTATTTTGCGTATAACATTAAAATAAATGATGATAGATACTAATTCCAGACTGCTAAAAATTATTGGCTTTCATACGACATTTAAAATGTTAATGTTAAAAGAAGCGCCACAGTTGCCGTTCGCCCTTATGCTATAATTCTACAAGAAAGGAAGTAACAATCAAAGCAATTGAAATTGGATGCTTTTTTCAAAAAGTGTGAGAATTTAATTTTGTACCGACGTACTGGTGAATTAGTATTTACTTTAAAAATTCATAATTATAACAACAGATTATTATTTATTTTCTAAACAAATTGAATCTTTATTTGTTAAATACATTTATCATTTATTTTGAATATATAAATATAGGCTATATATTAAATAAATACGTTGTTCTTAGAATTTTGACACCGAACCTAACCTTACATTGTCCATTATATTTGAATTCATTTTACGCCGATTTTTTTTACGCCGGTGTCTGTCGGAACGGAACCCCGGCGTAAAACGAGGTTTACCTGTATATATATATATATATATATATATATATATATATATATATATATATATATATATATATCTTTTATCTATGATTCAGACACTTCATTGTGCCCACGATGTAGTCGGAAAGTTGGGTGAGGGCCAACCCAGATATTTTATTGTAAATTTCTCCCTCTCCCCACAATTTGCAAAGTCAAGGAGGTACAAGTGCACCAGTGGCGGCTCGTCAGGGGTGGCAGGGTGGGCAGTGCCCACCCAAAAAATATTGGATCACCTGGTACTGGTATGCAGTGTTTCACGTTTTTATTTGGACGTTATTAATACAATATTTGTTACAGTTAAGTATTTGCCTAATATAAATTCCTTACAACCACTGTGTCTATAAACTCTATATGCCTGCATTATTATATTGAATACATAATAAAATCCAACGCTGCTACGCTACTGGCCGTAGAATTGGTAAATAACGGTAGTGTATGCAACCGAAACTACCAGGTCGGGGTGGCACTTGAGATCGTGCCCACCAGCGGTGACGGTTTTCTACTGCAAGCGCGTAAACTGTCCAGCAAGCCGGTGGAGTGGGGGTAGCGAAAAATTCATGTTTGACGTCATAGCCCTAGGCACATAACCCCATACGATAGCATAGACGTATTCTAATAGGCAATAGCGCATGCAACAAATTCGCGCAAAACGTCGGCCGTTTTATTAGGGTTGTTTATTGTTTACTCGACCTTCTTGATGGTTCTTGCGGTTAACTACTTCTTAAAAATATGTCGGTTCAAATTTGTAGTGTTTACTTAATAACATATAGTAACACTTCATTAAATAAGTCGTTAAAACTGCATTGGTATTTTGCCCACCCAATTAAACCTATCGCGAGCCGCCACTGAAGTGCACCCGTTGCACATTTGACAGAAACATTTAGGCTGTCATATTGACACTAAAATTTTGGTTAGCTATCATTCGTTATGCTATTTCCTCTCGAACTAGTAATTATCTAGATTAGAACACTAGCTGTCTGGTCATGGTAATCGACGAACAAAAATCCCTTGAATTCATTGCAATCCGCCTCAACGAACGAAAGAGTCTCCGCTCCGGTGGTGGAAATTTGAATTAAACAATTCGGGATAAATAGCGCCATCTACATTCGCTTGTTCAGGCGAATGACGCATTTCATTGGCTATTCGCCTCAACGAGCGAAAGAGTCCCACTCTGGTGGTAGAAATTTGAATTATACAATTCGGGGTAAAAAGCGCTATCTACATTTGTCCGTTCAGGCGGATTCACCTGAACGAGCAAATGTAGATGGTGCAACTCATCTCAGAGCAGGACCATAAGCGGGACCCCATCGCTCGTTGAGGCGAATAGCAAACTTACCCCGACTGTTTTGTATCTATTTTATAATCATAGAAAATGCCTTTGTAGAAAGGAAAGTATCTAAATTCGCCTCAACGAACGAAAGAGTCTCCGCTCTTGTGATAGAAATACAAATACAATTCGCGATAAATAGCGCCATCTACATTCGCTTGTTCAGGCGAATGGCGCATTTCATTAGCTATTTGCCTCAACGAACGAAAGAGACCCACGCTGGTGATAGAAATTTGAATTAAACAATTCGGGATAAACAGCGCCATCTACATTCGCTTGTTCAATACGAATACAAAATAGTTTTCGTCGTTTTTTGTCCGAATTGAATTGAGATGAATTGCTCGAATTTCTCAATGGTATGAAATCCCGATATATATCGTAGTCCTGATCAAACTCAAACTATGATACAATATTATATAGTTCAGTGGATACAATTCGCCTCAACGAGGGAAAGAGCCTCTGGTGGTGGAAATTTGAATTAAAACAGTCGGGATAAAAATAACGCCGCCAAATATGAATCCCATTTTCATGTCACGTTTTATTTTACGACATGTCTTGTTTGCAGATTCGAAAATCCTTGAAAATCGTGTACTAAATGCAGCAAATTCTTAAACTTGCTGAAAAAGAAACGAAAACCGGTTACGAAACAGCTGCGCCTGACAAAAACTGCCAACGTTGCTTAGAAAACTTTCATGCAAGGTCACACGAGCATTTTGCTGACGTCCGTTTGCAAACCATTTTGCAAACGCACGTTTCAGCGACCGGTCACACAGCAAACGGGCGTAGGTAAAATTAGTAAAAAATTGTTCGAGTTAACGAGCTCATGCTGCTAAATAATAAAAATATTAATGAAATCTCGAACGTATCCCAGCGTGTGTGAGATCAAGATTTAAAAACCATGGAGAGTCGGTACCGACTGTACCAAGGACGATGGGATCCTCATATGATGGGCGACTACTGTTGGAGTGTTCAGAGGGACTGCCAAACCAAAATATACAGCAGATAGGCTGCAAACGGAAATGTATTCCCCGTTTGTTGTTTGTGTTTTTACAAACATGTCTTGTAATTTCTTAACTATAATCATTTAATAATTATTAAAATACTAAATAAATAAGTTCTCAAGTATCAACCTCAATAGTGATTTTTCTAATAGCATAGCAAGGCACAGAGTTAGATATCATTTTCAAACATCATTTTGGGATGAATTAGTAAGAAGCAAGTCAGCAAAAGTTATGTTGTACAATTAGTACATTTTAATTAACACTAAAAACAATCCTGTTTGTTGTCTGGTAATTCTAAATAACCAAATTTTAGCCCAATCCGTTGTGTGCCATTTGGGCGCTATCGTGTTGACACACATACATACATTTTCCACTAATCATTGCAATGGATTCAGGGGGCCTCAAAACCCGTATTTCTGCTGAAATCGCGCTTTTTTCTTTCGTCAATTGCAATATTACTGTCTTAGGATACTAGTCAAAAATTTAAAAAAAGCTTGTATTTAATTTACTTTCTATTTAGTTTTATCTATAACAATTGGTGAAATTCGGTAGTTAGAAAGGAACAATGTCAAGACACCGGGTCATCATAATTGAGTCACAGGGTGCAATATTACTTTCCGGTAATCGCATACCAAACTTTACTTATAGCGCGAGTAAATTTTAAATGTTTGGAACTTTTCTACTTGTTTGCTGTTTTTCCCTCTTTAAGTTGTTGTTGACTGTAAGTAATTGACATAGATGTCATCCTTTATTGGGTTACTTTAATTTAAAACTGGAAATCAAAGGTGGGGGTTTCATACTTGTTATGTTATACAGACAAGTCTGTTTGCGCAAGTGAATGTTCCAATACCACAAAACAGTACTGATTCCGATGACTCTCAATTATGATTATCCGGTATAGAAGTCATTTAAGGAGATATATGTATTAAAATCATATATTTTTTCTTCATAAATTACATATCATCACAACATTAGACAAATACAAAAACAACGTAAAACTATTAAATGCATGTCTGTTCGGCTCCACAAACTCAAAGCCTCAACAGGCCATATTACTTTAAGCTCCTCAAATTACGAACGAGAGCACAAAACTTTTACTCGTCTTTTTCCAAACGCACCCCCATAGGCCCTAACATATTTGTTGAGGGGCCTGCCTCGCCCATCTGATTCTTGTAACTCTCCATAATATTTTTCAAAGCGTTTAAATCAATATCAACCGGTTTGAACTCCTCAATATCATCAAAATTTTCATTCCTTTCCATAAAACTCTTCCCAATCGTTGTGCCAGCCAATTCACGATCCATCTCCTCCATCAAAGTCTTCATATCTCCCATACCGCCACATAAATTCTCATCTTTACCATAGTCGCTCATCTCTGAGTCCGAACTTTCCCATGCATTGTCCTCTGGAATAACAAAATTTAAAATGTCTTGCACAGCACAGGCAAAAGACGAGGGGTCAAAATTAATTTTTGAATCGGAAGTTGTGTCTTTTTTTTGCCTTGGAGGCCTGGAAGGGGGTTGTCCATTAGGAAACTCTGCTCCATCTATATCAGAGACATGGTTCAGGAAAGAATCCAGAGTCTCGGTAAATTTAGAGGCGTCGCTGTTTCGGTCAAACTTGAATATGTTGGGTTTTCCGTATTGCGTTTCAAGCATCTTATCGAGTTCATCGGGGGAAATATTTAACCAGGATTCGTCGTCATTTTCTTCGGAAATGGCATCTTCGAGTTCCTTTAGTGAATCAACAGAATATTCCAGGTTTTTAAGGGTTTGTAATATTTTTGCTCCAGTCGAAAATTCTGGTTTGGTAATTTCATTTTCGAGATAATATTCTTTAGCACTTGTGTATCTCTTTTTGTATTCCTGAGATTCTTCAAACAAGTCATTAAAATATCCATTTTCTTTTAATTTTTCAACGTACTTAGCAAATTTCTTATCACCCTCAACATTATTTGGTTTTGCCTCACAAACCAAAATTTCAAAACCACATGCTAATTTTACTCCTAGTAGATGTTCCTTATAGTCCTTTCCAAGACCTGTTGGCAAATTCCAGCCAGTTTTCCTATCCGGAACATACTTACTATTCATCAACATTGCATATAAACATTTTGTGAATGTAACTCGAGATCGTACTCTAACTTCTGGAGGAAAGTACTTCATTGCCCTGCAGTGTTTCATATCCATGACATCACGGTTGACAAAAGCACTTGTAGCGGCAGCTACAAGGTTAGGATTTTCATTCAGCAGGGCAGCAACCGCTACTGGGAGATAGGCATTTGCATGGTGTTGATTTTCCTTAATTTTCTCCGGATAGCCAGAGATTTTACGGTTTATGGACGACTGAATACCTTCAGGGCATTGGGTAAAAGTGTGATTCTTTGAGATGAAGTGAACGGCTTGTGCAATTGTAATTTTTTCATCTTTTGCATCTTTCTTGGGAGCAACAATATGTAGATGGCCTCGGGAAATATACACCTGTAATGCAAAAATATTTTATAAGTGGACATTTGTTATATACGGAGTTTTTTTATATCCGGTCTCGACTTAATACTTCTACTTAATACCTCTTTTTAATAATAATATATCTATTCGTATAGTATATAACTAACTGCTGGTTTATTCACCTACACGTTAAGTCCTGTATAAATATGTGTCAGATAAGTTGATGTTGTTGCCCCATTTTTTGTCATTAACACAGGAATCATGGGACGAGTTCTGTACAAGATGATTAGTAATCTACTACTTGAATGAGTTGGAATACACCAACAAAATTTGATCTATCTGACACATAGCTATACGGAACTTTACGTGCGGGTTTAATTAATAATTCATTCGTTCTCACCTCCACAACCACAATAAGTTAGAATTAGTTAATACAATAAAATATATTTCCATAAATGAGAATTCAAAATTTGTACTTTTTAGTTTACTTCACTAGTGTCAGATTTTTAGACCAAAATTTGAACCAAACTGGACAGTGCCGCCAAGCATCTCAAGTTTACCGTTTAAAATAAATGAGGTTTTGGAGAATTGGATTAGTTTTGCAGTTTCAAATGAACACAAATTTGACCTCTGACAATGGCGTAACACTATAATATAGAATAGAATAAGTTTTATTAGCTGTGTAGTTAATATCAGTCAAATACAGTTAGTTAGAATAATTTATTTATTAACTTTATTTTGTAATTGGTGTAGGGTGATAATTTTATGAGGTACTTCTTAACTGTGTTTTTGAAAGCTGTTGGTCTAGAGATGACTTCCATGTCTCTGGACATTGGTTATATGTAGCTAATAGGCCTGTTTCCTAAGCTCATTCCGAATACGTTCGGAACGGATTTTATATTGGACCAATATGAGGTCTTACAACGATTCTCCCATATCGTCACTGCTATGACACATCTGGTCCAACATAAATTCCGCACCAGAATATGCTCAGCGAACAAGCATATTGTCCTTCTAAGCTATTCATTGGTATGCAGTCTTATGTATGGTGGACTTAGCGGGAAAATTAATCCAGTGGCCAATAAATTTGATTTTAGGGAGGTCAAGTTCTCCCTATTTTGCACTGTATGTCAAAACATGTAATCTGAAATTTGCATAACCTGAACATCCATTGTAAATAACTCAACAAGCAAAAGATTTGCAGCCACAATGTGGCCCCCACCCAACTTTCTAACTAAATTATTGCCACAGATGTCTAAACATTTTTACTATTACTCAATTTCGTGAAGTCACACTCTGGACCCCAACCTAACGTCAATCATTGGGTGCATTCAGCCAGGTTTACACTATTAGTTGGCACTAGCTATGCTACCGCTACGGTTACATTGGGATACACGTTTTTTTGCTGCGAAAAATGGCCACTGCTACAAGTAGCAATTTAGTAGCGCTTTTAAGCCATAGCCACTCTGGATCCTATCTAACGTTAGTTTCTGTGACATAATGACATTTAATATCACACCATGTCACTGGCACTGATGTTTGTCAAAATCTGACAATTTGCCACACAGCGACGAAGGCTGTGGATTCTGTAAAACTGGTTCTATAACCTCTTATAGCGCCTAAACCGTTCATCCCACTGATCTGTAATACAATTTCTGGAAAATGTATGTATATATGTATGTATGTATGTATGTATGTGTGTAAACAAAACAACGGATTGGGCTGAAATTTGGTATATATATTTAGAATAACCGGGGGACGAACTGCATTGTTTTCGGTGACAATTTTGGCCAAACTGATATCAGTTTACCATCCAGTGACTTTAAATATGTATACAAATTTGCAGATCAGTGGGATGAACGGCTTAGGCACTATAAGGGTTTCTAGAAGCAGTTCGACAGAATCCACAACCTTCGTCGCTGTATTGCAAATTGTCAGATTTTTACAAATATCAAACTCATCCTTTTTCCTAATCAAATCTATATTTCATACAATGTAAGGTATAAATGAACACAATGTCCTAGGGTTGCCGCCCCATATCCTGGCAAGGCTATTTTTAATTAAAAATTATTTAAGATAAATTGGTACTAGTAATTTACCCTCATCGTTTTTCCTAATCAATTGTATACCAAAATGTAGGTTGCTTTGTTGCGAACATTGTGGTGTAGGGCCTTTGCAAAAGTTGGCATATCTTAGGGTTGCCGCGATTTTAAATATGAATAGTAAAAGGTATGAGTAATAAAATGAGTAAAAGGGTACGTTCACATGATAAGCGCCTAGCACGCATTTACACTATCGCTGTGCTATCGCCTACTATTACGATAGACAATGAAGCAGAATAGCAGTTACCTTCGTACTTACCAGTTACCAATCTTAGTTTGGCGTTTTTTGTAAGTCTTTGGCTCTCGATTGGTACCAAATTTTTGAAGAAAAAGAATGACCGGAACTATTAAAAAAATACCTTAAATAATATTTAATTAAAAATAGCCTTGCCAGGATATGGGGCGGCAACCCTAGGACATTGTATTCATTTATACATTATATTGTGTAAAAAATAGATTTGATTAGAAAAAAGGATGAGGAAAGGTCGATCTAGGTCCGGATCTTGTACTAAGAAGTGTTCAGACACTTCATTGTGTCAACAATGTAATCGGAAAGTTGGGTGAGGGCCACCCCAGGTATTATTAAACCAGATTACAATACTTAGTAGCCTGAATGCAGCACCGAAATTTTCATAAGGGTATTTAGAAAGAAAAAAAAAAAAAGGAATTCAGTTACCTAAACCCCAAATTTAAATAAAAAAAAAATAATTAGTCAAGTTATACATAGAATGTGGATAGACACCCCATAGGGGTCGCCGCGCTGGCCCGCCTTTCGGCATTCAGCTTCCACCGGTCTCCCTATCCAGGAAACGTAGCTGCCCCCGAGAGTCCTACACCAGGTGAAAGAGGCCATGGCAAGCCATGGGGGCCCTCCTTCCCCTCGGTACTTGTGTTAATCAGATTCCTCCGATACCGTTGGACAAGTCGCCGGCGAGGTTGCATCTCTAAGCGCGTTCCTCTACTCTACATCTTTACACACTGCAGAGCGCCCATTGACCCACAGCACAGGATGCCATGGTATAGGGTAGCTCTGAGTGGTTCTAGGGGTCGCACCGTAGAGTGTGATGTTAACCCACAGCCTGGAATTTCTTCAAGTACTCGTGTCGAAAACCTTCCGGAATTCACGTTTGACGAGTCGCCGTCCGCGCGTTTCTGTACCCAGTATTAGAAAGGTTCCCCTTTCAACGGTAGATGGGGACACCGTCGAGCACGCTTTGGGCGACAACTCTACCACATATCATTACTGTTGGCGGCATCACATTGCCCACATACTTGGGATAGGGTAGCTCCTGAAGACAGTTTTAGGAGTAAACGTCATGTGGTCTATATCGTTTACCCGCGCTTTGCCTTAATCCCTGTTCGGATATTAACATCAGATCGTTAAGTACTCATTTTGGCACAACTTCCGAAGGCCACGGTTGATGAGTCACCGGCGGGAGCCAGATGCCTGGTGTCCCTCCCTCACATCTACTAAAGGCAGTGGTCGCCATTTCCAGGAGTCAAGTTATACAGTCGAACTTCGATAAGCCGAATTTTTGATAACTCGAATCAAATTGTTTGGCGTTAGCGTCTAGAGGGAGAATTATGTGTTATTTGTACTCGATAACTCGAACTTCTATTACTCGAATATCTCGATAACGCGAATGGAATATTTGGCGCTATCTTCGATAAGTCGAATTTTTTAGGGAAATCCACTAACTACTGCTTGCTGTATAGCATAACGATGCAGGCAGTCTGGTTTCAGCGCTACTTAAGCTCGCTAACGTGTCTGCGTTATTAGTTGTTTATTAGTGCTAGATTAGAAACATTATCTATTATTATTGATGACAAGTTTCAACTTATAAAAGAAGTGGAAAGTGGTTCACGAAAGAAAGATATTTAATTAATATTGAAGCCTTTTTTGAAAATCACACATATTTCATGCTTCACAAATAATATTAAAGATCTATTAGTCATGTGCACTAAGTATAGGGAGGGAACTATGGAGCGATCTACGCACCCATGGTGAGATCATTTTACGTCACTATTGCTTTTTTAAACCACTGCCCAAAATGAGCACTCTTGTCGACATTATTGTAAACTGTCAAGTATGTCAAGTGAAGTTCAGTGATGGTATTCTATTGGCGTCTAATGGATATATCCAAAAAATAAATATATTTGTGAAATGTGTGCAGTTAATACAAGAAAATCCGACACCTACCCTTTTGTCACATGTCTCAGGATTTGCCCAATCTGGCAAATAATCTGCAGCTTCAATGAGCAAAAATTCACCATCACTATCGACAATTCTCGCTACAATATGATCAATTTCCTTCGTTATTTGTTTCAACAAATAGACAATAAACCATTCATCCTCTATATTATCACCATAATATGTAATTCCATACAAATGCGGTGGAATGGATTCTAAAAATATAAAAGAAAACATTAAAACATTTATAAAAACCTTATAAATAACTAACCTAATTCATCATTATCCTTTAAGACACTGCTACATTTAGCAACCAAAGTAAATGGATCCTTATGCCAGATGTAATCGGCAGAATACTCTTTAACTAATTTGTTAACGTTATCAGCACATGTTTTTAACTTGGCCTCAATTTCATTTTCTTCATAAATTTCTGTAGGAAATAAATAATATTCCACACAGTCGTCTTCTGGGACAAAGTTTAAAATGTCTTTGTTATTCATCATATAATCCTAAGGAAATATTCTGTAATTAGATTATCGTATTTCTACAAATACTAAAGAAACACATGAGAAATTCACATGTTCTTACTCACCCTTTACTTTGTGACTGAAAAATAACCAGGAAACTCCTGTCAGCTATAATAAATTAAATCGTTTTTACTAGAAGAATCGTTTAATAATGATTCACTAATTGTTTAAAATATCCAGGCGTACAAAATGTTCGGTTATAAACGGTCTTTTTGTTTAAACATTTTAGCGAACCACACACCTCATTAGCTACGCACTTGCGCGGTGTAAGAAAGGTCTGCTGCTGCCTGCTGTGCTCAAAGCAGATAAATATGAGGTATGCTCGGATCGTGAACGCATTTGGTACTGCTTGGCGCATTTATCTTTTGAGCGTCATAAATCACGTGACCAGTTCGTTCAGTTTGTGTACAAACATTTTATAAATATTGTTGGCTGTTTATTTACTTACTTTAGTGTTGTTGTTGATTAATTTCGTGTTTGTTTGGTTAGTTTTATTTTGTTTTCAATTGTTGTGTTATTACGAGGTAAATATATGAAACTGCCTTATAACTGCTAACTGCTATAGGAAATGGTACAAGAAAAAAAAATTACACTTTTAATGCATGTCAAATACAGTAAAATGACCTTTTAACAAGGTTGTAGAAAAGGTTTATTTCTGTACCTATTTCATATAAACAGTATCAGTAATAATAATTAGTTTGTAAAGCTAAGTTTAAAATATGCCATTTTAATTTTATTATAACAAAAAAATAACGATAGAACTACTTGTATAAGTTAATTTAATATCTATCAGGTAAGTTTGCACAGCTCTTTTACTTCAGGTTTAATGGTAATGTACTCTGTTTAGTATTTACGGTCGAATAGCCGTTTTAAAAAGCGCGCCAACGAATTATCTTTTGAGCGTCATATCCGCCTGCGTATAAGCATACCCAATATTTATATGCCTTGGGATAAACTAGGTGTAGGCGATTCTTGTGGTCAAATGAGCGCCGTTCTGCGCACTCTGCGCACTACGTCATTGGGTGGAGGGTCACGTGATGAATGTTTACAAATTCAAGCTTTAAATGAGTTTGTTTTTAATTTCTTACTTTACTGCTGATTTCATTTTAATGTTATGGAGAAATGCATATCAGTTATATTTTTAAGATTATTGTCTTCGCTGAATATCTTCAATAACATAACAAATACGCATTTACAATCAAACACAGAAGTGAGTAGTACAATACATCGTTTCGTTTGATTATTTAAATTTTATATTGCTTGTGTTGTAGGTTTGGATTTTGGTATGAAATATACACCTGTTGGTAAAGTTTCCAGTGGTTTAGGTAAAAAAGCCTTAAAAAGTTTATTTACGTATATATTTGCAATTTTATCTGATTTATGATATCTTGCCATCCCTCTTGTTTGACATCCACTTTGCATCCACTGCAGCCTCAAGTCTAGACCAGCGTTTTTCAACCTTTTTACGCCTGCGGACCGGCAAAAGTAAGAGAAATATTTCGCGGACCGGCTGACGATTTCTACCACCCCTGGAGGTAGAAAAATGAAACCTAAGTTTAAGCATAAGTATAAACATTCTGTTTGATACAAGTTTTTTGCTTTATAATCATTTGCATTTCAAAAACGGTCGGATATCTCAACCACTTCGCACCTGATTGATTTAAAATTTCTACGCAGATTTTAGATAGGTCTTCTCTGATACAAAACCCAGTCCAGTACGTACGATTTTAGCAAAATGTATTTTTTGCATTTTGGCACGTTATTGAGCACAAGTTCTTGTTTTTATTCAACACTGTTTATTCGACAATTTTGTTACCAAATAGCTGTAACCAAATAGAATTTTTTAAAATACGTAAAAAAACGTGCTGGACTGGTATATATATCGGAGACGATTATCTCAATTTCAAGTCAATTGGTTATGAATTGTGATTTTAAAGACTTTTGTAAATTATGTAACTTCTGAATAAAATTGATTTTTATACTTACAATACGTGGCTGAAGCGATATTTCAGAGAGACGAATCACGGCATTAACAGCCAGTCGATTTCTCTGTTTTGTTTTTATCATAGACATGGCTGAAAAGGTCTTTTCACTCAAATATGAGGTCGAAAAAATGACTAACAATTTCATGGCTTTGTACCTCAACGATATTCTGTTTCAACTGATAACCAAAATTATGTTAATGATTTTAGTTTATGCCCCTAGACAACAGAGTGACATCACAAGACAACTCGATAAGGTTTTCTTTGTCACGAGAATAAAGTGCGCATAAATTTAAGAAGAGATTATTAATCCAAAGATTGGCTTTACGAGGATCTTCTTTTTCGGGGAAATATTTGTTAAATGTTTAGTTACTATGCGCAATATGCTTTTCTGATCGACATCGGCAGCAATAAAATCTTCCATTAGTGGGAACAAATCTAGCTCTTTCCCTTGCACTCAAAGATCCCACAGAATTAATTTTATTGAATTGACGTGCAAGAACCTTTCCTCTTGATAACCACCTCACTTCTGCATGAAGAAGGAGATGTCGGTGAGGTGAGTCCATACTCTCAAACAGGGTCGTGAACAGCCTGGAGTTCATAGCCTTACTTCGAATTCCATTGATGATCTTCACCGCGTCATTCATCACGGTATTCAGTTCCGTAGAAAGCAGTGTTCTTTGCGGCTAAATGTTCCCGGTGGATCATGCAGTGAGTCGACAAAGCTTCTGGGTGCGCGACTTTTTTCATTTTTTGAACTACTCCTGAGCGACGAACAGTCATGTTTGCAGCACCGTCCGTGCATACTCCAACGCATTTGCTCCAGTCTAAACCCTGCGTTTGAGTATTTTCAATCAAGAGCATTAAATATCTTTGAACTAGTGGCCCGTCCAGATAAATTAAGGCAGCAAAGAAGTTCTTCTCTTAAGTCTTCATCTTCCGTATACTTCACAAAGCAAAGTAGAATAGCATGGTTACTTACGTCAGTTGACTCATCAAATTGAATTACTACTACTTGATATGAGCGATTTTTTTCGCGGACCGGTAAAATATTTCTGCGGACCGGCACCGGTCCGCGGACCGGCGGTTGGGAAACGCTGGTCTAGACTATTATTACTTTCCGACTAGTAACCTAGAAGGAATGTACATACAGTGTCGGCCAGTTCCAGCCGCCGCATCAGTTTTGTGCGAGTGCGAGAGAGAACGTTTGAAACACATCCCCACCAATTCAGGCACCGCGCTAGCACGGCCTCGTGGTTGGTTCATGTCGCTTGGTGGGGGCAAGCAATGGCCGCTTTTATATTGCTTTCTTACTCTCTCTTATGGGGTATACGGCGTCTGGAACTGGCCGACACTGTATACCTATTGTAATAACTAATAATCGACGAAAAAAAAAATCGGGATTTTAGCGGAAATACAGGTTTTGGGGTCCCCTGAATCCATTGCAATGATTTCTGAAAAATGTATGTGTGTGTGTGTGGGGGGGGGGTATGTGTGTATGCCTGTGAACACGATTGCGTCCAAACAGTACAACGGATCGGGCTGAAGTTTTGCATACTTATTTAGAATTACCGGGGGACGAACTGGATTATTTTTGGTGACAATCTGACAACCGGAAGTGGCAAATGTTACATATGTCTTCTGAGGGATTCATCCGATTGGGATGAAATTCATACAAACTCATCCTTCAATGACTTTAAATATGTATACAAATTTGCAGATCAGTTGGATGAATGGTTTAGGTGCTATAAGCTTTTATAGCAGCAATTTGACAGAAACCACAGCCTTCGTCGCTGTATTCCAAATTGTTAGATCTTGACAAACGTCAGTGGCAGTGACATGACATAATGATATTAAATGTCGGTATGACAAACTTTGTTATGTCATAGAAACTGACGTTAGGTGGGGTCCAGAGTTCCTGTGGCTTTACAAAATTGAAATGTTTAGACATTTCATTGTACCAACGCTGTAGTCGGAAAGTCTGGGTGAGGGCCACCCCAGATATTTTACTTGAATTTTATCCAACTCAACCCAAAATATTTTAAAATTTGCAACATGCACCTCATTTATAATCTAAGTGAGTACATGAAATAACAAATTTGCAACAATTAAGTGAACATTTGTATATTTATGTAAAAAAAACAGTTGTAAAAAACAGTAAAAAAATAACAATAAAAAATAAACGTTTGTAGAAAAACGGGTAAAATAGCAATAGCATCGGTCATGCGGAGGTCCATAGGAGTGCAGTTTCAGGCTTCGACGGTTAGTCGGATGTCTTATCAAACTTTGACTCATCAGTCATCGATCTCTACTGTTTTACCCACACCCTCTAACTTCCGCTTGTTGGTCATGATAAATTCTTCGGACCCCTCACGGCTGAAGGAGAAGCAGTCTACTGCGGTTTGGGTTATCCTAGCAGTTTCCAACTGCGAAGAAGCTAGTTCCATAGAGATGTGGTTAACCCAGAGGATCACGAATCCCACTATTTGATAAATGGATAGTCGTGACTGATAGAAGAAGGTCCCCATAAGAAGCCGTATGTGGCCGTACTCTCTGCTTGCAGAACTCTCTCTTCCAGTGGCATCACCGCATTGTGTTGCCCGTGTCTGTCCTAAAATATTATAAGCGATTTAAAATTTTGCAATGCGCATTATCTGTGGTTCTCACATTTCGACTAAATAAAGGTCAGAAAATACATGCAAATGTTGAACAACGCTTTTATATTCATTTATATTATTGTTGATAATGACATTCTTTATATAATATACAAACAACGATACTGATAGAAATATTAACGTTTCTTTACCCCGATTCAAAGAAAATATGCGCCGCTGTTATCGCCATCTACATTCGCTCGTTCCAGGCGAATTTTATCGAGGAAAACGAAGCTGTCATTTGTCAACATATTCCTTCATTCCTTGAATACGAATTTTGTAGGTTAAATATCTCGTATATGTTTGTCATGATTTGAAAATAGATGAGAAAATGGCATCTAGCAGGAACGTGGTTGTTCTGACTCCCAACGGACGCCGGCAAACGGTCAAAGTTACCCCAAACATGACAATTTTACAAGTAAGTTAAGATGTTCTAACAAAAAATATCAAATTTCAATTATAATTTCAACAGGTTATTGAAGAAGTTTGCAAAAAGCACGGTTTCAATCCTGAAGATTACGATATCAAGCACCACAAACAGGTCTTGGATATCAATTCCACATTTGGTTTCTCTGGATTACCAAATAATGCACAGTTGGAACTATTAACCTCAACAAAACCGAGAATCGACTCGGAAGTTACGATTGCCTTACAGCTTGAAAGCGGTAACCGATTATTAGGCACATTTAAGCCAGATAATACAGTGTACGATGTAGTGTTTTCTCTAACCCCAGACGACCTAAATCCAGAAAAAAACACTATTATTATTTATATGCGATTGGAAATGCATGGCACGGAACAACTAAAAAAAACTGATCTGAGATCCTTAGGACTAACTAATGGACGAGCAATTTTCAGATTAATTCATAGGTAAGTAGAAAATTTCCAGGTAATCCTGCATTGAAGGTATCTTTATCACGCATGCGCAACAACCACAGAATATACATACAGAAGGGAAGCTAAAATACAATATGTGTGTATAATAGTGTATAATACCTAATGTTTCTGTGAACACCATAGCGCCCAAATGGTACAACCGAACGGGCTGAAATTTTATTCACGTATTTAGGATTGACAGGAGATAAACTGAAATGTTTTTGGTGGGAATGTGACAACAGGAAGTGGTAAATGTTACATGCATTTTCTTAAGGATTTAACCAATATGCAGCCAAATGTGCAGTTAAATTAAAACAATAGCAATAACAAAAATCTGGGGTGGTCCCCACTCAACGTTCCGACTACCTCGTTGATATGCTGAAGTGTCAATTCTTTCAGAAATATTTCAATTTTGTGAAGCCACAGACACCTAACAATCCCAATCTAACGTCACTCATCGTCCAGTATTTTTGATTGAATATATTTTTGTTGATTTTACAGTAATGCCTTAATGACATTAATAATAAAAATGAAAGGGCGGAGAAAATAAATTATTAAAAAATGCTGTTGTGTGTGTATGTTATATGTCTGTGAACACGATAACGTCCAAACGATACAACGGATTGGGCTGAAATTTTTCATACTTCTTTAGAATTGCCGGGGGACGAACTGGATGGTTTTTGGCCACATGACAATATGACAGTCGGAAGTGGCAAATGTTATATGCCTCTTCTTTGGGATTTATCCGATTTTGGCCAAACTAATGTCAGTTCATCCTCAAGTGATTTTAAGTATGTATACTAATTTACAGATCAACGGGATGAACGGTTTAGGCGCTATTAGTTTTTTTTAGAAGCGGCTTGACAGAATCCACAGCCTTCGCTACTGTGTTGCAAATTGTGAGATTTTGACAAACGTCAGTGCCACTGACACGACATGACATTAAATGTCAGTGTGACAAATGTCATTATGTCACAGAAACTGACGTTAGGTAGGGTCGAATGGCTCTGGCTTCACAAAAGTGAATAATTGCAAGTGTTCAGACACTTCATTGTGCCAACGGTGTAGTCGGAAAGTTGGGTGAGGGCCACCCCAGATATTTACTTTCCGACTAGTACCCTAGAAGCCTTCGTCGCTGTATTGCAAATTGTCAGATTTTGACAAACGTCGGTGCCGCTAACATGACATGACATTAAATCTCAGTATGACAAATATCATTATCTGATAGAAACTGACGTTAGATAGAGTCCACAGTGGCTATTGCTTCAAATAATTGAATAATAATGATAATAATAATAATAATAACAACGCCTTTATTGACCACAACCAAATATACATATCCTTACATAAAACATAACAAAGAAAACATGTGGTCAAAGGTGCAGGTTCGAAACGCACATGTGCATTTCGGTCTTCCACCTGGACCTAGAATTAATAATCTGAAAACTAAAAATCACAAAAACTATTCAGTACATTATGATCACATAACACGGTTCAAAAAAAAGAAAAAAAAAAAAAAAGAAAAAAATTCAATCGCCCATCAAATGCCGCACAAGTCGATTTTTAAATATCCTGCCTTCAGCACTGGTCACAGACAATGGTAAAAAGTTCTACACACTCGCCACCGTGTAGCTAAATGATTTTGTAAAAGCTGCTGTACGGTGAGCCGGAATCTCAAGCCTGCCACGGTGGCGAAGGTTCAGGTGATGCACATCCGTTCTGTATGAAATTTTCCTACTCAGGTGGCAGTAGCTGGTTTTAATAATTTTACAAAATAAACACGCTAGTCACAACTTCCTACGATCTGACATATCCAGCCACTGTGCGTCTCTCAGTTTATAAGATATTGAGTCAAATTTTCTTATCCCGTATATAAATCTCAAGCAGGCATTTTGTACTCTTTGGATGCGTTGGATATCCAAAACATCCAGGCATGGGCCATACACACAAGAACAAAAATCAAAACGGCTAAGAACAAACAAATTACATAGAAGCTTTCTTGCCGGCAAACTTAAATAATTTCTGATAGAATATAACCTTTTTAGATGAGCAAAAGCAGTTTGAATTAACCTCAAAATGTGTTGGTGAAATTTTAACTCTGAATCCATCAAAAGTCCAAAATTTCTTACACACTTTACGTTAGGCACCGGCACATCACCAACGGCCACATGTGGTGTCCCCACCGAACTCAACATCGACCTACCCCCCAACACTAACACAGAAGATTTTGAGGGGTTAATTATTAAACAATGCTTTGTTGAGGCTTCTGCAATAGCATTGAGATCCCTATTAATTAGCTCAGTCACACGTTCTAGGTCATGTGCCGGAAATGACAAGTATAACTGGCTATCGTCTGCATAAAAATGACCTTTACAAAAGATTACCAAGTACACTTTCATGAGCCACGCCCCTTTCCAATAATTTTCTTGACGAAAATCTTTCTCCGATTTTGACTCGCGACCTATCCGTCAAATAGTTCATAAAAAATGAAACTGTCTCCTTGGCAAATCCCACATAGTGCATAATAGCAATTAACAGGTCATGATTGACGGTATCAAAGGCTTTTGAATAATCGAGAAGAACCAGAGCAGTTACTTTGCGGGAATCTATAGCAGAAAAGATATCATCGGTAAGATCCATCAGTGCAGTTTCGCAACTGTAGCCAGCACGAAAGCCAGACTGCTTTTCAGGCAGAATATTATTATCCGAGAGAAATACTTTGAGCTGCTTTGCAATGACTTTTTCTGTAATTTTAGACATCGCAAGTAGTATGCTTACAGGTCGGAGGTCTTTAAATGTAGTTAGATTTGTGACTTTAGGCAGCGGAGTTACCGAGGCTTCTTTCCAACTGCACGGATATACACTATCAAGCAAACAAGAATTCACGATGTTAGTAATGATGGGAAGAATGTGTGGACAGCACAACTTAATGAACGAAATGCTAATAAGGTCGCTTCCCACAGAGTCAGATGTTATACTATGTATAACACCCTTCACATCGTCCTCCGTAACGGGATTCAGTGTAAATTGTGATGTGACTGGCAATCTATTATTATTGTAATATTGCAGCAATTCGTCATTCGGGGGTACAGCTTCAATAGAGTCAACAAAGTAACTATTTATTGCATCAGGTTCTCGTCAATGTTGTTCATATAGATTATTTGAAGCCAGTCTATTGACGTCAAATCCGTTTGAAAGGAATCGTAATCGAAACAACGCATGTTGCTATAGATTTTAAAGAATGGATATTTACAGTCATTCGAAAAACGGAAAGTACAGTATACCAGATGATGGTCAAATGGTGGGCCAACATCTTTAACACCCCCGACAATTTCATCCGCATCTAGAGACACCGCAATATGATCAATTAGAGTAGATGAACTTTCTGTTACGCGCGTTGGAGAGTCAATAATTTGCGTAAGACCGTATGTTTGTAATTGCAGAAGTGTTTAGACAGTTCATTGTGCAAAAGATGTAGTCGGAACGTTGGGTGAGGGCCACCCCAGATATTTTATTAATCGCCTCACCAACCACTTGAGCAACTCCAGCACATCCGGCAAATCAATATTAACTAATCGAACATTTTCGTTCCTTATCGCATCAACAACTAAAATCTCCTCTGAATTAACAATGCTGGTAGGAGCTTCAAAGCCGCGACCTGCCATCGAAATAAAATACTCCCTTCTGCCAGCCGAACAAAACTATACGGGCCCTCACCGCCACGCACAGAGGTAAGCAGTATACGATTTTCGTTTCTAATCTGTATATAACAGTCTATGGTTGCTGCGCAGTAGAGATGCGCGGTAGAGATACCTTCAATGCAGGATTACCAATTTCCAGTTTATAATACCTGAGATACAATATAAGGTTAAATCATGATTTAGCATTTCAAATCAGATATTTTTTTTCTTTAGATTACCTTCAGAATTGAAGATGCAGGCAAATGTGTCTGCTCCCTTACCAGCAAAACCTGCCGAGGAGAAGCCTTACATGAGGAAATTGCAGAGAGTTGACTCCCCACCACCTCCTGTTGTGCAACCGCAACCGAAACAGAACACACCTGAAGAGGTGAGGAAGTCTGTTCCGAAGGAAGATGTTTCAAAAACCTCGGAAGATGTGGAAAATGTACCAAAGAAACCCTGTACCGAGGAGAAAAAGCCACAGAACACTTTTAAAAAGACCAACATGGTGGATTTAATTAAGGGGGAGAAGAAAAGACAGCAGCAAGTGAAGCCACAGAACACTAGCATCTCAGAGACTCCCAAAGCTGTGAATGATACAAAGATTGAAGATGAATTTGTTTTTGTAAGTTACCAGTAAATAGCTGTAATTTTGGTTACAGGGGTTATAGATGTTTCAAACCAAGGAGAGCACAGTTGTGTATGCAACCAAATATATGCGTGTCAGTTATAAACCATGCACTGGGTATAATTGGTTGCATATGTCACTGTGCTCTACTTAGTTTAAAACTACTATACTTTGAGGGAAGTCTATAGTGGAATACAATAATCATTACATCTGATTTTCATTTCTCTGTTGGAAATCAGTAAACAAATAAACTGATAAATAAAAATAATATATAATAATAGTACAGATTGACCTAATTTTTCCTGTGTTTATTTATAGCTAGGTGATAGGAATGCCATGCTTTTCTCTTTGGAAACTGCGCAAAGCATAAGAACAGAGGATCTACCGGATGACTTCTTCGAACTGACCGTAGAGGATGCCAAAAAACTGTTACGGGATATCAAGAGACGTCGAGCGGAACTTGAAAACGGACCTCTCCTGACATCGGCATTAAGAAATCTTGAAGAATCAAAGAGGCAACTCAGAGCTTTGAACAAATATTCAAAGGCAATCATCAGAATCCAATTTCCCAATAGGACAGTTCTGCAGGGCACCTTCTCAGCATCAGAAGATATTTCAGAAGTAATGGACTTTGTAAGGGGTTATTTGGAAGATAAGAAGTTAGACTTTTATTTGTGTAAGTTGTGACTTACTGATGTTACAAGTAATAAAATAACTTTGTGGACTTTATAAACCAGGCCTGGCCAACCTTTCCCCGCTGTCCTTCTCCTGCTCACGGCAGTGTCATATCTCCACTCCGCTCTATGTGGCTCACGAGCCGCAGTTTGGCCAGGCCTGTTATAAACCTTTAATGGTGATAGAAACTATAACTATATCATAAATAAACGTATTTATTTCTCCAGATACAACACCTCCAAAATGTGTTTTGAAACAACAAAGTACATTATTAGAGATTGGGTGCCTTCCTGGAGCTTTACTGCACTTTGGGGTTCCAAACTCTAATACGTCAAATCAATTCTTGAGACAGGATCTGCAGAATAAGTTTACTACATCGTCCATGGCTAGTCTTGCAGCGGCAAAAATGAGGTAATCTTCTGTTTTTAGTTATAACTATCACATCCTTCAGTGATTACCCATGCAGTATTTTATACCTTTTTGAACAATGATTTGGGACACTAATTGATCAAGCAGTGAAAAAACTAGTTTGAAATTAATATTTCAGAGTAGGGCAGCGTTTCCCAAAGTGTGGGTCGTGACCCAGTACCGGGTCGTAGAAAAATTTTGCCGGGTCGCGAAAAAAAAATTATAAAAACACACAGACACTCGTGTTAGAAGTAAAAATGCGAGTGTCGAGCAATTGCATAGTAAAATAAATAAAAACGGTAATACAGACCAATAGATGAATAATTCTTAAACCTTATATCTTAATTAATCGTCATTCAAAATATTGCCTTCTCCGGTGCGTGACTACGTGCATCGCAAACTCACGTGTCAAAAGAACCTGATATAGTTATTATAATTAATTATTAACAGCAACTTCATATACGTAAGTAATAAAAAAGTTTCTTATAAATCATCACCAAAAAAATTCTTTTTATAAAAGTGTCCGACCTTTTTCAAAATGGATGAACGGTTAATCAACAAAACCAGAAATCTAAATGATGATCAACAACCAAGTACGAGCAAAGCTACACATCACGATCATGAAGATACTTTGTCTGAAGCCCCTAAAGCAGATATACAGCGCCAAAGCAAGAAGCGTAAAGCTAACTAAATATTGTGACAAATATTTACGGTTTGGGTTCATTGCCGGCGGTTGTCAAAATAATTTGCCTCAATGTGTTATTTGCAATGAGCAACTTTCAAATGAAAGTATGAAACCGTCAAAGTTGAAACGGCATTTAGACACACTTCATTCTGATTACTCTGATAAGCCAATTAACTTTTTTGCTGATAAGAAAAAGGAACTGATTGCTGCTCAAAAACAAAATGAAAAATGTACTCTTTCATCACCAGTCAAATAAAAACCTCACTTTGACAGCTTTTGAAATTTCCAAATTAATAGCTGAGACTGGGTATCCTCATAGTGCCGGAGAAAAATTAATACTTCCCGTTTTAAAAATTGTCGCAAATAATTTATGTGGCGTAAAGGAAAAAAGTTTATTTTCGGCGATACCATTATCAAATAATACAGTTAAACGGAGAATTGACGATATTGCAAAACATTTAGAAGAGGAACTAGTTGCTAAAATAAAAAAGCAAGTTTTTTTCCTTGCAAGTAGATTAAAGCACAGACATCGAAGATAATGCAAATCTAATGTGTTTTATCAGATATATTGACGAAGACACCATACAAGAAAATTTTTTGTTTTGTAAAAAGCTTCCGACAAGAACCACCTCAGACGAGATTTTTAAGCTTACCAATGATTTTGTCACTGGTCACGGTATTGATTGGATGAAGTGTGTTGGTCTAAGTAGCGACGGAGCACGTGCAATGGCAGGCTGTCATAAAGGTTTGTTTAAACAAATTCAAGAATTAGCCACTAACTGTGTATGGGTGCATTGTAGTATCCATAGACAAGCGTTGGCGGTAAAACGCTTGCCTTTAAATTTAAACATAACTTTGGAAGAATGTGTCAAGTTTGTAAACTACATAAAATCTCGTCCATTAAATAGCAGACTTTTTACCGAATTATGCAAGGAAATGGGAAGTGATTATAAACACCTCCTTTTGTATTGTAATTCACGATGGCTTTCAAAAGGAAACGTTTTAAAACGTCTGTTTGAACTAAAAGACGAAGCTTTGTTATTTCTGAATGAACACCCACCATCTGAAAAAGATTCTATTTTTTCATTTAAGGACAGATTCCACGATTTCGAGTGGATTAAAGATCCTTTTTCTGTCGATATTGAAACGGAAGAAATGTTTAATCTTAGTGAACAAGAAGTTAATAATTTAATTGAAATTTTATGCGACAACGATCTGAAGAAAGTGTTTGAAACTGTACCACTAATTAATTTTTGGTTGCGTTGTCAAAAGGAGTATCCAAACATAAGCGAAAAAGCGATACAATTTTTAATTCCTTTTGTCACCACTTATACATGTGCAGCTGCGTTCTCCGCCTTGGTGTACTTAAAAAATAAATATCGAAACAGATTGGATATCGAACCTAATTTGAGAATAAAATTATCATCATTATCTCCTAATTTGAAATTGTTATGTGATGACAAACAACATCATCCTTCGCACTAAGGACAAAATATAAAACAAAGTTTTCTTAATTTACTAAAGTTTTAAATGGATATACTTAATTGTTAATTTTTTAATTACTTATATTTTTCTTATATAATTGTGCAATTTTTGTGTATGAAAAACTTGATTTTTAATAAAATATAAAATTTATTTTGTAAATAAATGTTTTTTTTTTCATAAGGTGGGTCGCGAAAAATTTTAAAACCTCGTACCGGGTTGTGGTCAAAAAAGTTTGGGAAACGCTGGAGTAGGGGATATATATTTCAATGGTAATAACTGCATTATAAATAGCAATGACAGATTATTTGTGTCATCTAAAAAACTAATAACGAACTAATACTTTACAGCTGCCCGAACAAAGCTAATATTATTCAAAATGAATTTAGATTACGTATTTCAAGCTCAGCCTTTCCAAACCTTTTGCAGTGTTGGGAAACCGTGCTCTATCAGATTGTCACTGAAAAGCTAAATTTTCACCACTTTTGTTATAATGTATATTATAAAAATAACAGCGTTTGCTGTGGCACAGAAGTATAAGGTGGGCTCTTCTTATAACTTGTTATACATTTTTCAGACAACAAGCAAAGAGATCGGATTCACCATCTCATAATTCAGATGATGATGATGTTCTTATGACACCTGTAGATAACAACGTAAATGTAGGTGCAAGTACAAGTACTGCACAGTACGTTGATTATGATGACAAGCCGTCTACTTCGAAGGAGGATACAAAGGTACCAAAGTGGTTTAAGTCTACCAAATAGGATTTTTATAATGTTAGTTATGTTGTTGAGTTATCATCTATATTTATAATGTCAAATGTGAAGTTGAGCAATAAATACGTTCACAGCAGAGCAGTGTTTTTGATTTTCTTTGACCCTACATCCCGGTGGTTTTTTGTCATGAAATGCAATGGAACAAAGTATTCTGTTGGAGCTGTGGGTATTTTATACTTTCTGAATAATGACATGCAGTGTTTAGTGCTAAGTTGACCATTTGAATATCTTACTGCCCTTTTTTGCTCCAGAAGCACTTTCTGAGTTTGAATGTTGCAGGGCAATGTATGCCGTTACTGCTGCTTCATTTCCAACCATTTGAAAAATCACAAGGCTTTTCTAAGTACTATTGAACTGGTAGTTATGATGGCTGTTTCTTTAGTTTATTTTGTTGACATGTTTTTTTGGCTGAAACTGTATTACTGAGTTGTTTAAATATATTCTATTCTATTCTTAGATAAGTAAATAAAACTATATGCAGTTTCCTATACAAATATAAAATATTTATTCGAATAATACAAAATACTAAAAAGATTAATATAACTTTATATTATAAAAACGAATATGATCTTGGATTTGATGGAATAAAACCGAATCACTGTCCCATGTCATCGTAACAGTGTGAATCATCCGATTCATCTGAATCAGACCCCTGGACTATGTATGTCGGACCAAATTCATCATCAGTATCATCATCTTCAAGCCCATCGTCTAACTCTAAAAACCTGCGCTTCTTTTTCTTCTCATCTTCGTCCAACTTGAGTTTTGTCAAATCATATTTGACATTCCGTAGTTTTACTTTCGAGCTTGTCAATCGGGGCCATTCCTCTTCTTTAATCTTTGTTATCGTAACACGAACTGTAGTCCCACATGTGGTGTGCTGAATGCTGCTACAAACTGAGTTGTAGAGGTAAAAATTCAGTTTGTAATCCTCACTGTTTATGGTTGCACTAGAAATTAAATAAAGAGTGGTGTTAACTTAAAATAAGGACCAGTAAGTTATTAACCAGATTAGCTTTAAAGGTTAGAGTTGACCAATTTTGTTGTTGTTTTCTTTACTTAAATTTTCTGACAAAACATCTGAAAACTTCTGACATTAAACGTCACATATTTTATGTCAACTATTAAAACTTAAAGTCAACATAAATTTAACAAAAAGATTAAATCATGGCACTCAAACTTTTTTTTTATTGAACAAACATACTATATATTCTTAATAGTGAAATACTTACTGAAACACCAGGTTTCTTAACCTAAGAACATGTAATTGGTACTCCTTGACATTCGGCACAAAAATCTCCAATTTTATCAGCTTGTTATCCTGATGCCACAGCACATTCGGAGTCCTGTAATTGACAGGTGGCAATGCTTTCATTGGTATATATGGTACATCTACTGAAGCTGGAACTTTTTCTTTGCTGCAGGTTACGTCATTCCTTGCCGTTGTAGCAAATTTCTAAAGGCACACAAAAATTAATATTAAATTTAAATTAAAAAAAATATTACATAAAATTTTACAATTTAAAATAATCATTTGGAGTTACTGTTGGCAAAAAAATGCTGTACCCAGTGTTGGGCAAAATTTAACTACTATTGAAAATGCACAATTAAATGCGTATGTAAATAAATATTAAGAAATATTGATCACAATAAAAAAACAATCAAAAACACATTTATTGTTGGTTTTTAATTTTTAATTGCAACTACATTTTGCCCAACACTAACTGTACTTGGATTTTATGTTACTGTAGTGTAGGCCTATCAGAATTTTGTGCTACGCTTTTCTTTTAAACTGAATGTTGAATGAAAATGGAATGTTGTGACAACCAAACCAAAACTGATGCGATCGAACGAATAGAAAAAGGAGAGTAACTAAGATTTGTAATAAACTGAATGTGGGAAGGTGCACAGTTAACGACCGGCATCCTAATTGAAAATCTATTCAAGACTTTTGCACTCTAATAGAGACGGAAAAAGTTTTGACAAACTTTGAAAAACCAAAGCAAACTTTGAAAAACCTAGAAATGAGATGGTTGATTATAATAATACATTAGTGCCCAAGAAGTTGATGACGCTTTGTGGATTTATGTACATTAATTCTGACCAGTCTTTGCATTAGATATGGTTAAGTTTGTCATTTAAATATTTAAATTTTGCAGTGTTAGAACTGAAGCAACAATATGAATATGCTTATTGATAGTTTATTTTTTGCTTGCGTTCACCAGAGAATACAGATAATTACGTATGCAATGGCAATTGATTTATTTTCGCAGTTGGCGCTCTGGTGAACGGCATACAACACCATTGTTCAACTGACACATAAGCATCTATACAGGGCGTCCCGAAACTCAATGTCAAGCGGATGCCAGGAGAGAGGGGTGTTTCTGTAGGTTCTGGCAAAAATATTTAAAAAAAATCACTTAGTTGAGTGATAATTGGCATTAAAAAAAAAAAATTGATTCTGTAATCGCAAATCGATTAAAAAAATATCTGGGGTGGCCATCACCCAACTTTCCGACTATATCTTTTGCAAGTGTCTAAAGACAATTATTCAATTTTGTGAAGCCATACCCCCTCTGGCACCTACCTAACGTCAGTTTCTATGACATAATGACATTTACTGTCATGTCATCTCAGTGGCACTGACGTTTGTCAAAATGTGACAGTTTGCAACATAGCGACTAAGGATGTGGATTCTGTCAAGTTGTTTTTATAAATGATTATAGCTCCTAAACTGTTCATCCCACTGGCCTACAAATTGGTATACATAATTTAAGGTCACTGGAGGTTGAACTGGTATCAATTTGGTTAAAATCGGATAAATCCCAAAGAAGATGCATGTAACATTTGCCACTTCCGGTTGTCAGATTGTCACCAAAAACAATCCAGTTCGTCCCACGGTAATTCTAAATAAGCATACCAAATTTCAACCCAATCCGTTGTTTCGTTTGGGCGAAATCATGTTCACCGCCATACACATACATACATAATATAAGGTAGTTTGTTTGAAAAAATTTTGTCATTTAACTTTGACTCCTTATTACAAAAGTAATATCCTGCACTAGCCTAGGAAAATTATTTTAAAAATGGGCCATTTATTTATGATTTCAAAAAAGTAAAAATGTTGAGAATTTTTGATGAAATAAACTGAAAATGAAAAAGAAAAGTCTGACAGTAAAAAAAGGTGCTTTTATTTTACAAATTCAAATGCTGGAATTGTTTGACATCAGCACGAAAATAGGATCTCCTGCATCATCTGCATCTTTTTAAAAATGATCGTTTGATAAAACGCGTGTAGCGAGTTGCATTGATCTTTTGTGCTGCTTGGTCAGGTTTGTGGCCCAAATCGGCGATATTTTGAATAAAGTTGGAATAAACTTTTTCCTTTATGTAGCACCAGGAAAAAATCAATTGGGTTTAGGTCCGGAGACCGGGCTGGCCAAAAAATTGCACCCTGACGCCCACCTTCCAATTCTCTGTCCAAATATTCACATACTGGACAAGGACAATGCGTTGGGCAGCTAGTAATTTTTTTTTGACAGAATAATCTGGAAGGTGGATTGGGCGTCAGAGTGCAATTTTATGGCCAGCCTGGGGTCCGTACTTAAACCTAACTGTTTTTCGTATGCTTGTTGTGCTATGCGCGTTTATCAAATGATCATTTTTAAAAAGATGCAGACGAGCCTGTATTTGTACTGAATGCAAACAATTCCAGCATTTGAATTTGTAAAATAAAAGCACCTTTTTTTACTCTCATACTTTTCATTTTATTTTTCAATTTATTTCCTCAATTATTGATTGAGGTTGAGTTTCTTGCAATAATGTCAAATAAGAATTCTCAAAATTTCCTAATTTCCTAATACCTTTTTGAAATCCTAACTAAATGGCTCAATTTTTTTTTTAATAACTTGACTAGGTTAGTACAGTATGTTTTTTTTTGTAAGAGTCAAAGTTAAGTGACAACATTTATTCAAACCACAAATCAAACAAACTACCTTATTTTTATCAATGTAACAAGTTTTTTTTATTGATTTGCGACTGCGACTAATGGTACAGTTATTTAAGATCATATTAGCAAAAAACAGTATGAGAATTACGAAATTTGTGGCCACAGTAACTAAATATGTGATAAAGGACGTCATTTTTCTAGTTTTTTTTTTTTGAAAAATGCCAATTATCAATTAAGTGATAGAGATTTTTTTAAATAGTTTTGCCAGAACATACATAAACCACCCTCTCTCCTGGCATCCGGGAGAGAGGGTGATTTCGGGACACCCGGCATGTATAACTGCATTTTTATCATTCAGAAAAATTTTAGATATTTGCTTTCTATGTCAAAAAATGATAGTAAGATATTACAGCTATATAACATAATATGTATTACCTGTTTTGTAATCTGCTTCATAAAGGCACGAAAACCTTGAATATAACAATCAAAGCCATCACCCTCCAATAAACTCGTTTCCACATCATCGTTAAAATCGTCCGGCAAGTCAAAGTCTTGCAAATTGTCCAGCTTAATGCATGGTACCATTGAAGGTTCATCCTCTTCCTCCTCTTCATCCTTGTCATCTGGGATTTTTAACTCAGGTAGCACCACATCTTCCAGCTTCTCGTCGAACTTGTCCTTGGCAAAGCCACAGTCGACAATGATCTTATTCAGAACAGTCATATTTCCAGTGAGATTGTCCACCAGAGCAACAAAATATTTTGTGTTCTGGAACATCGAAATTTCTGTGCGTATCACATTTGCATGAAGATCTCTGTACATATCGGTGTCTGGAATTAACGTGTACGTGTAGAGGATGTCCACGGCGTCGATTGGCCACTCGTCAAAAACTGAAGTTATTCCGTACATGGAACATTCAATTGCCTAAAAGTATATAAATCTGTAAAAACAATACAACTACAATGTGAAAAAATAAGAAAACAAAAAAAAAATAAACGTGGATGTACAAAATTTGTAAGTGTTGCTTAAACTTGTAGATACTTGTTACTAAAACTGATAATTTCTGATACTGCTCATTTTGCTTGTGAATTATTTGATACATTTAAAACACTGGCCAAATTGTTAACAAAAAATGTTAAGACTGCAGTTTTAGTTGGTTTTCGACATGACAAATCCGAACACTTCAGTTGTAAACTTGGTTTAAAAAGTATGTTACTGGTGTTTGTGATTCGAATATCAACCTGAGGCTTTTTCTTTTACCTTCTGAAGCAAAATTACAATGTTTGTTTCCTTGCACAAGTAGGAAGGAAACATTGATCATTTCTCATCATATTAGTCCCTTTTCGCATCCGAGGTCACACATGCACTTCATGTTTGCACAAGCATTTTTTTGTTTCCCGTCAAAGTTCTTCTTATGTTAGAAATTACCCTTATAAAGAATGTGTATAAAGTCGTCGGTAAGTTGACAACACACGATAATGTTCTTCATAAAATTTCTAATAGAAATATTAATACAAAAATGTTGTACACACCTTGTATATTATATATTACAGTAATAACAATAAATCTACTAACTTGAAATGGTAACTTCTGTATAAGTTCATCTGATAAGAACTTTAAGTCATCTCTGTGAACCTTTGCGGAATCTCCAAAATCAACAAAAAAGCAACTGACAAAATCATCTTCAATGCTTTGCACGATGACACGCCCATATCCTTCATCGTCTGGATTCTTTGCCAAGTAACAATGCCCAGGAGTTAAGTGCGTTATTTCTGGGTAAAATGGCCTCCGTATTGCTTCTTGTATGTGTTCCTGCAGGCTAACAAAGCTAAAAAAATAAATTAATGTAATAAACAAAAAATTGTCCTCATTTCGAGTTACCACATACAATTCATCATGTTTTGCTAAACGTACGTAAAATTTATCCGGTGACACGCCATAACAGAAATAAACCTGGTTATAAGCGTCTGGACTGCATTCCATAAATGCCCAAGTGGGTTTTACTTGTGCAACCTTGCTAATCCTCTTTGGTAGCGGTTTTATCTCGTAATTGGGCAACTCGAACCCACTCTCAACCCAAACCTTGCGCAGGTTCACTAAAACAGTTTCATCGACGTCGACAACATCCATCTCAATGAGTTTCTTTTTAATATTAAGAAGAGTGACAGTCTCATGCATTCCGAGCAAGTACTGTTCAATTTTGATGTCACTGAGGTAAACGGTGCCACCAACTTGTAGCGCTATTGTGCCTCTGCAGTAGGAGTCAGGGTACCGTGACTGGTAGTCTTTTAAGAGCTTGTCCAGTTTGGACATGGTACGACGATTCCATTTTGTGTCACCCTCCAGTGGTACTACGTTTACTAAACGCGCATCTATGCCTAAAAAGTTAACAAAGAAGTTACATATTTGTTTTCTTTCAGGGATTATTTGAATTATGTTTATGTGAGAAAAACTACTTTGTTCCGTTCTGCTACTTTTGATAGGTTTATTGGTTCAAAACTTGTTATATTATATTCTATACTATAAAATATTTTAGAAAAACTACGTATACTTTACATTTGCCCATCTACTAAAACGCAAGAACGTTTTAAAACAACTATTTTATAACCTGAACTTCTATGTTAGCCATTTGTTTCTGAGGAATATAAGTTATGCTTCTTCATTATTTAATTATTATAGATACATGATGAATTTATTATCTGGCATCCTCAACCTTTTGGTCCAAAAATTTTAAAATTAAAACAACTCAAAACGGAAAAGCACCAGGTATAAACTATCCTTAACAAAGTCAAAATAGTTTTATATGATTTGAACAAGTACTTGAACCCAAAAAAGCACCAAACCAGTTGTGTGGAATATGGATGTATACATTTATACACACAATGTGTGTATAAAATAGAAAAAATATTGGAAAGCAGTAGATAGTTTGCAAAATACTTACTCTGTGGTGGAAACTCAATGTATTGGGTAGGTAGCTCGAATAGCAAAGAAGCAGAAATATTCTTCACTATTCCATCATCAATAAATTTAACTTTGACCTCATGTGGGCTTTCTGTAATATTGTGCACAGAAACGATACGCAAAACCTTGCATCTTCTGTAAACAGCACATTCCGGATCGAAATACGCATACTGATCTCCCACGGCGACATTCATTGCTGACAATTTGTTTGACTCAACAGCAATTTTTAAATCGGTTGTAACAAACTTATCATAGTTTGCTATAGCGTGAACATTACGCTCAGTATCAGTGTGTTCCAACAGGCGGATGTAATAGTGTGTCACATCTTCGGCATGCAATATCTTGAACTTGATCTGACCCGACTTTGGGATGTCCGGAGAAATGTCTAGTTCAGGAGAGAATGTATGACGTTTCTTGCAGCGAAATTTGTCGCACTTTCCTAAAAGTTTTAGACGTTTGCAAACACGCCGCAAAGATTCTATTTTATTCTGCTCTTCCGATTCCTCAAGTTGCTGTAATTTGAACATAGATTAATAAAGTTATAGAGGCTGTAATGGTATATGATATTTAATGTCAACCTCATATGCTTTACTTTCAAACAACTCTAACTGTATCAAGTAAGTGATTATATTTACTATTACTTTGACTGAAACTTATTACGGCGGACTTCTTTATGTTAAGATCTAGACTACTATTATCACACCAACAACATGAGTACTAGAATATTTCTGCACTGACTGAAATGTATAAACCAAACAAGTAACAAGAAGTTTTTAAAAAATAACACCTGTCCTGTGCACGGGTATTTCCAATAAAAATAATAATAAAAGGGAATATACCTTGCAAAACTGGGTAAATTTCTCGGGCAGAGTGGTTCCAAGCTGCTTCAGGAAATAATAAAGCCTCGGAAACTGCTTATTGCAAGCCTCGTCAACAAAAATGTGGACACGGCAGGCATTTGCCTTGCAAAACTTTGTGTCAAAAGGCGAATCATGCACATCCAGCACACTCTTGAACCTTCTAGCAAATGCCGTCCAAGAAGTCTCAGGCAGTGAGTAGTGAATCAACATTCTGGCCGTTGTTACACTTAGTTGCATGTGTAGCAACATGTCAGTACAAACCAATGCTATAATAAAAATTGATATTATGAAAAAAAAAAAATTAATTAAAAAAGACGGAAAAAAAATAAATTAAAAAAGACGCAAAGAAAGAAAATAATTACCAGAGTTCTTCATGTCAGGTGTCCTCATCCACATGTTTTCTTGCTCCTCAATTTCTTCCCGGAGCATTGATTCTGTCAGTCCAATAGCGCTGACTCCTTGAACCTGTAGATATTTTGTCAATTCGCTTACTTCGTCGTCTGTATTGCATACTATCAGTGTCTTCAACGCATGCTCATCTTCTTTTAGTAGACCTATCAAGCAAAAACAGTAATAAAATTACGTAGTTCTATTATACTTAAATGTATGTACAGACAAATAATATATAGAGATATTAACCATTCACTTAGTATATCTTGATATGAAGACCACACAACTACTTGGGTTGACGTTGAATATGGATATAATATACAGGGTGAGCTATTTAAGTAGCCTTTGTGAATATTAAAAAAAAAAGATTTATGCGAAAGTTATAGGGATCATCGTTTTTTATGACCCAAAAATTGTTTACACTTATACTTGGCGTTCCATCCAAACTTGTGTGTTTTTGTAAATAGAACTTCCTATATTGTAATACATTTTGGTTTCTTATTAAATTCTAAGGCAATAATTACTAAGATAGTTATAAGTTATTGTTTCTTTTGTTTTAAAACAGCAATTTTTTAAGTCATTCAATTTGTAAGCGCATTTGATAAACCATAACTCAATTAAATGGAACAGCCTGCATACAGATATAGGCTGTCCCGAAACTCAACGTCAAGCGGATGCCAGGAGAGAGGGTGGTTTATGTATGTTTTGGTAAAAATATTAAAACAAATCTCTATCACTTAGTTGAGTGATAATAGGCATTTTTCAAAAAAAATAGAAAATTGACATACTTTATCACATCTTTAGTTACTGTGGCAACAAATTTCCTAATTCTCTTGCGGTTTTTTGCTAATATGATATTAAATAACCGTACTATTAATCGCAGATGCAAATCTTATCACTTAACTTTGACTCTATATTACAGAAAAAATATACTGTACTACTCTCGGCAAGTTATTTTAAAAAATGGGCTATTTAGTTAGGATTTCAAAAAGGTACAACACTTTTCTGCTCCGAAAAAAATCGACCTAGCCTAGTTAATCAATTGAGGAAATGAATTGCAAGATAAAACAAAAAGTATGAGAGTAAACTAATTAAGTTGAAAATTTTAAAATAAACATAAAAAAAATTACTAAAAATATGGCACTTACCAGCAATATCTGACTTTTTCTTCTCACACTTCACAAAATGCATCTTAATATTGGCCTTCCCATACATAACGCTCTCAAGATGCGAACCGATACAGATTATTGGTAGCGTAGCTAGCTGTTTTACAAATGCCTCGAGAGGTTTTGTCCACCTTTTAGATGTTGTGACTATTTGCACTGAATTCACGTAGACCCTGTTGTTGAGCATCGTCTGAATGGCACGTAGGAACTTATAAAACTCTGCCGCAGTTCTCTCTAGGATAAGTTCAATATCTTCAACAACGAGGTGCATCAACCGCTTCAGATTGATTTGACGGCTGTTCAGTATGCGTACCAGGATTTTGGGTGTTGTTACAAGGATATCAGCAGACTTTAGGTATTTCTATAAAAATTAATAATGGTTAAAAAAAAATTATGATAGCCATATTACTTACTACAAAAATCACAAGGTTAAATGGCCAATTATTTATTTAGTTTTACGGTTTTTTATTATTTTTTTTAAACCAGATACTAGCAGCCTAACTAGTTGAGCCTTAAAGGTACGACTCAAACCATTTTTATTGCAGAAAGCATATTATGATGTTTGAGATTTTTTAAATTGTGATTCGCTAAATATCTTGTAACATAATAAATTTCTATTCTAATCTATTCTATAAGAATATTAAGTACTTACAAATTCCTTCTGATTAATTGGCGGTACCAGAAGGTATGTATTGACACGTTTCCTCGTACTGTAGAGAAATCTTGTGAGGGTCTCATACGTCTCTTCAGCTCTGTTTACCCCTTCGCAGAGTATCACACCGATAGGTCCCGGTTCTCTTGGCAGGAAGGGGTATCGTTCTTGCTTTTGCATGATGAATGAAACTAGTGGGGGCAGGTAAGACAATGTTTTCCCCGTACCAGATGAATTTACGATGCATGCATTCATTGAACGCATAAGCGCTGGCCAGACGTACATCTGCATCTCAAATACTTTTTTTATACCGCATTCCCTAAGAGCCCTGTGAACGGAAGCGCAAAACGGCAGGGTCTTGATATCTGAAACCGGTGTAGGGATATGGCCTGGCCTGAAAATAATAAAAGAAAAGTTTTTGTACTGGGAAGATGTATTTTTTTATGGATAGTCACATATTAGTATAGCCACTAGAACTTTTTACACTCAAAGCTACTAAAATCTTGAATTAAATCTTGTGATACAGTAAAACAATTATTTTTTACCAAAGAACACCAGAGTTCTATTTTCTTTCAAATAATAATGTTGTGAAAATGTCCGCAAGATTTGTTAGCCATCATGGCCGAATTTTTATCTCTATCATATGGGTATTATAAATTAACAATTAATATTAATTGAATTGCTTTGTATTTTTCGATAGTATTTTTCCCCTACTGTCGAGTAGTAATTTTTCTTATGTCCCTTTGCAGAACACTTACGAACGCTTTGCAGAACCCTGGTGTTCAGTGGAACAAAGTATGCAAAACCCTGCTATAGAAGATTACATTTCCCATCCGACTACTACTCTGGAAGGAAAGTATTGTAATCGACACAAAAATATCGGGATCTTAGCAAAAATACTTGTTTTGTGGTCAACTGAATCCACTGCAACGATTTCTGGAAAATGTCTGTTTGTTCACCCCATTTTGACAAAACCACCAGCTCATCCTCTAGTGACTTACAAATCCACAGAACAACCAATGTAGAGTTGTTTCAAAGTAAGAAGTGTGTGGTGAAGTTGCATCATGTTCGGATGCGCAGTAGACCACTTTATCAGTCATGAGCATAGATTGTTTGAGAGATTGGAACACGTTTATAAAATGTGTTTTGGGATAGAAATTGAATAGAGCAGATTTGTATGTCTATAGTAATTCATTGTTCAACTGAATACTATTAAAAAATTATTCGAAGTTAGCAACCTTTTGCTGGTAAATAATAATAAATTTAATGATATCTCGAAGGTATCTTGTGGAATTTAAGCTGCTTAGAATAAATCAGTCCAAGCAATCGACACTTTAGTTATAAACATAGGTGACAAATAAAACTTATTACATTGTGAACTTTGAACACTTACCCATGCACCAAAATACTCGGGGCCATGTCCTTCTCAATTTTAGTTGCCTTCTCCCGTCCAACTCTTTTACGGACAATCAACTGAGTGATAGCGTCACTCTCATTCCCTTTCTTAATCAAAGGTTGAGGAGTACCCTTAAATACCTCAAAATCCGTCTTCTTATCTTCCCCAACAAAAACCGTCTCATCCTCGTCCTTATCAAGCCACTTTATACAACTTGCGCATTTGCAGAATGAGTGAATGTTATTCTTCAGGACAACACCTTTAAACTCTTCATCATCTGAAGGAGTCTCTTCCTTTACCTCAGCTGAGCTTGAAGTCGTCTCTGAATCTTTTATATTCGACTCCTTTTCAGAACTTGAAGTGTCAGACGACGTTAAATCATCACATTTTCCTTTCGGTATGTTTTTCTTGAATTTCATAATCTTTCGATGCTCACGAGGCTTGTATTTTGAATCGGAAGATGTTTGGTATTCCATACGTTTTGATGCCTTATAATAACTTGATGTGTCTGTTGTCGAATCTTCACCAGCTTGTAAGAGAGTAATTTCTGTTAAATGTTTTGTTGTTTGTGGTTTGAAAATTTGTTGTGCCTCAAAACCTATGGGTTTTGAATTAGCAGTGTTACAGGTCTTTGTCAAATCTACATTTATAGTAGTTGATGATTTAACTAATCGATTTTGAGTTCTCATGTTATTGATTTCTTTTAAAGAGAAGGAGTTTTTAATCCCCTGAGATAAGACAGGTTGTTTAAGAACGTCTTTAGAACCCTCAGTACTAGTGCTCTGAACAGTTTTAAGGTTATTTGTAAGGTTGATCGGTTTGGTTTTTAAATTTGCACTTCTTAAGATCTCATGATTTCTTGGCTCTTTTTCTCGAATGTGCGTTACAACTTTTTTTGCTTCACATTTTCCTTCCTTCTCCATCAACAATTTACGAACTTCAGAAGCTGATAAACGTGAAGGAGTTAATTTATTCTTTGCTGCATTCTGTGACTGATCAGGCCTTCTAATTTTAGTTTCGGAATCTTCCTTTTTAAGCATCGGACTACTTTGTGAAACGTTTAATTGTTGAAGATTGCTTGAACTTGAGCTGGAAATATCTGATCCATCATGACTTTTCCTTCCCGACAATCTGTCCATAATTTCAGAAGTTGTGAGCCTATTTTTAGTTTTCTTTTGAGTGCTGGTGACATTATGAATTTCAGATGTGGTTTCATGACTTTTCAAGGCATTTTGTCTCTGTTTTATGATATGATCAGATATGTCACTGATATCGGAAATGGACTGGGCTGATGAGTTATCCCCTTGGACTGGTTCTGAGTCATCCTCCAGAGTTGACGGATTTGAGTCCAGAGCGCCGATCCATTCCTTAACAAAGTTCTGTCTGTCTGTTACAGGAACAATCTATTGGACAAAATGATTAAAAAAACATTAGTAAAAGCTGAGGTTAACTGGGAGATTATGCTTTACAAAAAACTTCTGACCACGCTACATTAATGAATTATACAGAGAGTTATACATTAAATAAATTTTATTCGGAATAAGAAAGAGCAAACATAGTGAATATCAAAACTAAATAAATATGTTAGAGACCGACAACTTTTATTGTCTTTGGTACCCTTTTCAGCAACTTGCACTCATCAAGCCTGATTCTAAAGCTCTAAACCAGCGTTTCCCAAAGTGTGGGTCGCAACCTGGCACCGGGTCGTAGAAAAATTTTGCCGGGTCGCGAAAAAAATTACAAAAACACACATACACTAGTAATAGAAGAAAAAGGCGAGTGTCGAGCAATCAATGTTGGAACTAACCAACTGCCAGTTTACCGAAAGCGGTTCTTTATCGCAAAATAATAACATAAACACATAAACAAACCAGGGAGCGAAGTCGCTCAGACATATCCTTATAAGCAAATTTCTATGGCATAGTAAAATAAACAAAAACGGGAACACAGGCCAATAGATGAATAATTCTTAAACCTTATATCTTAATCGTCATTCAAAATATTGCCTATGTATGGGTGCACTGTAGTATCCATAGACAAGCGTTGGCGGTAAAATGCTTGCCTTTATTTTTAAACATAACTTTGGAGAAATATGTCGTTTGTAAATTACATAAAATCTCGCTTAAAATCCATTTTTGATATAAATAGCAGACTTTTTACCGAATTATGCAAGGAAATGGGAAGTGATCATAAACACCTTCTTTTGTATTGCAATTCACAATGGCTTTCAAAAGGAAATGTTTCAAAACGTCTGTTTGAGCTAAAAGACGAAGCTTTCTTATTTCTGAATGAATACCCACCATAAAAAAAGATGCTATTTTTTCATTTAAGGACAGATTTCACGATTTTGAGTGGTTAATAAAAGTAGATGACTTTCAAAAGGAAATTTTAAATCTTTTGAAACATTACATAAATTTATTGAAACCCATACAAACTATGATGAAGGAGATTTACATCTAGAAACACTATCAGTTTCAATTGAAGAACATCTTTCGGAGCTAGTAAATAGTTTTAAAGACTACTTTCCAGATATTCCTACAAATAATAAGTGGATTAAAGATCCTTTTTCTGTCGAAATTGAAAAGGAAGAAATGTTTAATCTTAGTGAACAAGAAGTGATATTTTAATTGAAATTTCATGCGACACCGATCTGAAAAAAGGGTTTGAAACTGTTCCACTAAATAATTTTTGGTTACAGAAGGAGTATCCAATCGTAAGCAAAAAAAGCGATACATTTTTAATGCCTTTTGTCACCACTTGACGTGAAACTGCGTTCTCCGCCTTTGTGTAATATAAATAAATATCGAAACAGATTGGATGTCGAACGTAATTTGAGAATAAAATTATCATCATTACCTCCTAATTTGAAATTGTTATGTGATGACAAACAACATCATCCTTCACACTAAGAACAAAATATAAAACAACGTTTCCTTAATTTACTAAAGTTTTAAATGGACATACTTAATTGTTGATTTTTTAATTACTTATATTTCTCTTATATAATTATTTTGCAATTTTTGTGTATGAAAAACTTAATTTTTATTAAAAAAAAAATAAAATTATTTTTGTAAATAAATGTTTTTTTTTTTCATAAGGTGGGTCGCGAAAAAATGTAAAACCTCGTACCGGGTCGTGGTCAAAAAAGTTTGGGAAACGCTGCTCTAAACTATCTAAATCAGAAAAACTTTACAAAAAATCCAGAAAAATTACTGTGTCAACTAATCTTCTGGACAGACAAAAACAACAAATAAACATCTGGGGTGGCCCTCACCCAACTTTCCGACTTAATTGTTGACACAATAAAGTGTCTGAACACTTATACAAGCAATACTGACATTTAATAACATTTCATGTCAGTGGCACTGACGTTTGTCAAAATCTGACAATTTGCAACACAGCGATGAAGGCTATGCATTCTGTCAAACTGCTTCTATAAGCTCTTATAAAGCCTAAACCGTCAATCCCACTGATATGTAATTTGGTGTATATATTTAAAATTGCTGAAGGATGAACAGGTATCGGTTAGGTCAACTAGGATAAATATCTCAGAAAACGCATTTAACAATTGCCACTTCCGGTTGTCAGATTGTCACCAAAAACAATCCAGTTCATCCCCCAATAATTCCTAATACGTATATCAAATTTTAGCCCGAGTGAGTTGTTCTGTTTGGGTGTTATCGTGTTCACGGACATACATACATACACACATACATACATACATACATACATACATGCATACATACATACATACATACATACATACATACATACATACATACATACATACATACATACATACATACATACATACACACATAAACACATACATTTTCCAGAAATCATTGCAATCGATTCAAGGGACCCCAAAATACATATTTCCGCTGAAATCTTTTTTTTACGTATAAAGTTAACGCATTGTAATACTTTCCTTCTACGGTACTAGTCGGAAAGTAAAAAACAATTGATAGTAAAAACAAATAAAATAGTATTATGTATTTAATGATTGATAATTACCAATAATTATAATTATTGGTGTGTTTCATATGTATCTATAGCTCGCATAGGTACTTATTTTACTCAATACTGAATAACTAACATTTTCATTTTATTATGAATTATATTTCATTTTATTATGAATTATATTTCATTTTAAAATGTTTCTATTAGGGACATACCTTGTTGCCAAGAAAATTTAATAAATTGCAAAAGTACTTACTTGTTTTTCAGCTTTTTGTGTTCTTCTTGTACATGCTCTTCCAACTCCTTCCAAACATTGCACATTATTTCCTTTAGGAGGTGTGATTTGATTCAATTCAAGCTCCCCAGAATACCCTAAAACTGCAAATAGCAATTAAACCAAATGTACCAAATAATGACAAAAATTTTAGCTTAAATGTCAGTCCACTTTACAAAGTTGAAAGCACGCATGTGGAAAATGGTATCACATTCTTATGAATCATTATTAAGGAACTATGAACCTTTACTATATCAATGTGCAATAATAATAATAATAATCCAAGCCTTAACAGCCCCCAACAGCTTTCGCCAATTACAGGGGTCATTGGCAGGCCAGAGTATGGGTAGTATTATTATTATTATCACCTGTGCCTGTGAAACGTCTTAAGACGTTTGGCTCCCAGCATTCGCCAAGGAGTGAGTAAAACCACAGAAAAACCTCACCCTGGAAGCAGGTCTCCGGGCTCAAACCGGAGACCCCTTCTAACATCTTACCGCTAGGCCACACTCAGGCTTCGAACAGTAACTACTAAAAAAATAATAATCAAAACTTACTTTCTAAGAATAATTCCCTATTCTTTGTAACCCAATTCTTTTCAATTAAATTCTGGATCAAATCGATAACTTTTGCATCAATCTTTAAAAGAATATTGCCACATAACACATTGTTAACTGGGTACTGCATCACAAAAAACGTTTCAGTCGACTTCTTCAGCATCTCTTCAATATGCCTTATGCAGGACGATGTAAACTGTGTTGAGGTTGTCTGATCAATATCTGAAGTTTCCACATTTAACACCTAGATAATAAAAGGACTTAAATCAAGCATATATGTTGCAATTAAATTGTAAATTACCTTTTGAACAGCAACTACGTCATATAATGACGCTAAGTGTATCATCGGAGGAATTTTGGCATATTTTTCAGGTAGTTTGTAAACGTGGTCTACGACAATAATGTCGGGGTGATCTAATAATTCACATTTGTATCGGGATCTGTTGATCTTCATTACCCTGGCTCTCCTTAGGATACCCGTGTCATAAATAGCAACAAGCTGCAACAGAAACAATAAAGTACAAAACAATGTTAGGTTAGATTACTTACATCGCCCAGTTCCGGTTCTACACTTTTAGATTTAGCCAAATCTTTATGTAATTCATTTTCATAGTTGGCTAATGTTTCCGTATTTCGGGTTTCGCGAATCCAAAACCTATGCGGACTTCTAAATTTGACGATGGTTACTCTGGTTTCAGCAAACATACTGACTACCAAAAGTTAAACAGCTTAATGACAGCATGAACGCATGAACTGCTGATAGTTGGTTAAAACTTTAAAGCCAACTAATCGGAAATCGGAACGTGGAAGCAATATACGACCAAAGCTTCACAATCCACAAAACCGACAAAATACCGAATACTCCAACCGCAACAAAAACACACGCGAACTCAGCATTTATTGCTTCGTTCGAAAATTGACTAAATCAGTATTGCCAACTCCCTAGACAGGTGGTTAAACGCCAAGGTTAGAATCACGATACACTTATACACGGTATAACGGACAGGTTGCTTAAAAGCGTTCCTACTGCGCTCTCATCTGAGTGACGTCACGGCACATGCGCGCTGTTTTAAAATTCAAATTAAGTTGTTTGCCGAACCCAGATGCGCTGGCAGATTTTTAGCAGGTGTCTTTAATTTGTATTACTTTACAATGTCGAGTTGTGCCGTAAAGACCTGCACGAATCATCATAGAGGAATTAGAACTTCAAGTTGAAGCAAAAAATAATAGGTACGTGAGCCATCGTCAGTTTTTTACTCCTATGTCACGTAAGGAGGAAAATAATCATGTTGTTTTTTACATGGTGATGCAAACGATAACTATTCATCATCGTAATATACTTACATTCTATTCTGTGCTTGTATATAAAACAGAATTCAGAAAATAAATAAAGAATGTTTAATTTAGAGTTTGGGTTACATCGCATGTAAAATATTTGCTGAATATGTATCAAAATGAAAAAAAAAACTCATTTATATTAAACTCTACTTGAATGATTGTGTGTAAATACTAGCGCTCCTTTTGGCGCCATCTCGTATCAACTAGCCGCATTGACCGATCTCAGACGAGTGACGTAGCCAAAAGCTGTCCTCCGTTATACCGTGTATAAGTGTATCGTGGTTAGAATACTAAATGGTAAGGTTGTTCTTGTAGCTTTAGAGTAGATTTAAGAATGGTACCGGCCGTGACTATGCGCCGTAGACCATGGTCTGTATTACGGCCATACATAAGGTCGTATATTCCTTCCCGCCACGCAGCACGTACACCATTCTTAGTTTAATTCTACTCTACCTGCTCTACGGTCAACCATTGTTCATCCCTGCAGATACCGCCAATTGTTTTCGTCGTATGATGTCACGCCAATCACGACGGGGTGCTTACAGCGTGGCATTGCTTATAGAACTAATAATATACAAACAATGCTTACAGTTACAGCTTGTCTTTGAGTATTCAACCCAAACCATTTCTGCTTTCACCGTCGCATTGTCCACGTCCGTTCGTGTCGTCCGTTCTCTTTATGGGAGACGGAATTATATAGTTGGGAGAAAAATAATAAGATACGACAAAATCTTAAAAGTGCTTAGCCAGCTTAGCATGTTTTTGGTTGCTTTAGTAAATCAGTGTACAATACCGTCTCCTAAGTAAAAACACGCTTACAAAATGATAGAATTTTGTAGTTTAATATTAAATATAAATTATACACAAATATATTACCTCCAAATATGTATTTCGCTAGTTTCGTAGATATATAAGGTGATATAGATTGCAAATGACAATCCAATAGATTTTATATATAAATAAAAAAATATATAGCAACAAAATGTTGATTGTGCGCTTTTTGTATATACGGTCTTTTCGGTATGGAGAACAGAATATCGGAAAACATTTTTCACACGAGCACGTAACCTAACCACCCATTGTGAATTTAAAACGGAATACGCGTTAAAATTGTTGCAGCGCCCGGCCGAAGTGACGTCACTTCTCTCCTTTCCCCGCAAACGGGGAAATACCAAACCTATACCACCTTACTAACTCGAGTCACCTTGGTTAAGCGCGAAACGCATAGTGCAATTTGCAAGAGTTGCAAGCGTGGTGCATGCAAAAACCATGCAAGCGTGCATGCCTTGCTGTAAACGTTAAACCGTCTTATATCATGTTTAATACCGTTATAGAATAACTGACATAAATAAGCATAAATGTCAAGGTTATTCGCCTGCGGATAGAATTGTTTTATAAATTATATTTGTTACTGCAATTATTCATTTCATTGCATATACAAAGAAATAACCTGAGTCTCAACAAGAGTTAAGTGAAGAAAGTTCGATTAAAATTTTCGGAAACCCAAATACCCTATAGATCCTTAAATCGTTGATAGGTTTGGAAACGTTACAAAATCTTGTTGTGATATTTTGACAGTTTTGAGTTGAAACAAGTAGAAAAACTCAAGAAGCAATGTCTGTGGAAAGGAAACATATGGAAGAAGTGGAAACTTTGCTTGCCATCTATGGAAAAGAATTTCAATTAGATGGTCCAACTGGAAATTCTTATAGCATTGAAATTGTATCAGAAGTTAGGTTATATGTGACTTTCCATGAAGATTACCCGAGTAAAGGCCCTCCTATTTACCAATTATTTGCCCCAGAGCTTAACGGGACCGCCAAAAATAAGATTATCTTACGACTAAATCAAATTTACTCGTAATATTATTTTTTTTTGTATAAATTAAACAATTACTATTATGTTGTCTTTCAGTGAGAATGTAGGTGAATCTGTTGTTTATCAATGGATAGAAGGAATAAGAGAAATCGCTGAAGAACTAGGAGTGGGACAAAAAAGTTCTATAACGAAAGAAGAAATTGAAGTTGTGCCGTCTTTGTGCAACAGTAAATGTGAGAAAAGCTATAACATTGTACATGGTGAATTGATTTGCGATCGGAAAAGTACTTTTCAAGCGCATTACTGTGCTGTTAGTTCGCTTGCAGACATAAGGTAATTATCCCATTTTAACAGTAGCACAGTTCTAGAGACTTGATCTTAGTTATCAGTTGAGAATGTAAACCACTTCAGAAAATAAGTTAACAATACCGGTCTAGGAATTTGTTGAGTTTTTTCAATGACCTTAACCGTAAAAAAGAATTTCTTAATAGAATTTATAGCATTTTCGACTTTTTTTATAGCGTTTTCGACTCTGCGCCAGTTCACTCTGCACCGTCATGCTGCAGTCATGGTACTTTAGCTTTTTTCTGGTAAATCTAATTCTGCCAAAACCAAAAAAAAAAAAAAATTCTACGTTTGTTTCTGACAGATCTTTGGCAACTGTATGAGAGCACTTTTTTTTTCATATCCAAATCATTCTTTGGGACACATCGACTTATAATTGCCTCGTGCCAAAAGCGAACATATATAAGGCTGACAAAATCTGCAACCCATTACATTCATATCAATTCTCGTTGCGGAATATTCAACTGTTTAGTGAAGAGGACAATTTTAAGTGAATATATTGCCTTTGCCATCCACCTTGCTTGATGCAGAACCCGTGAGATCCTGAAGCTGAAGTTGTTTTTACACCAACCCCCTATAAATACAGAAGTGAGAGTTGTAATAACTCTTTGTAGTCTTCTTGTGGGTGACTTCCGTCTTTTGGGGTATGTTGGATGCAGTTAACCATTTTTATTCGTTAGCCTTGAACGGGACTTTTTTCATCCAGCATTGTCATATATGTAGGATTAGAGTTCCAGGAAAACACCAATAAGCTTCTCAACTAATATAATGCAGTCAAAGTAGCTTAACAAAACCAAAAATGTTCATACAAGTAAGTAATACGCCGTGCGTCGTGTCAAGCGTCGAATAATCATGTTGCCATGTTACAAACCATTTCATAGCTATGGCATTCCTACATATATGACTTCTTATCAAGTGAACCCCACAGACTTTGAAACTTTCGAAAAAAAAGTTCAATTAGCAGTTCAATATTGAAAATTTCACTAGTTTGAGATGAAAGTGACCAAAGTGTGCAACCCCTAAATATTAACCAGTGTTATTGAAATTTGGTATATAAAACTTTTACATTGAAACTCGGGGCATAAGCAAAGTCATATGAAAATCACATCTTTGGAAAAATGAAACACCCTAATCCACATGCAAAGTTTTTTTTATTGGATTTTGCTCATTCACATAATTGTCCTTACTTTTTAAGAGATGAGCTTGTATACTAAATTTCAAATTGATCACTCAAAAATTACAGCAGTTATCGTCTACACAGACATATAGACGGACATTGCTAAAGCATTTAGTTTTCAGTGCTGATAAAAAATATATATGCAGGGTATTCTATGCACTAGTTTATTAGGTTTTTTGGGTTCTAGTACTCCATTTTTTAAATTCAGAATGTAGAGATAGTTTATTCTGGGGTTTATATCTAACATATTTTTATGACAGTTTACTGAAAATAGATTACAACTTTGTTGTTTTAAATAGTATCATTTAAAAGAGTATCAGTATAAAGTCCAAGATTTCGATACAAACACTTATCCTATAATCAATGTGTAATGTGTTTTGACTTATTTATCCTGGGTATAATGTATACTACTACTTATTACTTATAGGACCGTGCTTAGACACCATGTAAATGTGAAACGGGCATTGATGAAGTGGATATATTTTGTACTATTGGACATGAATATTTCCCAAATTTCTCTCATATATAGTAGCTCAGAATAGGTAGCTCGATAAAGTGTATAGGAATGTTACAAATTTATTACACCAGATGTCGTTGAGGGTGACATTTTTGGATCTTTCTGTTACACCGAGATACATAATATTCCAATGACACTTTTCACTTCCAGAGTATCTTTAGATAAACTGTTACTTCGACGAGCAATTTATTGGTTTAATGTGACACATTTATGTGTATAATTTGACCACAAAATAAGCAAACTTCACGCTGCGAGAGAAATTTGGACGCTTTTTGCTGCACCCACTGCTGAAAGAATATGTGTAACAAACATTCGATTTTGATTCATCTTCTCTTTCAATTTTACCAACACCAAACGTATCCTCAACTGATTCTTTATCAGAAGACTTCACAAGATTTCCACATTCTCTTCCGCTCTATTATTTAAATAGATATCTGGTTCAATATGAGCATAAATGTATTTGCCTCGTTAAAAAACTGTTTTTGCAAATTTATTTGCTGCACTCAAACCAAATATACATACTCAAATAAACATTGTTTGATTAAAATTCATGGTTGTCAGCAATATAAGTACAGTACATTTTCCACCGAACGCTAGGTATATCACTTACAGAAGAATGATAACATCGCTCTCCCCACCGCTCGTATTGGTTACTGGCTACCCACGTGCAAGAAATTCTGGTTACGTTTTAATAAGTCATGACTAGTGTTTGACATAATCATATGATTTTCCTATCTGCAACTACAGCACCGTACAGCAACATTCCATCGTTAGGTCGTTTACTACAATTTCTTGTTAATTTACCCTCCATGGATGGACAGGTTGATGCACAGCATTGAAAATGGTTTGACTGCAAAATATTTGAAAGTATTTAATAAAGGGTATTTGAAAGTTTATTTAATTTGGCAGTTAAAGTTAAAATTGGCTTGTCCAAGTTAATGTTTCTTGACAACATTAAGTAACGAAATTATGAATTTAGTTTCAAACTTGACACTGTATATGAAAATTCTAATTTCAAACAAAAAGGGGTATAATGTGTGCGTGTAGATTTTTATTATGTATGCCCGTCGTCGTCCATCAGATGATCTGTTCCTTGGCTCGTTTTAATGACTCGAGTCTTTTCAATTTGGATGGCAATTTGTTTATTGGGGTTGGCACAAGAACTCGTCTTTCTCTTCTGCCATATTTATTGTTGAATGACCCCGTTATTATTGGTCTGTCCTTTCTTAGTTCCTATTCACATGTCCCTTCTGGCCTATGCTCTCCTTTCCGATAGTTTTTAATTATAGTTCGGTATTTAAACAGGGCAGATATGTGTAGTATTGTCAGCGTCTGGTAGTCCTCTTCTCTTGAGCTACAAGATTGTGCTAAATTTCTCATATTGCTGTTCTGTGTGTTAGATTCTTCTGATGACATAGTCGGATGCTTGTCTCCGAACTGTTATTCCCTATCTAATAATGTATTCTGCCAGTGCGCTGGAAACCACTTTCGTTGTTTTGTCGACTAGTATATATTTAATGTTGTAGAACTTACCGGCCATGTGACGCAGCCTTGGCGGAGAATTCCGGTGTGCTCGCCCCAAGACATGAATTCGTCCATCGTTAACACCCATACTAAAACAGGACACATAAACTAATCAGTATCAAAATAAACTTAAGAATTCAATAGCAAAACAATAAAAACCGTTAATAGCATACATAATACAACATTCAAACATAATACGTAAACTAAGATGGAAAGATGGCGGGCGACAATAACCCCACATCAAAAGGTGACGAAATTGAAACTAATTTACACTGCAACCACTGCAAAAAACCGGTAAAGGAAACTGCGAACTGTGTCAAATGCCAGGGAACATTTCATCCAGGTTGTATGAGGCAGAGTGCGGAAGCCGTCCGCAAAATGTATGCATCTATCTGGAGCAAAGGCAATTGAGGTTAGAACAGAAAATGATCCGTTTCAAATGGAAAATCGTTTGCTAAAGAGAATAATAGAAGAACTAGAAAGTAAGAACAGAATTTTGGAGGATAATATACATCTGTTGAAAGAGAATATCATTCTGATAAAGGAATTACAGGTCAATGACCCCAAAAACAATGGAAAAAAACATGAACTACACGCTCAAGTAAACCATGACCGCCAGATGGCGCCAAACAAAATAAACAAACAAATTGACATAACCCCAAAGATGAAAAATCCAAACGATAGTACAAATACACAACACAAGAATATGTCATATGCCAGAATACTAGAGGCTAAGCAAAGAAAGAAAATGCATTCACTAATCAACCTTAACATTGATAAGAATGCAACTAACACTGTACAGCGAGGTATAAGGAAGATACAACAGAGCGATCCTCAAACTCCACATGTGGAAGAGCAGACAGAAGAAGACGATTACACTCTTGTTAGACCCAGAAGGAGCGAGCAAAGGACCATCAAAAGAATTGGTACATCTAGCAACAAAGACGGGAAAGACCACGGTTTTGAAGGTACACAGAAACGAGTGTGGCTATATATATACAGAATAAAATCCACCACCAGAGCAGAAAACATACAAAACTATATCCAGGCAAAGGCAGGATTTGCTAACGCCACTGTGGTTGTACGAGAACTGTCCCCAACTGAGAATCAATTAAAGCGTTTTGTCGTGACAGCACCTTATGAGAAGAAGGACGAGTTATATGACACAGAATTTTGGCCAAGCGGTGTTGGTATCAAACGGTTTGATTTTTCCAAACATAGAGAATTCATCCATCAACAAGCAGCTGATTTTTTGTAGAAACGAATAAACCAAACAAGGAAATTGATGAACCACGATGGTTCACAGTAATGCATCTTAACATTCAGAGCATCACCAATAAGACACAAGCACTGCAACGACTAGCTGAGGAACATAATATAGACATAATTTGTCTGTCTGAGCACTGGATGGTACAGGCAAACAAAAACCTTTACAATCTTAAGGGCTACAAATGGATTAGCAAATATATCAGACAACACCACATACATGGAGGCGTAGGTATACTCTGTGAAGAAAATCTCAATCCAATACCTGTTGATGAAATATGTAATCGACATCGATTTTGAGATATCATCTGTTTACATGCCCCCATCGAACACCTTGATAGTATGTATATATAGGAGCGGGGTCGGAAACTTCGACACTTTTCTAACTCTACTTGAACGTGTACTTGACTACATAATAACAGAATTCCCTCCTGAAGTGAACGTCATTTTGTGTGGAGACTTCAACGTGCAATTTGCTGTAAACTCCAACAGGGCCCAGGAAGTTTTAAACATAATGAAAACAACGGATCTGCATCAAACAATATTCCATCCAACTAGGAATAACTCGACGATAGACAACATTTTCACAAATATCAAGGAATATAGAATTGAACAAATCCAAGGAAACATATCTGACCATGAACCGCAAGTGATGAAGTTTCCACTAAATAACAAGACCGCTCCAAAGACAATGATCTCTGCAAGAAGATTTCCCACAGCTGAAAAGCAAAATCTGCTGAATGCACTTACAAACGAAGATTGGAAGGAGGTGTTGGCTGAAGAAGAACCTAACTCTATGTTCTCACTGTTCCTAGACACAGTTCTATTCCATTACAACAGCCAAATTCCGTATCGAACATGTTCAACAAAGAAGAATATGCCAACTAATCATCCCCTCGAACTAGCCAATATAAAGGAAACCCTGAATCTAATAAAAGACACATTAATGATGAACCCACTTGATGAAGAACTCCAGGAGATCTTCAGATCATACAAAGCATTTTATACACAACAATGCGAGGAATATCATAAATTCAGTAATAATGTCCAACTAAGCAAAGCCTCAAACAAACCAAAGGCGATATGGAAAAAGATCAATGAAATTACAGGACGATGCAAAACCTTTCAAAGCCAAGATAAACCTACCAGTGAAGATTTTAGTGACCACTTTGCTGCGTCAATTGCTAGCCTTCATGATGCAATACCAAAACAGGATAACCAGTCAAACTGCCGGCCACTAAACATAGCTAGTGGGAAAACCTTCTTTTTCAATCCAACTGACAAACAAGAAGTTTCCACAACCATAAAACGACTAAAACGTAAAAGAACCAAGGACCACTACGATTTGGACACTGAAACATTGCAATACATTGAACCAGCAATCTCGGAAGTGTTGGCAACTATTATCAACCGGTGCATTTCCACAGGCGTATTTCCTGAAAAACTGAAAACTGGCAAAATTACTCCAGTATTCAAAAAGGGCTCCAGAGCAGACCCATCCAACTACCGACCCATATCAGTTCTCCCTGCGTTCTCCAAGGTGTTCGAGACTATTATTGCTAACAGAATAACGGATTTCTTCGAGCAACAGGACTACTTCTGTGATAACCAGTTCGGATTCAGAGCTGGTCGGGGAACAGAAGACGCAATTGTACATCTCATGACGCTCATCACAAGTGCGTTGGAGGACGGAGAGCAGTGCAATGCCCTTTTCTTTGACCTTACGAAGGCCTTTGATTGCATGTGTCATGAAACATTTCTCAAGAAAATGGAACACTATGGATTTCGAGGAATCTCGCTGGACCTACTCAGAAGTTATCTTTCGAACCGACACCAGTATGTTTTCCACAACGGAAAAAGAAGTTCCGTGCGGAGGGTTAATTGCGGAGTCCCTCAAGGAAGTATAGTGGGTGCTCTGTTCTTCATTATCTATATAAATGAACTACCAAAGAGTATAACAGCAGCAGTTACTCAATACGTTGACGATACTACAACAGTACTCCGTGGTCATGAACCACAAATTACAATCAGCTCTGAAAATGCCAAGAAGGAAGCCGCTGAATGGTTCGCTCACAATCACTTAGCGCTCAATATCAACAAGACGGCTGAATTATTTATTACTTCTAGCCGAAGAGATCAAAGAGAAGTCAAAGATGTGAAATTTCTGGGTGTGCACTTGGACACACGACTGACCTGGTTACCCCAAGTTGAGAAACTACTTCCAGTTCTTGCCTCCGTAACATACGCAGTAAAACGTATAAGAACAACCATAGGGATAAGTGCTGCAAGAACAACTTACTTTGCACTATTCCACTCCCGGATGTCATACGGTCTAAAACTGTGGGGAGGATCTGCACACACCTACAAAGTATTACTGTCACAAAAGAAAGCCATTCGAGCGATAGAGGGTGTTGCAAACACAGAATACTGCAGACCTCTCTTTAAAAAGCATAAGATTTTAACTCTATATGGAGTTTACATCCTACAGCAGTTACTCTATACCAAAAAAGAACTGTATACACATCAACAAAGGAGTGACATCCACCAGTACAATACTAGGCAGTGCCATCTTATAGAAGTAGCTCGGGGAAGACTTCACACCACCTCCTTCACACGGGAGGGTCTAAAACTGTACAATCACCTACCTGAAGAATGGAAACATTTGCCAAACAGACAATTCAAGCGCACAGTTACTAGCTTCCTAATAGACTCACCACCTTATTCCGTTCAGGAATTCTTTGATAGCCTACAAGAATGCAGACAACCAATTTGAAGTTTTTTTTTATCTTAAGTTTTCCTATACATGCATATATTGTTAATTGACTTATTGCTGGCAACCAATAAATTCTATTCTATTCTATTCTAAGCAATAGAGCATAATAATTAATAGTGCAAACATACAACTTTTCAAATCAAATAATAAGCGCCTTTCTGAACAAGTCATACAAAATTGAATAAATTAAATAAACTCTGACTCCACTGTTCCCAGCACAGACGAGAGAGATGATACAAATAAATCAGGCATACAATGTAATTGATTAAAAGTATCACACATTCTATATATATAGGGGATCTTCTCAATATGTTAGTTCTAGGGGTGTGAAGATAAAATGTGTTACTATGCCTAGTACGAAACGATGGTACATTCAAGAAAATAGTAGACAACACAGGCGGACTGTCAATCTCACCACGCACTAAACCATACAGAAAGCGTGCCGAGGCCAATCTTCTCCTCAGTTCCAGTGGACCAACCTCAAACCTACTTAACAAGTCCCCGCCGTCTACTCCCCGTGGAGGATAAACTCCATCAACTCTGAAGCAAGCATACTTCAGAAACCTCCTCTGGACGGCTTCAACTGAATTGATTTGGTTCAGATAAAACGGCCACCATATCAACGAACAAATACTCCAACTTCTGATAAGAGACAATCTGTTGTTGTGCAATCTATCCCTTCTCCACATCTCAGCATTTGTTGTGCAGTTTAGCGTGTATACTATGAGCCGATTCTGTAGTTCCTCTTTCATGTGTGGCGATCTAATATGCATAATTGTTGTTTTCTTCGGGTTTAACTTTTTATCATGAGACCACCGGTATAAAACTCCGTTCTGAGATTTTGCCTTACAAAGTTTACATCGTTGACAAGATCAGTGTATCGTGCGCGTATAGAAAGTATTTGCACCTGTGTACTTGCTTGAAATACGCCTCTCTTCATACCGGGCGATCTTCCCCACAGTTTCTCCAAGTTGTACCGAAAACGTCCTGTCTATAAGATAGCCCATGAAACCACCCATCTACCTCTTATCACCGCCCCTTCTGAAGCTAAACCAAGCTTGTTCCTTTCGATACAGTGGACCACTTTTAAAAAATCGACAAACAGACACAGTACATGACAGCTCACTCCAGCTCAAGTCTATTGTCAACCTAGCTACAATGAGCTTGTGCTCCAGTTACCAGTCTACGCTACGTTCTGACTGACCAGTAAGTCCTTTCTTATTTTCGGTGTTCTTTTCCCTTGCCCGCGATCTCTCGTAAATAATTTGCCTGCTATCCCGGCTCTTGCACCGGCTGTGTGGGCGATTAAATGATTAGCTAGAGCTGTGGTTCTTAACCTTGTGGGAGGTACTGACCCCACCACTTTCATATGCGCGTTCACCAAACCCTTCTTAATCGGAAAAATAAAATATGATTTTTTCAAATTAAAAACATAGGTGCACAAAATGAACAAAACCGTTATAACATGAGTTTCACATAAAAACAAAAAATAATGAAGAATTACTGCAAATCATTTTTGCAGCAAAGTCCAGAATCCTCGAAAAGGATTGCTCGCAAAGATCTGTTATAACAAACGGTATGAAAATCTCCAGAACTTTCTTAGAGTACGTTACCATTTGTTGACACCAAAACGTTGACAGCGTTGTTGTAATGAACAATGATTTCATCGAGGTATTCATCATTGACTTCTGTTGTCTCAACACTAAACGTGAACGGCTGTCTCACTCATGCTGGATATAACTCTCTTGTAGGGAAGTATCCGTCGAGAGACTTTGCAAGCTCAGCTAAGTGCGTGGCAATTGCTTGCTTCAGTTCCGCGGGTACAGAAATGTCTCCAATTTCAGATGCATCTTCGATTTTACTTACACAATCGTCTAGCAGGGGAAAGTTCGCAAAGTTATCGTTCTCTGTTCGTCGTTTCCATAACGGTAGTTTTTTTTTAAATCCTTCAGGTTTTCTTTCGGTTCGATGATGTTCACTCCACCGCCCTGCATCTCTTTATTGAGATGATTGAGAGCTGCAAAGATATCAGCCATGTATGCTAAAATGTGAATGAACTCAGAATTTTTGAAGCAATCTGCATGACAATAATGTTGGTGCTCTTGCAAAAACAGGGCTAATTCCACATGCAGGGCAAAAACAGGATTCAGTACCTGTCCTCGGGATAACCACCGAACGTTAGATTGGTACAAAGGTACCTCAAATTCAGATCCCATTTTTCATCAGAGCACTATTTCGCACATAGTTCAGGCATGTCACTACAATTTTTAATACTTCTGCCAGTTTTGGAGGCAAGATTTTGTTACCAACGCAAGGCTGTGCACAATACCATGCGTAGTAATGATGTGTGATGCATGGGTTTTCACTAGCGTGCCAAAACCAGACTTTCTTCCGAGCAAGGCTGGAACTAGATCCGAACAAACTGCAGAAAACATATCCCACGAAAGATTGTTGTCTTTAAAAAAGTCATCCACGTGTTTCTTCACATCGGCTACCTTAGGTTTTGTTGTAAGAGACTTACAAAATAAAAAATCTTCCATCACGTCGTGTTTCACATAGCGCGCAAATACTGCAAGCTGGCTTAGATTGGAAACATCTGTGGTCTCGTCGAGTTGAAGTGTCATTTGGGAGGACTTAACTTCAGCCGCTTTTCCCAGCATGATATTGGCCATCTTCAGCACAGCAGGTTTTATGTGTGTTCCACCAATGGTGTGTGGTTTGCCCTGCTTTGCGGTCAGGTAAGCAACGTCGTACGATGATGTTGATGGGTACGAAGCCGAGAACAGGCAGAGTAGCCTTTTCATCGAATCTGGCTCTCTTCACCTTGAATTCAGCGAGCGTTGTGTTCTTGTATTTTCCATCTTCATGCAGCTTAAGGAAGTGTTCTCTTAGTTTTGCCTGTACTCGACTAGAATTGCTCAGCTTGGCATTGCAAATCATGCATTTAGGACGCTGACCCCCATTATATTCCGTTATACATTCGAATCCATATTGTACATATTCGTCCAACCACTTTATTTTTTTTGCTCGACATAGTATGAAGGGATTAAAATATTAAGAAAATTATCACACAACGTACCACCACGACAGTTACAATTCGACTACTGGCAGTGATGCCAACTGGTTAACAAGAGTAATCATCAGATTTTGTGTAAAAAATCGTGAGAAATCGTAAGATGGTTGCTGGGGAGTTTGGGTTTGACTGGGAGTAAAAATCGTGAGATGTGAATGGGAGAGGATTGTACAAAATCGTGACACCTCAACCCACCCCGTTGTTGGGGAAAGGAGGGGTTAAAATAAAATAAGTAATGAAGAATCTAGTGATGTTAATGGAAGGGGTTCTGAAATGACTCGAACGACTCAGCTTAATAAAAAATATACCTTTATTTGAGATCAATACAAAGTCTACGTTTGCTATTTGCAATAAATATGAGTAGGTACATAAATAAAAACAATAAAATATAATATCGTTTTTTTATGCGCACTAAAACCTAAGAACAAAATAAATAATGCTATACCAACCAAAGCAAAGTCAGTAAACTGTAAACATACAATAAACTATGCATAGTACAAACTCAATATTTTGTATTTAATAATACAATATACATAAAAACAAACCCTATATTTTGAGTTTGCACTAAAAGCTAAGAACTAAATAAATATTGTTAACTGCAAAAACATGTGTTTACAATATTTCCCACAATAAATTGTAGGAATTTTTTAGAAAAAATATAAATTAAATATATAGGTAAATAGGTATTATATAGGATGATTCAGGAAGAATCTGCAATACTCGGAAGGGTGAGAGTAAAGATGATTCTAAGCAAGAAAGTTTATATGAACATGGGTTCGAATGTGATTTGTGAAACAGCGTAGCCTTTTAAATCTTAAGTTTAACTTTAGAAACAGCTCTGGTACCAAAGAATAGCTCTTTTAAATCAGAATAGTTTTGCCTGATTTTTTTTTATTTAACAACACCAAATAAAAGTGTTAGATGAAATTTATTAGGTTTTAAAACAGTTTCCCTATGATAATTTACATGACCTACTAAAAAAATATTTAAAAAAAATTATATTTATAAAAGAACCACTTCTCATAAAAACTTTCTTACTTAGAATCATCCATAGTATCACCCCCTGACTATGAAAGATTCCTCATGAATCAGCCTATATATGAGTATGTATATAACCAAAAATACAAATTTATTCCGATTCACTTTCGGAATCACTTTTGTCGGTACTTTTAAATAATGTAGCTGTGTTCATTTTCCCTACTAGCTGTTGTGAAATCGGAAAATCAAAACAGGAATGTCTTTTTGACACCAAACTTTTTGTGTGCAAAATTCCATTTAGAGTGACAGAATTAAGGCAGCTGCGAAGTTGTGTCTTATTTAAATTAATTTGAGAAAATATTCTCTCAACATTAGCACTTGAGTGTGGTAAAATCAGAATATTGAACACAAAGTTTGTTAAATGTAAAATAGTTTGGGTTTCATCCCCTGCTTTATGCTATATATATCCCTCCAAAATAGAATGGGATCGTCTGATTTTTCCCTTAAAGTGAAATCAATATTACGCAGCATTCGCCACTGATTGTCAATGATTTGCACATCAACGTCGGCTAGGTGTCTAAAATTGGTGACTACAGTAGCAATAGAATTTATTTTTCTTGACCTTACAATTTGAGGGTTTATAAACTGCAGCAGTTCAAACATTGAGTTGTTTAAAGGAAATCTCCTACAAATTTGGGAAATGCTCTCAATATAGAATGCAAGACACTTTCTTTTTACATCTACTAAAATTTCATTACTAGCGTCGCTAACACTTATACTCACCCCAAAATACATGTCTTCAAGATTTAAAAACATTCTTGGATTGCTAAACTGAACATCATGAATTACTTCAGTAATAACATTTGGTTTTAAATAAAAATCCATGAATGTTTTAACAACAGTTTTAACTTCCTCATATAAGACATATATTTTGGGTGCCTCACTTTGCATAACTCTATTTAATTTAGTGAATAATGGTAGCACAAATGCTAAGAATTCTAAGTATACTTAGTCTCAGGTTTAACTAACATGTATATAACCTGTGCTTGCATATTTCCTTCAGCTATTTGGTCTGTGAAGAAGAGTCTTAAAGGGTTATATTGCTCTAATACTTTCTTTACCACTCTTTCCAGAGACAGCCACCTCGTTTGGCATGGATGTAGGAGTTTTACAGGAGCAACCCTGGTGAATGCTTGAAATAGTCTAAATTCCCCAATACGTTTTGGACTATTTGAAAAATAGTTATAAACCTAAAAAACACACGTTATACACAAAAAATTAAAATTAATGTACCATACCCCTCTCGTAAACTGTTCTACCTCGTCAGGTAGCTTTTCGCAGGCATATGATGCGCACAGATGGAAGCTGTGACAAATGCACTTCATCACAAATAAATGCGGAATTTGTTCCTTCAGTCTGCTTACAACCGAATTATTAGCACCGGTCATGTTGCTAGCGCCATCAGCAGCAAATCCAATCATATTTGTTCTAAATGGTATAGAATTATCTTCAAAAAATTTTAAAATATCTTGAAACAATGCTTCGCCTGTTGCTTCTTGAATATCAATTAATGTCAAAAAGTGGTATTCCACTGTCGCTAGAGAAAAATTTAAGCGTACAACAAGGCATAACATTTTGGTACACGACCTATCTGTCGATTTGTCAGCTACAATGTTAAACTTATTCGTACGCATGATTGACAGCAGATCATCTAGCTTAGATTGTCCTGTCAGGTTAATCATTATGTGTTTGGCCTTTGTCCGTCGACACTTAACCAGCTTTGCAATTTTTGAGTCCGAATAAATTGCTGCATTGACCTTCGGTAAATGTTCCATTAACTTGGCCGGTAAATTGTGTTCGCAAGCAACCCTACTAGCCTAATTTCTGCCTCCTTCACTTTTGCAGCAATCTCCTTTTCTGCGGTACATCTTGAAAAAAAGAGACGATACTGATAGCTGTTGCGCTATTGCTTGCGAATTTGTCTTATGTTTAGTAGTTTCGCCATGCCTAACAATATCTCCTAATCCATGAGATATTTTTACATCACAGCTACAAGTTTTACACCTAAAATAATTGCACATATATTAACCATGCACTTGATCACAATAAAAAGAAAAATTACCATCCGTAAGATACTTCTCTTTTGCTTTTTTTAAGCCATGGTAAGGTACTGTCCCACGATTCCTTGTACCGCTGTGAATAACTTGGTTTCAAACGCTTTCTGCGGTTTTCCTCGTCGCTGTCGGTATATTCCGAATCCGACATTTTAAACACAACTTTGGCCGTCGAGTCGATTCACGTTTGAAACTTGAAATTGGAGGGGAAACACAAACACTTAGTACTAACTTAATGCTTAGTACTAATTTATATGCTGCTAATGAATCTACATCCAAAAAGGAAAAAAATAAATTGATTTTAAATGCCTGTTTTGGTTGTACTACTGGATCATCTCGACTTTCATAGCTGAACTGGCGGTTTATTTTTCTTGGGCGAATTCTTGTGGACTGTTCAACATGTGCGACTAAAATTTCTTCAAATCCTTTGTGTGACCGTAATTCCTCAAAATATGTTTTTACATTTAAAATCAAGTCTGATGCAGTTTGCCTATGGATTGTCTTTTCTTGTAAGGTTAAGCAAATAAATTTGTAGCTCTTATTTTTTTTAGCCAAATTTGTCGCAGTACTTTTACCAAACGCATCAATCCTGTTGTCATTGGAAGCTTTATATAAATATATGATTTCTCCCGTTTGATAACGAAATGGAGTGACTGCATTAATACGGCTCTCACAACGGGTTTGGTTTAAAGGTTTTAAATCTAAACATTACTTTTTAATATTTCCTATCGGTATGTAGATCAGCAAAAAAAAATTCTTGTATGGTCCCGAAAAATGAAACACCTCTACTGCATGATAATGCTCTGTCATTAAGTACTAAATTCAATGAATGGGCGCTGCAAGGAACAAAAAAAGCTCCTGGATTTAAATCAGCTATTTTTTGCACTCCGGAATGTTTCCCTCGCATATTTGACCCATTATCGTATCCTTGGCCTCGGATGCCACATAATGAAATCCACATAATGAATTCCTCAACTCTTATAATAAAATGTCTGTTAGGCGTTCATCCGTTGAAGTATTTACTGGTATAAATCCCGAAAGCCAGGTTCAGCTTGCACAAAACGAATAATTAGCGTCATTTGTTCCACATGGCTTACATCTGGAGTGCAATTTGGCATGATCGAGTAATACTTGGACTTAAAAAGGTCCCAAGTTGATTAAAGTAAACTAATTATTTCATTTTGAATGTCCTTGCCTAAATAGTGAACGTATGTCTTATACGGCGGAGGTGATCAGTTCTGAGAACATCACATTTACCAATAAATTCGATTATTTTTAAAAAGTTACTATTGTTTCTACTGTATAAATTAACCGTATTACCGCGAAAAGCTAAATTCTGAGAAGCCAAAAATTAAATTGCGGCAACTAATCGTTTAAATACTTCTGTCCAACGTCGTGCTTTGTTTTGTATAACTCGCAGATTTTCTCAGTCGATTATTTTACCTAGACGCAAACGTTGATGTGATCACTCCATGACTTAAAGGTTCTCATGTGACGATTTCTCATGTTCAGATAAAAATTCGGACATGTGTTTCCAATCTAAAAATCCTGTACTTAAAGACAGTGATATTCGAACAGTACTTAAGAGGCGACAACAAAAACAAAATATCTGGGGTGGCCCTCACCCAACTTTCCGACTACATCGTGGTCACAATGAAGTCTGTCTGAACACTTTTGCCATTACTCAATTTTGTGATGTCAGAGCCACTCCACCTAACGTCAGTTTCTATAAAATAATGACATGTGTCATGCAGATATTTAATGTCATGTCATGTCAGTGGCACTGACGTTTGTCAAAATCTGACAATTTGCAACTACAGCGACGAAGGCCGTGGATTCTGCCAAACCGCTTCTATAAAAGCTTATAGTGCCTAAACCGTTCATCCCATTGATCTCTAAGTTGGTATATATATTTAAAGTCACTGGAGGGTGAGCTTGTATCAGTTTGGCCAAAATCGGATTAATCCCTAAGAAGATGCATGTAACAGTTGCCACTTCCAGTTGTCCTAATTGTTACCAAAAACAATCCAGTTCGTCCCCCGGTAATGCTAAATAAGTATGCAAAATTTCAGCGCGATCCGTTGTTCCGTTTGGGCACTATCGTGTTTACAGACATACACACATACACACACACACACACACATACATACATACATACATACAGACATTTTCCAGAAACCATTGCAATCGATTCAGGGGACCCCAAAACGCGATTTCCATTGAAATCTCGAAATTTTTTTTTCCGTCGATGACAATACTTTTCTTCTAGGGACTAGTCGGAAAGTAAAAATAGAATATTTTATTTTTTAATAAATTGCCCACATGCGTAATACATCTTCACAATTGCATAATCGCCTCGTATAGTTATTATCAGTAAATCGGCGTCCTCTGACAATCAAAATTTGCAGATCAGTGGGATGAATGGTTTAGTCGCTATAAGCGTTTATAGATGCAGTTTGGCAGAATCCATAGCCTTCATTGCTGCGTTTGTGGTCAGATTTTGACAAACGTCAGACTACTAACAGGACATGCCAATGTGTTATTCTGTGACAGACGCAGACGTTAGGTTGGGGTCCAGAGTAGCTGTGTCTTTACGAAATTGAATAAAAGTATAAATGTGTCAACAGTTTATTCGGAAAGTTGGGTGGGGACCACCCCGGATTTTTTGCTTTATGTCGTGTAAAGTGTTGTGTAGCTCCTAATTTTAATCCGAATTTAGAAGGTACGCCGAATATTATGGCGGATATGTCTTCTCCAATAACTCGTCAGATTTCAGAATTGTTTTACAACATTTGACCGCTTTGGAGTTGACCATGAAAACTGTGGAGAGATAAGGTTGTCAGTTCCAAATGTTGCACTCCAATCCTGTTTTCTTTTCTTCGGCCCCGTCCCATTATTTCGCTTATTGTCTTTGAAGTCTTTGGTATATCTGTTCTTTCGTCTTCCAGTTTCCTGACATAGTAGTTGTTTTTATTTTGTCTTAGTATTTTTGTTATATTTGTCAGTTCTTTATATTCCGCTTTGCTCGATTGCCATCTGCGAGTGTCATCTATTGTTTTCTTCGGTTAGTTTTGCCGAGCAGGTTTCTGTAAATCCGGCAATATTTAACTTGGCGTGCGGCAGCAAAGCTGTCTGTTGCTGATTTTTTTTGTCTGCGTTTTCACACTTCCGCTAATTAGGTAATGGTCAGATTATTCTGTCAGCAATACAGCCACCCGCCGATTCTGTATGCTCTCTTCGCCTGTATACGATATGATTAATACAGGAAGCAACCAAGGTATCCAGTCTCATTTCTTCTCTAGTGGGCGAATTGGTCTCTCTAGTGTCAGTGCTAGCTATAGACGACCAGGAATCGAAGAACGCGCCCTCGTTTTAGGACTATGTTGATGCATATGTTTTCATCTGTTGTAAATTCTAGATCCACCATATATTATCAAAATATCGGCTGTATTTGTATCGCCAGTACTTACTTAGTAAATTTAATGTTCCAACATGGCGTTTTCCTTGATGGACAATTCTGCTCCCTGCTCATAAGCATGGTGCTTATGACCAGACAATGTTAACAACTGTACAACAACTAGCGTTCAATTTCTATTCTCTCGTCTTTTTCTAGGGTGTTTGAGAGAATTTACCGATTTTGGTCAGTAAATTCAGTGATTTCTTCAAGTCCATTTGGTTTGTTATCGGGTTTCATCCTGCGAAGTAGCACTGTTTGAGGCTGTTACGGCGCTGCTCTCTTATGTCGACCAGCACCATAATGTAGCAGCAGTATTCTTTTATTTGTCGGCGGCTTTTGATACAATAAGTCACACGTTGCTACTACTATCGAAAGTGGAGGCATTGCTCTGGCACTCCTCTGATCCTATCGGTCGCACTTTAAAGCTCATAGCAATCTTACGCTGCCATCACTCTATATATTCAGATTGGTATGCTACTGTTTCGGTTCTACAAATACAAAACACATATTATTTATACAAATATTAGATTCATTTTATCAGATTTTTTGTTATAAAAATTGTCCCTAACAGTAGGGACGATTTTGACACTGCTGCCAAGCTGTCAACTTCTGTACTTTTTACTCTCAACACCTGTAAATTATCTACCCTATTAATTCAATCAACATAAATCGTTCATTTAAGACAAACCCGCAAGAAAAGTAATTCGCTGATGGATCAGCTAATCTTGGGGGCCAACGAGTATCGCCTGTCCCACTAACAATACGGTCAGAAAATGCGGTTTTTATTTTCAAATTGATGAACAATATTGAAAATGCGGTTTTGCACGGGATAGGCTTTCAAAAGTGTTTGCAAATAGATTCACTCACTCAGCGCAGAATTGCCACCATAGCACTTTATGATTTGAATGAAGTGTTCCTACCTGTGGGTCCATCGCGATTACGATACTGTAGCAAACGATGTTAGCAAAGTGAGACCTGCTGTCCCACCACAACTGCTACCCCAATCCATCGACGTGCGACGTTGCCTGGTAATACGCTAGTTCATACAAGCCTATGCCTAATTTTTCTGTACACAATAGTGTTGCGGACTATCCCTGATTTTTCGGTACATACTGTATAAGTGCTGTTTGTCGAGCCCCAGTAAAAAAATTAAACAAACCTCTTTTATTGTAGCAAGGTACGAGAAGAGCTGCTGAGCAATAGAAAGTTGGCACAAGCTACTCACAACGTAGTAGCTTTTCGTATTTCCATAAATGGAGTCAAGCATGAGGATTATGATGATGATGGGGAAAATCATGCGGGTGGTAAGCTGTTGCTATTGTTGCAACTACTGGAAGTGACCCATGCAGTTGTAATTGTTACAAGATGGTAAGACTTTATTTTCACTCTGTTTGTAAACAGATTAACATTCAGCAGTAAATTTGCATGGTTTGCATGTTGAAAGCGGCATCTATATTGAGTCGGTATTGCCATTAAGTTGACACAGTTGGTTTAAAAAATGTTATTGTTGTATTTTTACGTTGGTATTAATATTTCGATTATTTTGAGAGAGAATTTTGATTACGTAGAGTAGGGGAGATCTATATACTCAGTGTTGAATAAGTTTTTTATTCAGGTATGGAGGTGTACACCTGGGAAATGATCGTTTTCGTGACTATTGTAAAGCGGCACGGCAGGTTTTGCAGCAGGTTGGTGTCGCAAAAACCCCAAAGAAATAGCAATAGTATAGGCGTCCAATATTCTACAGTTTGTCCTGAATTGGACGTCACAGGTGCTACAACCACTGTATGGGATTACATTTTTCATAACATTTAGTGATTTTAATTTTCTAATTAAGTGGTGTTAAATATTTTTAAATCATGACCTTTATCTCTTAATATTTAGTATGTGTTGTTTCTTCATATATATGATTTTTCTTCTAACATACATCTAAATTTGAAATATTCATGTCTTAACACTACTGTGCGACCGAAGATGTGTTGTTGACGGACTGGTGCTGAACATCGGATTTTACCATCGTTTTCAACGAAAGTCGAAAGAAAATAAGTAAAAAAATGGCAATTTTTGCCAATATTTGATCGTGTAAGATAAATGCACACATTTCAACATTTTACGAAATATAAAGCAAGTATTTCAATAATCAAGCATTTGTCGTCTAACAGTTGTAACTTTTGGGTTAACCAAACTCTTCGACCTTTAGTCCAGATCTGACCCGAGGAACAATTTTTGGTGCAGGTAGCCAGAACCGAATGTTTGCTCGGATACTTTGGCTACACCTAAAGAATTAATGCCACAACGCAAAATTAACAGTATTATTTTACACGGCGCCAATAGTGTTAATAAGCATTTAATAATTTACCAGTCCGTCAGTGGCACAGCAGTAGCGGTTACAACAGGTTACAGTTTTGCTAGAACAAACGTGTATAATGCAACGTGTATATACGAAAAAAAAAAGAAACAAATGTTGGTCTCTAACGATTACACTGTGTTTAATCCTCTTTACTGTGGCCGATTTTTCTGGAAATATGATATTATCTGCAGGAAAGGAAGAAATAAAGTATGATTGTGTACTGCCAATATATTGTAAATATGTACAGTTTTATATGTTATCTACATAATTTCCAAAGGATTTATGTTTCTTAATAAATTGATTTTATTACATGTGATCTCTGTTTCTTCCAATAACATTATATATTTTTACCTACTACTGCATCTCTGTAGAGCCCCGAAGTCGACTAATGTAAATATATAAGTAGTTGAGTACTAAACATTGTAACCGATAAGAAGGCCCAATGACAAGGAGTAAGCTTAAGAAGTAGGATAAATAGTAACTAGTACTATATAGTACTATATTATTCTCTACCTCCTACTCTACACATTTTAAGGAATGTGAACTTTTTGGCATTCTTAAGCACGAGGTATGTAGGGTTGAGAGGCGATTAGGCACCTTAGGCGCTTTGTGCCAGCTTCCATATCCACCGGGTATTATATACCCGTAACGAGCACTACTCTACGGGGGGAGCATTACGAATTCTGTCCATAGATGGCCAGGGATCATCAAAAGCACTTACCCACTGGTCTTCCAGGGGGGGAGGATAATCACATAAGATGTGCATTACAGTGTCTTCTTCTTGCTTACTCGCTCGATAGAAGTGTCGCTGCATATGCTTTCTAATAACATAGCGTCCCGTGAGTAAGCCGGTGATGAGACGAAGTTTACTTCTGGGGAGCTCGTGTAATGTCTTCACCATCCTGACAGATGGATACTTGAGAAGTTCCTTGGCTGTTGAGCACCCTACAATTGTATCCCACATTCTTAAATTTCTTGTGGGTGATGTTCTTCAGAATTGCTAAAAGGGAGCATATGAGGATGGAAGAAGGAAGGGCTCTGGTGACTTCGGCGGTCGCCTGGACGCCCTGCGGGCGAGCCCATCATCCTCACCCCTTAATCCAGGTGAGGATGATGGAATTTGGCGTGAACACATTGACCAGAGCTCCGTGATAGTCAAGAAGAAGCCCTGAAGAGAAGCGACACATCTCTAGGACTAGAATGGACTGTCTGATGTCAGTGACGGGTGGGCGGCAGACCTCACGAGGCCACCCTGAAAACTGGCTTTCGGTCTAACCTATACCAGATTTCTGGGTCAACGGCGACCACTGCCTTTAGTAGATGTGAGGGAGAGATACCAGGCATCTGGTGCTCGGCGGTGACTCATCAACCGTGGCCTTCGGAAGTTGTGCCAAAATGAGTACTTAACGATCTGATATCAATATCCGAACAGGGATTAAGGCAAAGCGCGGGTAAACGCTATAGACCACATGACGTTTACCTCTAAAACTGTCTTCAGGAGCTACCCTATCCCACGTATGTGGGCAATGTGATGCCGCCGACAGTAATGATATGTGGTAGAGTTGTCGCCCAAAGCGTGCTAGACGGTGAACCCATCTACCGTATAATACTGGGTACGGAAACGCGCAAGGGTTCCGGACGGCGACTCGTCAAACGTGAATTCCGGAAGGTTTTCGACACGAGTACTTGAAGAAATTCTAGGCTGTGGGTCAGCATCACACTCTACGGTGCGACCCCTCAGAGCTACCCTATACCATGGCATCCTGTGCTGTGGGTCAATGGGCGCTCTGCAGTGTGTAAAGATGTAGAGTAGAGGAACGCGCTTAGAGATGCGACCTCTCCGGCGACTTGTCCAACGGTATCGGAGGAATCCGATTAACACAAGTACCGAGGGAAAGGAGGGCCCCCATGGCTTACCATGGCCTCTTTCACCTGGTGTAGGACTCTCGGGGGCAGCTACGTTTCCTGGATAGGGAGACCGGTGGAAGCTGAATGCCGAAAGGCGAACCAGCGCGGCGACCCCTATGGGGCGTCAACCCACATTCTATGATGTCAATGAATATCTACGTTCCTGCCGGATTTATTGGAGTTGGCGACAACTTCCGTGACAGTTTTGATGGCGAATAATTTCCTGCGTTACAGATAGGTACTTGCGAAGTGGCATGGATAGTCGTGCATGGAAATCGTGGGAGAAAATCCCTACTCAAGTACCCATCTGTCGTTTTGAGTATAATTCCTAAAACTTAAGCACGATATAATATGTCATTTTGATCACGATGTAGATGGCGCTGTATTAAACAAAACCAAATGTTCCGATTAAACAGAATCGAATAGATTATTAAGTTTCTAAAATTTTAATTTTCTAAAATCTGTTTAAATTATATTTGAATTATTCTTCCGCACTATTCTTGTGTCCTGTAACGAAACAATGACTTTTTCGCATGTAATTACAACAAAACAATTTGGTAATCAGAGCAGCAAGCAACCAGGCAGTAAAAACACAACGGCCAATCAGAAGTTGATTGACGCACTGCTTGTCCCACTCGCTACCGTCAACGGAAAATCGCGAGTATATTACGCGGTGCGCGGAGCATCACAGATATTCTCCGTGAACGAAAGCATCAAAAAGGTCTAGAAGTCCCCGATACCAGTCTCTGGCCCTTCTGGCCCATCCGCTATCAATAAAATTCCCGCCTCCAAGGCAGCTACTAAACAAAATCAAATGAACGTTTCTTCCCCTCCAAATGTTACCAATAGTAAAAATAATTCCTCTAAATCGACTCCACCTTCCAAAGAAGATAATAATACCCCCCCCCCCCAGTAATTACTACAGAAAAAGAGAAATGGTCTTCCTTGAGAAAGTCGCACCAAACAAAAAAATAAATTTAATCAGGGATCTCCAGGTAGTCATTTGGGGAACTTTCATTGAACTGAGGATGTTTGTCAAGGTTTTGTGCCAAAAAAGATCCTACGGATGCAACGTCCACGTACCAGAGCGGAAATACCCCTTATTTTGGTCTCTGTACCTAGAGAAGAAAACCATCATTTGCGAATTGGTTGTGAAGATTGAGGCCCTTGAAAGAACCTCAGGACTAGGACAGTGTTATCGCTGTCTACTCTTTGGACACGGCTTGACCTACTACACTGCGACGCAGTAATGCGTGGGTGAGCACGCCGAACATGCGGACCACACTGCGGTGCAATCCGTTAAAAAGGGAAGCGCACCTCCATCAAAAAATGTTAAATCCGTAACTCCTTTCGGAGATGCAAACCTCGTTGGGGCAATTACTTAATTAACTGAGGTAGCAAAAAAAATGCTGCTATTCTATTTTATTCTATTTTATGCCTCCATTAAATAAGAAGCCATCCAAACTCGGGATTATTGCATGGAATGCCAATGGCATTTGCAGCAAAACCAAAGGATTGGAAGAATTCATGGTCAGACATGACGCGGATATTATTCTCATCTCTGAAACTCATTTGAAACCTTGCCATAGATTACCTTTTGCAAATTATTCCTGTTACAGAAATGATTGGCTCACTGGGAGATGCGGAGACACCGCTCTACTCATAAAAATACAATTATTCTTGACGACTGTATTACTAAGGGTTTCTCCCATCTTGAGGCAACGGTGGTCAAAGTCTATACGTCTATGTACAAATTAGTTATAGTCTCCGCCTACAGCCGTCCAACCAAACGCACCCCAAAACAATAAACTATAACAAAGGCATTGTTATTGAGGCCCCAACAACTCCCACTCGTTATCGTCAGGAGGGTCATACACCCGACATCATACATCCGAATTATCTTCCGACCATCTCCCGATGCTCTTCGAGTTAGGGGATGGCGAATTGTCTGACGAAATTTCAAACGCAACTCATAGAAACAGTTTCAAGCAAATGCGAAACAAATATTCTCCGAGGACAACTATGGTGGAGGTGGGTGGTATGGAGGCGTCCATTAATGGGCTCGAGACATGTCTTGTGGAGGCTTATGAGGCATCTACCACTTTAAAAAATAAATGGATTGGGCATACTGAAGTTTCTTCATACATATATATCAACTCTTATCAAGGAGAGGCGGGCTGCGCTCAAGAAGTTCCAACCATTTGTGGGAGAAAAACTTGAATCTCTATCCATCGAAGACAACTCCCTGTGGATCCTTCGCAGAGTTCTACGCAAACGACGACAAAATATTGGCCCTCGTCTCCTGTGCACCACAGATGAGGAGAAAGCAGAACTTTTTGCCACCCGCCCCTCCAAACAGTTTAATAATAATCTCTCAGACGTGCCCCAGCATGTTGAAATCCTTGAAAAGTTGCAACATGAAAAGTAAAACGCTATATTTACTCATCTTCCTTCCGCCGATGTTTATGAAATTAAGGGCATTATCAACAGTGTAGCCACAAAGAAATCTCCTGGCAAATAGATAACATGCTGCTCAAGAATGCACCACCAAAATCAATATCTCTACTAAAGGAAATCACCGACAAAATTCTTGTTACTGGAAACTTTCCAATGTGCTGGAAAATAGCAAATATTTTTATGATTCCACAGCCCAATAAGCCTCGCAACCAGTGTTGTTCCTGGCAGTGACTTTGAGAGTACCAAGTTGGTAGTAGTTGAGTACAAAATTGGAACGTTCAGTACCAAACAGTTGCTGCTAACGTGTCGACGGAGGGGGGGGGGGCGACACAGTTCAAAAATTTATTTTTGGAAATACGAAATAGGTACGGGTAAAAAAAAACATTTTTTGCCATTATTATTATTGTAATACTAAATAAAAAATCACTCCTGAGTTTAAATAATAACAATAATTAACGCATATAATAACAATATTGTAGTACATATACATAACACACTACGTCAATGTACGATAAATAAAAGCTTATTCTTTATATAATAACAAAAAAACTAACCAATAAGTAATATAAAATAATGCCATAACAGATGACTGTAATAAACACGTACAATGAATATTGTATTGGTATTGCAATAAATATTATTGTAATAACTAAATAAAAAATCATTCCTGAGTTTTAATAATAACAATAATTAACGCATATAATAAAAACAATATTGTAGTACATATACATAACACGCTACATCAATGTACGATAAATAAAAGCTTATTCTTTAAATAATAACAAAAAAACTAACCAATAGTAATATAAAATAATGCCATAACAGATGACTATAATAAACACATACAATAAGGATTGTATTGGTATTGCAATAAATATTATTATTTTAAATATATAACACAAAACACAAGAACAACATAAAATAAAATAAAAATTTATATATATACGGACTTTCCTGGACACACTCCAGGAAAGTCCGCACCATATGGGAACAACTTTTATTATCCATTTCTCAGAAAATTTTATTCTTTATGAAAGTTGGCGGTAGGTCTAAAATCAAGAATACCATCATAGGATCTTAAAAACATCGCACCATGTACCGGGTGTTTAAAAAAAAGTGAAACGCGCATAAGAGTAAAGTACCTTGAATATTAATATTATCGAAAAATTTTATTTAGGAATGTTGCTTAAAATTAATAATTACGCTCAGATTTGAAATCACAGCCACCTGCGACAGAAAATTTTTTTTCGCTTCTTTTTTAAATTTTCACTATTTGAGAAGGGTTTTGTAGCTGCTAGTGACTTAAAATAATTCTTCTTAAACGGTTTTGTAGATATTTCCTATAATACTCGCCATTTCGACAGCGTTTCCAGCGCTTCTTTAAAATCATTACAAAAATGACCGTTTTCTTGGTGCGCTTATGATTTTTCAGCCAGTAAATATCAAAATATCATGTGACACACAGGTAAACCATAAAAATTTGAATTAATTAAGGAAATGCATGGAGTATACACACTCATAAAACAATTTCATGACGCTGCTATGCTTTCCTTTCGGATTCGTCATTTTTTTTGAGGTGTATACCATACAAATACGTGAACAGCTGGTAAATTTGTATTATCAGCACACACACACAATCACCAATAATAAGTCAAAGGAAGCTATTTTACTTACCTGTGTTGCGTATTGCATGACATTTTGATATTTACTGGGTGAAAAATCATAAATGCACCAAGGAAAAGGTAATTTTTGCAATGATTTTAAAGATGCGCTTGAAACGATATCAAAATAGCGAGTATTATAGGAAACTTGAACAAATATCTAAGAAACTGTTTAAGGAGAATCATTTCAAATCACTAGCAGATACAAAATTGTTCTCAAATAGTGGAAATTTAAAAAAGAAGCGAAAAAAATTTGTTCTGTCGTAGGTGGCTGTGATTTCAAATCTGGGCGTAATTATTAATTCTAAGCAACATTCCCAAATACAATTTTTCGATAATATTAATACTCAAGGTACTTTACTCTTATGCGCGTTTCACTTTTTACACCCGGTACAAGGTGCGATGTTTTTAAGATCTTATGATGGTATTATTGATTTGAGACCCACCGCCAACTTTCATAAAGAATAAAATTTTCTGAGAAATGGATAATAAAAGTTTTTCCCATATGGTGCGGACTTTCCTGGACACACTGTATATATAAATTATGACACATAAAACAAATTAGCCTATTATTCGAATATTATGTCTTCATCCAGACATTCTTGGCTTTCAATAAATGCACTACTATACTTAATCATCTTTTGTGAAGGAGCCCACTCAAAACAATTTTTTTATTTATTCGTAATAAATCTTTGCAATGTAGCAATGCAGCACACGTTTTAACTAACAGCTTATTCCTAGTCTTGCTTTTTATTATATTTAATTGAGAAAAAAATGTAAGTTCAATATAAAAATCCAACGCTCTGATTTTAAAATTTTTAATTTCTGCAGCATCAATATTGCCATTTTGTATTGCCAGTTCGACCTTTGCACCACAATAAATCTGGTCCAAAGATTTTAACACACAGTTATGTGTGTTATTAATATTTATATTATTTAAATCCACTGCATTTATATAGTCTTTTTTTAAAAATGATTTAACTATCAGTTTAAATAAACTGGTAATCCTAGTTAATAATATGGAGATCTTTGGCGACTCGGACTGAAATTCTAAATTTAACTTGTTGATGATGTTTAAAATATATGACAAGAAATAAAAATATACTTTATATATTGGATTTTTCAATGCATTCAAAATTGCTTGGGCTGATTGAATATTATCTTCCAATGCAGCTCTGGTGAAAAATAGCTCCAACGATGGCTAATGTTGTAAAATTCTGTCTAGAACACCCTGTAATGATAGCCACCGAGTTTGAGTAGGGCGCAACATTATCTGTGGTTTTTCATTAGCAAGTATTTCGCATTCCCTTAATTCGATGCATCTTTTACTACTAGTCGTACTATTACTAAAATAATTATATATATATATATATCTACTAAACTGTTCAATACCCTTAGGCAGTTTCTCACATGCATATAATGCACATAAATGAAATGAGTGGCAAGTACACTTTATTATTTATTATTTATTTTCTCAAATAACGCCTTGACACCATTTATATTTCCCATCATAACTGAGCAGCTCCTAAACCTATCACATTCGAAATTGGAATTTTTACTTCATCTAGGGATATAATTGCACTGAATATATCCTCAGCTGTAGATGATTTGACCTCCAGTAAGTAAAAAAATCTGTCAACAACAGAATCGTTTTTATAATATCTACATATTACCGCTAGACATTTTGAACTACTAATATCCGTAGTTTCATCAATTATAATAGAAAAATGACTTTCCTGCAAATCCTTTTGTAAATCTTGCTTATTACAGGGTCCCAAAATTGTTGTAGCTAGTTGAGTAGCTTTTTTTCTTTATAACGATAGTAACGATGGTAACGATAGTAACGATAGTAACGGTAGTAACGATAGTAACGATAGTAGCGATAGTAACGATAGTAACGATAGTAACGATAGTAACAATAGTAAAGCGATAGTAACGATACTAACGATAGTAACGATAGTAAAGCGATAGTAAAGCGATAGTAACGATAGTAACGATAGCAACGATAGTAACGATAGTAACGATAGTAACGATAGTAACGATAGTAACGATAGTAACAATAGTAAAGCGATAGTAACGATACTAACGATAGTAACGATAGTAAAGCGATAGTAAAGCGATAGTAACGATAGCAACGATAGTAACGATAGTAACGATAGTAACGGTAGTAACGATAGTAATGATAGTAACGATAGTAACGATAGTAACGATGGTAACGATAGTAAAGCGATAGTAACGATAGTAATAATAGTAACGATAGTAACGGTAGACACGATAGTAACTCTTTCCGGCACATGTTTTATTGAAGAGTGATACCTTTTTGTTTTCCATAAAAATGTTAAGTTTAGTTAAAAAACTACGATTTCTTTACAATCCCATGAAAAGGGCGTGACTTACAGGGTGGTTAGCAGTGGTGACCACTGTGAAATAAATAGTCGGACTTTCGTACGAAAAGTTTTTATTTCGAGGAACAGTCAATGATATAAAAACTACCTAAACAACATTACTATTTATGGTGATGTTCAAAACAAGCTTTTCCATTTCGGTAGCAAAGAGGAACCTTACATATTATACAACTCCACACAGTTCGCACAGGGCAGACTTTGGTGCTGCACCAGCTGCATCGCCTCGAAGATCCCCTGATAGGTTGATGGTTTGCTACAGCACATCGTATGGAAGCTGGCACTTTTGGTTTGTGTTTTTTTATGAACATATAGCTAGACGAAGCAGATTTCCTTGACCTACTCGGTAACCCTCTTTTGCTATTGACATATGCCGGAGCCAGCATATCCTGGTAAACTTGTCGTCTAAAGTTTTTCAGGCGTAACTTTTCCAAACAATTGTTTGGATTTTCCTGCAGTTCTCTGTACAATATAAAGGAATTAACCACAGAGCAATCAAGAAAGTGGAAAAAAATACGATGCCACCATTTCTTTGCTTTTCGGTCAATGGCATAGCTGCCTTTTAGTTGACCAAATTTATCAACAAAGTTAATGTTGTTATTATAATCTTTCAGAGCTATAGGACACGGTACTTGAACATGCTGCCCAGTCTTTTCTGTCCTTGTTACTTCGAGTGTATTTCTAGGGTCGTGAAAGTTGGAGAGAATATAAACACAGCGTTTGTCTTTCCATTTCAGGTATGACTCCATATGATTGTCACTTACTCGGTAATCATATTCCCCACGTTTCAGTTGTCTATCAGCTTTTAAAGTTGGAAGGTGTTTGCGATTACTTTTTACGGTTCCACAAGTTGTAACTGTTGAAATAATTGTCAAAGTATACTCTGTGATTCTTGTCTTCCAATCCTTCGCAGAACTTCCTAACAACTTTTGCTCCTAAATCAGTTTCAACTTTATTTCCCACCTTCCCAGTATAAATTTCAAAATCCAAACAGTATCCATTCGATGCACACTTTGTCCAAACTTTGTAGCCTCTTTTAATGCGGTTTTTCGGCATATTGCTTTAGGCAGCTTCTGCCCTTGAATTTTATCATAGACTCATCTATAGCGATGTTTTCAGTATGACAGTAGTTCCTCCTGAACGCATCTCGAATCATTTCTATAAATGGTCGAATTTTATATAGTTTATCGTAGCAAGGATCATTTCGGGTAGGCATCATGTTGTTGTCGTTCAGATGTAAATTGGCTAAAATCCAGGAGAACCGAGTCAGAGGCATGAAGGATGATATATACTCATCTCGTAAATCTGGAGAGGATGACCAGTAATCTCTGTAACTCGGGCTCTTTTTGATTTCCATTACCAAGTTCAGAGCGATAAAGACTGACATTTCTTTTGTGGTAACAGGTTTGTACGAGGCATCTGTTTGTTGAGCATATAAATTTGTATGAAACGTTATATGGTGTATAATAACATCAGTCCAAAATTGTTGGAAGATCCTAAAAGGTGTCAATTCTTGCCGTGCAGCCAAACTGGATATTTCATCAGGTATAAGAGTTGTAGGCACGTAAACTTCCGGCGTAAGGATTGCATATGCTTTCTTCCATTTTGGAGGTCTTGTCTGAGTTACAGATTGTAGAGCAACCTGTGCATCACGAAATCTAGCTAGAGGAACATCGTCTTCAGAGTCAAAATCCTCATCTGACAACGGCCGAATATTCTCTGCTAGCTGAACAGTATCATCATCTTCATTACTTTCTGCATTAGAATCGGAACCATCTGCATAGCTGCAATCTGATGGAATATCTGTATACTCCCAGTTCTTTAAAATTTTCTTTTTCATCATTTCCTGAAAAATCCAATAATCTACTTAGCGAACAGTGGCAACTGCTGATAACCACTTTGAATTAGTTGATCTGCAGCAAAAACTGACCTATCAATCCGGAACATATTTTACCAAAAATACTAAGTAACACTTACTACAACATATTTTTACATCATTTACATCAAATAACTTATTTTTTACTTACCAATACAAAATAAATTTCTCACTTTCGCTGACTATAACAAACGGTATATTTGAAATACGTTTTAAACTTTTTATGATCGCGCCTCTAGTAGCGGTTGCTTGCTTTTGCAGGTTAGAGTTTACTAAATTCACCGTAGTTCGGCCTGTCACGCAGAGATGGCGCCACTCCGAAATATACGCTCCGAAATAGGTGGTTATCAAAAGTAGCCACCGTGAATAAAAGAGGTAACGATGGTAACGATAGTAAAGCGATAGTAACGATAGTAATCATAGTAACGATAGTAACGACAAACACGATAGTAATGATAGTAACGGTAGTAACGATTGTTAATTGTAGCTTCGACGGACCGTTGTACGTATTGCCTGCTCAGCGCCCTGACTAGAAGTGAGTGTTATTCACGCTCGCAATACACCAAGGCGTGGGAGGTGCCAACAGCGTAGCGGCGGGAAGTTCAAACTTTAAAACTAAGACAAACTATAACGAACATGCCGGCCTCCTTGAAATATCAAAGGATTTCAACACAAGTATTAATAAGAATGAACTAAACAATGTATAGGGTAAGTATAAATGTGAATATGAACAAAACAATATTCAAAACCGAAGGATAAATCAATCGATAAGTATAAAATGTCAACTAAAACTAAAAAATAGTAGCACAGGTAAGTAATTAAAAATCACTGTAAACGTCTTAAACTCGCAATATTAAGCGTCAATAGGTAATGCGCAAATGCGCGTCACGGCACGTGTAACTTCGCCGTTCGTAGTTTTCAGGGTAACTACTCTCACTACGTCGTCTGGACCTGGATGAAGTCGTAGAATGCGTCCCATCTTCCATTGTTGAGGATGCAGATTGTCGTTCTTTATGACAACCAGGGTACCGACTGACAAGGCCGGATTGGACTTTGCTTTCCATTTCCCCCTTTCCTGAAGAGTGTTGAGATAGCTTTTAGACTGGTTCCAAAAATGCTGGATCATCTGCTGAAGATGCTTGAACCGAGTGAGGCGGTTGCTGTTAGTTTGGCTGATGTCCTCCTGAGGTACAGCAATCAAGGGTCCACCAACGAGAAAATGTCCAGGTGTCAATGGATCGAGGTCTTCAGGATCGTCAGATAGAGGAAAGAGCGGACGGGAATTTAGTATTGCTTCTACCTGACTAAGTATTGTGTGAAATTCTTCATAAATTAATGGTGTGTTATGTATGACCTTTTTCAGATGTGATTTTGCCGATTTTACAGCAGCTTCCCAAATACCTCCGAAATGTGGGGAATTTGCTGGGATGAATTTCCATTCTATTTTATTTTCTAATAAATAGGAAGAGAATGTTCAGCAGAAACATCTGAAAGTTTTTTTAAAACTGAGTTTGAACCAATAAAATTAGTTCCGTTGTCAGAATACATATTACTGCAGAGACCTCTTCGGCTGACAAATCTCTTAAGACAATTCAGAAAACCATCAGAAGATAAATCACCAACTGGTTCAATATGAATTGCTTTGGTGCATAAACAAATAAAAATACAGAAATATGCTTTCACAGTCTGCCTGTTCCTCAGTTTTCCATCCTTTAATAAATAGGGTCCTGCTAAATCGCAACCAACGTGTAAAAACGGTCTGGCAGGGTTGACACGGTAATAAGGTAAGTTTGCCATAATTGGATATAATGTTAACGGTTTGCTTTTAAAACATACTACGCATTTTTGCAGCACGCTTCTGACTGCCTGTCTACCTCTTAATGGCTAAAATTTTTGTCTAATGGTGGATAGTATAAGTTGTGGGCCGCTATGTAGTTGTTTCAAATGCTCATGCCGAATGATTAACTTCGTTAATGCATGTTTAGTTGGTAGAATGATAGGAAACCTTTTGTCATAACCTAAATCTGCATGTCGAAGTCTGCCAGCTACTCTAATTATCCCGTTATCGTCTATAAAAGGGTTTAATGATGCTAATTTACTTTTCCGTTTAACAGATTTGAATTTCTTTAAATTCTTAACATCGCTTTGAAATTCTACATTTTGAACTAACTTTACCAATCGCATTTCGCTTTCTTGCAATTTACTAGTCGTGATTTTATTATCAAATACTTGCTGTGAACGAGCTTTAAGTCCTTTTATAAATCTTAAACAGTAGGAGGTAACTCTTAATAGTTTAGTGTAGTTAGAATAACGATTGATCAAGTCAAAATCCAGCTCTGTGTTCATTAGAATAATTGGACGTTGAGTTTTGAGTTCGCATGTTTCATTCGAGTTCAATTTGTTTTCAGGCCAATGTTCTTGCTCTAATCATAAATATGAAGGACCATGCCACCACAGAGGTGCATTGACTAGATTTTGGGGGAGGCACCCTCTGTAAATAATATCGGCGGGATTACTTTTGGAATCCACGTGACGCCAACTGGCATGTTTTGTCAATTCTTGTATTTTAGCAACACGTTGGATTACAAATGTTTTCCAATTACTAGGATGTCCTGCAATCCATGACACTACTATGGTGGAATCACACCAATAAAAGACTTTGTCAAATTTTATGTCTAGCGATGCTATAACCTTTTGTGACAAATTGGCCAGTAGTAAAGCTCCCGATAATTCAAGTCTCGGTAGACTTAGTGATTTAAGAGGTGCAACGCGAGACTTAGCACAGATTAACATTGACTTAATAGTTCCTGTGATATCTTGCGAGCGAATATATAGGCATGCGCCATAGGCCTTTTCTGAGGTATCACTAAAGCCATGTAATTCTATAACTTTGCTGTTAGGTAATAAAATATGTCTAGGTATTGACAATGTGTTTAAATGAACTAAACCTTGTGCTAAATTTGACCAAACATCCTTTACATCTGTAGGCGATGTGCCTACAGCGATGTGCCTACAGCGGTATAATTTCGGTGTCTGAGTCAGAATCTTGGTTATTCTGCGTGAGGAGACTTTGATTTGCATTGCTGTGATGAGTAGTGTTTGATTTAAAATCAAAATGCAATAATGAATTGTGATTTTTATCACATTTCCTGCAACGACTTGAGCGACAATTTGAATTATCATGTCCTTTTCTTAAACAATTAAGACATAATCGCATTTTCTTTGCCTTTTCGTGCCTTTCTTTTGTGGTTAATGATAAAAACTGTTTGCATTGAAATATAAAATGCTGTTCCTGGCAGCATGGGCAACTTGTATTACCTGATACAAGTGCAACTGCTCTATTGTTATAAGTTGTTTTACTTGGAACTGTGTTTGTATTAATACCTTTATTTTCAAGTGTCAATAGTAATGTACATCGGTCTCTCAAAAATTGCGTGAAATTTTCAATGGTTGGGTTGGAATTGTTTTTTGAATGTAATTCCCATTCGCGTTTTGTCATGCTATCCAACTTTGATGATAATAAATATATTAAGATTGCGTTCAATTGTGTTTTCGTGTCGTTTTGATTTGCTACTGCACGTAGATTTAATGAAAATGTATCTATAAAACGCTTTAAACTCAAATGCGATTTTTTTTGCACAGAGTCAATCTCAAAACCCGACTTTAAATGTGAGTGTAGGATTAGTTTTTGGTTATTGTAACTTTCTTTCAGTAGGTCCCATGCCGTGTCGTAATTTTCTTCTGTGACTTCTAAATTTTCTATTACGCGAGCTGCTTCACCTTTTAATGCTGATTGTAAATAGTAAAACTTTTGTGTCTTCGATAATGCTGGGTTGTTGGATATCAAGGATTGAAAACCTTCATGAAATTTTATCCATTTATTATATTCACCATCAAACTGAGGTAAATTAAAATCAGGTAATTTAACATTAAATGTGGATTGAGCGTTAACGACCAGTTGCGATTGATTTTCCGGATTTAGTGCTTTTGACACTTTAATAGGATTTAATACGGATTCTGCCAACGCAACCAATTCGTAATAACTATTTTCAAAATCTTCTGTTTCCTTAACTAAATATTTAGTTTCATCTAGACAGAGTATTTCCTGCTGAACATTTTCAAAATCTTTATATGTTGTTTCTACACCTTTCAAACGTTTTTCCAACTGAATTTTGTTTTCCGGTTTATACGTTTCCAAAAACTTTTTGAATCTGTTTAGTTTGTCTTTTAAACTGTTTTGTTTTTTAATTAACTTTTCCATCTTATCGGCTATGTGTGAATGTGTACTATTACGTTTGTATGTGTGATATTGATGTGATAAAATGCGACTTGTTTGTGATAAAAAATGTATGTATGTGCGAAATAAAATGTGTGAGATGTGAGACAATAACGCAATGTGTGCGCTAAAGAAATATATAGATAAATGCGTGTGCGTATAAAACTGTGTTTGTGTATGTGTGAATGCAGAAGCCAATACTAAATGCAGTTGAGAAATAAGGAAATTTGGTTAGAATACCTGGTAAAATTTCGTGTAATATTGGTGACCTCAGAAGGCGTTTGATGCGGCTGCGCGTTCCAAATGTGCGCGCTTTTTTGTTAGCTCGGTTCCTACCAGTGTTGATGTCTTCGTTTTGACCTTGAATTGACCGACGCTTGTTGTGTTGATAAATACTGATACTGTGCTGGTGGCTATCCTGGCTCGATTGGACCAATGTTAATTGTAGCTTCGACGGACCGTTGAAATGAAACACAACATTGCCTGGTAACACTTGTATTGGCTACTAGAAATATTTTACAAGAACGTGTACGTGTTGCCTGCTCAGCGCCCTGACTAGAAGTGAGTGTTATTCACGCTCGCAATACACCAAGGCGTGGGAGGTGCTAACAGCGTAGCGGCGGGAAGTTCAAACTTTAAAACTAAGACAAACTATAACGAACAACGATAGTAACGATACTAACGATAGTAACGATTTTTTTATGCGATTTGCAACAGTTGGTGCAACTTTTGAATCTGGTGCCATCGACGCAACAAGTTTGGGTAAATGGTCCGCTAAGCTGAACGGGAGATTATGCTCGGTCAGAAACATCACCATCTTTAGCTCCGATTCTTTCACGTAATCGTCAATAGTTTTACCAGTTTTTTTTTTAAATATTTTTTCAACAGATGGTGAAAACAAAGCTGCTCTATAATTTTGTTTGTGCGACAGTGAAGAATCATGTCTCTGTAGATGTGTAATACTACCTGTAATATTACATACAGTGCACCAAGCTTCTGTTGAGCTCTTCTACGACAATCACTTAAACTTGGATCTCCAAGCTTCGTTAAATTTATGTTTATAAGCAAACTTTGCTTTTTCTGGTGCGCTTTCCTGTTGCAAATTATGCAATATTTCTCTACTGCCGTCATCATTGGACACTTCGGTGGAGTGTGAGTCCGTGGACGTAGAGGGTGTAGGTAGAATACTATTGTCTTGTTGAGTAAACAGCTTCGGGGTGAAGTCTGAGGTTGTGGATGTTGAAGGTGCACATGCAGTACTACTGTCGGAGTTGTCTTGTTGAATGGAAAGTTTCGGCCTTTTTATAATAAATCTAAAATAATAGTTATATTTGAATGAAAATAACAAATGTGCCTGTCCATACCTGTCCATAGTTGCACTGAATGTTAATAATTGTCCTTAGAACTAACAATAACACAAACTACGAAAAATTTTTTGCGTAAATTGAACTTTTAAATTCAATTTTGCGCTTCACACAAACGAAACTACGCTGCCAACCGCGCGCATGCTCATTATGTTCATTATGTCCTCGTTCACCTTATACACTATAGAATAAACACTATACAGAAGTGACAAACGGTTGGAAATAAAGAATCCTATTTTTGACTACTCATAGTGGCATTATGTAAAAATAGATCGACCGTAATATCCATGATAGTCATAATGCAGCATGTAATTTTGGGATTGATTTTGAAATGGTGCCGCAGCACCCGATAGTTGCGATATCAGACGACGTCGATGTCTACAGACAAGGTGCCTTCTGCATTCTCTTATTCTTTGTTCCCGTCATTACCAACATTCAAATGTGACGTTGTAGCAATTGCAGTCTGCTTTAAATTGATTTGTTTTACTTACTTACATTGAACTAATATGTATAACATAATATATATGTACTTTATAAAAGGGAAGACGGGGGTAGAGAAGAAAATGGATTTCGTACATTACATAATGTTGGTCCACAGTAGGGGCCACCCTTCGAAAAACAAAACATCAACATTACATCGAGTGGGGACCAGTTTGATCAAAGGAGTACCAGGGTACCAAATGAGGTTTCAAAGTACCAAATTTGGTCCCAAAGGACCAACTTGAACAACGCTACTCGCAACCATGCAGCGAGTTTTCGCTCCATTAGTCTACTTTCCAGCGTCTCGAAAGTGGTAGAACGTGTCATTCTCTCGTGCCACCTCTCGGAATGTTTCCCAAACGAGCGATTTGGGTTTAGGGAAGCTCCTTTCTCTTCGCCATGGAGAGAAAGGAGTCCACCCTGGGCGCCTTCCTCGACATGGAGAGGGCATTCGATTGTGTCGTGGCACCAGGGGCTGGTAGCAAAATTATTCTCAATTGGTATAAATCCACCACTTATCTGCCTGATAGAAAGCTACCTCACCGAACGGAGATATGCTTATCGTGCGGGTAGCTCAATATCTTCTATAAAGGGCATGAGTGCAGGCGTCCACGGTCGTTTTCCATTCCGCCGTCTGATCCCTTCTCCTTTTATTCGTACACGATTGGGGTGTTTCCGTAAGCTAGTAAGGCCAGGTAAAACTCGTCGCCATTGTTAGATTTTTTGATGAGATTTTTCGCTTGTTGATGATGTGGTGATAAACACTTATGGTTGAATGGGATTTATTGTATAGCAAATTTTTTGAATTTTTGACATGTAAATTGTGGACCACTGTCAGAGCTTAATATCTCTGGTATCTCATGCCTAACATATATTGATTGCAGTAACCTGATTACATTCTTAGTGGATAGTTCATTCTATTTGGAATATGTATACGCCTATTTTGGTCCATGGACTCAGCTATGAAGTTGTATCATGAGGTATGAAGAGGAAGAAACGGAGACTGTTCTCGAGCAAACGTACTATTAAATCAAGGACGAAGAGAATGAAACTGATAATCCCATCGCGGAGAAATTTCTATTTGTGACGTTTCGATCGGTACTGAAGTCGATAAACTCGCAACACCTGGTTCACCAAGAAAAGCGAAACGAAAAAGAATGCGCTGAATTATGGAATAGTGCATTGCATGGGGATTAGGTCTACTGGGGGATACTACGATAAAAAAAAACGCGCCAGTTACTCGACCTCATGGTGTCACTTGTACCCAGTAACTATTCATTTTACAAAAATAGGTTACATAAATTGTAGGAAATTTTCTCTAGTTTAATTAAGTATATATAGTTTAAATGACTATATAACTGTTTTTATCGTAAAATGAGTCGGAAAGGAGAAAAAAACTGTTTTAAGAGGAATCGACACCCATTTGACTTTAGTTTCGCTACGGGGTCGGGTGGCCGGGGGAAACGCGCGAAGGCGGTGCTTCTCGATGCGAGTACATTCGGAGCGAAAAGCAAGCATTTTCTCCTCTTGCCCCGTTCCGCTGACCGTAGGACAGTGTCGCGACAATTCGGCGCCTGCTGGCTAGTCCACAATAGATCAAATAGACTCAATATTGAATCAGCGGTTTCTCTACATTGCACTTTAGCGTTCCTCTTCTATTTTATTGAATTTATGTTTGCACTGTTTTTAAGGCATTTATTTTGATGAAAGCAACGACTAATTTAAAGTTATTTTTGTAAAGTAAAGGAGTACAAATAAAAGTATGATAAGAAAACATTGGACGATATTTTCTATGTAGTAAAAAACTCCAATGGAAAAACAAGCCACTATTGCCAGAACACTTCGAAGTTAATTAATCTAAAATATCTGGTGTAGCCCCCACCCAACTTTCCGACTACATTAACACACTGTTTGCACATTTATAAACTCTCTAATCGCATAGACCCAAGAGTGTGAAACACTAAAAGCGAATGTCCGTGAGATAATAATAATACGTATAGTATTTACGGACATACATACATACACACCTACATACGTACATACATTGTCCAGAAATCATTGCAATCGATTCAGGGGACCCCAAAACGCGTATTTCCGAGGAAATCCCATTTTTTTTTTCGTGGATTACAATATCTTATATTCTAGGGTACTAGCGGAAAGATGATAAATAAAATAAAAAGATAATAAAAAAAATATTTTCATGTCATATCAACAATCGCACATTCCTTGCCTTGTGCTTTGACTATATGTATATGGTGGATTACGAATTGGCATACTTCTTTCTATATGTCTTGGATCAATAACTTTTGGTAATAAGTAGCCCATGTAGAATGACACTAGCTTTTCTTCCATTGCTATCTTCCAGAAAACATTGTTTTGCTGAATTTCTTCGATTTTTATTTCTGTTTGTTTCCCTACTCCAAATATGAAGCTGTCCCTGAATTTGGTAGTACCAACTATGGTGTTTATTTACTGGAAGTTGCAGAGTATTTTTGTTTCTTCGCCAAAATGTTACCCTTTTTCATTGACTGATTCTTCTATGGTCATATTTAATGCAGAGTATGGACATTTAATTTCCATTAACTAAAGTGTAATTATTCACTCTGCTATCTGGTGTAGCTCCCAGAAATGGAAAATGAACGATGAACACATCTTTTAATAAAAAAAAAAACAACCTATATTCTATGCATAAGAATCAGGGCCGCCGAGAGAAATGTTCGGGCCCGTGACAGGCCTGTGCAGCCCGGGCCCGTCACCTACCATAAACCCAAAAAAAAAAAAAAAAAACGGCATGTGCAATATACATAAAAATTCATTTCATTTAACACCATATAAATTTTTAAATATTATTACAAAAACTTATTGTAAAGTTTATATAATTAAATAACATTATGCAAACATGAAATAAAAAAGTGATTCTTACATATTTAATGCCTTCTCTGATGACACAGTTTCTTCCTTACATTAAGGTTACCAAATCTTTAATCAAGTCATCGTAATCAATTTTCATTGCCAGATCCCTTTCTATGGATAGCAGACCTAGGCCATTTAACCTTTCTGTCCCATAGATGAGCTATTAAAGTTCTTTATTGCCGAAAATCTGCCAAATGCTCTTTCACTTTCGGCAACTGTAACAAGCATCGTGCAAAAAATTCTGATCGCAATACGTATTTCGTGGAAAACACCGTGAAGTTGAAATTTGTAAATTGAATTTAATAAGTGTGAGCCTGGTATAATATCTTAAAACGTGGTATTATAAATCTTTTTCATGTGATATATTTCATCTTTTAGAGATGGTGTTAGGTCTTTTGAATATTTGTTGACTAAGTTATTACCCGAGTCCGATATTTCTTAAAAATTTTATATTGGTAAAAATAAATTTTGAATGGTTTTTAAAGATGTAAAGCGCATGTGTAGTTGGAAAGTAATTGCATCAAGTATAACAAAGATATCTGCGATGGCCATCACCCTACTTTCCGACTAAATCGTTGGCACAATGAAGTGCCTAAACACTTCTGCAATTATTTAATTTAGTAAAGCCAGAGCCATCTCTGGCTTTATCTCTGTCATGTAATGTCAGTGGCACTGACGTTTGTCAAAATCTGACCATTTGCAATACAACCACGAAGGCTGTGAATTCTGTGAAACTGGTTCTATAAGTCTTATAGCGCCTAAACCGTTCATCCCATTGATCTGCAAATTTGCATACATATTTAAAGTCACTGGATGGTGAGCTGATATCAGTTTGGCCAAAATCGGATAAATCCCTTAGAAGACGCTGCTTTGCCACTTCCGGTTGTCAGATTGTCACCAAAAACAATCCAGTTCGTCCCCCGGTAATTCTAAATATGTATACCAAATTGCAGCCCGATCCGTTGGTCCGTTTGGGCGCAATCGTGTTTACGGATATACACACATACATACACACATACATACACACATACATCATACATACATTTTCCAGAAATCATTGTAATCGATTCAGGGGACCCTAAAACGCGTATATCCACTGAAATCCCGAATATTTATTTCCGTCGATTACAATACTTTCCTTCTAGGGTACCTACTAGTCGGAAAGTAATAAACAGTTCTTATAAAATAGCCTTGTGTGTCATCCCCATCTGCACTCTCTTCGTCTGCTAATTTTCTTTTCTTCGCTTTCGACTGGTTTTAAACATTTAAACATTTTGCATTATACCTAATTCATTCGCAACAAGTGTAGCTTCAGTGAGAAGATCTTGCCACTTATTTCTAAAATGTTATTCTTTTAGTAGTTCTTTTAGAAGTGAGTCAATGTTTGCTGATGCAGGCTCAATTGTATGGTATAAATATTTCAAATCGGAGCACAGTTGTGTATGCAACCAAATATACGCGGGTCAATTAGAAACCATACACTGGGTATAATTGGCTGCATATGTCACTGTGCTCACTTAGTTTAAAACTAGTCTGCTAGACTGCAATATTTTATTTTATTTGTCTATGGATGCTAATATTTTACACCATAATGTTGTAAAAAGTATAGCTTTGAAGCTTGAAAAATATCTTTCTAGTGGCACTAAAAGGTCATTCTGATGCTATTGCATTAAATTAGTGCAATAGAATCAGAATGACCTTCAGGCCCATTTTTGCTGCCGGGCCCTTTTCAGTGCCGGGCCCGTGACTACAGTCACAGCTTTCACCCCCTCTCGGCGGCCCTGATAAGAATATAGGTCACCCATCCTGTATGAGGTAACATATATTCCCCATAAACAGGATATAAAAACAAATTTCGAATGAACCCAGCTACCCAACTACTTTCGTATTAACCATATTATGTGGGGCATATTATGAGGGACTATATTAATTATACACTATTCTACCATATACAGGTGTCTCTTTTGTCATAGCTAGTGTGTTCTAAACAAAATTACGCAAAACATTTTTTAATTTATTTTGCTGGCACAAATATTTATGACAGTTTTACATATACAAGGCGTTTTCGAATGCGAAAGATACTAAATTTTGGAGAAAACACATTTTTTTTTATTCCGGCGCTCTTATGTATACCATATAGTATATACCGATGTCAACAATATCCAATGGAAATACCTGGAATTCATTGCCTTATTTCACTCACTAATTGTTATAATTTTGCTGGGCAATAACTACAGTAAGTGTGGTGGGTACGAGCAGGTCTCACCTATCTTTTGATTTATTTATCAACATGGTCATACAAAGGGAATGCGTTTGGTTAAGTTATTTCAGTTAGGACTGCATATTGTAGCTCAATCAAATTCATCCGATTATTTTTTCTTAATTTCACCGAAGCTTTCAATTGGTGGCTTGTTAAATATAATAAAATATTAGCGAAGATATGCTGTTCCAGATACCTATATGAAAATTTATTACAATTTTGACTTTCTTTTTAATTTTTTAGGCAGTAATTATTAATAGAGATAGTAGATAATAGATATGGCAGACTCCGCTCGCTATGACGTTTCCAACAATGTATCATCATTGCACTCGGACAAATAAATAAATTTCTTTTTTGCTGGATTTTGTTGCTAACATTTAAAGTATGTATTCTTGGCAATCAGTTATCGTTCATGTTTACATATTTTATTCCGCAGTTTTGTGGTTTCTGGGCGGATTTGCAAACCGTCTAGGTTGCACGGATGAGCGCGTTCGTCCTTCCTAGCAAGGTCAAGTATCCTACCCACGCACTTGGAATAATAAATGCTTCTAAAATACACGCACACAGTCTCCTACCAATACATAGTGCTTGGGACTGTACCATGCAATATCATTTAAATCTGATTGGTCGAGGACAGCGGAAGGGAGTTTGTACGTTTGGTTGCATACCTAGTCCGAACCAACGGCGCAGAAAATATGTCCTTTTTACGTGTTAAAAATCAATCAAATTCATCATTACAAACATTAAATTTGTCCACGAGTTTTCTTATATGTATAGTAAAAACCACGATGCATGATTTGCCAATAGTACATTTTTCATTTTCTTTCCTGGTTTTCAAGAAAAAAATCGTGAAAGTGGTCAATTTTAACGTTTTTGACCTGAATTTGTAAAACAATAACAATAAAAATGAAAAAAGTAGCATTGGCACTTCACGCAGTAAACCTTTACCTTTAATTTGATGTACAACACTTGAGTATTGGTCAAGAATTAAGCTGGAATAAATATACAGGTCTGTTTTGAACGCTGTCCTAGGGGTGTCGATTCCTCTTAAGGCACCATTTTTATAAATATAAATATTTAACTGTTCTATTAAAGGGGAAGCTCTATATTTTAAAGTAGAAAGCCCCTCTCATAGACTTTGATATTAATATTCCTGGTCTCCTCAACACCAGTTCTTCCATCATTATTGATGCATTTCTCTTGTTGTAATAGAATTTTATTTCTTGTTTGATTTTGTTTGGCCATACTTCTGTAATGTATTTTTTAATGTCAAAGTTCATTGGCATCTGCTGTTTTCCTTTTTAGTTGCTTTAGTTTTTTTATCTGATATTTTCCATTTATGCATTACGTTTGCAATACATGCAAACTTGTGCTTCCAAATCAAAGTTGTCTTCGTATTCTTTTGTTATTCGCTCTAGGTAGAGAGTCCTCCACAACCAATTGTTTGACTAGTTTATACACAGTCTTGAAATCATATCGTTGTAGTGATAGTAGCAGACGTAGACGTGCTGGACAGTCATTCAAATTTTTATTACAGATACTAGCTTGGGGACGATGAGGAGGACAGTATCAAGAACGTTGGGTGTATTACTCTTCTGACCATAACGCGTGAAGTTGTTGGGGCCTCAATAATAATGCCTTTGTTATCGTTTATCGTTTTTAAAGCGATACCGTTGGTGTTGATGGAGTTCCACTGGCTGTGTTTAGCATTGATGTCACCCGCCATCAGAACTCGATTTCCGGTGGCTTGTGGTCAGTCTCCATACACAAATAGTGAGAACTTTTCAACTGCAAAACATATAGCTAGTAGCTCCTTCTTGATATGACCCAACAAAAATATGTTTGGTAGAAGTCATTGCTCGTGATGCATACGCGCACGGTCTTCCATCTTGCAACAGGACTGCACCTAAACCCATCGGCGTCATTTCAGCTTTTCAACTGGGGTAGCAAGACCTACTGGGTCCTTCCTCAAAAAATAAAAAAAAACTGGCTTTCAATTTGTTAGTTTTTAACAATTAAAGAAATTATTTCAGCTATTCTGTACAGAAAATGGTCAACCGATATATGTATAATACAGCTAATAATTTGAGGATTGGAGGCAATTTTTGGTCACGTTGGGTTCGGATTCTGAAGTAGCTCCTTGACAAACTTCTATGCTGTAGGGAACAACTTGGATGAGATGGTTCTTCACAGAACTCGCAAAGGCCGGACCTGATTTGGCTTTCCATTCAGGGGATACGCTTTTTTTTGTTGCTAGGCATCGAATGTTGGTCCGTATAGCATTTTGGTGTTGTAATTGTGAATGTTGGCCCGTCGTTGTTCCATTGTGCTAGCGTTTTTGTGAGTCATGGGTGGTGCTCCTGTGAAGCTTCTCACAGCTCTTTTTTTGTAGTGGTAGGATAGCTTTTGTGTGTGCGCTGTAACCCCATGTTTCAATTCCATACATCATGCGAGCCTGGAACATGGCCATGTATGCAACCCTTGCTGCATGAAATCCAGCAGTTTGTTCGATTCTTCTGACTGCGTAGATTGTCTTAAGGTACGGTCTATCTAGGTACTACGTACTACGGCTACGGTCTGTCACGTTGCGTACTGCGCAACGTGTGCTCCGCATACGTAATAAACATATTTATACCGCGCAATACGCAGTATATAGAACAGATGCATTTAAAAAAACATTCACTTATAGATGCGCAGTCCGCATGTGGCACTTACGCTGCGGATTACGTATTAGATAGACCCTAGCTTTACTTAGAGTTTTTGTTAGCATTTCGATGTGAAGATTCTCAGAAACCTGCTGCCTTTTGGATTGTTTACCATCGATCCATCTCGAAGGTGAGTGCTTGTGTTTTGTTCTCGTTGAGAGTTAGGTTGTTGGCCGTAAACCATTCTTTTGTTTCGGTCATGTGAGTCACGGCGTTTGTGTGCAGATCTTCCTTTGTCGTTGCAATAGTGATTTTTTCTTAAATGATCGGCCTACTCCGCCTTTTTGGAACTGAATAATTTTACCTTGTATTGGACCTTTCAAAATTATCTTTTCAATTTGATAATTTTGTAATTTTTCTGGCCAATCTGCAATTTCGTCGAAATAATTGTTAGTCGCTTCTGAATTACTAATTTCTGGAGGGGCTTCACCGATTAAAACTCCATCATCAAGGTTAGTTGCATTTTGATTAGTCTCTGTTTCAGTATCATTTTCACTATCATCAATTTCAATATCCTCACCGTGTCCAGACTCGCTACCTTTTTGCGACTACATCAGCCGGCATATCAGAATCGTCTTTGTTCTGACAATCTTCAAAAAAACTATTTAATGTTCTTTGATTTTTAAATTGATCTGCCTGTTTCTTTTCGCGACGTTGTTTATTTTGCCAACCAAATAATTTTCGCTTTCAATCCATATTATCTACACTACAATAGTTATTATATATATAGTTATAGTTATATATGAAATTGTGATTGCGAAGTTGTGTGATGTACACATGAAAATTGTGTCCTGTGATTATACTAAAGTAGGCTTGGAACAAGTGCTCCAATATTAGTGATTTTGGTATCGTTGTATAGATCGAAATTAGATCCACACGCTCATATAAGAATTATTGCCACATGAGTATTGGAAATGACACAAAACCATAAGTAATAAGCGTACTGAGTTAACACAGACTGCCTGGCAACAGTTTTTCTTACAAAAAAAAAAAACAGAAAGAGCCTTCGGTCAGCAAAACTAGTTTTATTTGCGGGCGGGAATTCGCCTGCGACAGGCAAATACAAACATTGTCTAATGCGGACTTAATTTCGGGAATTTATCTATTATAATTATCTTTGCTTCGTGACAACGCATTACATCATTACCGTTTTTAATTTCCATTTGCCATTTTACCCTTGCTTGGCTCCTGGTTTCTTTCCGTGGCCTGATTTCGTATCTATCCGTTAAGTCGGCACAACGGGCACTGTGTCGTGAAGACAGCACCTATCTCAAGTAGTCCTGTTTTTGTTTATTTCTTTGTTGTTTTTTTTCTTGGTTTCCTTACTTCCTATCCGACTTCTTTTTCGTCTTTCCCAACTATTTTTATATTAATATGACGGGCGTTAGAAAGTCCGGTCAAACAAGACAACTTTGAAGCCCGAAGACTAAGTCCGCACCAACAAGACCCAGCCCGAATAGCTCTTACATCACTATCATCCATGAGGGCGACGAGGAAACGAAATGTGATGCCATTGAAATTGCCACTGACCTTAGAAATAAGCTTGCGGCAGCTAACGGGGAGATAGAGTCATTGAGGAAGCAGATGGATGTTCTTGAAAAGAAAATAACCCCTCTGCGCGCCAACATAGAGACAAGGGAGGAAGTAATTCTTCATTTGCGATCCATCATAGATCACATATCGACCAGAACAACGACTAGAAGGGAAGCTGAATCCCAAACGAGCTGGGCAGAACTTCAGACTAAGTCGGCAGGAAGTCTTGGTGGCGGGTGCGACCAGATCGGGGGCGGCAGTAAACCTCGCCGCTCTGTGGTGCCGGGCATCCTGTGTTGCGACAACTGCATCAAACAATGCAGTTTGCCCCCGACGCAAACGTCGATCCATCGCAGTCTACAGTTGTGTTTGTTGGCGACAGTCATGTCAGAAGGTTTTCCGCCATACTTTCGGAGCTCTCGGGTAAATCGGAATTCAACCCATTTACATTGTGTAAACTTAATGCGACTCTGACTCAGGTTGTCGCCGAGTCTGACTGTATTACAAAGACATTGAACTTCAATGATTTTGTGGTAATCTTAGCGGGAGTTAACGATTGTCTTCAGGGCCGACGAGTTAATACAAAAACTTTCAAGCGCATAAGGCTACTGTCGTCACATACAAACGTTATCATGTGTTACGTTCCTTTCTGGCATGGCCGACAAATTCTCAACGGGCTTATAGACAATTTGAACTCCCTTATACATAACGAGCTATATAATGAGAATCTCGTTTTGCTGGACATCAATGCCTGCACAACCAGTAATATGAGGACTAGATTCGGATTACACTTCAACTATCATGGGAAGCGCGCAATCGTGTCTCAGTTGATGGCCGCTGTGCGCGAGTTTTCCATTGGGGTGTACCGGTTCGTGGATAATGGTGTTAATCGGAACAATCTTATAGAGATTGAGTGCAGCGATCGTGCGGCTGATAATCGTGTTGCTGATGATCAGCTGGCTGACGCTGAGTCCTTAGGTGATGTGCCGGTGTGCATCTCACTGTCTGGGGAGCATTTTTAACTCCCACCGTCTTTGATGATAGTATAAGCTTTCCTCAATTAAAGGCCAAAGACAATAATCAATTGAAGACTCTGCTACAGAACATTCGATGTATAAGCAATAAAGTCGCTAACTTAGAAGTAAATCTCTATCAGTACGGTATAGATATTTTGATGATCACTGAACACTGGCATCACCGAAATATCCCTGAATGATTTCAAGCTGTGTTCCAATTTCTATCGTGGGGCAGGCCACCATGGTGGCGTTGCTCTTTATGGTGGGTCTTTGTTAAACTTAAAACCGCGGGAGGATATATCTGATTTATCGATTTGTAATGTTTTTGAGTGTTGTGGCGGTGAATTGTGCATGGATGACAGATACATATTTGTTGTAATATACAGACCCCCAACGTCCAATATTAATATCTTCTTAAACCAATTTTTACGTCTCATAGAGATATTGCAAGATGAGGAAGGAACAGTGATTATCGGTGGCGATTTTAACATGGACTTTTTGGTTGATTCGCGTACGAAAAGTATGCTGCTCGAACTTTTGTGTTTACTAAATCTAGTTGCGGCGAATGACAAGCCTACGACAATCACACCTACCTCATCAACATGTTTAGATAATTTTTTTCTGAATAAATTGTCGATAAAGGACTGCAATGTCAATTGCTGTGATTTTAACTTATCTGACCATTGCGGGTTGGTGCTGGATCCGCCACCATCCGTATCCAGTGCTTCGCGAGATCCATCAGTTTTCAAACGAAAGTTTTGTGTTAACTCTGTGAATCGTTTCAAGGACTACTTGAGTGGCGAGAGTTGGCTTGCGGTATATGAATCGGTTTTTGCGGAGACTGCATTCAATGCATTTTGACACATTTTCATATTATTTCGATATTTGCTTTCCTATGGTTGCGTGTAGGCCGACGCTCGAGCCTCGAAGCTCTCCTGGATAACACCAGAACTAATTGACATAAAAAACAGAATGCTGTTTCTTAGGGATCTGAGCACACGTTACGACATTTTCCGGGACAGTTATTTGGAGTGTTTGAGGTTTTATAAGGATATGCTCCATATGACACAGGTCCAAGCGAATGACGCGCAGGTACGGCAGGCTGCGAACAAGTCAAGGGCAGTTTGGTCAATAATGAACAAAAAACGCTGTAACTACTGCCGTGATTTTACAATGCCAGATGTGAAAAATTCAAATTATCTGGGTGACAATTTTGCGGTGCACTTTACCTCGTCAGCAGAGAGGTTGTTGTCGGAGGCTTTTGATGACGATGCTATTGATTTCGACAGCATTAGTGGTTCTGTCCCTCAGACACCAGCCTCGTTCTTTCTCGCGCCGGTCTGTGAGGCGGAGGTTTCGGAGGCAATACGTGGCTTGCGATCGGCGTGTGGCGTTGGCGATGACATGATTCCCACCACCATAGTTAAAGAATCTCTTGAATTTGTGGTGCAGCCACTAACGTATTCCATAAACCTCTCCTTTTCTGAGGGTGTGTTTCCAACCCGACTAAAAACAGCAATAATAAAGCCGCTATTTAAAAAAGGTGACCACAACGATCTGAATAACTACAAGCCGATCAGCTTATTGAGTTTTTTCTCTAAGATATATGAACGCATTATGAACAACAAACTTCGGTCATTTTTGATTAAATATAACATAATATCTGAGTGTCAGCACGGGTTCTGTCCAGGAAAGTCAACTGACACTGCCTTTTTCAACTTCACAAAAAATATTTATTCTTGTATCGACAAAAAAATCTCATGTCTAGGTCTCTTTATAGATCTATCGAAGGCGTTCGATTGCGTGAACCACTTAATCCTGACCGTCAAAATGGAAAAGTATGGCATCAACGGCGTCTCGCTTGAGTGGTTTAGGTCTTACTTAGCGGATCGTGAGCAGGTTGTTTGTGTTAATGGCAGGAAGTTAAATCCCCATAAGTTGTCAGTGGGAGTACCTCAGGGATCAATTTTGGGCCCCACACTTTTTCTATTATATGTGAATGATCTGCCAAGATATCTACATGGTATTGAGACGACCCTTTATGCAGACGACATAAATATTTTCCTTTGCGTTGATACCTTTGGCCAATTAATTATAAAAGCTTCCGCCACTTATGACCGCGGTCTACGGTGGATGTCACTCAACCGATTAATTGTCAATGCAAAAAAGACCAAATGCATGATTATTTCGGGGCCGGGCGTTTCTGAGGTCCACCTTGGAACCTCGACCGTGCTAGTGGATAGGTCTTGTCGATTACTTGGCGTCGAAGTCGACGATTATTTGAGGTGGTCCCATCATGGTGTTGCTATGCGATCAACCAATTGAAAAACTCTTGTGGTGCCAACATCGTCAGAACCTTTTATTTTTCAAATTTCTACGCCCTTTTAAAGTACGGCATAATTCATTGGGGTTTGAACGCGGTGTTTGGCTTGCGCAGTAGAGATTCATGTAGACGGACTTTCAGTTCTCAGAAATTTTTAACATTTTACGACGTGCTGATACTTGAGATTGTTTGTTTTGTGCACAGTCATACTGATAGGTTCAATCATGCAGTGGGTCATAGTTACCCCACCAGAAACGCCGATCACTTACTGCCGGCCTTGCATCGCCACTCTTCGTATCAACGGAGCTTATGTTACATGGGATGCAAGCTTTATAACCGGCTCCCACGTGAGATGAAAGCGATATCCAGTGTAAAGTTGTTTAAGTCTTGTGTTCGAACATATTTGTTAAATGTTACATGTTACAGTGTTGAAGAGTTTTGTAACTCCTTTTAGTATTGTAAGTACTGCCTCTTTGCGTGTGTATGACATTTCATGTTCATTTTCTTGTAAACTGGTTACATGAATAAAAGTATTATTATTATTATTATTATTATTATTATTATTATTATTATTATTATTATTATTATTATTATTATTATTATTATTATTTATGGACCAATGGCAGCACTATTAAACGGATGTTTATGCACTAGGGTGGCCGAGGGTATAAACATCAAATAATGCCCGTTGTACATACAAAATGTTATGTCCTACAAAGCTTTTGTTCCTCCACTTTGAATAATATTAATAAACATTTTGATTTAATCAAGTGAGTACGTATCTACTAAAGTAGAGTAAAATGGCGGTTTCTGCGTCAGAGGAGCAGGAGGAGCAGAGGAGCAGAGGAGCAGAGGAGCAGAGGAGCAGAGGAGCAGAGGAGCAGAGGAGTCGAGAGGAGCAGAGGAGCAGAGGAGCAGAGGAGTAGAGGAGTAGAGGAGCAGAGGAGTAGAGGAGTAGAGGAGTAGAGGAGTAGAGGAGTAGAGGAGTAGAGGAGTAGAGGAGCAGATGAGCAGAGGAGCAGAGGAGTAGAGAGGAGCAGAGGAGCAGAGGAGTAGAGGAGCAGAGGAGCAGAGGAGTAAAATCCGTCCGCGGGCGGGCAGGCCTGGGCGTCGCGGCGGACGCGGGGCGGCGCGGGCTGTTTAAAAAAGTAACGAGGATCGAGATTTTTTTCGAGATCGTTTTTTATTGTAAAATAGAGTTAATTGTAAAAATGTGAAACAATGATGTAGAAATATGTTTATTCAAAAATTAAAAATAGGTATTTTACTAGTATACTGGAACACTCAGTATACTTAAAGTGAACAGGATATAAATAGATATGGTTATTTCATCGCATGTTTACCCGAGCGTTAATATATGCACTCAATTATCATAATTACAACCTTCTACAAAATTGGCTTTAGCTTCTGGATTCTTTTAATAAGGACATTTCAACACATAAAATAACGCAAAGTAAGTATAATTTTTTAATCAGTAAAAAACACATTTTACATGGGATAGTAAAATATGATAACTGTTGGAGTGTTTAAAACTGCTTCAACCACGTAGCACATCTGGTCCGTAAGCGCTACGTAGCCTTCCTCGGGCCAAGGACTAGGCCGTGGAAGGTCCATGGTAATGAAGGCTAACCAATAGTGCTATCAAAAACAAAAACAAATATAGAGCGTGTTTTTCCAAAGGGGCTTATATGTAATTAGAATAACAATACTTTGTTTCCAATACCTAAGTGTGGTACAATGTTTGTGTTTTAACAATAACAATATGGGTATGCGAATACTAGTAACGCCTGGCGAATACTTTTCCCCAGACACAAAACAAATCTGTACCATCTTCGGATATTATTTGCTTTTCAATTTCTGTATCGAATAAGTCGTATTTTGCTCGAAATCGCTCAGATTCACTATTTGTTTACAAACGCAAACTTCGCGATATCGCACACAGTCAATCAGGAACGTTTCCTTAAGGATCGAAATAGCCAAGGACAAATTGTATATGTTTGCGTCAAATCGCCGGCCTTTGTTAGGTATCCATATTTCTTTGTTTATCTGAGGATATACGGTGTCATCTGTTGGCACGTAACGAAAGTTGTGGTCGGTGGAAAGCCATGGTTAACAGGTACCTACCTGTATAGGCTATTGAGCAGAAGATGGGGCCAGCCGTATTTTATATTTATTATTTGTACACAGTACGACGTTTTAAGGTTAGATTTAGATTTGAACTCGTTTTTTTCATCTTTTTGATTAAAATAACAACTATTCACTATCCGAACGTGTTTTTCTATTCTACAGGTAAATTATAGTTACAAAATCTGTAAAATTCCGTTCTGCCTATTTATCGGTCGTTGTTCAGTTGAATTTTAACCTCAAAAAATTTCTATCTAAACTATTATACGGGAACATCGAGACAAAGTTTGGCATACAATTTGTATTGTGTAGCATTTCATAGTGGTTCTAAAAAAGTCAAAATGTATTGTAAAACAGTTCATAGTGGTCCCAAAAGCAGTTCAAATGTATTGTGAAGCAGTTCACAGAGGTTCTAAAGTAGTCAAAACGTATTGTAAAGCAGTTCGTAGAGGTTCTAAAACAGTCAAAATGTATTGTAAAACAGTTCATAGTGGTTCGAAAATAGTTCAAAGGTATTGTAAAACAACTGTTTCTAAACGATTAGTGGTGGTTCTAACATGGTTCATATCGCTAATTTATCGAATATGTGACGGATTGTTTTAGAACACCAATTCACGACTTGCTACAGCACTGCAATGAAACATAATTATCTGCGAGAAACTCGATTCGAATTTAATTATTACCGAAGCACTTGTCGCCGTTTACTATTAGATACATACTGGTATACGCTCTTTTGAGCAACTTATCATCGGTAGTTTACAAATACGTTGGAAGTTAACCTATTATATACTGCAAAGTCGGTGATCTAGGGAAGAGACATGAAGCTGATAAAGTTTTAGAGGAAGCAGCATGGGAGCGTGTAAAATTACCATCAGGGAAAAAATAAGTGTCTGGTTAGTCAGCAATACAATGTAAGCTAAACGAAAGCTTGGTTTTGAGATGTCCAGAGAAAAGAAGAATGAACCAGAGAAGAATGAACCGAAGAAGAAGTCAAAGAAAATAAAATATAATTAAGTATAATATTTTTTGTGAAATGTTTTTTATAAATATACCTACACTATATTATGTTTTTTCCATTATACCGATTATTTCCAACTAAAGAGACACGGAATCCTTAAATATAATTTTATTACGATACACTATTGGTACAATATTAGTACAGCCCATAATTTTAAAGAGGTGAGCTGTTCACACCGTAGTGGTATCTTTGAGGCCATATCATTTCTTGTTCTCCGGATACCACGGCCGCTTTCGGCTCCATTTGTATATAATAAAAACATTAAGTCTCACACGGTAAATGCTATTAGAGAGTATTTTCACTCTAATTAGAATGCACATGCGACAATGTTGTAAACGAACGGATTACGCAACGGAATTTATTGTCTATTGGATATGTCCAAGGCATTCGACTCCGTGTGCGCCGAGTGCACTCCAATTTAAACAACCGAAATTAGCAAGTTTTCATAGACACCTTTAAAAACGTTCTCAATCCAGCGCGCTGCCCTTGCATTCCGGTGTATCCCAAGGGTCGGACTTGGGCCCCTTTTTATTTACCGCAGATCTAATACGAGCGATTGACCACTGCAAAAACTCATTTACCTATCTCGATGTTTACTAGGTAAAGGTTAAACCCTTTCTGCCCCGCCTCAACCAATGGAATGTGTTAATCTCAGCAGCACAAGGGATTTGAGTGTGAAAAAAAAACTGGATAACACAATATCAACAAATACTCAGATTTTTTGTTGTTGAAAATATGCGAAAAATAAATTAGTAATATTATTATGAAGAAAAAGCAGCGAACTCATAAAAACAGTAATTATAAATAATAAAAATTAAAGTAGCACTGTACGTTTCGTACAGTACCCGGAACTTCCGGGTACAAGGCGCTAACCGAATCATACCGACCACCAAACACTTAGCGATAACGTGTTCTAAATCACCGGTGCAGTGCAGCATGTGCACCCGTTTGCATAGTGAGGGCGCTGCGGTACATAACCGAACTCGACTCGAGTCCGAGAACAGCTCGAACTGGCTCACCGCGGACGCCGTCAACAGAAGTGTAGTGTCGGACTATCGAGCACAGATACGTTCACGTTTGTGCAAATAACTGGAATAATAGTAATAATTGACCATTAGGTATGGGAGGACTATACAGACTAGAAAAAAACGAGACTTGATGACAGTAAAAAAACGCTGTGGGATGACTAGATAAACAGTAAATATAGGACTCTGAGTAATTAATGTATAAAACAAATATTTGAAAACAGCATGGTAGCAAGCAGGCTGCGAAATAACTAAAATGAAATGACTGAATCTGGATATCCTAATAATTTTCGAATCTGATACACTTTATTGAGGTAAATTAAAACAAAGCATACATGTAAAGATATTTATTATTAAAATTCAAAATGAATTGAATAAACATTAATCAATATACTTAATTATTCATCTTGAGAAAGATCTTGGAAACAATCTTGAGAACCATCACAAATTTCTTGTAAATGTGCTGGTAGAAGATTCCTTTAAGTTGTTTATTAGTTTATCAAGATCCACCTTGTTGTCCAAATACTGTTGACATATGTACACCCCAAATTCAAACTTCCACCTACGCTTCATCATATATTCCCACTCGCCATAATACCGATAATCGTTTTGTGCTAATATAGCTTGTTGCTCAAAGATTGAATATACTTGCTTTTGTAGCTCAATAGCTTCACTTAAGTTTGCTGCTTGTTTCTGATCTAGGTGATCGAAGGCGTAACACATCCACATTGTGGAAAGATGTAGTTCACCCTTGAAACAGGTCTTCAATACTATATGACCACTTACTATTGTAAAAGGTCTCAAACACTGTCGTATAAACATGGAATGTATGGTGTATTTAACCAACCAAACCCCACTACTGTAACAGAAAGTACACGTTGGAAAACTCGGTTTAGGGTATGCAGGTTACACGTCACATATCTTTGTTAATTAATTCCGAGCAGGGAGCATTGGACAACACAACAAATACCAGCAGAAACTTCTAATATATGACTAAAAAAATTGGGTTTTCAGACTATGAAACATTACATGGATTCGTCCTTCCTCTTCTAAATCATGAGATGTGGAAAAACGCATTAACTCTTCATCATAAAGCCACTAGTACTAGTTCGTATCAAAAAAACAGCATTTGTCAAGAAAGCAAAATTCTCAGGAGAACCAGAAAACAAAATATGTATTGCTGTATTTACGGAATAGAGAATATATTAAAAGCAAAATTTACTGTGCTTGTAGGTACTTTTCTTGAAAATAATACATGTATTATATAGGTATGATAAATAGGAACCAAATGCTGCCCTAATCTCTAAATTCGGTTTTTATCACAAGTGTTGTTTTTGAAATCAACTCTTACTAAAAGTCTATTGAGAAAGGAGTAACAATTATTCTCGGTCATCTAGACCGTATCGGCAGCAAATGTGTTAACCTTTAAAAAAATAAAACGATGGAAACCATGTACTGGGTAAAGGTAAATGACCGTCTACTATATCGATAAACGCTTTTGTAATTAAACACGTACACATTTTAAATAATTATTGTTTATTCTACATAAATATAGAAGCATAGATTTTTTAATACTTAGTATAAGAGTTTGAAAACTGCAAAAACAACAATTAAATGTATATACAACTTAAAAAAATCATTGAAGAAACCTAAATTAGACACAAATTTAACTTCCAAGAAACTTAATAAATTAAAGAAATATTAATTTGGGCTTTGTTGTAGTTTTTTAGCATATTTCTTTATTATGTTTGTGAACAATTTTTTTGAAGTCGAAATTAAAAAACAGAACAAATGTCTATCACTATATAACTTCACCTGGAAAACTTTGTAGTACTTTGCTAGCTAGAGTGTGCGTTGTCAGTCGCCGTGTGCTAGTCAATCGGTTAAAATGTACACCTATTTTCAAGTGGAATTGGACGTTTTCAATAACACAAAGAGCACGTACACAGATCACCTAAAGAAATTTATGTGTGCGAACGATGCGGACGGGGTAAAATTTGTATTGGGGAAAATCCAAGTGCCCGAAGAGCTGTTGGCCTACGGACGTTTATGCAATTCGACCGCGGATATCGTTGAAGCTCTGTTCGCGTCGAAACACCAAACCGATAATTTTGTAAAGTGCGCCCTAGAATTGGTTTTAGAACACAAGTGCCCCGATGTAATAGATTTGGACTATGTGTCGACAATAGTTAATAAAATAAACTGTATGCATTATCCGGATAATAACTACAAGAAGTGCTTGCTGTTTACTTTGTTCTGTGGTGAAGGCGGTCTCATGACCTCGCCACTCTCCACCAACAACATTATTTACAACTATAAAAATGTACGATATTATTACGAGAAAAATGTCTGCGACGCATTGTATAACGCGGACAAGACCTTTTTACTAACATTGCTTGACATTGGAGCGAAGAGGGGGTTCAGCGAATTTCGATTCGAACCGACTACCTGTCAGTCCCACAAAGACATTCGAAAATGGCTGACAGATAACGTGCAAAGGGGGATACAGGTCATCACGTGGGATGGCTCTCGGGACCCGATACGGGCGTTTGGCCCTCTTCCAACCTTCAAGACTATGTTGACACTCTAAAAATTATAAATTCTTACACGACTTTAAACTTGTAATTTTTTCTGTATAATAAACGTTTTTTAAAGTGTTTTCTTGTTTAATTTTTTTAACGGGGTTGTTTAAAAAAAAAGCAAAAAAAATATGGACAAAGTTGTTTATTGGGGCAAAGTTACATTTCTTTTGTAAAATATTGTTCCCTGGATGGCGACGGCGGCGGCGGGGTCCACCACCAGGACGTTTCCAACCTGTCTCGAATGAGGTAAGCATGTTGTAGGGCGCACAGGAGATCGTTGTTGACGTTGGCATGCTTGCGACAGTGGTACCCTTTGACCTTTTCTTCGTCGACGTGCTGCTGCTTCAACGTTGAGAGAGCGGGACAACCCATGTCTTCCGCGTTGACGATGCCGCGAGTGTTGGGTAGGAGCACTTCTAGCCACCGCTTCTTTTGCAGTCCCTTGACGATTATCTGCGATCCCTCGTCGACTCCAGCAGTACGTAACAGTGCGCACAAGTTTTCGTAGGGTTCTTCTTCTCGCCGTTGTCGTTGGCGCCGTCGTGGTTGTTGTTCTTGATATCGTCGCTGGCCGATGTAGTGAACGTTATCATATTGCAGACCCCAGCTGAGGCCGTGTATCTGCGAAGTGAGGTAGCATACCTGCCTCTGCATCTTCTCTTCCAATTGTTCAAATTTTACGGGTAACTTGAAAAACGTATGTAGTTGTGCATGTCCGGACTGGGCGTGTACTAAGGCCAATTCTTTGCAAACGAATTCACCATCCTTCAGCTGGAAGCCTTGCATGTCGACTATCCAAGTGTTTCGCATGGTGTCTCACAACGATCTAACCGCACCAGTCAAAGGAGTGTACCTTAAAACGCGATCGTGAAGAAGCAGGCAGTAGAGGGAGGTTTTGTCCGGGATGTCCGTACTGGTCTCGAATTCCACACGAATATCGACTGCGCCGGCGTTTAAGATTTCGTTCTGCCGCGAACAGTCAATCACCACTATGGTGTGTTCCTCGATAAACTGGTTGGGGGTCAGCAGGGGTTCGCTCTTCTGGCCGTAGTAGGAGGCTTGAAACTTGGCGTACATCTCATACAAAAGTATAAACTGTTTATGCTTGAAGTTGGCGTTGATCGATTCGTAGGAAAATTGCTCGCTATTGAGAAACAGCTTTACGTTCGTTAAGTGACAGTGATCGAACAGGGTCATATTTTTATTTAGGTTATTTTTCTTATCGGTCTGAAATGCTAGAATGGCATACCGGGGCTTCTCCAATTGCGAACTCGACTTTATCGCCCACGTATGCTGCCTGGTCTTGGGTAGTAACGGATACTCGTACAGGTCCCAACTTCTAAAGGCGAGGCTTAATTCGCGCCCGCTCGAAATGTAATTTAAAAGACTTATTCGCTCCGCATCGGCGACCGTTATGTGCGGTACTCGTCATACTATCTTGCTTAGAGTTATCTTTAATTTCTCGTCGGGATTATTGTCGTACATGGCATTAATGTCCGAGTTGCTCCTGATCAGCACCAATTCTTGGTGAACGTTTAGCAGAATTTTCTTGTAGTCTTCGGCGAAACCCAGCAAATATTTCAATGGTATGCACACGTTGAAGAAGCCCGTTGCGGTGTCGAAGCCGTCGTACAGGTTCAACTTGAAGCCAGCCATTGAGGCAGCACCGTCCATTTCGTTTTTATTGAACGACACCAGGGACTTGAGGGTGGTCGTCACACCCGGATTTCTCACGCGGTCCACAACCTTTCCACCGATCTCATACCGAATCTCCTCGAATAGGTGTGCAAATCCGTTGTTGATTATTCGCGCGGTCGTCGACACCGTACCATCCTCTTTTAAGATTTTACCTTCCAAAACCAGACAACTGCTTGAGACCAGGGTTATTATATCTTGTTGCTGAATTGGCAAACGAACCTCGTCATTCTGCTGGAACGCATTGGTCGTGTAGGGCAAGTGGTTGTGAACTTCCGCCTTAATAATTGAATTGTCAAACTCAATTTTCTCGGTAACGTTTAAAATATCCATGTTGCAGTCGTTGTCGATGTCGCAGTTTCAATCCTAGTGCTTGCAAGAAACGCCTATTTTCAGGTGTTAACACGTCAAGAGTAGTGCTATAATTAAACGGACTCGTTGTAGTTTTAGGCTTTATAAAGTTAGATGAGGCAACAAAATTAAGACCCATTATTCCGCTCGCGTAGGTGCAGTCTTATCGTCACCACTTCCTCTCGGAAATTGATCAAGTTGTCGTCTTGATCTACAATTTTAAGGAAAATATTGTCAATGGTCTTAGTATTTAACGGCATGTACAGAACGTTTTGCGGTGTTTCAATTATTTTATAACCAGGTGGGACTCCCGGAAAGAAGGCGTGGATAGTATGGGCTGCAGCGTTGTTCGTGTAAGCTTCGTGAATTATATTACACTCGATCTTAATCGTATTAACTTTGAGAATATCTACCACGTGCTCAGACTCGTGTGGTAAGTCGGCCACAGTTAATTTTTTCGTGTTACCGAAACCCAGCAGCGGCCCTATTGAATTTTTCACTTTGAAATTAACCGTTTCACTGCAATCCACAATACATTTCAAGGTGTTATTGTTAGCGCGAATGTAGAAGCGAACGTTTTTCTTCTTTCGCCTGAGCTGTGTGCCAATTTCTCGATTGATGTCGGTTAGCTCGTAGGAACCAACCGGTAGTTCAATTAACTGACCACCGATCTCCAGCGCGTTATTGTCGCTATCGACGTTCGGAATGGCGTTATAGGTTTCGAAATTCACCAACCCCAATTCGCAGTTTGCACGCAACGCAATCGGAGGATTATAATGGGCTTGCAATATGGATGATTTGCCGCTAAGGGTGAAGGTGTATGTTGACATGATGGTTGGTGACCTGCTGCTAGACTTCAAATGAAGCCGTTCAATCGCTTCGGAGGAATTTTAAGCACAGCTGTCCGCAATTGCTGCTGTCGTACGTTTGATATGCTTGGTGGTTATATTTTATAATCACATTCCCACCGCTATTAAAACACTGCACTATTTCTCTGCTCGGTTGTAAATTTCCATAACTATCGAAGTAAATGACGACCCTTCCGCTCTTTTTGTATGCAACTCAGTGACTCCCCGGCCCTTCCATTCCGTCCAAATTAATTATACCTCGCTCCTCGTTCTTGTTTATGCGTTTCGGTAAGGAGTCGCGCATGAACACACCACGAAAGTGTGAAATTCCTTGTGCATACAGTTCCAACTCAACGTTTTTTAACGCCTGGATCTTTTTTTTAAACCTCTGCCTTGCTTGTAGGGTTTCAGATGTAGACCCTTTCCCGAAGCGATAGATTCCATAACTTTATTGTGACGTTCGTGCTCCTTCTGTTGTTGCGCGGCCTCTTTGCGACCGCTGACTGCCTTAGCGATGGAGGATGCTCCCGATGCCAGAGCACCTAAAGCGCTCAGGCCCGCGAAAATTGGTATAAGAGGTAAAAATCCACCAATCTTAGGCGTTGGTATAATCCTTCTTCGTTTTCTCCTTGCCACGGCACCTTGAAATTTTATTCCCTTACCGCTATGTCGAGACATTGCTTCCTTACTCTTCGAACGCTGACTCACAAATGGTGTTTTTCTAAAAAAGTGTCCTCACTTAAATACCTACCTCAGTACTACTCCAACCATGAAGCTTGTCAAACAAAAGTGTCACCTTCAAGTGACAAACCTCGATGTTTATAGTAAAAAGAAAAATATCGATAGGCACGGCCCCCTTTTCCCGTCCAGCATACGCGCGATAATTTGCGGACCCTCAAACTGCGGCAAGACGAACGTTATGGTTAGCTTGCTGGAAGATCCGAACGGCTTGAGATTCGAAAACGTGTACGTCTACTCCAAGTCGCTCTTTCAACCCAAGTACCAATATTTACGAGATTTATTTCAATCGTTAGCACCGCAGGTTGGCTACTATGAATATACCGACGATGATAAAATTATGCACCCGTCCGAGGCAAAAGAGAATTCCATATTCATATTTGATGACGTGGCGTGTCAAAAACAGTCGGTCATTCGTGACTTCTTTAGTATGGGGCGACATAAATCAGTAGACAGTTTTTACTTGTGTCAAACTTATACACACGTACCTAAACATCTTGTTCGCGATAATGTAAACTTCTTAATTGTTTTTCCTATGGATGACCTGAATTTGCGACACATTTTCCAGGACGTTGTTAATACAGATTTTGCTTCTTTTAGTGAATTTAAAAAAATGTGTGGATTATGTTGGGCTGATAAGTACAGTTTTCTGGTAATTAATAAGGACGATGAATTGAACAAAGGTCGATATAGAAAAGGTTTTGACCGCTATATAAATCTACCCTAATGCTACAATAGCACTCATTAAAAGAAATACCTCGCAAGCGTTCGGACAACGCCAACGACGACGACGACGACAACGCCAATGAGCTCGACGACGATGAAGCACGTTAATGTCACCGCCCGCTTAATCAAAGCAAAGAAAAACATTAAACAAAAACTCGCAGCCCTTAAAGAAAATAAACTGATATCCGAAGAACTACTTAGGAGTCAGTATAAGCCTATTACGGAGTCCATACGAAGCATGGCCGCCGCTGCTGCTGCGGCTCCAGTTATAAAATTAGAACCACCAAAGGAAGAAATAGAAAAAAGAGATTTTGTGGAAGAAGAAGAAGAGGAAAAGCCCAAAATAAAACCTATTGAAGAACCGTCACCAGTCAAGAAGAAGAAGCATAGAGGTCGACAATCATTACCTATGGAGGAGGATGAAGATTTTCTTCAAGTGATACCCGAGTCAAACGGTGACGACGAAGTATTTGAAGGGCACACGGAGCCAGAAGAACCACCGACACCGTCTTCATTCACTTCTATTACCAAAATCCCAGATGAAGCCTCATTTCGCGAATACCTTGATCAATTTGCACCATTGCCTAAGCAGTATATTGAGGGTTTTATTAGAGACACGGAAAATGTCTACGATCACGGTCATGCCGTCATTCGCCATGACGCCGAACTGGATAAATTCTATATTGGTTCCTCTGAATTGGTGTTTAACGATCGCAACGATAACATTGTCGTAGGTGGAAGAGAATTCAAAGGTACACCTGGATTGTATGAATTGCTTTTTAAGAGAAATCCAACGAATATTAAAAGGGAAGATAGGTCTAATTACCGCGAAATTGTTCTAATGACCAATGCAGCAAGGGTGGGTTATGACCCAAAGAAACAAGTGGCCGGTAACCCTAGTGACAAGTATAGAAATGTTCTAGCACCACTCCTATTTGAACAGACGTCAACACCTAAAACTTCCCGCCCGTTTCAGCCACAACAACGCCTGAGAACCACCAGTTTGAGTAGTAGTAGCAAATTTGGACGAGGCTTAATGAGGTACAATAACAAACCGGTGGAGTATACATATTGGGATGACCCCAACGAACTGGTTGAACGTTTGCATCTACTGATTTCATCGCAAAATGCCGGAAATGACGGACATGACAATGAAATAAACAGTATCGTGGAAGAACTGCGAGAGGCGAAAATAATTGTATAAAATGTCTATTGTTAACTGCGCGATGCTTAGTGTTACAATGACTCTCGATAAGTTTGGTAGTCATTTAGCCGCTAAAAAGAAGACGCACGAGGGATTGCATGCATTTATTTGTTTTCCTATACGCGGGTCGTATACAATTGATTATGCTACTTCAAAATTCAATTACCTACTCGATAACGGATCCGATACCTATAGTTTCCCAGTAGAAAACGGCGAAATAGAAAATGCGGTTGTTTTTCCTCACGACCTAACCACTCAGATAAATTCACGTAAGGATCTTTCAAAAGACGATTTGATCGGAACCGTTGTTAAAAAGGGTGACACATTAACATTTAATATACCAACACCTCTTACCACAACACCGACAGGGATTCGCAGGCGAGTCAGCTCCCATTTCTACATAGAACTACTTGTAAAGTATCCAATAAGCAATGAGTAGCATAAAGCAACAAGTGGTCGACGAACTACACAAACCCGCAAGGAAAACATTCAGAAGAAGGCGAGTAATAACGAAAGGTTTGTTGGATCTGTTTCAAGCAGATATCGTAGAGATGATCCCGTATGCTCGACAAAATAGAGGTTACAAATACATTCTCGTCGTTATTGACGTATTTTCAAAGTTTGCATGGGCCGCTCCGCTTAAAACGAAGTCAGCTAAAGACGTAACTAACGCAATGAGAAGAATATTATCTTCAAACCGACCGACCAACTTACAAACCGATATGGGGAAAGAATTCTACAATAAGGACTTTTCGGCATTAATGAAAGGTATGAATATCAATCACTACTCTACATATAGCACCATGAAGGTCTCAGTAGTGGAACGTTTAAACAGAACTCTAAAGGCAATGATGTGGAAGGAATTTAGTATGCAAGGATCCTACGGTTGGTTAAAACTGCTACCCCAGGTTGTTTCGAAATACAACAATACGATCTACTCAACGATTAAAATGAAACCTTCAAATGTTACCGAAAAAGATGAAAAACAGTTACTGAAGAGCGTCTACAATCATACTAAAATCAGCAATTCAGTTTACTTTGCCAACGCGGCCTATATGCCGTACGTTTTGGAAGCTAACTACGCTCGCTTCGTCTACTCACCCACTCCGACGGGTCTCGAGTCCCGACTCGATTGAACTGTGTCCATTGCGCGTGTGGCTCGGTCTCGGTACAAAGGAACGAAATGAACGAATCCGGCGGATTCGGTTCTTTAACGGAACGAGAACGAAAGGAACGAGTTCGCAAAAGGAACGACATCGCCCAACTCTGCACGGATATCCACCATCCCCCAACAAAAATTTCTTATGTCCATAGCGTGACCGCTCCAATTCTCCAATTAGTGGGGAATCGTTAAATATTGTACTATCATGCACTGATCCAGGCCATCGTGCAATGACATTATTTACAGTCAGTTTTGCATCGCACACCATTTGCACATTGACGGAAAAAAAGCCTCTTCGGTTGCGATACAGTTCTGCGTCATGACCACCTGGGGACACAATCTTTTTATGCGTAGTCTATTGTACCAATAACGCAGGGCATCCCAGCAATGGCATGAAAGTCATGAACTACCTGGTCAATAATATGTTGTTGATCAGGCATTTTAATATAATCTCTCGCAAGGGACGCTATACTCCTGGTAACTCAGTGAACTGACGGTACTTTTGTGTACATTTATAGTATCACCAAGCACCTGCTGAAATGCGCCAGTTACGTAAAATCGTAAAGCGAGGAGCAGTTGATCCATTGCACTAATGGATTTATCCCTACTTGTTGTCGGTGCTAAATCTTCGTTAATTAACACGTTCAGTGCCGGTCAGATTTGTAATGCTCATTTCAGTAACCGCTAAATGAATTTTTGTAAGTTACATTAATTTCTGTATTTATGTGAAGTTACAACCTTTACTAGTTATTTTAAGATGTATTTGGATATCTAGGAAGTATGTCACATAAGGTGTGAGAGCGGCCTCTTACAATATTGTTTCTCCTTAGAAGCCGATGTCACACTATGTGATCCACAGGTGTTTTTTTTTTAACATCGAAAATGGAGGAAATAATACTCTAAATCAATTTTATTACTGTACCAAGACATATTTTACAAATATTATTAACATTTTGCAGAGTTTTATGAAAAAAAAAATAAAGATTATGAATAAGCACACGGAATTTATGCTGAATGATATTCTGCGAAACAGGTGTCCAAACACAACCCAGGTTTCTCTTCGCAAACTGGGCAATAATATTGGGTCATCTTTCTGATACCCTTTCGATTGCAGACTCTACATCTGCGTCTGTGTTCTATCCAGTTTTGAGGGAATGTGCGAATCACTAACTGGCTTTTGTATTGTTGGTAGTAATTTTACCGACAATAGTTGTTTTATAATTGCTATGCGATGTCAACAATGTATTTGTTGACATTTTGAATAAAAGGAAACCATTGAGTATCACCATTGATATAAGATGAATACCCAATTTTGTATACCATCTGAGCGATTTTCATTCACTGGGGTAATCATCTGATCTGAAGCATCTGATCCTGACGGTCTATACCCGACATATTTTTATTGTAATAAGCAATAGCTTTTAGTTTCTTTACAATTTCATCTCTCCTACTTCTAATTTCTATCATTTCTTCCTCAAATTCTGTCGATATAAATAATACTTCCCTCTTGTCACGCCATTTAGTTACTGCCACTCCATTGCTATATTTTGTAATCATTTCACTTTTTCGTAATTTAGCCTTCACTACAGCTTGAGGAGTTTCCTTTCGACCCTTACGAAGAGTGCCAGTAACATAAGTTTTATTTTCAAGTTCTTGACTAAGTGACACACTATTATAAAGGTTATCCATGTATAATGAATGTCCTTTATTTTCAAATCCGTTCATCAATGATCTGACCACTTTTCCAGCATGGCCTGTACCCCCTAATTCACCTCCGCTGTCATCGTAGACCTGACAGCGTAAAATGAATCCATTTGGTTCAGTCAATAGATAGAGTTTTATTTCGTATTTATGTTTTTTTCCTTTTATAAACTGACGAAAGTTAAGTCTTCCCCTCCACAACGTCATTGATTCGTCTAGAGATAGCTGCTTGTTTGGATAGTATACCTCTTCCATTTTCTTGTTGAAGTGTAATAATTGGGAATTTCAGCTGCAAAGAATTTCAGCGGCATGTGTGTGATGCCGGATATGTGAATGGTGATACTGTTTGATCTATTCACTCGCACAGGCATAATTTATTATATTTTTCAACTTAGAAGACTCGTAAATCTACTTTTTTTATGGCCCAAATCAGTACGGGGCCCTTTCGTTAAGTGTTTTGTGTCTCAATATTCTGTGTGTGTTGTTTACTTAATTATAAATTATGGTATCGTGGACCGATATAGTTTATACATGAGAGGTATAAGTTCAAGACAAAAAGATGAAGAGAAAAACATTCTGTAGAGAACAGTCGAGATTAACAGCCGACATTCGACATTCTACTTAAGATGTAGTCTTTTTTCATTTATTTTTATAATGTAACTTAGTGTAGTGTTTTGTGTTTTGTAAATGGTAAGCTGATTATTATTACCTCCTTTGTGTTTTTACTTCTTTGTATTTTTACGAGAATCTAACAGCTCCTTTAGATGGTAATTTTAGGGATGAATTAAGTGTCTCTTTTATATGTTTTATTCATTTATTTTTATGTTTTTTTAATTTAATAAATTTGTTATTTTGTTGAGAAGTGTTTTCCTTTGAGTTAAATATCAATATGAGTAGTTTAATTAGTTTTGCCTGCTAAAATGCTGCACTGATCCCATTGCAAGAACTCACGTGCAGAGCGAGTGTAAGAGCAATAATAGTGGTGGCTTGTGTTTGGGGGGTCGTGGTGTTTGACTTTAAATGTTTTAGAACATTTTTTTGTCATGCACTAATCACATTCCAAGAACCCACCATCCTACTATTACAGAAGTATTCTTGCAGAAATCTTATCTTATGTAGACGATCGTCAAATCCAGCACCATCCTTATTTTTTGAATTTTGACAAAAATGTAAACACCTCATTATAAGCATAAACTGGTTTCTACTCATATATTTTTGTAACCCGGGAATGGCAAAGAGTTCATCTGTTTTCCAGTAGTCTTGTAAACGATTTATGCGAACATTTCCCATTTGTAACCATATGCCCAAAAAAACTTTTAGTTCGTCAAGTGAGAGGTTTGTCCTAGAGTTTTGTTTAGTAGATTTACTAAGAAAAACTTCCTCGGCATGTGAATTGGTTTGTTCAGTGATATTGGTCAGTAAGTCATCCGTGATAAGTAAAGAGAAGAAGTCGTAAGGGTTATTGCCAGGATGCGTCACACGTAATCCATGATTTTCGGAAAAATCTATTTTTTTTTAAATTAGGAGTGTCAGTCCATAATGAAGGTGGTAACTGTAATGGGTTATCACCACTAGATACGTCTCCTATATCATTTACGCGATCAACATCCGCTCTTTCAGAAGTATCCGAGTCTTCTTCGCCTTCATCCGCCGACCAACTTTTGTCCGAATCAGTTATTTCGGCGTCACACACTCTTGACGCTATATCACGTAATTCTGCTTCACTTAAAGGGTTTTTCATATTGCGACCAGCACACTTCCTTTTTTCCTTCGACGGTCCTGCAATTTCGGAATCCATGGCAACACAAAATAAAGAACTTTAAGATGAAAGAGTGTTGCGAGATGATCTTGATAGGCCAAACACGGTACATACATCACTTCATAGAAACTACCAAGATACTAAGCATATTGATACACTAACAATATGCTTGTCACATCTTGTACACCACATGTGCCATCAGACCTCGTGTGACGTCGGCTTGTCACGAAAAAAGCGATGGCCACGGTGTGTGACGTCGGCATTTCTCGGACATAGTCGATGGCACACGGTGTGTGACGTCGACACTGAACGTGTTAAGTGTAGTATCTCCACAACAGCAGTTTTCGAAAAGCAGCAAAGAAAAAGAAATATATTTTTACTATGCTATACTTATTAATAATATTTTCAGTGCATTATCAGCACACTTACAAACCGACAGTATAGAATGATAACACAGTGCAACAGTCATTTTGTGACTTGGAGTTCCCAATCACCAAATGAAAGTATCGTTACTATATAGTTATTCTGCATAGATGGTTGGTGTGTCTTATTACTTTAGAAAATCAATAAAATGTGAAATAATTCATAATTTTTGTTCGTCAATAGCTCGTTGGAATGATAATAGTTTCCAAAATATGAGAAGAATATATACATAAATTTATTTTAGGATTACAAAAAGATGTTTATAATATGTTTTCAAATGCATTAATTTTATTTTATTGAAATGTTTTTTTTTTTTAATACAACTGAAATTTATTTGCACAATAAATACATTACACTAACTTAAATTTCTGTTTTGTGGTAGCTTTTAGTCGTTGTTTCCATCATAGTTTTCATCTGCGTTTCGGCCATCACATTCATTGCTGCTTTAATCGTCTCCAGCGCTTCCATGTCCACTTTCGTCGTCACCTTCGTCAATTACTTCCTTTTGCCACCAGCAAATGTCGCCTAGCAGTGCGTCTAGCTTTTTTTCCTTTATATCTAATTTCCATGGGGAGAGCAACCTGGTGGAACCTTTCCCCATGTTCATCAGATTCTGAAGCTAACTGTCTCTCAAAATAGTCAAGATGGCTATTTAGGAAGTGTATCTTCAGAGACATGGATATATTCAATTTAGCAAACGACTGCAGCATATCGGCAACTAAAATGCGATAATTTTCTGTCCTGTGCTTTCCCAGGAAATTGTTTATTACTGCCATAATAGCGTCCCAGGCGATTTGTTGATTGTCCGTAGGTACTGAAATGCTGGTCCGTCAGGTTCAAAACTTTTCACAACATTTTTTACAATACCCAATTTTATATGTAGCGGTGGTAACATAATTTTATGTGTTGGGACAAGTGGTTCATTTATAATGTTGTACTTCCCCACAACAAACATTGTTCTTTCTGGCCAGTGCCGTGTTTCATATTGGTCATCTTTAAAACGAGTGTCCCATTGGCATAAAAAAACATATTTTTCGTGTATCCTAATTGTAGTCCAGAAAGTAATCCTACCACCTTCAAATCGCAAGAGAGTTTCCATTGGTGCACATCATATTTCACTGCAGTCAAAATGTTTTTTATAGATGTATAAGTTTCCGATGTCTCCTTACTATAAGCGATGGGTAGTGATGGTTTATTGGCGGAGGCGACATGTTTAGAAAAAGAAGGGAAATTCAAGGCCAACCACACAACATAAAACTGGAAAGCAGAGAGAACTCCTGGGTTGGGGAAGTAAATTGCGAAGAGGGAGTTGTGACAATCGTCTGCAACGCGGACTTCAACATAAAAAAAACAGAACCTCGATACCTACAGAAGACTTATGAAGGCCAACAGTCGAAGGGCCAATTAACGAAGGACCAATCAACAAAGGGTTAATTAACGAACGGCCAACCAAAGAAGGGCTAATTAACAAAAGGTTAGTTAGGGAAGGGCCAATTAACAAAAAGTGAATTAACGAATGATCCCACGTTGGGCGACAATGTTACACTTTGATTTTCCAAACCAACAAAAAAAGAGAGACAAAAAAACTTGACGGCTATGTCCAACACCTTCCAACGCACTCCTACCTGTGCGCTTGTGCAACTTTGAGGTCCTCGAGTGCTCCGACTTAGCTCAGGGGATGGCGTGGGTCTCACTCCAACTCGCGAGTAGATAACAGCGAGTAGATATTATTTAATTGGCTCGTATCAGATTTAAAATTTAAGCTACTGGTCATGGTGCGTTCAATGTGAAGCATTTCCAAAAATAATCTGGATTTGTAGTTGTGTTCAATCGCAACAACCTCCATATCTAGCCAGTTCATTACATGACCTGTGTCACCTGCATGTTGCGCCACGGCACAATTTCTATTACCTAATTTGGTATCACTTTTATGAAGAGCAATGCGAGATTTGAGCCACTGACTGGCTGAAATATTTTTTCTCACACCCACACGGAATTGAATAAATGACATTCGATTGCAAAAGCAACGGGGTCTTGTACTTGATGTTAGAAAACACGTTATTCACAGTTCTTTTACTTACGCTAGCCATACGGAACTTATCATTCTTAAACACCTTAATTAGTTTATTAGTTAAACCGGTTGAATTTTTTAATGACATTATTGTAGCCATTATCGGTCGGTCCATCGGGAAGGGGGCTACTCGGGCTCTTATATAGAGAAAATCTGATCCCTTCTACACAAAAAATCGGTAGGGGAACTCGTTCTTCGGCTAGCGAGTGGGAAAACCAGTCCTCGGAGCGGTTTGAGTTCGCGGACTTTAAACGAAAGAAAAACCATGTACAAAAATAATTGCGAATAACATCTATATAAATATAACAAAAACTTAATATTAATAACAAATTTGGATTTATTTATAACGTAATGCTTGCATTTCGTTACAGACTTTTCAGTTAACAACAAATCCATGTTTATCCGTCACTGATTACTTCTGTGCTAGAACATAACCTACTAAACCAGGCGCCAGGTGTAGCATGTTTTAGTGAATCCGGAACACCATTTTAAGCGTGCCGAATGTTAAAAGTAAAAGACCGCCTAAATATCGACAGTCGATGCGGTGGTTGAGAGATATCACTGCAGAAAGTCAGTTTATGATAAAACACCAGACACTGCAATTCTCTGCGATTAGCCGTGTCAGGCCAGCCGATTTCCTTTAACTTATAACTCACACGTACTTTTGGATGTCATATATATTCTACACAATACCAATCATCACATAGGCAATGTATGCAAAACCGTAAACATTTTATACTTTGCCAAATTCCTTGCGGTATAGTATAGAATGCCTAGGCATTGTATACAATGCGGAATTATACACATTGCCGCTAACATATATAACGCAAACAACTATTTTGAACTCTCTGCACTCTACGAATGTCAATGAAATCAATCGCTGAGTGATACAACGGAGTATAGTAGCTAAAGTGCAACAGAACTGGCGAATCGCATAGTACTTTTTTAGCATTACAGGATAGGAAATGTCGAAGAGGATACAGTACACGCAATCCAGAATAAGCACGACGCAGATAAACTGCCATCTGTTTTCTGTACCGAAACGTGTTGTCCATCACCACCCCCAAGTTCTTTGCCTTCTTCAGAATCGGCAGCTGAATACCATCCATCAGCACTCTAAGGGATACAGAAACGGCGGCAACAGGACGGGGACTCCCGAAAACTATAACCTGGGACTTCAAGCAGAGCTCGCAGGCCAACCTGCACACAACTGCCAATCGTCGTTAATATTATGCTCCGCAATAGCACAGTAGCCGGGTTTGAAAGACAAATAAATTTTAAAACCATCGGCATACATATGTCCAGAGCAATGTTTTAAATGTCGCAGTAGCTGCGATGTGTACACAGAGAACAAGAGAGGCCCAAGTATGCATCCCTGTGGGACACCACAGTTCATGGGAAGAATCCCTTAGCAACGTTCACCCACCGTGACCCGTTGACGTCTTCCCTCCCAAGTACTGTGACAACAGATCCACGGCACCACGCTCCAAACATGCACTCCGCAATATGTGAAGCAACTTCTTATGGCAAACGGTGTCAAACGCCCTACTGAAGTCCAGCAGACCAAGCACTGTAACCTATCCCTGATCCGTCGCCCTCAATATGTCATCGCTGACCTTCAGTAAAGCTGTACAGCAACTGTGACCAATTCTAAAGCCAGACTGTCAAATGGACAACAGCCTATATTTCTCAAAATACCCAGAGAGCCACTGGAAGAGGTATCTCTCGATGAGCTTCGACATAGCCCCGGCAAAATGCTGATAGGACGTAGATTCTTGAAATTAGTAGGTAAGCTGACTTTCTGGATTGGGCGCCGCACAATCGCCTATTTCCAGATGTCGGGGAACAGAGATACAAACATTGATTATGTGGGCAATGTATGGTAGAATATGCGGGGCACACATTATCAGCATAGTCACGCTAATGCTATCAGAACCCGCAGCAGATGACAACATGGTCACAAGAGCATCAACATCTACAAACTCAAACCTAAAGCCACCAACAACGCCACCAAAGAGTAAGGAACCGTCAACATCAATTCCCGGGTGCGGTCATACAGAACCCAAAAAGAAGTTATTAATATCATCATCATAATTGCTTCAATGAGCACCAACAGTTTTGAGTTTTTGCCAGATTGTCTTGCCATTCCCGAGCATGTTAGGTATGTTAGAAAAGTAATCTCTCTTACCGGCTCGAATCGCCGTCGTGTAAATCTTCGTATGATTTCTGGAGCGTGGGCATCTAAAGAGCCCCAGTATCAAGCTATTAAAGTACGAAACCTTTTCATTAATATCACAAATTAGAAATATATAGTGTAGAGGCAATCCATAAAGATTGGTTAGGAAATTATTTAAATCAATCTTCTTTAGATCACGATAAGTAGACAAGGATGACACATTTCTTTGCATCGGACATCCGATATCGCAGTAAATCAACTCATGATCTGATAAGTGTCTCTCACACCACTCTCCAGCACTGAGTCTTTATTAGTAGTGATAATAAGATCTATCAAAGTGGACGTAGTATCGGTGACTCTTGTTGGCTCAGAAATAAGCTGAAATACATCCATCGAATCCACAAAATCATTAAAGAATGCGACTGATGGACTGTCATAATTCAATAAATTCGAGTTGAAATCGTCACAGCAAACCACATTTATCGACTCTGACAGCCACCGAGTGAATGTCTTTTCTAATTCCTCAAAGGATAATTTATAATTCAAATCCGGAGGCCCATAGACTCCACCGATATAAAAATCTACATGAGATACTGTCAGTTTAATCGACAACTGTTCAATCCCTCCACCATCCGCAACCACTGTATAATAAAATGTATCATTGCTGAAAATGCCGACGCCACCTCCGCGAGTCACCCATCATTCCTCCCGCAGATCAAGCCACGTTTCGGTAATCACAAGCACGTCCATCCTATGAAGGCTCACAGCTGCACCAAGCCCCTCCAGACTTTTAGATCGAATCGATCTAATTTTAAGGTGGACCAGCCTGCTAGACATTCTTAAAAAGAATGTATGCACATTAATAACGATCCCTACGAAAACAGCAGTCATTAGTTGTACATAATTAGAATGATTAACAGTAAGATAAGCCATGTAGGTGTATCACCTAGTATTGAGATTAAATAAACAACAAAATTCAAGCTCTAGGCCAGGATATGTTTATGAAGCAATTACAATGTCCAGGTTCCAGAATAGAATACAAATAAATCAAATCCTGTAGCAGTGTACAGTACCCTTTTGCAAAATAAGAAGCAATGGTGCGTCCATGAAGAAAATTCAATAACACAGATTGCAGAATACAATATAATTAAATGTAAAACTGACCCACTGCAAAAAGTATGTATAATATGTATAGATCAAAAGCTGTATCAATTGAAACAGTACAAAAATACCAATAAATCAAATGCTCAATTCAGTAAGAAAGTGAATGAGGGTCGAGTCTCAGAGCAGTTAGTGTGCAGTTAGTTCGCTTCGGTGCTTTTTCTCCTCTACGGTCTCCTGTGTGCCATCTCAAGGGACCTAGAGCATTCTGTTCAAGGTAAGTGTCCTGCTTTTTAACCTACACGTGCACTTCTTGTCGTGCCGGCAGCGGGTTGGCTGCAGTCACCATATCGTGACTGCTGCTGACGGCTCGCGTGGGCGGTACATGGGTGTACGGTTAATTAGCATCAGAGGACACTTTCTTTGTTAGCTCGTTGTCGAGTTTTCTCCATTCTCGGGCTTGTTGGTCGTGTCGGCGGCGAGTTGGACGGCCAGTCATAAGCGGCTGGTCGTTTCGATCGTTCGTGTGGGTTTCCGCATTCCTGCGGGAGAAAACCCGTTCTGGGCCTGCGCAGAATTTTTTTTTATATCCATTGTGTTATTATATATACAGAATTTAATTTGGTTATTTTTCATTTCTGAAGGGTCGTTTTGTTTCTTTTTTGTTCTATTTGGAGGTCTTTTTATTTTCTTTTACTTTTCTGGAGGTTTCGTTTTTATTTGCATTATACCACGTGTCTGACACATTATTTTATTTATTCCCTCATATAATATTATATATACTCTATACATATATATTTTCTTTCCATTATTGTATTATAGTCGCTTTTCTAGACTGGTCGTCGCCAACAGGTTTCTCGAACCGGGTCTGAAGCGCTCTTTGCGCCCGTCACCCGGTTCTGGTCGCTCTGGTTAACCACAGCTGGTTCTCCTAGTTTATTCAACCTCCTACAGTTGTATTTTTCCTTTATTTAAATATATTTTATCCAAATTAAATCATGTCCGACAACGAAGATTTAATGGACACCGAGGTATCGACTCACTCGTCCAAAAATGACTCGTTCAGTAAATTAAATCGCACCGAGCAGCTGATAAAGATAATAAAAAGTCTAGATCGTACAGATATGCTAATAATAATGCAATAAATCAGATCGGCATTGGGTCAATCGGATTCTGGCAAAAGCGACATTTCCAATATAATATCGCATTCCAAAAAGCGTAAAGCTAAATTCAGCCCAAAAGAAGCTAAGCTCTTAAGGGCAGACCCAGGCCTTTCCGTACCTGTTCAGTCAGAGACTCCAAATGTTACCGCCGTTCCACCACCAAAAGCAGCTGATGTCGCACCACAGGGTAATCGAGCCCCATCTAACAATAAAAACCCCAGTACCAGCTTTTCTCAATCGCAGAAAAACGCAGCTGCACCTCCACATTATCTCACTGCTCCTCCCATGGTTATCAGGGAGACATCAATCCGCTCCAAACTTGTGGAGCAACAAATAAAATTCAAGTCCGCAGTGTCCACTCAATCCGGAATCAAGGTTCTCACTCCCGACATTTCCGAATACAAAAAGATTCTCAAGGTACTGAACGAATCCAGCGTCAAGCATCACACATTCCTCCCGCAAAAAGAGAGAGATCTCCTTGTGGTAATACGTGGTACTTATCTAGATTTCTAGAAGTCTAAATGACTTATCTGAACTTAAAGACGATCTGTCGGCAAAAGGTTTTCATCCATCAAAAATCACCAGAATGAAGCATCCCAGGACCAAGGCTGAGTGACCTGGTGACCCTCCCTAGGGAAGAAAAGGCTATCTACAATATTGTAGACATCTGTGGCTTACCGATCAGTGTTGAGGCCTTGAAACGGTCACCAGTAGTAGGTCAATGTTATCGATGTCTCCTCTACGGCCACAGTTCGAGTAATTGCACCGCGGAGTTCCGCTGCAAGAACTGTGCCAGAGCTCACGACTCAAGAACCTGCTCTATCTCTTCGGAGGCCGAGCCCAAATGTTTTCTCTGCAGCGGAGCCCATAAAGCCAGTTATAGGGGCTGTCCGAAGGCTCCTAAGATAAAAATTATGCCAAAAAAATAATAATAACCAAAGACCTGCATCAACTGTCCCTACTATCAGTAATATCAATAATAATAAAGCTTTTCCACAAAAGTCTAAGACCAATTCTATGCAAACTCCATCCACCTCCGTCGCCACTATGGCACAGGTGGTTAAACGTGGCTCTGCCAAACCGTCGCCTTCACCACAACAGGCAATCATCTCGCAACAAGACCTGGTAGCCACAGTCGGTCAACTTAAAGAGGCGGTCGTAACTCTATCCACCATGTTCAACCAAATGCCTCAGATATTCTCCAAACTATAAAGCCTCGTCTCGTTAAATCTAAGCCACGCTACTTGCGCGTTATGGCATGGAATGCGAACAGTCTGGGTTGCAAAATAATTGAATTCAGGGATTTTGTTGTTCGTTATAACATCGATGTGGCGCTCATCAGCGAAAGCCAGTTAAAACCCAGCCGTCGATCTGCGGTAGCAAACTATCTCTGCTACCGTAATGACAGACTGGATGGACGTGGTGGTGGCACCGCCATATACCTACGTTAAGAACTCCATACAACACAATGAGGTCAATATTCCAACCCTTTCTCATTTAGAGGCAACGGCAATCACCGTATATATAGCGCAAACTAGCATTCGATACAGTTTGGCATGATGGACTCATTGCCAAACTGTATAGACTTGGAATAAATCCAAAACTCATTAAATTAATAGAGAGCTTTCTCCGTAACCGAACCTTCGTGGTTTCGGTTGGAGATGTTCTGTCGCTCATCAAAGCTATCCTGGCGGGCTTGCCCCAAGGGGCCGTGCTGTCCTTGACTCTGTACGTTCTGTATACTGCGGACATTCCTAGGCACGAAGAAGTTTTTGATTTCATATTCGCCGATGACTTTGCCATGTTAGCAAAATCCAGATCGGAAGATCTCGCACACCATCGTCGGCCCTTGACTCTGTCTACCAGTTTTTTAAAAAGTGGAAGCTCTCTCCTCACCCGGATAAGAGCCAAACAATTATTTTTTCTAATCGTCGCCTCCTAAACCGCTCCCGACTTTTTCTTGGCACAGATCCCATCCCCCAGGTCAGTACTGTAAGATATTTGGGCGTCATTCTGGACGAAAAGCTTTCCTGGAAGCCACATTTAGAATCTGCTGCAAAAAAGGGCTCTCAGGCTGTTGGAATGCTGTACCCCATGATTTCCAGAGGCAGTAAGCTCTCCACAGCCAACAAAATACTCCTCTACCGGCAAATTGTAAGACCGATCATGTTCTATGGCAGCTTGGTCTGGGGCACTGCAGTTAAAACTCACCTCAAAAAGCTGCAGGTGCAACAGAACAAGTTTTTGCGAATTTCCACCAAAGCTCCATGGAGAATTAACATGAACATCGTGCACGAGGAGACCTGAATTGAGAAAGTGGAGGAATATATCCGAAAATCTTCCACCAAGCGGTTGGACGTGGGTCAAAACCATCCCAACACGCTGGTTACTGATGTCCTGGTGTACAAACCGACGTTAAGAGCAAGAAGGAACCGACCCATGACGGTCTTTCTACCGCCGCCAGTCCCTTAACGTTGGTAAGAGTCCTTTTTAAAGTCTTTGTGAAATTCTGTGCAGTCCTAATTTATTCCTCTATTTATTTATTATGTTTAAACACAGAGTCATTATTTACATACACAAATCTAGTCACTTTCGCAGTCCATTCGCTGCCGTATCGTCTTTCATTTCCACAATCTAGTCACGTTATTCAAGGATTTTATCTAGTCATTTTGTCCTGTATCTGTTAATTTATTTATTTATATTTATTTATTTATTATATCCTACAGGACGCTTATCCACAATTTATATTCAGATCTCTAGTCCGGCCGCGCGCTGTCTGCCTTGACGGGGACCGCGGCGACCGACGGTTCCTGTTGGCAGACTCGAGCTCGGGGTCGACTCAAAGATAAACAAATCTACCAATGCACCATCTAGTTGTGCCACCTGGATGGCTTCTCAGGGTTCAATATATGTGTTAGTAGTAAATAACCCTACCAATCTTGGTAGTCAGTTGGTGATGTTCGGTGTCTCCTGCCCGATCGGCCCGGGTTCGGATCCTGAGACAGACGCACTTTTATTATTTTGCTTTCATTTTGTGGCTGACAATTTACCTTTAAATCATTTCTGTTATCCATTTATCGAGCATCTGTCCATTAAATTTTTCTATTTTAACCACAACAAACAATTTTCTTTTCGCGGTTGAGGAAGCGCAACCAATTGTCGAGTCGGGGCAAATATGGTTATTCCATTGCCTCTAATTAAGCAAAAAGATGGAGATAGGTACACAAGCAATAGAGAGACAAGCACAATGTAACACTCTCTAATCATTGTTAAAAATAATCAGCTCAGGATATTTTTCACGCAATTTGTTCAGATCAGTTTGGGTGCAGACCCTGTGCTTTAACTCCATTTAACTTGGCGTTGATGTTGCCATAAATTAAAAAAAAATTGAATGTAAACATTCTTCCCACCAAAACACTTCACTGTACTCAAGAACAAAGCATTAGGATCCATCGTTAAATCCTCCACCATTCTTATTCCGGTGCCTGCCAATGATCGCCTCTTTAGAAGAACGTCTAGACGAGACGATAGACGATAGAGACGATAGCTGGCGAACTTTACGATAATTTTACTTAGCCGTTTTTTGAGGGTCCAGTCGGGTAACATCGGTGCATATGAACAGGTTCTACATGGGACCCCATCTTTGCATTAAATAACCGCAGGACTGCTTCCTCAACTTTTTCACGACTTGTATGTAGATGGGGCTCCAGTTATTCGAACATTGTTACGCCGCGAATACTGCTCCATTTCATCACACAGAAAGTGACTCACACTTCGCCCTTAGTACTTCATTTTTCCGACTTTATGACATTTGCATGCTGCTGAAAGACCTTCCAGCTTTCAGTAAGCCGCTTTTCAACTTCATCAGCAATCTTGTTAGTCATCATCGTCAAGGAGTCTGCATCGTTTACGATATCTGATATGCAAGTATTAATTAAGTCCTTTTAATCGGCGCTGGAGCGAATATTCGAACCCACTTTTTCTACAAAGCTCAAGTGGTACGTTAACAAAACACTGCACCAAAGACTTTGTTTTAAGAATCACTAAATACCACAGAATATAACTCGCGCGCCATGCGGTCTATAGTCAGTACACTACAGAGATAAACAAAGCAGCATGCGATTCGCTAAAATAATATAGTTACTACGTAATCAGAACATTTTAAAATGAACAGATTAGCTTAATACAATATTCTGAATGGGACAGAGATAAAAAGAAGAAAAGAAAAATAAACTAGGTCTTGCCAACTTTGCTCCTGGTCACAACTCTTTGACGGCCACCATCCTTCATCTTACAGTCTGATAGGTCGTTCAAAGATGAATAATTTTCTTCTTGGTATTATCGAGCTCCACGAAAATACGGCAACCCGCGACCCACGTCCTCTCAACACTAACAATGTCTTCCGCCGCTTTTAGCAGTTTTAATCTTTCACTGATTCTGTGATGAGCAAACGCAATCCCTTCAGCCGTTTCTTATTTAACCAGATCGCATTGCTCGTATTATAGGAGATGAACTTGACAATAATTCGTCTCGGTTTAGATGCCTCGCGAGAATTAGTTGAGTACCTCCTCCTACCCACACGATGGGTCCTGTCCAAGTGGCCTGGATCCAGCACAAAATCAGGAACCTTTATGTGATCATTGATAAATTTCATCACGTCATCAGTATTTTTGCTTTCGTGCTCGTGCAAACCATGGATCAATAAACTGTTGCGCCTAGAGTAAGTCTCTAAATCGTCATTCCTCTGTTTTGAGGCCACGACGACCTCCACGAAGCAATTCAGTATATGCTCTGTAAAATGTAAATATTCATCCCGCTGCTACGTGAACGGGTCGGTCGGTACGGTAAATGGAATCGTCGCACAATAAGATAATCGAGATTACCTATTCCCTTTCTTTAAGGTAACTCAATACATTCATGATCCAAGGTTCTTCGGTAAATAAATCCTCCAAGACATATGTATGTTCAACAATAATATTTATTCAATAAATCTCGTAAATTATTATCAAACAAAAAAATAATAACATAAAAATAACGGTGGTGATAAACGTGGGTAAAATAACTAAATACCTAGGCAGACTATAGGGCCAACGGAAACGGGGCAGGAAACTCAGACCTGCTGTGAGCAATTGACGTTGGAACGGACGGTAACACTTCGGGTACTTCTTCAGGGGGGCCAGCCGCAGCGTTCGATTATCTCGACCAGCAGAAAGGCCACCAGCGAACCGTCGAACTCTCTGCCGCTAGAGCTCTGCGCTCGCGCTTATATCCCCGGCTCGCATCCCTTCCTTTGCATGGTAGTTGGTGGGGCAAGTGCGAGCTACCTTTGGAAAGGGAACGTGTCGATTCCTGGTTGGCTGCCGTGTCTGCTCTGCCTCGCGGCTGTCTTGCGAGGCAGCGAGCCCATTGTAATAGGGGCGGGACAAATAAATACCTATTCTAAACGGGCGGCAAGTATGAATTTAACATTATAACAAGCGTGACGGAAATACAAAGGTTACATGAATTTTTGTTATTAACTACTATTTCCATTTATTTACAAACGAAAAGGTTTACTATTTGTTTACGCGTGAGAAGAGTTCGGGGTAAGGGGAAAATAATGTCACTATCACGGGGCTAGGGAAAGTGTCACTATCACCGGGCTAGGGAAAATATCACTATCACGGGGCTAGGGAAAAGTGTCACTATCACGGGGCTAGGGAAAAGTGTCACACTTACGGGGGTCACTTGCGTCCAAATTGCGCACTACGCCTTTCCTCGTAGGTGAGGTATTGTTCCTCTCCGCCTACCACCATCCGTTTTCTGTTTTTGTGTTTGATGCGTCGTCGTCCTATCTTTCTCCCGTTCTTGTTGCGTTCTTGGGCCTCGCGGTGCGAATAACCGCACTACACGGCTCTGATTTTGGCGGACTCCTTTAATCCTAGCTTCGCATATTCTTGGTGAATTGCAGTTTTGGTATGGGGGCAGTCTAGTTGCAATTCTTCGGTCGGTGAATCGGGGCGCGATGGCGTAAACGATCCGGGAAATTTTCGCTTAAGTCTGGGCATGGTGTTGGGAGATGCCGTCAATTTAGGCGTCCTCGGTAGTTGCCGTTTTTTACGGGGGACTGGGTGGTGTAAACCAGCCGGGAAATTTTTCCTGCAAGCGTTCAAGCGTGCCGGGTGACGCTGTCAGTTGAGGTGTCTTGGGACGCTCCGGTATCCCTCCATCTTCGCACTCAACGTACAAGCCTCAGGTGCTGTCTTCACGTCAGACATGCACGCGTTCACTTCCTCGACCGGCTGGGGGCTGAACTAGAATAATAGAAGGCAAAATTATTTTAATTATTCGCGATGGTCCTCTATATTTCGGTGCTAGTTTGGCGGAAAATTTCTTGGCGGCGTTCGATAGTTCGTGCGTTTTATGATAAACCATTTGACCGACGTGTGGTGTAAATGGTCTATGTGTTAAATTATACGGTTTGCTTTGTCTTTGGAAACCTTCTACTAACTTATTCTCACGATTTGATAGAAGTCTTCTAACTTTTTTAATCTCAGCGTTCAATTCTCTTGCTTTTGATGTTTCCGGTATTTCTTCTCTTTCTATTTTATTCCGCCAGGATTCAGGTGGCGAAGGTTCTCTTCCAAAAACCTGTTGTTTCGTGTTTAGCAGTGTTGATCGCAAAGGTAAATTGAGGTATGTAGATGTCACGTCTCTTTGATCCTTTTCGATACATTGTGCTATAACATTGGTCCGATAACTTCCTCTCTACCGGATTGGATTGTGGTGAGTAAGGACGGTTATATCTGATGTTGTTGCCTGCTTTTTCTAATTCTTCTTGGAAGATCTTGCTGGTAAACTGAGGTCCATTATCGACAAGTAATAATTTCGGACGACCGAAACGTATACAATCTTTTCTTTTAGTGCTTGGACGACGGTTTTTGATGTGGCCGTACGTAATGGTCAACACTCCACCCATTTCGTGAACCGATCTTGAAATACTATGAGTGTAGTAAATCCCCGTTTTGAGCGTGGAAAAGGACCCAGTAGATCTATGCTGACTTGTTGCCACGGATGTTCTACGGGCGTATATCACATTTGCCCTAACGGTTTTCCTTGGTTGAATTTATGCTGGTAACAAGAAACACAACTTCGGACGTATCTTCGGGTGTCTTTGATTATGCCTGGCCAATAATATTTGCATAATGCTCGTGCTATCGTTTTCGTTATCCCCATATGTCCAGTTTGGGGAGTGTCGTGTATTTGTATTAATACTTGGTCGCGGTGTGGTTTTGGAATGCACAATTTCCACGTTTAGGCATTATCGTCGGAATTACTGGTGCTGGGCAAATATCGATACAAATGTCCATTCTTAATTCTGTATTCGATATTATCGGTCGGTCGGTCCGTTACGTCTTTCATTTTGTTTATATACCAGCGACAGTTTGTATCGTCGTACATCGCGAAGTTATCTTCTAATACCGTGGTATCATTTGATAAAGGATTACGGGACATGGCATCGGCGAATGTATTCATTGATCCTTTTCGGTATTTGACGAAGAAATCGAATTGTTGTAAATCGACCGCCCATCTGCTGAGGCTTCCCGATGGTTTCTTTAATTCCGCCAGCCACCGGAGGCATTGATGGTCGATAATTACTTAGGTGTAATCGAAATTTATTTATTCCGTACACAACGGCTAGACATTCCTGTTCGGTTGTGGAATATTTTTGCTCTGCTTGACTAAAAGCTCGACTAGCGTAGGCAACCATTCGTTCTGAATCGTCATGGATCTGTATAAGGGCAACACCCATGCCTCTTTGACTAGCATCGGTATCAAATTGGAACGGTTTGCCGAAATGTTGTAATCTTTTCTGAAATTGCGGTTTCGGTTCTGAATTGTTTGCTATAACTTTACCCTTTCTTGTAGTGTAAGTTTGCCCAGAATTGAATTTTTGCTTCCTCTCTGCTTTCTTAGACTCATTAACTTTTCTTTTCCTAGACAGATTAGGCGTAGCTTTATCTACACCATTTTGATCAGTAGCACTACTACTTCTTCACTACCATTATTCTCTTCAAATGAAAACCAAAGAAAAAAACATTAGAAGTGATTATCGGTAACAAAATTTTAATAACCATTCCCATGAGGCGATAATAAAGAAATAAACACGTACATGCACTAGAGGGTAGACTGTTCTGACTGTGATGGAAAATATTCATCACTGAATCCGTTATCAGCAAAAATGCTTGGCTCATTAATGTTTTGTTCTTCACTAGAATTCATAGTGAATAATACAAAACACAAATTCATAAAATGGTAAAGTTCATTGTTTCAATAACACTCTAATGACAGCTGCAGGCAAAATGGTATAACTGCAGTTACACCACTTGGGCTTTCAGCAGGTAAGGGAGTTATAACTTACACTATTTGTACTCTTAATAGAATGGCTTTTGTTCAACACTTCTGTGATCCTAACGCAATAAAACAATAATATATGACAGTTGCAAGTGAATACCGCCGTTGGACAATCCTGACACTGGAAACGATGGACCTGAGTTGAAAGAGAGTGGAAAAAAATTCTTTAAACAAATATTTAAAGAAATAAAACAGTGACATGCTTCTGAAAAAATAAAATTTCTCCCGAAATATTTTAGATACACAAGCATTGCTTATATACGTAATCTACAGAGTTTTCTGCGTAATATGTATATCAAAAATTAACACTGTAAGTCGACTAATAAAGAACAAAAATAGAATTGAAAAAAGGACATTCCTGCTAAAAACTTACGTTTTGAGGTACCGATCAGAAATGAATTGTAGATAAAACGTGTTACATAAAGTCGTAGAAAATTGTGAGCTATACATGATTTTATAGCAAAAATATATTGTATTATTCCTGTGGGTAGTCACCAATACAGATCAAAACTATAAGAAGTTATGCCTTTCTAAGAAGTTACTGTACAATTTTAAAACAAATGTCATTACTGTTGGCTATGGTTTTTGCCACACTAAATTTTTTCATAATTACTAAAACTGGTTCATCTGATACCAAACTGCAACATGCTTAATAGATTGATAATAACTCACCGATATGACACGTCATTGGTAAATGGATAATGATACTATTGGAAAGAATCCGCGGCTGTCCCGATCGTCACCGGACGGTTACTCATCCCCCGCGTATCATATAACAGTATAGAAATGCCCTCTTTAAACAGCGATAACAATCCAGTTTAAGGTTAACTTACCCGGGGACTCCTGTCCCCAGACTTCATTCTCCAGTCAATGTCATCTATTTCCTTGGACTAATAGGCTAGCTTGGTCATCAGCACACTTTATCTTAGCACACCTAAAATCCCCAAATCAACCACAGCCTGGATGGAACTTTACACACACAGTGAAGCAGATCGGAATGCACTAGCCAGTGCCATTGCTACCACGTACCGGTGCAAGTCATGGGGAACACACATAATATCGGCCCTATTATGCCACCCAGGAATATAGCTAGCTAGCTATTTCTCCATATCCGACAAGGGGGTACCGTCATAAAGACCAACCCAAGTCAACTCTACATCCGACAAGGGGGTACCGTCATAAAGACCAACCCAAGTCAACTCCATATCCGACAAGGGGGTACCGTCATAAAGACCAACCCAAGTCGTCACCACCAAGTCATAACCACACACTACTACATCTCTAGAGCTACCCCAACATACTAGAACGACAAGACATTTCACACAACTCGACCCCTAGAGCCACTCTATGATACTGCCTGGCCTCTTTTTCTCGAGCCTCTAGGTTACTTTCCCTAGTGTTTACATTCACCCTCCGCACGCCTTATCTATCGTACCAGATAAACCCTGGCTAGCAAAATCCGCATTGGTAAAATATCTGTGCAACACAAGTGTTTAAAAAATTAAACAAGGACAACAGTGTTTCCAGTGTGGGCGAAAGAACCATATTAAACGTGATTGCTATTTGTATAAGTAAAGTTTAAAGGTGCAAGAAAGAGACAAGAAAAGAAAGTATAATGAAACGAGTGCGTCAACAGCAGTGATAGAAAAGCCATTTGCTTTTATGCTTTGTAATGAAACTCAGCATTATAAAGATAAAGACTCTTGTCAATTTGTGCTAGACTCTGGTGCAACAGAGCACATCATAAACGACAACAGCCTGTTCACCGAATGTGATGAGCAGATGGAACCAATTCGCATTACTGTGGCGAAAATAGGAACGGTCATCGAGGCGACACACAGGATCAAAGTCACCACCAGCCTAGGTTACAACGGTGAGCTGAAGGATGTCCTCTACAGCAAAAGTGTACCAGCCAACCACATCTCAGCAAGACGCATCCAGGAAGCTGGAATGTCTGTATTGTTCAGGAAAACTGAACAAGTAGAGATAAGAAAAGGGGACACAATAATTATAAAAGGTAAGCGCATGAATAATTTGTATATTATTGAATTAATAATACAAAATGCGCATAATACAGCACAGACTGTAGGTCATGTGGCTGAGGCTAATATTATTGATAAAATCAAAATGTGGCACGAGCGTTTAGGTCACATAAGCAAAGAAAAATTTACAAAAATTAAAGTAAATAAATTAGCCGACGATAATGCTTGTTTACAGAATATAGATTCTATTGATTCATGCCCTTTCGTGAAAGCAAATCATAAGAACTATATACAATGGCCATTATTTAATGACTAATAAATTAGAGGTATTCACTTGTCTAAATGATTACGTTGCATAATCTGAAGCCCGTTTTAGTACAAAAATGGTTAATTTATATTGTAATAATGATAGAGAGCATTTATCCGGTGAAATGAAGGAATATTGCAAACAAAAGCAATAAAGATAAATAAGACAGTATGAAATGTGGCATAATAAAAAACCAAAATTAAGTCATTTAAAAAAAAATATATTTGGTGGCACAGTATGTGCATAATAAAACGAGAAAAAGCAAATTCGATAGTAAATCGTCTAAAGGAATTCTCGTGGGTTATGTACCAAATGGATATAAAATATTTAACCCGGAAACAAGTAAATTCATAGTTGCACGAAATTATAATTTTCGATGATATCACATATAAAACATCAAGATCGAAACTTGATGACATGATTAAAATTGGTAGCGAAATAAATACAGTTAAATCTATGCAAATAGATGAATATATTTCAGCAGGGGGTGCTGCTTGAAATAAATCTGTAAAAGTATCACATCTGGTCAAACGGATGAACAAAAGTGTAAAGGAAACCTTATTGAAAAAGGTGTTTCTGAAAATTGCACACAAGGTCAAACATCCTGAGTAAAGGATGTCCCTGAACCAAGAACGAGTTAAGGTCAAATATCCTGAGTAACGGATGTCCCTGAACAAAGTACGAAGTTAAACATCCTAGGTAAAGGATATCCCTGAACCCTGAAAGTACGAGATCGTACAGTGAATGTGAAAATCCGTGTACCTCTACAAATTAACTGAGAAAGTTAAATGTTGAAAAAGATGTGAGAAGGATCAATAATCAAACAAAGAAAATGAATTTGATACGTATAACTGTTTGATAGGTGATCAACTGTTTAAAGATGATATTCCCAAATGTTATTAAGACGTAGCTAAAAAAAAATGCGTTTAGAACAAAATGGGAAAATGTTATAAAACATGAGTTACAATCTTTAAAACAAAATAAAACATCGACAATAGTACAAAAGAATAGTAACATGAATATTGTCGACCGTAAATGGGTATTTACAGTACAAGAAGACAGAGATGGAAATCTTTTAAGATATAAAGCTCGTTTGGTAGCTCGCGGTTTAAGCCAGAGAAAGACTTTAGATTATGACTTTATGACGAAATATTTGCAACAGTTGCGCGTATTAGTACCTTTAGATCCGTACTGGCGCTGGCAAATCAGTTTGAGCTGTTAATCCATCAAATGGATGTTAAAACGGCATTTCTTAATGGGATATTAAGATATATAATATAAATATAAGGAACAATAAATATGAAATTAGCATATAAACGTAATGAAAATTACGATGAAATTTTAACAGGATATGTTGATGCGCATTGGGCAAATAATGAATTAGATCGTAGAAGTACAACAGGTTGTTTGTTTAAACTATTTAAAAAAATTGTACAGTAACATGGTTTACACGACGACAAAATTCAGTTGCCGCATCATCAACAGAGGCCGAATACATGTCTGTATTTGAGGCAATAAAAGTGGCCTTATGGATTAAATCTTTAATAGTCAGTATTAATGTTGATATGTCAGAACCAAATACATTATAGGAAGACAACCAAAGTTGCATAGCAATGGCAAATAATCCAGTAAATCATAAACGTTCTAAACATATCGACATTAAGTACCATTTTACAAGAGAACAAGTAGAGAACAAAACTGTCCGTTTGTAATACTTGTCCACAGGTCATCAGGAAGCTGACTTACTGACAAAATCTCTACCGACTCATCAGTTCAGCGAGCTGAGGGAGAAGATGGGACTACAGCAGAAAGAGAAGAATAAATTCTATAAAAATGTTAGAAATAAGTAGTTCAAATGATAAATATTGTTATTCAGAAATTATGATCTGGTTTGGTTTTTGTGGGGGTTTTCCCTCATCCGTTAGCAACAAATGTTGGATCATTAGCCGTTATACTCCCCATAGGTATACAAAGAATAGTAGCAAATATAAGTGCGTACATTTTTTGAGGGGGTGTGTTGGTATTTAGTAAAAGTAATACAAAAACTGTATTCACTTATATAATACTTATCTAACACAACGAATATGTCTGTTTATAGTATGGTGATAGCAACACTTAAAAGGGTCTGTACTGATCCATTAGTTCTAAGATTTGTTGTTGGAAGTTATATACAAAATATTATATAGTAAGCAGAAATTAAAATGCTGATTGTACCTCTGACAGCGTCTGCGCTTATTTTGGCATAATATAGAACGCCTTGTAACTTTATACTTACTTCTTTGTTCGAAGCGTATGAACTACGCAACCAAATATAATACTGTGAACCTCTTCGTTAAATTAACATTAAAAGTTAATTACAAGTGAAGTGTTAGTTTTATTCAAAAGAACCTGCCCATCTTCCTCTGATAACCAACACCATATTTTATTATATGCATTATAAGCCTGTCTGACACAGCAATTAAGGCCGGTCCATAATTGTGACAAGTAACAATTTACTTGATTTATTTATATGGTTTATAGTCTGGATGGGTCGCAGATGAGCTGTTGCTGTTGCGAACATAACGAAAATGCAGTCAGTTACGTTAAAATAAATCATTGATATATAGATTATATTACCTTTATGTATTAAACTATAAACACATCATGCCACAGATCTGCTCATTATACGAGCTGCTATATTCACTTCCATTGCTCTGCTATGTTCAGGTTTAAGATAATCGCAATTTACATTGGGAAACCGGAATATGTACGAATTTCGCTTAGCGGCCTCATATGAAGCGACAAGGTCTGTCAATCATTCCTGTAACGCCTGCTCTGACTCATTTGCCACTATGGACGGAAAACATTTCTCGTGCAAATTAGGGATATCAAACAAAGTAAATATTCGGTTACCGCCAACAACAATATATGAACTGTCAATAGTCGAACCCAAATTTTGTAAAGCTCTTACATTGCTGGTCTCCATATTATACTGTTGCTACAACTAGAATGGTTACCTCGAACATTGTATGTAGGCCATGTAGCACTTCAACAAGAATTTGTCCAGGTTTTCTGTGGACAAAGCTTTTCTTGGTAAGTAGTACAGTGGATTTAAACTAAGAAGAGCACTCAATACCACAACAACGGAAAGATAATATGCGCGAGAAAACAGCTGTTGACCTTGATTCGTCCTAAAATGAGGCGGCTCGTTCTTAAGGGGTTTTAAAAGGGAAAAGCAACAAATATTGTTTGTTTTGTATACATTGGAATAATTAACTATTGGAAACTGTTTAATAGAATATCCCAAGGTTGCCCGTGACAATAAATTGCAGTGGAAGTGAGTTTTGTAATTACGTTTGAGGTTAGAATTTCTCTAGTAAAATTTTTCAAAAACAGTACTTTTGGTAGGTATGGAATGTACATTAAAAGAATTTTAAGTAAAATTTGAAGATTAATCAGTAAATTAAAAGTATTGAGTGGATGAAGGTTTCTAATTCCAAAACGCACATAGTGTGAAGAATGTGTAGACTCAAATGAAGAAACGATATACAGATACTCACTTACCTTAACAAGAAACTGTAAATATGTCACCATAAATAATATAAGGAATTTAAAGGAATTAATTAAAACAAGTGAATATAGTTATCTCCTATTTATTGAAGAATTTAACTATTGGTGGAGATGACATTACATCTCAGATGACATTACATCTGTTTATTTTGTTGGAGGATGGCATCACATCCCAGATGGCATTAGATCTGTTTATTTCTTGATTGTAGTTATTGAACTAGGAAATTTCCCGTTCATATAACAGGTAGTGGTTCCCTTAGGATTTTCAGTTTTCGTTTTGCACGTCGGCTCTTCTGTGGTTTTCACAGGTGTTGTTCTGTTTGAATGTTATAGTATGGTACTTCGACCATTTTGTTTTATAGTTTTTATGTAAAGTTTGGGGTAGATGTAGATTGGCCATCAAACGTATGTTCTTTTATATGATTAGATCAAATACGAAGGAAAAGCGTTGTTGGTTTGTTTAGAAACGATCCCACTTCAGGCATCGAGGACTTTTGCCTGATCGCTCTTTCACTAAACAACGATGTTCATTCGAACTATTCGTTATCGTGAATGCGAACAATTCTCCGGTCAACCCAAATCAACCAATAATAAACGTGCCGTTATTTGTTGTCAATAATCATAATTAATGAAGCAACAATAACAAGACTTGTAAAAGCAAAGCGTTGCAAGTTACTTAGGAACGATACCTCTTCGGGTTTCAAAGCCTCTTTGCCTCGCATGGGAACGGCTTCATCGTTCTTTCACCATACAACGGTGTTCATTTGTTGCCTTCGCTATTAATATGTGAAAGAATCAACAACAAAGAACGAACCATCATCGGTAAATGATTATAAAATTAATAATGCACACAAAACCAAAGCAAACAGCCAGCACCAAGTAAAAACCAGGTTAAATAATAAAGTAAATTAAATATCAGCAAATAAACCACAACCAAGCAATAACCAAATAATAGACCAAGCAAAAACTAGCAAACAGATAACTATAAAAAGTGTGGGGGCGCTCTAGGTGTCAAAAATCCCACTAAAAATTTGTAATCACCTAGAACCCATTTATGAATGTTTTATATCTTTTCTCAAAACAATTATAACATTTATAGAAAGTAATAAATCAATTTATACAAACACTGCCAAAGAATCTAACATGAGATATCAAAGAACACATTAAGAGTTTCTAAAAACATATTTACATTAACAGATAAAAATGTGATCGTATTTTAAATTAGTGACGATACAAGAGATACTCGATCAATCAACCACCTTCGCTTTACGCTATCAGACAAAACTAGAGTAGGCGGTCAGCTATCAATGTACGTGCGGTCTGTCGGACGGTTCAACATATTCTATCCTTTCCCTCCGTTCATGTCGCCGCGTCTCCCTAAATACAACTCTCCCCACCTCAATACCCCTCTACAAACTATATCGCGCGATAAAATTAAAAATCGAATTTGAATCGGATACTTACAATTGTTCTTTGGAAATTGGACGGGGCGAATGAAATTCCAAACGGAAGGCGTTTGAAAGCATAGTAGCCTTTGTGTGTAACGATGACCAAGTGTACTTTCGACTTTCAGGATGCACTGGTAGTTGCAAATACGCATCCTTTAGGTCGATTTTTGAAAAGTGTACTCCACCGCATAGTTGTGAGGCTATGTCTTCGAAACGGGGAAGGGGGTAGTTGTCTACTTGAACATGTTGATTTATAGTTACTCGGAAATCACCACATATCCGTATGTTGCCATATGATTTTACTACTATTACAATCGGGGTAGCCCACTCAATTGCAGTGTTTGTGGTGTTGACTGGTTCTAACACTTGTTCTCTTACTAACCTGTCTAGTTCCGCAGTCACTTGTTCTTGCAGAGCCAGTTATACTGGTCTTGGTCTGAAATGTTTTGGTGTAATATTCTCGGGAATGTAAATTTTTGCCATGTGTCCTCGAATAGCAGCAACGGATCCATCAAACAATTCCTTGTGCTCATGTAAAATTTTGTTCAGTTCTGTATCCAGTTGTTTCTGCGATATTTCTTTGCAAATATCTGACGTCGTTGAACTTGAATCCGTCGCACACTCTTCTTCTGGCTGCCTTTGTACTTGTCTGGTGTTTGTTTTTGTGTTTGGAGCGCAAGCCTTTCCACTGGAGATGCAAACTCTTGCAAAATGTCCCTTTTTATTACAGGCTGAGCAGGTTTTTCCTTTTGCCGGACACTCGTCCAACGAAGAATGTTTTTCTTTTCCACAAAATAGACACTGTTGACTATTTAACCTCTGTCCGTATGTTTGCTTGTTGCTTGTTTTGTATGGAGTCTTCGTTTTTGCATAATCACCCTGTGACTGTTGTGTTCGGTGTTTGTGTGTTTTCTTTACCCGACACGTTTGTGACGTATCCTGATGTTGCAAGTACAATGTTAACTTTTCTGCGTGCAAAAGTTGGCTTGTTCTAACTTTAACGCTGTTCCTTCTACGTCCGCTAACGTAGAACTGTTGTTGGGGTGTTCCCTTATTAACTCAGATAATGCTTCTCAGAATTCACTTCACTGTTCCTTTCTAGCTATCGCGCACTTGCTTCGTTGTTGTTTTTGTGGCACGTTTCCTCGTCGCCAATTTGTCGTATAGTTGAAGAGGTTTGGAATAAACGAAAACCAACACTATCACTGAAAACTTTTTACTCTAGAACTGTTAATCTATAATAGTATTAACAATAAACGTAGGTTATGTATTTTACGCGCTACGTTAAACCCGCACGCTAAACGGTTCGGTAGAGACTGTCTAAAGTTAGGAGTGGGGTGTTGATTTAAACTTAAATGTTCACTGTGAAGTTGCACCGCATTAGGATGCGCAGTACACCATTTTACGAATCATGGGCGGGGAGTGTTTGGGAGATTGGATCGCATTCATGAAATGTGTTTTGATATAGGAATTGAATAAAGCAGATTTGTACGTCTGTAGTAATTCATCGCTGAAAAGATACTTATTATTGAAAACTCAATCGAAGTTAAGGAGCTCGTGCTGCTAAATAATAATAAAATTCCTGACATCCGAACGTATCCGAGCATGTTAGGTTATGTTTGACCTTGTTTACATATTGTAACAGCCGGAATTCGAATTTTTATATGAAGAGCAGGTCTTATACTTTCAATAGGTGTGTAAAGTCATAAAAACAACCATGAAGAGGATATGGCATTTCATAGCGACACAGCGTGGTAAGAAAACGTGCTGACACTATTCATTTTCTGTACAAAGATTTTCTGTTGTATATATTTTAGGAATTATCACATTTCTTCTTACAATGGCAATGTACGGCAAGTAAGGGCAAATTCTGCACGCCCAAGGTGGAGAAATGGATATATAGTGTGTCGAAGTTTTTTTCAAGAGGATTTTTATATGGATTATTGCAATTTCTCCATCATTTACGTAGCCAACTGTTGGTTTGGTTTAGAGGATTCATGATCAGATGTTTCCGCTACTTCAACAACCTTCCTCGCTTTGCATATCCGATGATAAGAGCCTTTTGAAAAACCTACGTTTGTGTTTGTTTGAACTGACCACGTTTTTCAAACCTATTGCTTGCCTTCTAACAATCGAGCTAAAGGAATTTGCATGGTTGTGATAGATGTATATTTAGTCTGTATTGGATATATTTCAGCCATCTCGTGGATACAGAATTATCTTTCTGAGAAACTACACAGGCAAGGTCCTCTTTGTTACTCTTTGTGTGTTCATAAGGGCTCCAGGGTTACCGGTGTTTTATGGGTTCATGATTACCTCTGTTAAGGCAAAAAAATATTCAGCAACTACGTTATAATGGAGGTATCTTAAAATAATTGACATGGCCATGTTCTTTACACCATAATCTACTGGTGTTTATTATCTGTACGCAGGTCCTGAACAGTGTGTTTCGGCTTTCTTACCAAAATCACATTTATTTTTGATCCCTCCATATACCCTTTTAATATTTTATTTTATTGTTTTACTTCATTTCTGTCTGCATTTGCTTTACTCTCTGAAGGTTTGTTTTATTTATTGAGATAAATAATCTTGCTAATGTGTAAATTGCTACGTTGTTGTATTATTTTTGTAAATTATAAGTAGTGCTAGGTGTAATAAAATGATTTGAAGAATAGCAATTGTAGGTAAGTATTAGAATGAGTTCTTGCAATATTTTGTAATTGTTGTCCTTTCTTTAACGATTCTCACAATCGATTCCCCATTCATGAAATTATTTGTCACGAAATAACTGTTTACAAAGGAGACAAGTAATAAAAAAAAACATATCGCAGTTATAGTTTTTAATAGAAGAGCGTTATAACAGCACCATTTTAACAAACATTTTAAATCCATCGTAATAATTGATCCGAAGAATGGATTATGTTCGATTCATATGCGACATACAAAATGCATTATTTGAAGAATCTTGTTATCTCCATTATTTCCGGAATAGTTTCATTACAGTGCGCCTATTGTAATGTTAACCTTCGTTGATTAAATACATTACATTCAACGATGAATGTCCAATTCTTTTGTCATGAATATCACTTAACGCTGAAAGGAACCCAAGGAATTTCTATTTAAAAATGTCATTAATAGTAATACCTACCAAAACGGCAGTTCTTCAAACATTTTACTCCATTAGTTAGGTTAGAATTATAACCTCCAACATAATTGTAAAAGTCACTTCAACTACAATTTTATTTTCTTTGGGACACTATATTTCGCAAATTTCAGTAGTTCAAACTTCGAAATGTGTGAAAGAAAATGATTTTTATGATTTTTCCGTTTTAAAACCCCTCTGGATCGAGCCGCCTCATTTGGGAATTATTCGAGGACAAATGACGTCACACTGCGCATATTTTGTGGCGTTGTTGTGGTATGGAAGTACCATTCTAAGTTTAAATCAACTCTACGCCGGTCTATGACGATCACGGACGTGTGACGCCCACTATGAACTGGTGTACCATACTACAAGTCACACACTCTGGGAAACGTTCTAGCAGTGGCGGCTCGTAGCTAAATTAGTGGGGGTGCTGCTCCAGAAGATTTTCAGCCTTTGTTTTAAAATCGTGTAAAAGGAAACGAACATGTACAAAAAGATAATTTATTCAAAAACTAATATAAAATTTAAAACAACAAAAACAAAAATAATGCTTTAACCTAAATTGCTACAAAGTGTCCATGCTTTTCAGCCTACTCATTTAAAAATAAAATCCATTCGTCTGGTTTTCATTTGAACGAAACGATTAATAACTTTTTTCTTGATATCTGGGTGACCACTAAGGAATTGTTTTTCCATTGAAAGTACTGCAAGCGCATTCTGCGCCTTGATTCTCTTCAAAGTTGAAAAGCAACGTTCTGCCTCTGCTGTAGTCATGGGAATTGTTATGAGAATTTTTATCAGTTTTGTTGTTTCACTGAAAACTTCATCTAAATTATTTTCCATGATAAATTTTAGCAGGTCAATTAATTTTGAATATTGATGAAGATCAGAAAAGAATTATTATCGTTTATTAAAGTAAAATTAAAAAAGAAGTTCATTGTTAACTTCTCAATCACAATTTTATTTCTATTTACTGGGAGTTTTTTTACAGCGCCCGCCGTATAACGTGTTAGTATCAACGTCAAAGAGGTCGCCACAACATAGCCGAACGTAGACTGTTTTTTAAGGATGCATAGGTATTACCGTTCCCATTGCGATAGCACTGCGAGAACAGCAGTGCTTTCTGTCCCTCGCAGCTGAGCCAATGCCTTCCAAGTGCGCATGCACAAAACAGTTAAATGCCTCGCCGCTGGAACTGTGCTCGCTCAAAGTTCCACACAAAGATTTTTGCATCTTTTTCATAAACTGGCGGATGGCTACTGATATTAAAAGTAGTAGATTTGAGCTGGAGCTAGACCATGTGGCACATGTGGTATTGTCATTTTTTCAAAATTCAAAATAAATCGCGCCATCTATCGGCGAGTGGTAAAATTGTCCGTCGTGGCTGGGCGACATGATCCGGTGCGCCATCTATCGGCGAGTGGCAAAGTTGTGCACCGTGACCAAGCGATGCCATTCGGTGTGCCATCTATCGGCGCGTGGCCGGGCGGGGCCAATCGGTGTGCGTGAAGGTGCGCGCGCGGTGCTGGGCTGCGCGATACGTTAAACATTTAAATTTCAAACTTCTAACGTCTGCACGTTTCGGTGGAGCGCCATCTGTACGCGCTACTCGGTGGAAGCGAGTCGTGCGGTGCAAAGGAGCTCTATCCAAGTTCAAATAAAATACCAAAAATTTTTACAATATTTATTTTAAAAAAATACATTTTATTTATACTACACGACGACGTCTTCTACGACGTTTGGTGGTGGTCCACCGTCGCTGCATTCCGAATCCCAGCTTACGCTTAGCTTTCATCGCAGTTGTAACTAGCCAGGAGCTAATTTTCTCGCCGGTTGAAGATGACGGATCCTTAACACGCTCCCATGCTGCTTCCTCCAGAACTTTATCAGCTGCATGTCTCCGTTGTAGGTCCTTGTGTTGGGAATAGGCTATGTCGTGCTGCTTGCAGGCCCTATCGAGTCGGAAAGCTAAAGGTGTCGGATCCGTTGTCGAGTTGGTAAATAAATTTTAATGTTGTAAAGTCTATGGTATATGAACCGCGTATAGGAAAGTTAAGGAAGGCGTACGGTTCCTCGTGTGTCCTCTTTTTCGCGGTTATATGACGTCCAAACTTATCGAGAGTCATCGTAACATTAAGCATCGCGTACTTAACGGTAGACATTTTATACAATGATTTTTGCCTCGCGTAGTTCTTCCACAATACTGTTTATTTCATTGTCATGTCCGTCATTTCCGGCGTTTTGTGACGCAATCAGTAGCCGTAAGCGTTCCACCAATTCGTTAGGATCATCCCAGTATGTGTACTCGACCGGTTTGTGATTGTACCTCATTAAGCCTTGTCCAAATTTACTACTCGTTAAACTGGTAGTTCTAAGGCGGTGTGGATGTTGTAATTGTAACGGGCGGGAAGTTTTCGGTGTTGACGTATGTTCAAATAGAAGTGGTGCTATAACGTTTCTATACTTATCACTAGCGTTGCCGGCTACTTGTTTTTTTGGGTCATAACCAACCCTAGCCGCGTTTGTCATTAGAATAATTTCGCGATATTTACTCTTATCTTCATTTTTAACATTAACTGGATTTCTCTTAAAAAGTAATTCATATAATCCAGGTGTACCTTTGAATTCTCTTCCACCGACGACAATGTTATCATTGCGATCGTTAAACTGTAATTCAGACGAACCAATATAGAATTTATCCAGTTCGGCGTCATGGCGAACGCCGGCACGACCGTGATCGTAAACATTTTTCGTATCTCTAATAAAACCCTCAATGTACTGCTTAGGCAATGGTGCAAATTGATCAAGGTATTCGCGAAATGAGGCTTCATCTGGAATTTCAGTAATTGAAGTGAATGAGGACTCCATCGGTTGTTCTACTGGTTCCGTGTATCCTTCAAATACTTCATCATCATCGTCATCATCTTCCCCCAATAATTTTCGTCCTCTGTATTTCTTCTTCTTGAATGGTGATGACTGTTGTTTGATAGATTTTATTGCAGGCTTTTGTTCTTCTTTTTCGGTAATATCTCTTCTTTCTTCCTTTGGTGGAGGAGCAGCGGCAGCAGCTGCAGCGGTCATGCTTCGTATGGATTCGGTTATGGGTTTGTATTGACTCCTAAGTAATTCTTCGGATATCAGTTTATTTTCTTTAAGGGCTGCGAGTTTTTGCTTAATGTTCTTCTTAGCTTTTATTAAGCGGGCGGTGATGTTAGCGTGCTTCGTCGTCGGGCTCATAGTCATCGTCCGAACGCTTGCGAGGTACTTCTTTTAATGAGTGCTATTGCTATGTTATGGTAGATTTATGTAGCAGTCAAAACCTTTCCTATATCGACCTTTGTTTAATTCATCATCCTTATTGATTACCAGAAAACTGTACTTATCAACCCAACATAATGCACACATTTTTTTAAAATCCGCGAAAGAAGCAAAATCTGTGTTAACAATGTCTTGGAAGATGTGTTGTAAATTTAGATCATCCATGGGGAAAACGATTAGGAAATTTGCATTATCGCGAACAAGATGCTTAGGCACGTGTGTATAAGTTTGACACAAGTAAAAACTATCAATCGATTTATGTCGTCCCATGCAAAAGAAGTCGCGAATGACTGACTGTTTCTCACACGCGACATCATCAAATATGAATATCGAATTTTCTTTCGCTTCAGACGGATGCATTATTTCTTCATCATCGGCGTACTCATGGTAACCAATGTGTGGTGCTAACGGTTGAAATAAATCACGCAAATACTGATATTTGGGTTGAAAGAGCGACTTGGAGTAGACGTACACATTTTCGAATCTCAAGCCGTTCGGATCTTCCAGCAAGCTGATCATAACGTTGGTCTTCCCACAGTTTGAGGGTCCACAAATTATTGCGCGTATGCTCGATGGAAAGAGGGGACCATGCCTATTAATATTTTTCTTTTCACGATAAGCATCAAGGTTTGTTACATGAAGACGACACTTTTGTTTGACTAGCTTCATGGTTGTAATAGTACTGAAGTATGAATTTAAGTGGTAGCCCTTATTAGAAAATATCATTTGCGAGTCGACGTTCGAGGAGGTAAGAAGCAATGTCTCGACATCGTGGTAAGGGAATTAAATTTCGACGTGCCGTACGAAATCGCGGTAAGGACATCAAATTTCAAACTGTCGTAGCAAGGAGAAAGCGAAGAAGGCTTATACCGACCCCCAAGGTTGGTGGACTTTTACCTCTTTAGGAGCTCTAGCCACGGGAGCATCCTCCATCGCTAAGGCTGTCGGCGGTCGCAAAGAGGCCGCGCAACAACTGAAGGAACGCGAACGTCATAATAAAGCCATGGAATCTATCGCTTCGGGGAAGGGTCTGCATTTGAAACCATACAAGCAGGGTCGGGGTTTAAGAAAAAAAAAAGAACCAAGCGTTAACAAACACTGAGTTAGAACGGTTGGCGCGAGGAATTCCACACTTTCGAGGTGTGTTCATGCGCGACTCTCTACCGAAACGAATCAACGAGAACAAGGAACGACGTATAATTAACTTGGATGGAATGGAAGGACCTGGTAGTCACTGGGTTGCATACAAAAAAGCTGGAAAGGTGGTCGTTTACTACGACAGTTTTGGAAACCTACGACCTAGTAACGAAATAGTGCGGTACTTTAATAGTGGGGGGAATGTGACTATAAAATATAACCACAGAGCGTATCAATCGTACAGCAATTGCGGACAGCTGTGCTTAAAATTCCTGCGGAGCGACAGAACGGTTTCATTTGAAGTCTAACAACCACTAATCAACTAACTATAATCATTATGGTGGCATACACCTTTACCTTCACCGGTAAATCATCCATATTGCAAGCGCATTTTAACCCTCCGATTTCGTTGCGTACAGACTGCGAATTGGGTTTGGTAAATTTTGAAACATATAACGCCATTCCAAACGTCAATAGAGATAACAACGCGTTAGAGATCGGCGGTCAGTTAATCGAAATACCGATCGGTTCTTATGAGCTAACCGACATCAATCGGGAAATTGGAACGCAGCTCAGACGGAAGAAGAAAAACGTACGCTTCTACATTCGCGGTAACAATAACACCCTGAAATGTATAATCGATTGTAGTGAAAATGTTAACTTCAAAGTAAAAAATTCAATAGGACCGCTGCTAGGTTTCGGTAACACGAAAGAGTTAACTGTGGTTGATTTACCGGCTGAGTCCGAGCGTGTGGTTGATATTCTTAGAATTAATACCATTAAAATCGAGTGTAATATAATTCACGGTGCCTATGTGAACGGTACCACGGCCCACACGATTCACAACTTCTTTCCTCAAGTACCGCCTGGCTATAAAATAGTTGAAACACCGCAAAACGTTCTGTACATGCCGCTAAATACTAGGACCATTGACAATATTTTCCTTAAAATAGTAGATCAAGACGACAAATTGATCAATTTTCGAGAGGAAGTGGTGACGGTAAGACTGCATCTACGCGAGCGGAATAATGGGTCTTAATTTTTTTACCTCATCTAACTTTATAAAGACCAAAACTACTACGAGTCCGTTTAATTCTGCTACAACTCTTGGTGCGTTAACACCTGAAAATCGACGTTTCCTGCAAGCACTAGGATTGAAACTGCGACAACAACCATTACGACATGGATATTTTAAACGTTACCGACAAGATTGAGTTTGACAGTTCTATTATTAGAGCAGAAGTCCACAACCACTTACCCTACACGACTAATGCGTTTGAACTGAATGACGAAATTCGATTGCCCATTCAGCAACAGGATATCTTCACTCTGGTAGGAGCCAGCTGCCTTGTTCTAGAAGGTAAAATCTTGAAGGAGGATGGTAAGGTGTCAACGACCTCAAAAATAATCAACAACGGATTTGCGCACCTATTCGAGGAGATTCGGTACGAAATCGGTGGAAAGGTTGTTGATCGCGTGAGAAACCCAGGCGTGACGACTACTCTCAAGTCTATGGTATCATTTAATAAGAACGAAATGGACGGTGCTGCCTCCATGGCCTGTTTCAAGTTTAACGTGTACGACGGCTTCGACGTGACAACGGGCTTCTTCAACGTGTGCATACCGCTAAGATATTTACTAGGTTTTGCTGAAGACTACAAGAAGATTCTGCTGAACGTTCACCAAGAACTGGTGCTGATCAGGAGCAATTCAGATGTCAATGCTATGTACGACAACAATCCCGATGAGAAATTAAAGATAACTCTAAGCAAGGTAGTATGGCGAGTACCGCACATAACAGTCGCTTTTAAATTATATTTCAAGCGGTCGCGAATTAAGTCTAGCTTTTAGAAGTTGGGACTTGTACGAGTATCCGCTATTGCCCAAGACAAGACAACATACGTGGGCGATAAAGTCTAGTTCGCAGTTGGAGAGACCCCGCTACGCCATTCTAGCGTTCCAGACTGATAAAAAAAATAACATAGATAAAAATATGAGTCTGTTCGATCACTGTAACTTAACGAACGTGAAGCTGTTTCTCAATAGCGAGCAATTTCCATATGAATCGATCAACGCCAACTTCAAACATAAACAGTTTATACTTCTATACGAGATGTACGCCAAGTTTCAAGCCTCTTATTACGGTCAGAAAAGCGAACCCCTGCTAACCCCCGAAAAATTTATCCAGGAACATACCATCGTGGTGATCGACTGTTCGCGGCAGAACGAAATCTTGAACGCCGGCGCGGTCGACATTCGCTTAGAATTCGAGACTAGCGAGGACATACCCGACAAAACCTCCCTCTACTGCCTCCTGCTGCACGACCGCGTTTTAAGGTACACTCCTTTAACGGGTTTGGTTAGATCGATGTGAGACATCATGCACAACACTTGGATAGTAGACGTGCAAGGCTTCCAGCTAGGTGATGGTGAATTCATTTGCAAAGAATTAGCCTTGATACATGTTCAGTCCGGACATGGACTACACACATTTTTCAAATTACCTGTAAAATTTGAACATTTAAAAGATGGAATGCAGAGGCAGGTATGCTACCTCACTTCGCAGATACACGGTCTCAGCTAGGGTCTGCAAAATGATAACGTTCACTACATTGGTCAGCGACGACAACAGGAACAACAACCACGACGTCGTCAACGACAACGGCGAGAAGAAGAACCCTATGCCAACTTGTGTGCACTGTTACGAACGGTCGGAATCGATGAGGGATCGCAAATAATCGTTAAGGGGCTGCAGAAGAAGCGGTGGTTGGAGGTATTGCTACCCAACATTCGCGGTATCGTCAATGTGGAAGACATGGGTTGTCCCGCTTTGTCAACGTTAAAGCAGCAGCATGTTGATGAAGAAAAGGTTAAAGGTTACCATTGTCGTAAGCATGCCAACATCAACCATGATCTGTTGTGTGCCCTACAAAACGCTTACCTTATTCGAAACTGCTTGGAAACATCCCCTTGGTATTGGTCACCGCAACCACAGCCACCACCGATCAGGGAAAATTATTTTACTAATGAAATGTAAATTTTATTATTATAACTTTGTATGAATACACCATTTTTTATATTTTTCGGTTTTTTCTTTCAAAGCTAACATAAATAAAAGAAACAAAAGTTCTTTAAAAAAAGACTTTATTTATAGGTATTTACAAATTTAAGGTAGTGTGAGAATGTATAATTCTTAGGGTGTCAATATAGTCCTGGAGAGTGTTAGATGGCCAAACGCCCGTGTCCGGCCCCGAAAGCCATCCGACGTGGTCTCCTCGAATACCTCTCTGTACGTTATCTGTAAGCCATTTCCAAATGTCCTTATGCGATTGACGGGTCGTCGGCTCGAAGCGAAATTCCCAGGAGTTCTTAGCGCCTAAATCGAGCAACTTTAACAGAAAACTCTTGTCGGCGTAGTATAGAGCGTCACACATATTTTTTTCGAAATAATAACGTACATTTCTATAGTTATAAATAATGTTATTGGTTAAAAGTGGTAGCGTTGTCGCTGTTACGTCTTCTTCACTGCTACCACACACTAGCGTAAAAAGTAAACACTTTCTGTAGAGTTCATCTGACTGGTGAATGCACTTAATCTGTTTCGCAATTGATGCTATATAGTTCACATCTATTTCGTTACAATTATTATTGTCTTGTAACATTAACTCCAGCACACATTTCACAAATTTATCAGTTGCTAGTTTCGAGTCGAAAAGTGCTACAACAATGTCGGTCGTTGTGTCGCTCAGGCGTCCATACGTTAGCAGCTCTTCAGGCACTTGTATTTTATTTAGCACAAATTTCACTCCGTCTACGTCGTTAGCGTTGATAAATTTTCGTAAATGATCGGTGTAGGTTACCTTCACATGGTTGAAAATATCGAGGTCTACTTGAAAGTACATCTTAACGTATCGACTACTGCAGACTGACTAAAACAACTACTCTGCTATATTGTTATCTTTAAGTGAATAATGACCCCAAGCTAACGTTCGTATGGAATCGTCACAAACTGACCGTTTATCGTCGTGTGGTGATAGAGCTAATTTATTTTGATTTTGTGTAAAAATGTCATGTTTTATTGATCGAAAGCAATTCTGTTGTTTATATAAAACGGAATCTTCAAATAAACATTTCTTATAATCTGCAAAGGTAATTTCATTTTGTACAACGTACCGTTTGATACCTTTTGCCTTCTTCACTTCCTTTCCTCCCTCAACTCGGAACGCGTACATTTTGCTTCGCAGAGCTATGAAATCGCTGATGAAATTTCCACCCATTTCATCTTTCAGTAGGCCTAAAACTGCCTTATTTGTTAAAGGCATATTGAACGCGTTATCAATACTGTAATTTGATGTATCGAACTTATCTAGGTGTAATTTCATATCGGCGTAAATGTTCTCCGTTTGAGTTAACAGCATGAAACTGTCCGTGTCCGTGTAGCATAGGCGCACCCTGTCTCCGTATTCCCTTTTCAAATAGTTATAGTAATAATCATACATTAATAATTTTGAAAGTTCAAGGACGCAAAACCCTAAGTATATTGGTTTATTGTAAACAATTTTTAATTTCTGCATTTGTATAGCAACAAAATTATCCGTGAACACACTAATCGACTTAAAGTTAAGCATTGAGATGTAATGCGCGGCTCCTCTTGTCTTACCGCGATTTTCCCAATGTGTCATTAATTTTACATCAACTCTTTTTAGAACATTTTCAATTGTCTTACCAAAGCAAGCGTTGTTTAGTAATTTGAAGAAGTCCTTTTCAAACTTGTTTTCAGCCTGCTGACGTAACGTTGTGTTTAAATCAATGTATTTTTTCATCCAATCACTTTGCAAATTCTAATACTCTACGAATATTAGTTACTTTCAAACCGTTAGCTATAATTTGTTTTAGGTTTCGGTAATGCAAGACATACTTTTGCTTGTTGAATAGGGCAAGAAGTAATTTTTTATTATTAAATTTAGACGAGGGTGGCATATTTTCCGGTAAGAAGGGTAGATCGTTATGCAGGTCATGCAGTTCTTGAGGATATTTGACGTCGACTTCTAAAATATAACCAATTTCTGCGGTGTCGCTTACACTTTCCACTTTTAACGCATCAATTTCATCCCTTTCCAACCATCGAAAATGTGAGATTGGCATGTAATTTGTCATTCCCCACCCGTAGAGATTATTAGCATCTAAATACGTTATGTAGGTACTGGGTGAGTTGTCATCATAGGACGATAAATAAGGATTGTTAGCAGTCGCGTATCTATGGGAGCATTGTGAAATGCCACCGCGAACACCATTTTTGATAAACTGACACATATCCATGTCCGTTAATAACTCTAACCGTATGTCAGTATACTTTAACATTGCATCCCACGACAAACCGGGAGACGTATAAAAATGAGCAGGATCCAAACCATATGTATTTATACAAACTTTACGAAATTTTTCGAAAATGTCCGTAAGTAACAGGACGTCAACTTTTAAATACTAATCAGAGTATTGTGATAATGTCTGACAACCGAATACGTTCCACACGGTTTCAGCATGTTTGTACTCATCCTCCGTTATTTCAGAATTGGTTAGCGAGTTAAAAAAGCGTTCACGACATGGTAGACCGGTTTCGTTCAATCGCTCAAATGAATCCATGTACTGGTACGGAAAGATACCTTTTCTTTTCACCAATTGAAACTGTTCCGGATCCGAGAAAGCTTGCTTTATTTGAATAAAATCTTCCGGTTTTAAATTTCTGGCTAACTCATCCAGTAATGAGGCCATAAAACGAAAAGAATCCACGAATCTTAGTTTAAAATATACATTAGACGTAACATCTTTGTTGATATATTCATCAACCAGATTTTTTTTTGTGAAACTAATATAGCGCTCCTTATTTTGAGGAATTACCTCAATTCTTTCACCATCAAGTGCTAACTGCTTAATAAAAAGGTGACAGTCGTAATTGGAAAGATTGTGAAAAAAAATAGGAATGAATTTTTTAATTTTATAATTTAGGTTGCAGTTACTATGCGTAGGACCCAGATAAAAGCCGTTTAGGTGATCGTGGTCAATAACTTTTTTATTAAGTTCATCATCATCGTTAATAAACTTTTCGCAAATGTGACAAATTGAAGTCTCATTAAAATGCGTTCGCTCAGCTGGTGTTAACCGTTTCAGGGGAACAATTTTTTAAAGTGTTCGTTGTACAACTGTCTAGTCATTTCTGAAAGTTTATTAACAAAGACTTGAACACAGTCCGGACCTGTATACGATTCGAACTTATTATATTTTGGGTCAAAGGAGCATACAAGCTGAAACGCGAAACTATAGGGAATATGTATGTGTGTATTGTTGGTATAGGAACGGCTAGGATCCGGTGCGCAAGAGTGAATTGGTTGTAGTAGAGATTCAAAATCGGCATAAACGACAAAGGGTACTGTTAATTTCCGTTCAAAGTTTGTAAAATATAAAATATTTTCTGGAACCATAGCCCCCATTTTATTTTTCTTTAATTCGGTAGAGGGTAATATTGTGCAAATTTTGTTACAGTCGAACCGACAGTGATCATCCAGATGTGTTTTAGTGGGGAAAAACGTTAAACATCCGTCACGCAGATGTACAGCTCGATTACTTTTCGATCGTTGCTTTGAAATAAGTGCTGACAAGTTCTTTATTAGAACGTAATGCGATGTCGTATCGTTCTCGAGCAACAACAAATTAACATGAACATTTTGTTTTAATTTAGTGAAATAAAGTGGTCCCACCACCTTATTCGTTCTAGTTTGCGAATCGTACTCCAAACAATATATGTTTATGCTTAAATTATTTAACTGTTCAATTAGAGGAATATCTTTTAATTTTACAGGAAAAGTTATACCTTCAAAATTGAGCACATCTAAGTAGTGAGGGTAGGAAGAAATACGGTCTGAGTGATCATTTGTAGGAAACAAAGCGGCACACAGACAGTACCCTAAGCAACCATCATCGGCATTTTTTATATTTACACATGCTTTTTTATTTTTAATGTCTTTAGGTAATTCTATATACGAAGAAGAGCCGAGAGGAGAGAATTTGTTTATATTAACTTCCAAATGAGCGACTGATGTTAGTGACCAACCGCTATCTTTTTCGGCGAGCTGCTCTACCTTGTTTAAAAGTTTCTCTTCAAATGTCGCATACATTTCACTCAAATTTGTACCACTGTCTACAATTACGAAACGAGTGTTAAAAGATTTCAAGTCTGCAGTTATGATTGTATCATCAGCCTGTGGTTTTATGAAATAAGCAAATAATTCAAATTGTAACTTAAACGCTTTCATCTCGCTAATAGTACTTTCCAGTAACCTACATATTTTCAATTTAACATTGTTCAAGAAGGTATGTGCATCAGCAGATTCTGTATTTTGAATTTAATAACTTTTCACGCGATTCTTAAAAGCGTTCGACATTTCTATAATTCCATCATCTCTCAAAACGTTTAAATCTGCTGCTCGGTGACTTTCAGAGCGCAAATGTCCTCTAAATTTAGTAGCGTTAGAAAAATGTACCTTGCAAATATGGCAGTGGTATTGGTTGTCGTTCGAATTGCTTGCAGATTGTTCTCCAGTTTTCTTCTTTTTTCTTTCCATGTTGTGAACATTTATCATATGTAGTCGTAGAGCATCAGCACGTTCAAACACATTACCACACTCAGCACAAACGAATCCATCTCCGGCTGTTTCATCTTCATTCCTTTTTCTTTTTTTCATACTATTAGTGTTGTGAATAAGACGCATATGACGCTGAAGACTGTCGAAACGTGAAAGGAGATGGCCACAAGCAGAGCAAAGGAACCCACCACACGAATGTCTATTTAAACTAGCCTTATGTGTAAAACTTTTGCCACAAACGGAACAATTAAAACTCATTGCTATAAATGCCTGGGCTTGAATTATTTTGATCTTCCGTCTAAGACATAAAAAATATGATAATAGCGTATTACAAAAAAGATAACAGTTATCTTACCCAACAGATGTGAAGATCTTGTTCACTCTCGTATATGTGTATGATGTATGCTTCCCATATTTCTATATATTTCAATTCATAATTGGGTTCAACATGTTTTGTAAACATAATTGGTTTGTTAGGTAGTAAGTCATATAACTCCTCTAACACATGCTCAAAAATTATTTGATCATTCATTATGACGAACTGTAACAATTCTGCAATAGCCAGATCAATTTTCAGGCTATTTATATACGGTGTATACCAATAAATTACTACCTACATTTTTAGACCTTGTTTTGTAAAGCGTATGATTTTTAGCGTTCCAATTACTAGACATGCATTCACCGCTCTCCATTAAGTTATAAAATCGCTCGACCCTGTTTTCTAAGGATTGTGATTTTTAGCTACAATTACTTTCTAATTCAGTGCTATGTATTCAATTGCTATTTGCATTTTTAGACCCTGTTTTCCGAGGCGTATCATTTTTATCTGCAGAAAATGCGTGCTCATATAAATTACGGATTGAATTACGAGACTTGAGTAACAAACATGTCTGTTCAAAAAGTGTTCAATCCAGATAAGCTACTAGACTTAACAGTAGAAACAATTTGTTCTAGTGTTACAGAAATAAAAAGCATATACGAGTTATTTGCGGCTACATATTATAAAAAAGGTCTTCCAAAGGAAATGATTAATCTGCTACTGATAAAGTGGATGAACGTTAAATGGAAACTACTCACGCGTTCTGCTGACGAACACCTTCTCTCTTTAATGTGCAGTGAACAAATAACTTTTAGAGTTAATTTTTGTTTTACACCAAAATTAATGCAATTACTTCTAGTCATGGGAACCCATAGAGATGATCAAGTAAGAGATAGATTTAGACAAGCTATTTTTAGACAAAATTTTCAGTCGGAGACTTTCTACGTATGTCTTTTTCAATATTGTATTAAAACACCGATAGGCAATATGTGTAGTGATTGTTTTATGCTGTGTAATGTGTGGAGAGGTTTGATTGATTACAAGTACAAGAAACCATGGTTAAAAGTGTGGGACACACATCACTTCAGAACAGAATATACCGATCACAATGATTTTTTTGATAATTTTGTATTAAATAAAGAATTTTGGTGTAATGGGTGTTTGACTAAACCTTTATTTAAAGTGTCAAACAACGAAAACTGTACCAGATTTATCCATTATGGGGTTAGTTTAGATTATTTATTTCGTGTTGATGACTGGGCATTCCAATAAATTCTAATACATAGATCCCCACTACAAACAAAGATATATAAAAGACACTCAGATTTATAATACATTAGTTCATATATTACGTATCAACCGTTTAGATGTTAGAACAACAAGTGCAACAGGATAGTCAAAATCTGGAAAATTGTGATCATTCCACGAGCTCAGAAGAAACAATCTCTTCTTCTAACAAACGCAAGAATGAAGAAGCAGAACCATTACAAAACAAGAAATTCCGCAAGGATGAAGACGATTTCAGTGAAATGAATAAAATAGGATTATGTCTTTCCCTTCCACTTAAAAAGTTGAGTGAAATGACAGAAAATCAGAGCTACAAGGTAACTGGAATAAAACAATTTAATCATTTATCATGGCCCAGCGTGATGGTTCAACTGGACAACGAATTTTGTGTCTTTCTGCCAAAACGTATGGCTGAAAAAATAACACCAACATTTATGGAGGAATTGACAAGAAGTGAATATATCATGATTTTCATGGGTCAGCTTGATGTAAAAAAACCTCAAAAGGCTAATCTTGTAAAATTTGAAAAATGTTGAGCACTGTTTCTTATTTATTTTCATGTTTTGGTGTTGGAATATAGAATAAAAACTTTTAAAAAAGGATTTTTAATGTTTTTATGCTTCAAAAACCTCTATAAGATATACAACCTAAACAACTTCCCTTAATAACTGAAATTTTGGGCTGTGAAACAAAGTAATTTTAGAAGAAAAATGAACTGGAAATGTGAAAACATAGTAATAAATGAAATAATATTTGTAATGTGTATTGAGTTGTCTACCTACTAGGATTATAGTTAAATTTGTAATATGTATTGAGTTGTCTACCTACTAGGATTATAGTTAACAACAAACATGATCCCTGTGCAAAAATTACATAGAAAAACGACCTAACACCATAAAAAAACTCCATTAAACCTCAACAATGTATTAAAACAATAAAAAAAAATACATAGTTGATTATTTTTCATAGAGCGAAGAAATGTGTCCATATTTAATCTATTCAAACAATGGCTTTTCTTCTCTGTGTTGATTTCTAAAACAAAATTAAATAGTAAAATTTGTACTAATAAGTTACGTAGAAACTTACCTGGTTATAGTTTTTCACAGAGCGAAGAAACGAAAAAGAGCTGGGAAATGTGTTCATAATTAACCTATTCAAACAACGGCTTTTCTTCTTTATGTTGATTTCTAAAATAAAATTAAATAGTAAAATTTGTACCAATAAGTTACGTAGAAACTTACCTGGTTATAGTTTTTCACAGAGCGAAGAAACGGATAAGAGCGGGAAATGTGTTCATAATTAACCTATTCAAACAACGACTTTTCTTCTTTGTGTTGATTTCTAAAATAAAAAGGAAAATATGTGTGTAATATGTATGTGTAAATTGTGATATACACACGTAGTTATGGTTTTTCACAGAGCGAAGAAACGGAATAGAACGGTATCCATATTTTACCCTAAATAAGTCAAACAACGGTTTTGTTCTGAGTGACCCTTCCTAAAAAACAAAATTAATTAAGAAAATATGTACCAATGTGCTATTATGTACACAGACACGTACCTTGTTTTGTACCATATGACCTGTTTTTGATATGAACGCTTCATATGTTTACCTCCATTTTACAACCTAATGGGAACATGTTACCAAATGACAACATACCAACCACGTAAACATGAAATACATCAAATGTACCAACACAAATAAAACCAACACTGCTTACACAACCCCCACGATCAGTTATAGAAAGACAAAAGTAATTTTTACATAGATAATGAAAAAAAATATTAAATACTACTAGCTTCATCTTTTTCTCAATAGCCTGTGCAGTCAACTACCTTTCTTACATGGTTACATACTGACTGCAACTTTCGCTATACACCAACAGATGGTACACCTATGTTCAGACAGAATTAAAAATAGAGAAAGTATACATACGTCTCTGTCTCTCCTCATCTCTGTTTAATTAGCTATTGTAGCACTGTTCATATCAAAACATTATAAAAATTTGCTGTGCTTGTAGGTACTTTTGTTGAAAATAATACATGTATTGTAGGTATGATAAATTTGTTATAAGTGTAGTTTTCAACTCTTACTAAGTCTACTGAGAAAGGAGCTATATATATTACGTTTTCTGTCGGATTGAGCGAGTTGGCGACAATTATTCTCGGTCATATAGACCGCGCTCACAGCAAGCATGCTTATAAAAAAACCATGCATTCCATTACCTAAAGGTAAATGACCGTTCACTATCTCGGTGAACGCTTTGGAATTAAACACATATTTTTAAATAATTATTGTTTATTCTACTTAAATATAGAAACATAGAATTTTTAATACTTAGTACATTGTAACAGTTATTAGGTATAAAAAACAACCTTCTGTGAAACGGAATTACATCAGATTTTTTTAGGTAAATTTATAATCATGCGATTCTATTGAAAAAATGAATTATAATAAAGTAATTACAAACCTAACTAGTATAAATTAAAGAAAAATTTTAAACAACCGCGGTAACATTTACAATGCTATTTTGGTGTAGTCATCGAAATGTTATTTTTTTTCTTACCACATTTATCAATAATTTTTTTGGAACAAATTTTATTAAATTTAACGTTTCTTTTCTTCAAATGACAACACAGAATTTTCAAACTTTTCCTTAGTTTTTTATTTTCAATTTGTAGATCACCAGCCTTTCTAACCCATTCATTTTTAATCTGTAGGTGACTGTTCTGCATTTGTATGTGATCAAGGGTATTCTTGTTTGCTGTTTCAATTTTCAAATTAAATTCTTTTGACTTGTGTTGTAAACTTTCAACATTTATTTTTAAATTATTAACTTCTGAATGACAAGTGGTGAGATTAGACAACAACACCGTTTGATTTTCCCGAAATTTATTTATTAATCTAATAGTCTGACTTAAAGTTTGATTAATTTCTTTGATTTCAATATTTAAGCTATCGATTTCTAACAAATGCAGAACTTTCTCTTCCAGCAGTCTACTGTCAGAATAAGCTAAAGATATAGTTAAATTTTCAACAATATCTTCAGTTCGAGTGAAATTCAAATCGCACAATTCAAAATTTACCCTGTAATAGTGTAATTCCGCTTCACATTCTCGAATTATCCTTTGCTGTTTTTGTGCGTGTGCGAATCTAGCATCATCATGGGCATATATTGACATGCGATTTGCTAATAAAAGCGTTTTGCAGTTGTCCACGTTGCTTGTTGGTTTCACTGCTTGAGCTGGTGTTCTAAAAATTGAAATTGGATTAAAATTACGTAACGAAAAAAAGAATTTGATTTACTTACGTCATCTGAGATGGTATCATCATGGCTGGATATTGTGATTTTACTGCTTGAGCTGGAGCTCTAAAAATTAAAATTATATTAAAATTATGTAACGAAAAAGAGATTTTGATTAACTTACGTTATTAGGGATGGTATCATCATGGATAGTGATGATAAAATAACAAAAATTACAACAATGGGTTTCCTAAAATAAATAAAATAGTTTGTTAAGGTATATTGCTTATATTGTACAAATACTTACATTTTTAGTAATTTCGCGTTGTAGTTGTAAATAGATGTGTACATGTATCTGTGTCTACTATCAAAAGGAGAATGATAGAAAAAACTTATTATAGTTGATTTTTGCAGCAATTTTAGCAAGCTCATGAAAATACGTCTTTTAACATTAAACTGTGACCCCAATATTTATATTGCATAGAAAAAAACCTTTGTCTTTGTGTTTCCAATTCGAAGAATTTTAAATAGCAACAAAAATGTTATTACAGTCAGTTCATTTCCCTTAACGTTTCTTACAACCTCATTAAATACTCCATGCGTTTATAAAAAATGACTGAATTATAATTAATAATTATCTTTAATAAGAAAGAGATGGATAGAAAAAGTTATTACAGTTCATTTCCCTAGCGATTTTTTGCAAGCTCATTAAAATACGTTTTCTTGGTCTTTTCACATGAAAATGTTGAATTCTTGAACGTTTCTTATTCGGAGAATTTTAATTGATAAAAAATGAGGATAAACAATTTTTAAAAAGTTGAAATATATATCGAATCATGTGAATTACATTATTAGCATGTATTGCTTGTGAAAGCAACGCATTGCACCTTGTATCAATTACATAATATACACCGTGTAATGTATTGTAAAAATTGGTACTTTCTATCAGTTATATGTGTGTTAAATTAAAAATATGATTTAACGAATCTCTTGAGCTATATAAATACAGTAGAACTCCTGGTGTATTTATCAGTTCTAAGATTGTAGAAGTTCTACAAGTTTAACAACGATGTAATCATTTATTGATAATTGTGAGTTGTGATTTTTTTCAAATTGTAAAAGTACTAATAGTTTTTTTTCTGTTTAGTGTCATTTGAAGTGGAAGAATATCTTCCTCAGGATATAAGAGTAAGAATACATTTTAAATAATATTATAACACATCTTTATGTATCGGTCTGAAATCGATTTATGTCTTCCCTATTTTTATATGGTTATTTTTTGTAGTGTCTTCCGTACTTCTTCCAACTAAGTCCTCATCCACCACCTGTGGGCTGGTTAGATGATAAAATTTTTCTAAAGGAAGATATATGCTACATCCCCTACGAAGATTTCATTGAAATCTTCGTATATAATGTAAAAGAGGGATATTAAAAATATTCTTCACTTCAAACTATGTTTTATTTAAACAGTTGTAGTCAGAACGTATAATTTTAGCAATCTTTCTCAATGAGAAATTTGCATTTTAAACACTATAAATAAAGCTTTAGAAATTACAATTAATTGTAGTAATAAATTTTATGCAGTGACAAGTGAACATATAAATTACATGATAGTCTTTTCGAACGAGCCGGTTCTTCAGATGCAATAAAAAATGCTAACACAGATGAATTTCTCTATATATAGAGGATATCTTATGGAGCATTCATTTTACAAAATGGATCCTGTAGATGCTTTGATAGCATGTAAGTGTTTAATTATTTTTCAAATATGAGAAGTTCTTATAATTTTTTTTGTTTAGTGCAAATACAAATAGAATTGATGCTTCCGCATCATTTACGTGTAAGTACATATTTTATTGATAATATTTCTATATAATACGTATTTCTATATAATTTTAATCAAATTTCGTATATACCTATAACTTTGTTTTTACAAAAAACTAAACATAACCCTTTCGCTCACGAATTTTTTTCTTTAAAGATAAAAATATAAAATTTAGTACATATAATTACTGATTTTTTTGATGAATTTTGGTGGTCAACGAAAATTTCTATAATGTCCCATTTTTCAGACACACCATGTCTACAAATGAATACATTGTGAACTATCGGGTAAAATGTACGAACTAAAATTATAACAAAAGGAACACATTTCTACACAAACTTTATTTAAATAACATATGTACTTGCATGAAAATATTACATTTATTTTATATGATATTTGATAAAACAATTTCTTTGCTTTGTGAGACATAAATGAACTCCACATTTCAGGCATTCAACGCGACTTTGCCCCTTACAATCTCCGTTTTTACACCTAGAGGCATAAGACCTACCGTCAACCGAAGGCCAATGTCCTATGTTATCATACCTCACCTCCGAGGCCGGTTGAGCTTCACCTCTCAATTTTTTTGATGGTGGTGGCATATAAGTGGGAACATTTTGGTCTGAAGTGGGTCGTCCTCTTTTTCTTGTAGCAACATCAGCCTTCATCATTACCTCTGCTACATATGCCCGAAAGTGCAAGAGATCCAATATTTTTTGTTTAGGAATTCCAAGTTGCACGGCTTTTTTCTTGTATTCCAACCATGCATTGCTACATGCCAAATCAATAGCATGGGTGAACATTCGAAGTGTCCACTTTTTGGACCGTATGAAGGTTCTATATAGTGTTATTAAAAAATCCAACTTGTCAACACCACCCATTGCTGAATTATAATTTGATACAACCTGTGGTCTGGTAACCTGAATATACGTTTTTTGCACCTTGTCCCACCGCTTACATGTATCCAAGGTTCCTATACCGTCATAATTTGATGCTAATATAACGGATTTATTGTCATACCATTTTGTCAAAATTATTTCACCGTCTTTACTTATCAGCTGTTCACATGAACCCCTGCCTTTCTGTCTCATCTGTTTATCAGTTGAAAATGGAGGATTACTGAACCTGTCGATGCGAGCTGTGCAAGTTGCATAAATATATTTATTGCGAAGGTACTGCAGAACGTTGTAGTTAGAAAAATAATTGTCAAAATACAGTTGAAAATTAGGTCCAGTAATTCTTCTTGATAAAGTAGACACAACGGCTCCAGCTTGTCCAAAAACAGCAGGATGATCTTTTTGATAAACAGTTGAAGATCCTTGGTAGATTAAAAAATCGTACATAATGCCACTGCGCCCACATAGTGCAAAAATCTTGATTCCCCATTTGGATGGTTTATTTTTTATATATTGTTTTATATTGAGGCTTCCTTTGAACGGAACCATTTGCTCATCGATGCAAAGTTGCTTTTCCAAATCAAGAGAAAGGCATTTTTTTCTTATAATATTATAAAGGGGTCTTACTTTCCACATTCTGTCTTTATTTTCAGGTGTACGTTCTAGAATATTGACAAAATGGACATTTTGGCGTAGTTGATAAAACCTGTTCACTGGCATACTATTAGCAATACTGGGAATTAGCAACTTCTGTTGCCAATAACATTTTATTCGAGGATATTGTAAATTTCCCATTAGTATATGAATTCCAACAAAAATTCTCATTTCCATATTTTTGGTAGGTGGGAATCTCTTCCCCGTCTGTGTTGCATAGAGATTTGTATTTTCTGTCATTATGGTAAAAAGTTCTTCAGTAAAATACTGGCTAAAAAAATAGAAGGGGCTTTCCAAATCTTCAACTTCTAGGGTGACTTCATCGTGCCATGCAATTTTTGGAGGAATGTAGGTGAGTCCTTGTCTCCAACCTATGTCTTTCTTTGTTGTTAGTTCGTTTTGCTTCATAAACTCCTTAACTCTTAGTTCTTGTTCACATTTTTCCTTTTTCTTTTGACCTTTCTCTGCTTTTCTTGTGGCATTGCTGTCTAAAATGGGATTCAATGGTTTTATAGAAGTACCAGAAGTGCATGGTTGAACTTCAAACTGCTCTACAGTTTCTTCGTTCTCATTCAGTACTTGCTCATCCGCATCATCGGCTACTTCATCCTCATCTTCATTCATTACATCCAAAATATCATTGTTTGTTTGTAAATCCCTATCGTCCTCATCATCATCATCACTAAGAAATTCTAAATCAGATATATCATCATCATCGAGGTACTGTAACAATTCATCGTCCGTTAATGGTTTTTTTCGATCATATTTTGGACGCTAAAATTTTGAACATAATATATCAGTTTGCAGAAAAAAAAACACAGTGAAATCCGTGTTATAATTACCATGACTATTTTATCCTTTTGGTCACGTTGTACACTTTTGAATACGTCAACTTTCCCAATTCATAAATAAATAACTGTCAATTTTTGGACAATGCCAACTTCGTTTATCACTTTTATAACTCTATTTTGTCATTACCAAACGCCAACCAACATAACTTTTTTGCCATTCTCTCATTTTGAATCTTGATAACATTGTTCTACAAGCAACGTGCGAATTGACTGTAACACCATCTATTATAATCTTTTCTAAACTACCGCTGATTAGTCATAGATGGCAGTGTACATTTTTAATGGAAAATATAAGTATCTACCATTGAATATGACATAAAGAAACCGTAAAATTGTGTTCAAGTTACTTATTAAAATAATACGAATTTGATGTATTCATTTGTAGGCAATATGAGCGAAAGGGATAATATGTCGTGAGCTTTAAATTTTAACCTGCTAAGTTTATTTCAACTAATTTTACAGGAGTGTTCACGAATTATAACACTTGTTACGGTGTATGTCCTTATATGGAAAAAAAGCTAAACTAGCAAAAGATAGGTTTACAAAAACTTCCAAGACGAGGTGTATTAAATGAATGTAATAACCTGATTAAAATATGTTAGTTTAATAATAACCTAAATCATGTTTTATTTATAACTTTCAATTAGAAATGATTGAAGGATTTATGACATTATTTATAAATTTTGTTTTTTTCTTTTTTAGCACCTAACGATGGTGATGCGGCCATCGCCGTATGCACCGCCCTCCCCTTGGCCAGAACAGGGGATGGTGGCCCTCAGCGATGAGACAGAGTAGAGATCATTTCAACTAAGAACGTCACTCCCCCACCAGTACACCTGCGCGGCGGGAAAATAACGACGTTGATAAATAGCTCCATATATCTACACGCTGAATGGAAAGTGGTCTACTGCGCAACTTGGCGGGAAGTCACGTGACGTGACGATCTTAGTTGAAATCATCTCTACTACGTTGGTGAAGAAGACCACGTAGTTTATGTATATACGTTTAACGTTCGAATTTAAAAAAATAAATAAACAATAAAATTTTGGTGTTTCTTTTCTAATCAATTTAATCATGAGAAATAAAAGACAAATAGCAAATAGCGCTTCAACGGGTACACCGAAACGCGCAAACGTTAGAGGTTTTAAATTTGAATGTTTGACGTGTTGCGTCGCCCGGCGCAGCGCGCGCTCCACCGGGTAATGCAACACGTTAAACATTTAAATTTAAAGCGTCCCCCAAACCGGTGCGGTTGCAATCACGATAGCGATGACCGCTCCTGGTATGTGCTCGCTCATTTGTTTACTGCAGCAGAGTCCGATCACCACCACCATCGCTATCGTGATCGCAACCGCGTCGGTTTAGGAACGCTTTAAATTTAAATGTTTAACGTGTTGCATCGCCCGGCGCAGCGCGCACAACTTAACACCGTACGACTCGCTTCCACCGAGTAGCGCGCACAGATGGCGCTCCACCGAAACGTGCAGATGTCAGAAGCTTTAAAATTTAAATGTTTAACGTGTCGCGAAGCGCGGCACCGCGCGCGCACCTTCACGCACACCGATTGGCCCCGCCCGGCCACGCGCCGATAGATGGCACACCGAATGGCATCGCTCGGTCACGGTGCACAACTTTGCCACTCGCCGATAGATGGCGCACCGAATCATGTCGCCCAGCCACGACGGACAATTTTACCACTCGCCGATAGATGGCGCGATTTATTTTGAATTTTGAAAAAATGACAATACCACATGTGCCACATGGTCTAGCTCCAGCTCAAATCTACTACTATTAAAGCGTACTGACTATATATTGTACAAGTGTAAAGACGAATTAAAGAAAAAGGGACTCATTATATTAAATGTGATTGATAATATCAAGTGTAACTTGGAAGTAGATGCACGGGTGTGCTGCAGTTCCACAGTGCCTATACACGAGCCACTGGGTTCTAGATTCCATTCATTTTATTATTGTTTATTAGCATCAGCTCGGAAGCTTCAATGAATGTTTCAATGATATTATTTTCGGCTATTGATCACTATGAACGTAATAGATTTCGAAATCACGACACATTTTATGAATGCGTCCCAATCTACCAAACACTCTACGCCCGTGAATGATAAAGTAGTCTCTGCGCAGTGCGCATCCTTATCCGCTGCAACTTCAGGGTGACCTACTTCGTTTGAACAGACTCTAAGTCCTTCCTCCTAGATCTTCAACCCCATCGATGCGATCTTTTACGCCGTTGTATTCGATGTACTCGCAAATTGCCAGTTCATCAAGCACAAATGTGCCATCCGACCATTTGCATTCCTCTCCTGTACGCATTCTGAAAGGTGCTTTAGAAGGAATGAGGAATGGTTCAGGAATGCACACTTGTATTGCCCCGTTTACGCCATTCATTTTGAAGTTTTTTCCACTACTAAATCCTATTTTTTAGTGTTCTTCTCACAGAACGTTCTATAGTGGTTGCATCTGAAATAAATAAATTATCAATTACAATAGGAAATTACATAGTCATTGTAATTTATTTAGTGCTAAAAAAACTCAGAGGGGTATGAAAAGACGCCAAGACAACAAACTGTTCAACACGAGCGAGAAACAGTTCTATAAATCTCTGCAAAATAAAGAACCGACAGCACACATGCATGATGAGGAGGGAACACCGGAGGCGACGGTCGTGAGAGAATTCTGGGCTGGCATCTGGCAGTCAGAGGTGGAGCACCGGAATTGCAGATGGATTCAGGAGGAGAAGCGAAAGTCTGCAAGGGTCAGAACCATGCTAGACTGGGAAATCTCTATCGAGGAGGTGGCAAACGCAGTGCGAAGATCCAGTAGTTGGAAGAGTCCAGGGCCTGAAAAGCTACAAAATTACTGGTATAAAAAACTTACCTCCACACACAAACATCTGGCTAGATGCTTCACAGAAATGCTGGCCGACCCACAGCGGATGCCGGAATTCCTGACGCGGGGCAATACGTACCCCTCCCGAAGACCCCAATTAACAGCGTAAACCCCGCAAAGTACAGACCAATCACCTCCCTACCCACAACTTACAAGATACTTACCTCTGTGTTATCAGATAAAATATACGCACATCTGAAATCCAACAACCTTCTGGACGAAGAGCAGAAAGGGTGCAGAAAAGGTTCACGCGGCTGCAAGGAACAACTAATAATCGATACAGTGATCACTACGTACGCCAAGCGAAACAACTTACCGCTGCACACCGCATACATCGACTACAAGAAAGCCTACGACAGTGTCCCCCACTCCTGGTTGAAGGAAGTCCTGAAAATATATAAAGTGAACAGGAATATAATCCAATTCCTGTCGCATGCCACGGGACGATGGAGTACAAACCTTCTCCTGAACGGGACAGGCAGGCAGATTAAGGCCGGAGAAGTCAACATCCGGAGGGGCATCTTCCAGGGCGACGCGCTGAGCGCGCTGTGGTTCTGCTTGGCACTGAAGCCGTTGACCAACATCTTGAAGGCCAAAAATATTGAAGCGGAGATCGGTTCAAACAAAGTAACGATCAACCACCTCTGGTATGTGGATAACCTGAAGATGTACTCAAGACAAAGACCCCAATTGGACCGTCTCCTGGATGCCGTCAGAGCCTACAGCTCAGATATAGGGATGGAGTTTGGCCTTGACAAATGCAAGGTAAGCGCGATGGTAAAGGGTAGATGGACATACAACGAGGGTTATCAAGTGGCAGAGGAGCAGGGCGTGATAGAGGGGATGGAGGAAGGAGAAAAGTACAAATACTTAGGCTATCTCCAGGCCCAAGGTATAGATCACCGGCATGCCAAGGAAGAACTCAGGGCCATATACCTTGGACGTATCAGATCGATACTGAAATCCTCTCTGTCAGCGAGAAACGTTGCAAAGGCGGTAAACACTTATGCCACTTCCATCCTGACCTACAGCTTTGGGGTGATTAGGTGGACTGATACGGAGTTGGATGACTTAGACACCAAAACAAGAACCATGTTCACCAAATACCGGGCCCATCACCCCAAGAGCGCTATCGAACGTTTCCATCTGCCCAGGAAGGAAGGAGGTAGAGGTATACCAAGCGCGCGAGCCAGACACTACTCTCAGATTAATAATCTGAGAAAATATTTTCTGCAGAAGGCCACCACCAGCTCCTTACACCAGGCGATACGGGATGCGGACAGAAGAATGACCCCGCTCGACCTGGCGGATCTGGACTATGACCCGACCTCGAAGTGCAAAAGTGTTCACGACCTCATAACACAATGGAGGGGAAAGGCGTTGCATGGGCGGTACAGAACCACACTGGAGCACAAAGATATTGACAAAGAAGCTACACTCCGGTGGTTAAGAGCAGGGAACGTGTTTCTGGAAACAGAAGGTTTCATCATGGCCATACAAGACCAGGTAGTTCCTACAAGATCGTACCGAAGGCGGATCCTGAATCAACAGCTTGACAATATAAAATGCCGCCTATGCAACGAGAAGGAAGAGTCCCTCGACCACATCTTGGGTGGGTGCGCTACGCTGGCACCCAAATGGTACCTGGAACGCCACAACGCGGTAGCAAAAATCCTCCACCAAACGCTGCTCAACAAGCACATGCCCGATCGGCGAACGGAACTCCCATACTTCGAGTATACACCGCAACCGGTAATGGAGGATAACCAGGTGAGGCTATACTGGAACAGAAAAATAATGACAGACAGACCGATTCCAAACAACATACTAGATATAGTACTCACCTTAAAGGCTGAAAGAAAAACTTACCTTATTGACATAGCGGTCCCCTTACCCACCAATATGGAGAAAACACATGCGGAGAAGATCAGTAAATACCTCCCCCTAGCGGACGAAATCAAAAATATGTGGGACATGGAATCCGTTATTATCGTACCCGTGGTGATCGGAGCGTCCGGCGAAGTGGCTACCAAACTACACGAAGCGATTCGGACACTGGACCTAAAAGAGGGGCTCTACATCCCGATGCAGAAAGCCGTATTGCTGCAGACCTGCTCCATTGTGCGCCGAGTCCTCAGCGGAAACCACCAACCGGAGCCGTGACGCTAGCAAAAAGAAGACCAACCGGAGGGGAGGTACCCATAAGAAGAGACTCCCCTCCAATGATACTTAAAGAAAGTAAGTTACTAGTAACACACAAAATACTTACCACTGACAATATCCTCTCTCTCTCCCTCTCCAACTTGCCGAGTCCGGTTGATGACTGGAACCTTTGAAGCCGCCCCAGGCCAGGATGTCGGGCGGCTTCCAACGTCATATCAGCATATCCAACGTCGCTCGAGGCAGCGGACCCACACCGCAGTCAACCAACCCAGGACCAGGAACCCTTATAGTCTTTGTTATTCAAATTATTGTAATTAATAAACAATAAAAATTACCACAGAGCTCAAACTGTTGGCCCCTAAGGCCCCAGTTGAGTAAATGTTCCCCTGGCACTTGCAGCCAGTGGAGTGCACCGAAAGGGTTAACTCTGTTATAATAATAATAATAATGATCTGGTTGCTTTGAACTTAGGTGATTAACACATAACAATAATAACAACATGTTTGTACGTATTTTCAAAGAACTAGTATTAGCATTTGTAATAAAAGAAGAGCCCAACGTCAGCTAGCTTTTATAACAACGTATCAATACATTTTTGGAAATCCCACTGCGCATTTATTCTTGTCCACCCTGATCTGGATCCAGCCCAATGTCAGCTACCTTACAATGCAAAACTTAAGACGAACATTCATTTTTTATATATCAATAAGTTTTTCTAATGTTGATTGCAGATTTGACGATACTACTCGTAGCACTGCCAATCGCCTCTTAAGGGAGCTGCCCATATCATCAGACTTGGTCTTTTTTCTTCTACTTGGACCAGCTTCCTCTTCAGGCTTCCTCGTTTCACTTGGACCAGCGCAGCGTCCTCTTCAAGTCCTCTGCATTACCTAGTTTCTATTTTCTTTTCTCAAACAAAACATACAGAATTTAATTAACTTAATTAATTAACTTAATTAATTAATTAATTATCAATGTGTGGTCTTCATCAGTTAAATCACTATTGTAACACCTCGAGTAATGTACTTGATTTGATTTTGTTTAACGCTCACTCTGTGAATTCATTTGCATCGTCTATCTCGCCGCTTGCACCGGAAGATGCTGCACATGTTACGTTGGAATTTGATATATCATGTGGCGTCGTTAAAGATCTGGCCGAGTATGTCTAACTCGCAAATATAACTATAATAAGGCAAATTTTGCAGCCATTACTAACGACCTAAACTATATTGATTGGGCCGCTGTACTGTCCAAGACATCGGTGGATGGTGCAGTTGAGACGTTTTATGATTGCCTACGCGAATCTATTCACAAGAACGTTCCATATAAAAACATCCGCAAGAGCAGATTTCCGCCGTGGTTTTCCACGGCAACCATTCGAGTAGTGAAGGAGAAAAATAAATTTCATAAAAAGTGGAAAACTTATAACAATAGATTAGACTATCTATCTTTCAGTTTGCTGCGCACCCGCTGTAAATCACTAATTGCTGTGGATTATGATGCATATCTGCGAAAAACTGAGAGCGCTGTAGCCTCGGAGTCGAAAAAAATTCTGGCAATTTGCAAAAAGCAAGCGGAACTCTGATCACGCCATGCCTTCTTGCATGAGCTTTCATGGTCGTCGTGCGAACGGCGGTAAAGACATTTGCAATCTTTTTGCCGATTATTTCGGTTCTGTCTACGAAGCGCAACCGGGTGTCACGGATGATGGTGGTGGCGTAAGTGCAGGTGGCCACTCGCGGTGCGGTGTTGGTTTGGCCTCAGTATCGCTGGCCGAGCCTGACGTCTTGCGTGCATTGCGGTCCATCGACGAAAGCAAGGGCGCGGGGCCCGACGACATACCACCTTTGCTGGCAATTAATTGCGCTGAAGCCCTAGCTGTTCCATTGACAATAATTTTCAATAAATCACTTACTTCGGGAGTCTTTCCTGCGATTTGGAAAACAGCTAGTGTTGTCCCCATATATAAGGATGGTGACAGAACTTCAGTCCTCAACTATAGACCGATATCAATATTGTGTCACTTTGGTAAAATCTTTGAAAGAATAGTGTATGATGTTATATTTTTTAATCTTAAAAATGTAATTACCATTCAGCAACATGGGTTCTTTGCGGGTCGCTCGGTTGAGACTAACCTACTTGAATACACAGACTTCATTCTGGACTCGATGGACCGCGGTGCTCAGGTGGATGCCATATACACGAATTTTTTGAAGGCATTCGACAAGGTGAATCATGGTCGATTGGTGTCCAGGCTGGGCGAGGTTGGGATTGGTGGAGATCTGTTGAGGTGGCTGGCATCGTACGTGAGAAACAGAACGCAAAGAGTACGGGTCGTAGGTTTTACTTCTAACATAATTCATGTCACGTCTGGTGTGCCACAGGGAAGTCACCTCGGCCCGCTTATGTTTCTCTTGTATATTAATAATATTGTCAACTGTTTTCGCCATGCCAGGTGCCTCTTATACGCGGACGATATGAAAATGTTCATGTCATGAGGCAGAGTGAATTGCCTCTGACTGCAACAACTTACAAGATGATCTTGACAATTTTGGTGCATTTTGTAGAGCCAACGGGTTATTTGTCAATTACAAAAAATGTCACACTATATCATTCTCAAGAAATAAAACCATAATAACACATGAGTATAAAATTGACAATAACTTAGTTGGGCGGGTATCGAGTATTAGGGACCTGGGTGTAGTGTTGGACACGAAACTGATGTTCAGCGATCATGTGGACCTTGTAGCGTGGAAAGCATTTCGCATGCTGGGATTTATTTTGAGGACTGCAAGAGGCTTTAATTACATTCGCACCCTAAAAATATTATATTTTGCCTTTCTCTGCAGTCATCTGTCATACTGCTCAACAGTGTGGTGTCCACAGTATACGGTGTATATTTGACCGCATTGAGGGAGTTCAACGGCGATTTATAAAACATTTGAAACATAGGTTTCGTTGTCCACATGAACACTACACCATTTTATGCCGACGTTTTGGCCTACTCAGCTTGGTGGACAGGAGACTGTGCGCGGGTATCGTCTTTGTTGCCAAGCTGTTTCGCGGTCTGTACGACTCACCCTACATTTTACAGGGTATTAGCGTCAACGCCTGTACTCGCCACCTCCGCCGCCGCGACTTTTTCAGTGTCCCGATTGCGAGGACGAACTATATGAAAAACTCGCCTTTGGTCCGACTGGCGAGTTCATGCAATAACGCGGTCAATATTACCACTAGTATTTTAATTTTGATTTTTTTGGAAATGTATTATTTAGAAGTGTTTTGTACCTTGAGAATTTATTATTTTTTTTTTTTGATGTATTTGGGATCTGATTTTATTGGGGTTTCCCGTTATCGGTCCATGTAAATAAATAAATAAATAAATAAATAAAAATCATACCGAAGATTCTCTCACATGCAGCGTTGGAATGAGGGAATGAAAGAATAGTGAGCACACATTTAGAAACATTCCTAGAAAGAAACTCCAAACATTCCTAGAAATTGTGGTAATGATTTTTGTTTATGCCTGGACAACAGAGTGACATCACAAGACATCACGAGAATCAAGTGCGCATAAATTTACGTCTTCTAAGAAGTTATTATTAATCCAAAGATCGCCTTTACGAGGATCTTCATTTTCGGGGAAATATTTGTTAAAATTTTCTGCTAGTGCCCTTAAATGTTCAGTTACTATGAGCAATATGCCTTTCTGATCGACATCGGCAGCAATAAAAAAGTCTTCCAATAGTGGCAACATATTTAGCTCTTTCCCTTCCACGCGAAGATCCCATAGAATTAATTTCTTTTTGAACGTATAGTTAATTCGAGTTGGAAGTTTTTATTAAACAATAATAAATTAACTATGTTTACAAATATTGTGTACACTCAATTATATTTCGGCAAACCACCAAAGTTTACTTTTTATTATTTTGTTTTTGTTGCTAGCCAACCACCGAACTTGTGGTAATGCGATTTGAAGCGCCACATCAGCCCCCTACAGAGATAGAAGATCAGAGATGAGGATGCTGAAAGCGTACACGACGACGTAACAATTTGGACGAACGGAGGAAAATTTCTTGACTCAAAATCTAGATCTTTTAAAAAATAAGTGGGCTTGACTCGATCAAGGCTGACGCAACGTTGGGTTCCATTGACGAGGAGTGTAACATTTTTTTCGCTCCGACTAATTACTAGCTAGAAACGGGCCAGTATAAGGTGGTTGCAAAGGTCTTCTTACTGCGTCGTCACGTAGATAAACGTATTTACAAGAAATCAAATCTTGAAAAACAAAACATTTTGTTGAAGAATGGTTGGAACCAGAGACGGGACGAAGATCATTCATGCACTGTCATAGCCGGGAGACAAAATTTGACGGGTCATCGTACGGGTCAATCTGTTAATATCTGTTGCAATGATACACAGCGCCGTCTAGCGATAACGGCGAAATCTATTCGAATAATTTTTATGCAGCACATTATTAGGCAATAAACGAACGCTCTTTTAAACTGTTTTAAAAGAGTTAAACATGTTTGACGTTTCCCCACCACTATATTTTATAAGATAGAGCAAAATAGTTTTAACAAAAAAAAGTCACAAATTTTCTACTTTTTACGATGGTAATAATCCTGCACAAATAAGAATATAACCATGAAAACGCAGTTGAATATAATTTACGTAAGATTTTTCTTTCGCATTGAAATTTATTCAATAAGATTGAAATACAGAATTCAAAGGGGATGTTTGTAATAAAAGCATTGTTTAAAGGTGAAGAGTTACAAATCGGTCATAGTAGATTACCTTTTTGAAAGAAACGACCCACAGAAACTCATCTTTTATTGAATATGTTTAGGGAGTAAATATCAAAGTTAGTTGATAACTCACTATCATTTTTCTACGTATATGTATGTTTTATTAGATAATTAGATATAATTAATATAAAATAGTAAGTAAATACAAAAAGCTAAATTTGTTAGATTTAATCAAATGTAAGTTTCTTTAAATTAAAAAATGGAATTTTAATTTAAGACAATTTAATAGAAGAAGTTGTTGGTGCTATAATTTGATTGCTTGACAAAATTATAATTGTATTTTATTGGGATTTAACAGTGTACTTCGACACTGTTAGTTTTTTTGCTTGTCCCAGGTGTACGATTGCCGAGCCGGTTGGTCGACCCGCCAACATACAGTGTCGGTCAATTCCAGCCGCCGCATCAGTTTTGTGCGAGTGCGAGAGAGAACGTTTGAAACACATCCCCACCAATGCAGGCACCGCGCTAGCACGGCCTCGTGGTTGGTTCATGTCGCTTGGTGGGGGCATGCAGTGACCGCCTTTATATTGGTTTCTTGCTCTCTCTTATGGGCTATACGGCGTCTGAAACTGGCCGACACTGTATATTTTCACCTTCGTACAGTTCAGTGGTTGGTTTATCAGTTGCGATCATTGTGTTCTCGATAGCGTTGATCGATATAGCATTCTGGGGTATCGTCCTTAATTGATTTGATTGGTGATTTTGGATGGTTTAGAAGGTATTTTTATTCCAAGTATTTTGTTGATCGTTCGTTAGGGATTTCCGCTGGTACGTCATAAGCAAGGCCTGGAATGTTTAGGCAACGAACGCCCCACCACCGGAACAAACTGGTGCGACAGTGGCGTGCTGTTACTGCTCCCGAAATAAACTCGTTGTATGTACGATATATGCGAATTGCTTCGCTCGACCCACAGGCGTAGCACAGGCTCTACGCCTCTGAATATTGAGAACGTAGTGGGGGAAATTCGAGAGTCAGTTGTCTAAAATTTCCGGGCACTGGCATAGTGTAACTATTTTTACATGGTGGGCCAAGAACTCCCCACTTTTCCGGCAATTCGCAGAGGAAAGGGAAGTGTTGCCAACATACTCTGTAAGGAACAAACATAGGACAGTAATATTTTGCCCTTCAGTTGCATGCGTGCGTGCGAATGCGAGATTTTGATTCCTATTTAAAAAATTAAACCATAATCTTGTCTTTCAACTATTCCAAATACTCTACATTGAATAACTTTGTTCAAACCGCAATGCATGGTAGTTTACAAAAGTTGTCGTTGCTACTATGGCCATCTATGACTGCTACTCGAAGCTACATAGGTGACACCATTACAGTATTCTATAATAACTGTAAGAACTTGTATTCTTTAAATTTTTCTTTCTGTACTACTATGGTCAATACGTCTTACAAAACGAGTGCTATATTTATCGTTTATAAATTTAGTAAATGTGACAACTATATTGGTTGGTGGATTCCATTGTTACCAAAGTCAGAAGTAAACACTGAGAACTGAGTCTACTGTGGAACCAAAGTAGAAAAATTCGAAATTCTTATTGCGAAAATTTCAAATGGGAAATATTGTTCTAATTGTAAAGCACCGACCTTCGATTACTATATATTAATAATGTTCTGGTGAAATTTCCAATACTTGACAACACTTTCTGGTGTTTTTCCAACAATTGGCAAAATTGGGCTTTCTTAAACAAGGTAGATAGAGACGGACTGAGTTTTTTAGAAAGAGATCGTTGCGTTCTTGGCCCACCATGTAAAAATAGTTACACTATGGGCACTGGTCATAAGCGACTACCACGCGGTCAGTTTGTTTTTCTTTGCGAATTTTGCGTCTATAGGTTTATTACCTATTTATATGTGTGGCAAATTAGTTATCGTTATTTGTATTTTAATAGCGTTGGTTATTGCTCCATCCCCTTGGGTACGTTCTTCAGGTTTTGTTTTTTTGAGACCTTTTTGTTACATTTCCATCTACGTGGGAATCGGACGTTCCGACCGTCCGTCTAATTGTTTATTATTTTATGTTATTGTGCTTGTATTATTGTTTATCCCTAGAGTTGAGAACACATTAGGAGGGTGTCAGCTCTATCGGTGACAATTAATTGTGTTTATATACAGTACACTGGTTTTTGTTCGATCTACATTGATTGAGATCATATCAGCGCAAAAAGAAGTGATTGGAAGGTATAAGAAGGTTTGCATTATACCTAGGCAGATCTTTAGAAGTATAGGTGTGTACATTCTTTATAAGATTATAAAATACGATGTTGTATGTACTTGACAAAAAAATACAGCAAATAATATTGCGGTTTGATCATTCTTGTAGAAACTGGATGGTGGATGGATGGTGGCTCCTGACTGATAACTGTTATAGCGCTGGAGAAATCAATAGTGCTCAATTCTATTGAACTCTTTCGCGTTTATTTTAGAAAGCCTATTTCAGGGTCCCTTTTCCAGGATCTGCAACGATTTCAAGCAAAGATATTTGTTATTTATTGTCTAGTTACGAATTCCTACCAAAATAAAAGCTAATTAGGGCTCCATACCACAGACAATATTGGTACATACATATTCCAACACTTCTTGAAGTTTTGTGTACTTATCCTACATTATCACAAGACTTATTCGAACAGTAAACAATATTTTTGGAGGGGATCCAGAGGAGTAGTTCCCTGGTGAATTTGGGATAGTATGTGTGAAAGATCTAAAAAAATGCAAATAAGGATAGTAAGGATAATAAGGAATAGTAGCATACCGTATTTTGAAAAACATAACATTTAAGGCATTGCTAGTTTATTTCCTCTTCTGTGCCATGGTGAAACAATGTATGTATTTGCAATTCATCTGCATCTTCAGGTATGTTGGTTTCTTTCTTTTGTAAAATGTTGTTTATTCGACGGCAAAATTAAGAGAGATAAAAATGTGTGTGATATTGTCTCCTGTAGTGCATCTGAGTGTACGCATAGCTCAAAATTAAACGAAACATTTCGTGAGCAAGTGGGGCAATCCTTATACAAAGGAAGAACAGTTTTTATTAACCAGCTTTATGTAACTGATGGCATGTTCCTCCAGCGCTCGAAGAATATGGAAATTCTGTGGAATTTTGGACACAGTGTGACAAATTGAGTCGGTTAGTGTCGATTAGAGGTGTGTAACGCAACAAAATTTGCTGCGCTGACACATTGATACCGGCGCACCGAATTGAGTTGGCGCACGGTATCCACTCAATTGCGCTATAACACAGTCGAGCCTTATCGCTCTGCATTAATTTTTCTCCATGTGGCAGCATTGACTTTTAACCTTGAGTGAAGTTGGAACATCGTCACAAAAATGATGTGGTTAGGTTTGGATATATATTGTGTTTGTTTCTTAACCACCGCATCAGTTATTACGGTAAGTGTTCGGAAATGATCTTTTTGATAAACAATCAATCCTTAGTCAGTGTCGGCTAAGTTGTATTTGTAATTGTATTTGTGTATTTTAGAAAAGAGAGATCTCAAGTCATCAATAAAAACCATCTAAACATTTACAAGTAGCAAGAATAGGATGTGGAACAGCATATAATATATTTATTTGGAAGAAATGTGCCTTGATATTGTGCTGTGCTCCGTAACATGCTATTGGAGGTTATCGATAAAGATGTATCGGCGATGCTGAGAAAATTCATTAACTGATGGATTTTTGTCGCTTTACATTTGTCGAGGTCCAAAATTGAGGAAAACAAATGCAATTAAAGTGACGGGTAGGTTTGTTGATAAACATGCCGCTTGGCTTTTATTTAGCTGCTTGGTACCTACTAATTAAATTCTTTTAACTTTTTGATATCGTTACTATTCTTTACGGACAGACGAACAACCAACCCAAATTGTTTAATAAAACTACAGAAATGCCATCCTAGTCTATCTGCTATAACCGACTTTGGATTTTTGTTTTGAACATATTGTGGGCTATCATGAAATAAATACAAATTTATGTCGTCTACTGTGTTTTATTTAAAGTTATTAGTGAGTAATAACGGTAATATTGAATGAGAGATGAAAAATCAGCAACTTTCTAGCCTGCACCTTCTCCGAGGAGTCTTGAAACCGCAATTATTCACAAAAACCTGGAAAAAATAAATAATATTGTAGTTTTCTAGTATCAAATACTTATTTTTTATTTGTCTTATGAATGAAATCGTACTATGTGATACGAATAACTTACTTTGCTTCTCGCAACACAAAAATCTTGCCGATTATGCATCCTATTCAATTAAGTACATTAAGGCATCCATCACTGCGCTAACTGAGGAGCTCGACTCCTACAATACAGCGTTGTAGTTCCAGTCTCACATGGCAAATTGGTGATTGGCACATGAAAATCAAAACAACTGCGGAAACGTCTCACGGATAGGAATATTATTACGAGTAATTTCATGTCAGTCGTACTGTAACACCAAATTTGTTTTTATATAGTATATGAGTCATGCCATATTCTTTGATAATGCATTCCATAGCCAGCAGAACTTCAAAAACACACGCTGCATCGTCCTAAAATAATGTAACAGTTAAGTTCTACAAATTACATAGATAATGGGATTCAATCCTACTTACGCAGTAAATAGAGAGATTCGTTCACACACAGCATGTAAATTGTTGTAAAAATATCGATAAATAGCTTCCTAACCACAACATTTCTATCATAGGAGCGTCATTGGAGGTTAGTTTTCGGAATTTACCATGCACATAGGCAACCCTATGCACGTAATATAGGCACTTTTGATACGTAATTATGTACACTTTGGCAACCCTGCATCTCACCGTCGAGTCACCGGCGACTCGCCAGTGAGTGCTTTTGACACTTCTAATCGCCACAGAAACGGCGTGAAGGTCGCGCAAAGCCTATTAGCCAATCAAATCGTCTGAATCTTAGGGACTTTAGGCCAAAGCGCACGTATTTACTAGAAATACAGAATACGGTTTCTGGTTTCCCTGCGTGTTCGTCGCCCGGTTGTCGCTGTGTTGGATGCGTTAGATATGCTTGATGCTATATGCTATTTAAGTTGCATTTATTTATACATAATATGTAACTACCCTACAACATTTCTTTTATTTAAATGTATTAAAATAAAATTTATGAGAACGCGTATAGTGCAGGCAGATTCTGATTATGTTAGTGGAAGCCATATGCGCGCAATTACTAAAATCGAAATCAAGTAGGTTCTGATACCGAACCGAACGACGACAGGTCCGATGCCGCGACAGGAAGAGCTGAGGCATTGAGCTGTTACGCCTATAGCGCTAAAGCCATACCACGCACTGCTTCCAATGAGCGAGCGGTCGACGGTATTGAAACTCGCAACTGAAGCACCAACCAACGCTGTGCGAGATACTACGCCGGTGGCGCAATTGAGTTACGAGATTTTATAGGAAAGTGTCAGCGCATGTAACACCGTAGTGTGTTAACTCAATTGCGCGGCGCAGCGCAGTGTTACACATCTCTAGAGTCGATTGGAGACGTTGCACTGTGGGGTATTTGCCTGATTTAGCGGGACAAAAGTCCATTTTGCGAAACCTGTCGCAGGTAAAAAAAAACAACTGGTTTAGCTAGTTGAATTGTTGACGAATACTTGACGACCCTTTTTCCCTTTCCTGCGGTACCTGTAGGGTACATTTATCAGTCCGAATCTGACAGTCTTAAGAGGTTCATGTACTTATTCTTGGCGTTCTAGTGAATAGTGTACGGTACCAAGTGAATATTACATTTTTCATTATGGATTTTGCTAAAGCAGGTAAGTGACATTATATTTTCGTATTTTTCATCAATAACAACAATAATATTTAACTAGTTAGACTTTGTGTATTTTTGGGTCAATTTAACTAAAAAATCGAAGGTTTTTGTTGTACTTCCGGGTCCGTCCGAGTATTTCCCTTGATGTGAATCTACAGATGAAGACTTCACTTTTACAACTGTGAAAACCAAAATCGCGGAATCGCGTGAAAGTGGTTAAATTACACCGATCAAATTATTATAGTCATATACGTGACTTTTTTAAGTTCGTGTTTATTGTTAATATAATTTGTTTATTTCCTTTTAGGACCATCAGGAGTCAAAATAATGACGAAAAAAGAGTTATTTGATATCATGCAACAACAAAATGAACTCAATATAAATGAAAAGTTGGAATTCTTAGAAAATTTTTTGTTGAACTTTGAGCCCTACTCAGAAGAACAGAAAGTAGAAATTAAACATAAATTTTCTCATTTGAAGTTCGAAATGAAACATAGATGGGTAGCAGCACACAAGAAAGAAGAATACTTTTTAAAAAACAATCACGACTGGCTTCAGGGTACGTACGAGTTACCAAGAGTAGCTACGCGACCAGGACGGCCATCAAAGACGTTCGGAGAATCTTGTGAGCGAAGTAAAAGACGTAAAACAGAAAATCTACGTAGTTCTACAGGCTCGGATGAATTAATTTTTGCTACCCAAGTCCAGTTACAAACTGAAGGAAAAAGACAAGTTTCAAAAATATTGAAAGAAATTACTGTTTCTCCTACGCGAGCACATAAATACCAGCAGGCATACACAAAATCCATGCAAGGAGGTAAACCAACACAATTAACACCTATACAAGCATTGGCTATGTTTGTAGAAGCCGAACTTTCCAGAACTCAATATGAGGTCATCAGAGAAACAAATAAACAACTATATCCTTGTTATTCAATTATACAAAGGGCCAAAAGGGAATGCTACCCAGGTAAAGGATACAATGTGACATCTACCTGCGCAGAAATAACATTACAGGAGGTAATAAATCATACCGTTACTCAATTGTTTACATATTTGGAAGAAGTTTTACAAACGTTAAGTGAAGAAGAGGGCAATTCTTTAATGATGATTTATAAGTGGGGTTGTGACGGATCACAGCAGGCACAATTCAAACAAAAGTTTGAGAATGATTCTGATTCCGATGCACATATATTTCTAAGCTCTTTTGTTCCACTTCAATTAATTTGCGATGTAAATGAAAAGCGGATCATCTGGCAGAATCCCATACCATCTTCGCCACGATATTGCCGACCTATCAGGATTAGATTCGTTAAAGAGTCTGTGGACATTACAAATGACGAAATTCAATATATAGAAAACTCAGCAGATCAATTAGAACCAACAACAGTGATATTAGCACAAAGAACATATTTTGTCAAACACACCTTGACGCTTACAATGATTGACGCTAAAGTGTGTAATGCTGCAACTCAGACAAGATCTACGATGAGATGCTATGTATGTGGTGCGATATCAAAGGATTTCAATGATCTATCGAAAATGAAAGAAGTGAATGAAGAATCTCTAAGGTTCGGATTGTCTATTCTGCATGCACGAATTCGCTTTTTCGAAAGTTTACTCCACTTGGCTTATAAACTACCAGTAAAAAAGTGGCAACTACGAGAAGAAAGTGATAAGGACATCGTAAAACAAAGAAAGTCGGAAATCCAAAAAGCATTCAGAGATAAAATGGGGCTCATTGTAGATATACCTAAGCCTGGTTTCGGCAATACGAATGATGGAAACACTAGTAGGCGATTTTTTGCCAGTCCAGATTTGGCATCAGAAATAACAGGCTTAGATTACAACCTGATATATCGCATAAAAGTGATTTTGGAGACAATTTCTAGCGGACATCGGATCCATATCGATAAATTTAAAGAATTCACACTGGACACTGCAAAATTATATGTCGAATTGTATGGTTGGCATCCAATGACGCCGACCATGCACAAAATTTTAGTACATGGAGCAGTTATCGTGCAAACTGCTCTGCTTCCAATAGGGCAATTGTCGGAAGAGGCTCAAGAAGCACGAAATAAGCATTTTCGTGCATACCGGCAAAATTACGCAAGAAAGTCTTCAAGAGAAGCATGCAATCTAGATGTCCTAAATAGACTTCTGTTAACTTCTGATCCTGTTATAACAGGATTGAGACCGATACCTAAAAAACGAAGCAAACCATTTTCGAAAGAAACCATAGACATGCTTCTTCCACCTAAAGACTGCTCTATTCCGGACGAAGAACAGGAATGTGAAGAAGAAGAAGAAGAAAAAGAAGAAGAAGAACATTTTTCATCAGATGAAGAGCCATGGCTACCATCATCTCCGGAATAAATTTTATTACGACTATTATAATATATGTAACTATGTAATGTATAATATGTATATATAAAAAAATAATATAAAACTTCTTCTAAAAAGTAAGAAAAGTCTTTTTGTGATATTGAAACTCTTAATAACGGCAAATAAGTACATCCAGAGTCGATTAAACATCAAAAATAATTTTGTCCCGCTAAATCAGGCAAATACCCCACTGTGCGTTGTTTCACGAGTATTTTTATATAGTGGGGCAAAGCGGTAGGGATGGACCGGATATCCGGCCTGGCCGAATAGTCCGGCCGATCCGGCCCCTCGCCCTGATATTCGGTCCGGCCGGGTTGTGATTTAAGTATCCGGCCGATCCGGCCGTATATTTGTGGATAGTGATGGTAATAAAAGAAGTAAATTTAAAAGTAAATTTTTCGTAATATTTCAGATTTTTTTTTCAGAGTCGGTTGAATTTTATTACTTGCACTTGGCTTTTCAATACACATTTTGTACATGTCTGGGTGTCTTTGTCTCAAGTGGTTAAGTAACGGAGATGTTGAAGCGGCTTTTCCTTTTCCACCGCGTGAAATGTTTTGATTGCATATTTCGCAACAAGATGACGATTCATCCTTAATGATGACTTTAAAATAGTTCCAAACAATACTTTTTGACATTCTTCTATTGCGCACTTAAATACGTTTACTATAAACCGCTCAGAAGTTTCAAGTTTTGTGAGTGCTCGACGCGTGTTCAGACATGGTTCAGACGCAGGTCTAGAATCTAGATTCTATATGTCTGGTCAAGAGGCGGTGCTAGGAGTGTCGAGTAACAAACTTCGCAGCGAGAGGCGGTAAAGATTTGGTCGGATAATTCGGTATCCGGTTATCCGGCCGATGTCTTTCCGGTTCACCTCTAAGCGGTGCCATGATCCTCCTCACAATTTGTCCCCAGTGAATGTGTCCCTGTGATTTTATTTACTAGCAATGCCTTAAAATAATTTTTGTGCAACGGTGTAGGGTTGATGTTTCTAACGCCATGTTGCCGAATGCGCCCAAATTCTTGATTAACGTTTCTCGTAGGAATTTTGTCATATCCCATGGAAGTAAGCGCCTTTTTAATTATTTCAAATCCCTTGAGTGTTTGGATGACGCTGTTAATGACGGGAGGTGTTTCCTTGTCGGAGGGCTTTCTTTTCAGGAGATTCATTGTTGTCAGCATTTGTACCGCTTTTCTCCAAATATGGAATGGTCAGAATCAACCATTACTGGACCTCTTAATGTTTTACCGGTCTTGACCATTACCATTCCTCCATTCATGTTGTCAAAAATTCCGTCCATTGCGGCAAGAAAATCCGCAGTATCTTGGTCATCGGGTGGTAGGTATCTCTACGCCGTTATTGGTCATTTCAGGTTGCATCTCGCCACTAAAAACTTGAGTGCATGTAGAAACTTTCAGCTTTTTTACCTTGGTCGATACTACATGAAAATCAGTAAGTTTCAGCATGACCTTTAAGCTTCCCATTCTGTCTACACGATACGCATCTTCTATGTGCAACCACTGAGCCAGGATGGCAACCTTTTGTTTGCCATCCTGGCAGAACTTCTTAGTAAGGGGATTATTGCGAATGCATTTACGTAGATGGTGAGGATCAAATACAGGCACTATTGTATTGTCGTCACTAACAATTATGTCATCTACAGGAACCAGTCCACTCCTTAAAGCATTCGCCTTAGTCTCCTTAATAAGATCTTTAATAGCCCTCGAATTAGTAGCTCCTTGGTCACGTACAAAAGCTACTACCATTAAACCAATCGTGTGGGCACGCATTACAATTGTCTTATACGCACGGACAATATCAATTGGCGTTGCAAAAACTATATGCAACTGGCTGCGTCCATTTTTTATAAATTCCCCTCAACATAAAAACTTGGACACGGCCCGCTACGCGCATGGGGCGATTCTCTCCATTGTCAACAAATCCTTTGACAAAGTTTTGGTGGCAACAATAATCTAAATGCGGCTGAAGTGACATCTCGTCAAAAGCCAGCACACACAACTTTTCTTTGGGAGTTAAAAATTTTACAGCTGTGCCAGATGGTTAAAGAAATTGTGCAGGATGCCAGGCTTAACCGGAATTTTATTTAATAGGCTTCGCAAAGATTTCTCGGATGGTAATGAAAAAAGCACAGATACTTATATCACCGCGAACTTTGCTTGTACAAAGACAAAGCAAGAAGTTTGTTTGTCATTGTTGCTGTACCGTCTTCCCTGCTTTTTTTGGTTGCGCGTTCTTCGCTGGCTAGATCCAACCTTTCTTTGAGGCTAATATGATTTTGCTTTGCGTATTTCATTCGGCGTTTCAAAATATTAATTTTTCGTATAGACGGGACTGAAAATAGCACACATAGATTCCTGTAGGTGCGGTCTGTTTATTTAAACACTTACTAGTTGCTCTGGGTCTGGATTTTATGGGAATTAAAGGTTGGAGGGGCGGCTGGTTATGGGCATTTGGAAGTACAGAAACGTTCAGAACATTATAACTAATTGTTGGTAAGATGCGATAAAATTATATTGAACACAATGAGTCCACTAATTTGAGGTTATCGATATTAGGACATATCGACATTCTTACTGGTATTCTAGAGAATAGGATTTGTGATGGATTGGGCGATATCAAATTGGTTCAAGATGTCATATATATGTCATAGGAAAAAGGTTATTTTAGATAAAAGGCTTTTGCCTGGGTAATTAGATATTGACTCTTTATATGTATTTTTAAAGCTATTTGTCTAGACAAATGTATTTGCCATGACCGTTGCAAATAGCATTTTGTTTTCAATCGTCTCTGTAATATCGTATTCTAACATCATTTATTACTAAATTTAAAACAAGACTTTTTGGTTAGGAATGTTTAGTTTCCCTTTTACAACAAAACAGACAAAGTTGTGCTAGACTGTGGCTAGACGCTATACTGGAAAAACGTTAGATAAAATGTGTTTACGTGTCAAGTATAAAGACGTAAAAAGCATATAAAAAACCTATATTAAAAAATAAAAGAAACTAAAAATAAATAGTTACTCTTATTGCAATTATTGTTTGACTGACATTAAAAGATAAATACAAAATATCACAACGTGAAAAAGAAAAAAAAGCAATAGTATAATATGTAATACAATATCTTCAACTTGCATCAAGGCAAAAACTTAAAAACTAAAAATAAATAGTTATTTATTTTTGTAATCCTTGCTTGACTGACTATTAAAAAATAAATAAATAAAAACTTCACAACGTAAAAAAATAATAAACCTAATAAACAAAACAATATTCTTAAACTTGCATCAACACAGATGTTTTTAAACTAAAAATAAATAGTCCCCATATCATGTACGGTAGGTATAGGAGAAAAAAATATAGGATTTTACAAAATACCGTAAGTCTGCTGGTCACAGGCTCTTAGACTATAAGTAAATAGTAAATTATTTATTTTTGCAAGGATTGCTAGCATGACACCTGCTGTTGCAAATGTGTCCTGATTTGAAACATGTGCATGTTTTAGTATTGCACAGAGTTTTTGATGACTGGCACTGGCACTTTGACACACCTTGTCCAGAAAATAGTGATTGAGTAGTGCACGCTTCTCTTAAAGATATCGTGGCCTCTCGTGAAATCTCAACGGGATCAAAACTTATTGATGACACAGGTGTTAAGTCGCTTCTAATGAACCAGTTTTTTAAAACCCCGGATTTAGTCCCCACCTTGTAACAATTGTTTTTTTTTTCTATGATCACATCCTCTATATTCCTGTGATCTAATGGCCCACGATCAAATTTCGAAATGGCGATCATAACTTATTTCCTATTTCTAATTCTGAAAAAATTGCACTACTTTGGTTGGCCTGACTTTCGTAAGATTTTTCTCGGCTAACCTTAATGTTGTCTTCATGAACGCAGTGGTTGCAAGTTATCTGCTGTGCTAAACTTTGGTCATTACAAACAACTCTACATAAGATATGAACTGTTTTATTGCATTTCCAGCAAGAATGTGCATCGAACTCTTCATTTTCGCAAACACAACACAGTGTCACAGTGACCTTTAATAAATTGCCTTCTATTATAATAGGTGCATTTTCTATGTTGATTTCTTCAGTCCAGCCTTCAATGTCATCAACAACCTGTACTGCAGCATCACCCAACGTGTCCCCAGTTTTCTTTATGTCATCTAAATCCTCTTCTGTAAAGACTTTGTCGATCAAATCAGCCGGTAGATTTGTTGATCTTAAACCTACTTTTGGATCAGCTCCATACACACTTCTATATGGTAATCGTCCAATAATACGATGGTACGAAGAATTTTTTTGCCATTGCACGAAGTAGCAGCCCACCGACCAGTTTGCGATTTTATTTTCCTGCATCCACATTCTTAACATCTGCTCAACATCCTGATTGGATCGTTCAACGGAGCCCTGACGTTGAGGATGCCGAGGTCGTCCATGCACAATCTTGCATGCTGGCCATAATGCAACTAGCTCTTTTACTACTTTGGCAGTGAATTCCCGGCCATTATCACTTGACTATCAAATGACAGGGGACCTTGTTCAAGAAAAATTTTGAATAGTTCCGTAACCACTGCAATAGCCCTTTTACACTTTAAAGGTCTTAAATATAAGAACTTTCAAAAAAGCATTACCAGAAGAACTCATTAAAAACGTGCACCTGCAATTGTAATGTCATACTTACGGTTTTCCATCGTTGACAAGTATATACTGGTTGTTTGGTGTTTACCTGTCAAAAGCAATGAAGAAATACTTGTTTTGGAGTTGCAAGTGATTATATTTATTCGTCGGAGTAGTCTGAGTAATCACAGTCAGACTCATCCGATGATCCTGTATTTACGGTTAACGAAAACTTCTCTTCTGAGGCATTTACAGCGAACTCGTTATGAAGGAGCTCCACTTCATATCTGCACCACTTGCTGGCATATTTTTTCCACTGTTCACAGGTGGGTTCATCTAGTATGCAAAATCTTTCAACAGTGAGCCTTTCCACATCTTCTAATTTGAATGTTGTATTGTGTTGTGCGAACCAATTTTTTACTGAAGCCCATACCTTCTCTATGGGATTTAAATCTGGATGGTACGATGGTAACTTCAACACCCTGTGGCCGTGCTTCTCCAACAATGAATACAATACATACGTCCCATGTTGGCTCTTATGACTTTTTATAATGTCATATAAATCAACTTCCAAGGAGCCTTCGGTGTACGATATACTATGTTCCTTGAGCCAGGTTTCCGTATCACTCTTTTTTGGCAGAGAAGTTTTATATACACCTTCTTTGATATTGTGATAACTTGCGTTATCTAATACCAACACAGATCTTGGAGGTAAGTTTGCTATTAGTTCGTGTTCCGTCCACCTCATAAAATTTACATGATTCATTTCATCATGGTAGTCACCAGTTTTTGAACCTATAATGAAATGTAATCTTTATACAATGTACTTAGAGTGATTAATTAACATACCTGACCGAAACACGAGTAGGGCATTAGGTATGACGCCACCCTCACCACCTGCATGGACAATTATGAGGCGTCTGCCTTTCCTGACTGGCTTTTTCATACCCTCCCTTGGTTGTGTTGTATCAACCCAGTGAAAGGAAGATGTATGGTTGGAATGAATGTATGTCTCATCTGTGTAGATTACATTCCAGTTATCTCTTCTATACATGATTATTTTCCTCAGAAACTCCACACGGAGTGCTCGAATTCTTGGCGTCTCTACAAGAGCTGCGCGATTGTTCATAGTTTTTTTCATCTGCAAATGTCCAAATATTGTAGTACGGTATCGAATGATATTGATATTGTTAGAATGGGACAATCGGAAAGATTCACATATGATGCATTGTAAGGAAAAATCAGGAACATAATAATAATTAGGTGTGCCGTCTGATGACAGCCGAGCATATTGTCAAAAACATTGAAATAGTAACTGTTAATGCAATATGAGTGTGGAGCATATGCAGACATATACATTCTTCATAAAGTTGGTGTGCATCTGTGCGTGATGTGTAAATTATTCACCATTTGCCGAATAAGTGCAGTTTCTCCTTATTAAAGGATTTGCTGGCATGGCGACCTCTCCCAGATGATTCCCAGGAGGGTCCCGAAACAGATGTTTCTCCAACTGGATCCTTTTCCTTCCTTGCAGATGCGTTTATAAGTTGAAGGTGAAATGCCTACAGTAAGGCACATAGTATTATCGCTATACAGTGTCGGCCAGTTCAAACCGCCGTATACGATATACGAGAAAGCGAGAACGGAATACAAAGGCGGTCATTGCGTGCCCCCACCAAGCAACGTACCACCATCAAGCGGCGCTGTGACTCTACGTTCTTAATTATTATGTCCGATATGAAACTTATGTCTTTAACTTTAATTCTATTATTGCATTTTGAGTCATTAAAATCCTTTGGGGACCCTACAAAGCAGTTATTCTGAATAAACAGATAAATAAAAATAATAAGTTATTTTTTATTTTCAATTTATCTCCTCCTTTACCTTCGCAGTACCCTAATCTGTCGTACTTCTGGCGTTATACTTCCAAGAGCATCAACAATTGTGGCACGCAATTCATCTAAATTTTGAGCCCTTTAATGTGCTTGACCATAAATTCTCGACTTCAAATAGCACAAAAAAAAATCGTTTGGTGATAAGTCCGGTGATCTTGCTGACCATTTGATCTCAGAGGTAGATGAAATACATCCATCTGGAAATGTTGCTACTAGAAATTCACGGATTGGTCGTGAATTGTGAGCTGGACACCCGTCCTGTTGAACCGAAACTTCCTCAAAATTTGGCCTGACAGTTTGAACAGCAGGAACAATCTACAATTGTAGCAGCTCTTGGTACTTAGCCCCATTTAAATTTCCATCGATAAAATAATGTCCTATTATGTCGTTACCTAATATTCCCACCATTTCAGTGGACGAATATCGGGTAACTGAACTATTGTGAATGCCATGAAGTGAAAAACTAGACTCGTCAGAAAATAATATATTACATATAAAATTTTCCTCAGTTTCAATTTTTTTACGCATGGTCTCACAGAATAACATTCTTATTATTTTACCATCAGGAAATATATCTTGAGTGGGAGATTACCTTCTTTCTGGATTCTGGAGTCGGAGGGAAGGCAAGCGCAGGCCCGCAGCACTTAGGCCTCAGCAGACCCCTTGTACAAACTTCCCTTTGGCAGCTGGCTTAGCCGTCCAGCCAACCCAATTTTTTGGTGAAGGCCAGGACTTGGCCAGGCCTAGCCGCCTTGATTCCATGCGTTCCAGCCTCAATATCTCCAAATGTGATATCTTGGAGGGCTTCGCACTCATATAAAATGTGTTCAAAAGTTTTCTCCTCTTCCTCGCAGGCTCTAAAGGTGTATGCTTCGTTGAGTCCTATAGTGTACATGTTTTTACGCAATTGGCTATGTCCGGTTAGTAGTTTTACCACTAGTCGCAGGTCTTTCCGTGCCAACCTCATGTATAGTGTTGTATTCCTCGGAATTATGAGGATAATCTGCGGAATTGTGTCTCTATTAACTGGGTTTTGTCTTCTGACACCAGGGCAGCTTTATGAGTGAAAGCTCCGTAACACTATATTTTTTATGATTAATCCTTGAATAACACTTACTTAACACTTGTTGCACGACGCGATAATCACTTATTTTATTAAAAGTCGAAAGTTTCAATATAATAGTTTTATTATAACGATGATTGTACAATGAGTGGACGTCTACAATGTGGCCGAAGAAATGGAACTGTGGGTGCAAGATTAGAGTTTTCTGTTTATACCTGAAGGATGCTGACGAAGGGTCTCTAATGTAAACAACCAGATGGAACAAAGAGGGTACTGTTACATGGGGGGTCCAACAATAGAGGTGTTCTTCTACCTTGTCAGCCACCGTTCTGCTTTGTTGTGCCGGTTCCCTTATCGGTCCCCCGCCGCACAACACACTTTCACCGCTCAAATTGTCGTTTGCACACTTAATCGCCGTGATACTCAGCAGCACTGAAAATCACGTGCGGTCACTTCGCTAACTGGACAAAAAATCCGAGAGATACCTTGTACGTATTGTATTGTGCGTGAGAATGTTCCTGACTGTCCTCGCTGGCATGTCCAAATTTTCAGCGAGTTTGGTAGACGAACATGGCTTACTAGTTTCCGCCAAACCACAAACATTTGTTTCTCGGGCCATTCATTCGTCAGACGTTACTGGTGGTTCAGCGGGCTTGTTGCATTTTTTGCACATTGTTACGCACCCGTGGTCTTAAATTTATTAAAAATTCTCTGAACGGTCCTTATATCAGGAACTGGTCGATCGGGAAATTGAAAAATAAAGTGACCTATAGCCGCCTGCCCACCTTCACTTAAATACCAGCAGATGAACAGCACTCTTTCTGCAGTCGTGTAACACAACCATTACTTTTAATTATCCATTTATCAGACACTGCTTTATAACTTACCACGTAAAGGATGAATTAGTTCTGCGAGCTGAGTGGAGAGCAGTTGCAGTGCGGTGCACCATAGTGTCAGTAGTTTTACATGGTGGGTCAAGAACGGTATTCACCCACTGTGTACAATTTTCAGGAATGTCATTCTGACTTCCTAGGAAAGTATACTTTGAAGTTTATGCGCTACATATCCAGCCACATACTCTAGACCCGCTTCCTGAATTAAATCTCCAGTATTAGGACATGTTGATTCGGGTTCCTGTGAAGTCCTGCTAATAAATTCAAACAGGTCAGTATCACTTATTTCTTCATTGGTGTTATTACTGTTCTATTTATCGTCGGTGTGCTGATCTTCTATCAGGTGAAATATTTATAATGTCAGTAAACAACTGTTCTGTCAGCATTATGATGGAGTTTTCTGGATGTTCATATTCATCATATTGTACACTTTGACGCTCTACTGAGTGGTCTTCGTCTAATGTTTTATTATGCCGCGGCGTAGAAGTAAAAACGTTGCTAGTTGATGATGTACTTGGATATGACAATGAGATATTAGATTGGGCGGTAGATGGTCTCGATGAAGTAGACTTAATGTTCAGGACCGATGATGAAGAAGAAGACATGCAAGTTACGTCCAAATCTTCTGTATTTTTATTGATAGAAAAAAAATGGCATGAGAATGCTTACACAGCACATACCAACGAATTCTGTATTTGAAATCGTATGCTGAAGGGTGATCATTAGAGACACCCATACCTCCTATGTGCGGAAAAAAAATTCCAAAATGTCCTGTTGCAACCTCGGTCTCATGCAACTGAAGGGCAAAATATTACTGTCTTATTTTTGTTCCATATAGACTGTGATGGCATCACTTCGCCTTCATGTACGAATTGCCGGAAAAGTGAGTTCTAGGCCCACCATGTAAAACTAGTTACACTATGGCGGTGTAACTTTATTGATTAATGATCATCTAACAATCGTGTGGAGGCCGCCGAATTATATTCAAACATTTTATTGACACGATTTAAATCTTCTAAAATTGGCTTTAGAAAACAAACATAGGCATAGTTAACATCATCACAAAACATTTAATGTAACAAAAGGGCGGTGTAACACTTTTCATCGTTCTGACTCGCAATTAAAAAGTGAGTTTTTAACTCTAACCACTGAGTATAAATTCTCGACACATTTGACTCAATGGACAGCCATTTTGTAGCACATGCACGAGTAATTTTAAACGGATCTTGTCCTTCATTAATGATACAGTATAGCTCTTTGTATGCAAGCTAGTGACATGTTGATCGTGCAAACCAGTCGTAAGTTTCACGAATAAGATATTCCAAATTACGTGGTAGCTGTTTGGTTGACAAATACAGCGAATTAAAATTAAATTTGGATTGTACCGCTTTAATTTTGTATATACACCATTGTTAATACCGGTCACAAGTAACTGACGCATTATCAGTACCAATCCCCTGCAGATTATTTAACTTTAATTTATGCTTGGTCATAATCTGTACAAGACAATTAAGTATACCTTCTGCATCAACATCCGTTCCAAGCAATTCTGCTAGTTCCAAAAACGTAGTAACGATTTTTTTTTGCTGAAATATACAATTGAACAACCCAAATATTTCAACACACAGATATCTGTTGACTCATCGATAACAATGCTGAAGCCATGTTCGCTAATAACACACTCGTTTGAGTCGTCGTTCCCCCAACGTAAAGTAAAAACCAAAGTTGTTGACAATAGGTGGATTTCAAAGGGTATTATTCGGTCCTCAGAAACAAAACGGTTTCTGTACCAATTGACACAACATTTTCGAGAACCTTGGGTATTAGAATACTATAAGAATTATTCGTCGATATTAAAGCGAGTGGTGCTGGCTGCAAAAAGGCAACAGATAGACGGTGTGCTGCGAAGATCGGATGGCGGAGCAACGATTGTATGGCAAATAGTCAAGGACGAACTTGGCCTTGTTCCCGGCGGCCCTGGTCCTGGGCGGTTGGTTGTTGATGGCCGGCCGGTCACGGATAGTTTAGATATATGCAACGCCTTTAACAATTTTTTTCGCATCGGTACGCGCAAGTACATCTTTTAATAATATTCCCGCAGATTCCTTCAGGCAGAACCTTAGGAAAAATAACATTGACTCATAGCAATCATTTTTCTGAACTCCGGTCGACCCTCTCGAGGTAGAGCGGATAATTCGGTCACTCAAGCATACGTCTGCAACGGGTACTGATGGGCTACCAGTTAAAGTATTAAAGCACAGTGCAAAATGTCTAAGTACTCCGATAGCGCACCTAATAAATAAGTCTTTTGAGAACGGCATATACCCAAGTTTCCTCAAAATTTCAAAAATATTGCCTATACACAAAAAATCGGATAAGGATCTAGCCAAATTATAGACCGATTTCAATCCTTCCGGCTTTATCGAAAATTTTTGAAACAGCTATTAAAACGAGAATAACTTCATACTTCAACAGCAACAATTTCTTTTCAACATCGCAACACGGATTTCGGGAGGGTCTGTCCACTCACACGGCTCTATCTTGCATATTTAGTAATATATATAAAAATTTAAACAACGGAAAATTGGTCGCGGCGCTTAATTTTGATTTGTCAAAAGCATTTGATCTCGTTGACCACGACATTTTGATCGAGAAACTCCATTACTACGGTATACGAGGTAGCACACTCCAGCTTTTGAAATCTTACCTGAGCGATAGAACTCAGCTGATGGAAATCGAGGACCCTCGGAGTGGCGGCGGAGTCAGATCTGAGACTCTTTCGGTTGATTGCGGGGTGCCACAGGGTTCCATTCTTGGTCCCCTGTTATTCATTATTTTTATTAATGACATTCAGTCTAATGTAAATGCCCCTCTCACTATATATGCAGATGACACAAATGCAAGCGTAACCGCAGACACCGAAGCACTGGTAAGAGAAAACGAGAAAATTGTTGAACAATTAGTATCATGGTTTCAGTATAATAAACTATCAATTAACATCGATACAACGAGCGTCATCGTTTTTCCGGGACCGGCTGGCACAAGCGTACAGTTGCGGTGCCAGGGAGTCACCATTGACTCGGTGTCCGTGGTTGGTCTTCTTGGTGTTGACATTGACGATCGGTTGTCCTGGGGGGAGAATGTCAAAAGAAAACTAAATCGAGCCGTGTTTGCCCTTGGTCGCCTGAAGCTCCTTTGCAGTCGTGATGTTCTTCTGTCTGTGTACTTTGCATACTTTGACTCTGTGGCGCGATATGGTTTGCTTTTCTGGGGCAACGATGAGTCTATGCACCAGGTATTAATTTTACAGAAGCGAGCAATTAAAAAGATACTTGGACTCGGGGCTCGGGACTCATGTCGGGACCACTTTCGGAGGCATGGTATACCGACAGTCGTTGACGCGTACATATATTTGGCCTCATGTTACATGTTTTTTTATATATCCACGCAAAACAAAATTGAATTCCATGTCGCGGATTGCGCGGTGCCCTTTGGTACGGCTGGTGCGGCTGTTAGGTCGTCCCCTGGCATCGGCTCCCGGACAATGGAGAACATGTGGAGAGAGAAACACATTAGCAGTATCAAAAAGCCATAAAAAGACAATACAACTCACTTTTTTCTCCGGACCCTGTGTCATCATCAAAAGGCCGATCGCAAAATCTCTCGTCCATGTCGCTCGTGCCTCGAATTGTTCCTCTCGGTGCATGCGTCTTATGTGACCAGTACGTCTACTTAGTACGTCCCTAGGTCAGTCACCCAATTTAGGAACGTAAATCAGCTCTCCTAGCTTCATTACTGCTTCCTTTTGAACCAAAGCTGATTTCTCCTCAGCATTACGTCGGTTTCATAATAATCGTCGCGAGCCCACAGGTATTTGCCGTCTGTGCCGCTCGACACACGCTTTCTGTAGCGTCGTGTCATCTCTTGTCGATGCTGTAGCCCAGCGCAACTTTGCTTACTGGCGCTACTTCTTGGAATGCAGCTTTCTGCTACTGCCATTCCACCTTAAATTCGTCGAAGCTATGCCATGCAGGGTGGACAATCTTGGTTTGTTCTGGATAAGCGAACATCTCGTACTCGTCGATCAAAACAGTTTTCTTCCTTTGATAAGATTGGACAACGGACTTTCCTCAGACATCTTGCGACTTCGTGGCCGGATACTCTTTCTTGAAAATTTCCATTTTTTCTGCTGTAAATACAAACAAACAAATGATCTTGCAATTTCCCTTAATATAAACCCCCTATTATTACAAAAAAACTAATTGCAAGAACAATCCCATTAATACTAAAGTTAATATTTAAATTACTTACTGTGCTTTGTTCCATGTGCGTTACCGCGTGTGCATCTCCCCTGCCATTCATAATACAAACTAATTGGTTCTACTTTATAATAATTATTTCTGTCCGTTCTCTCTCATATTTCAATACACTTTTTTTTCTATTTATTGTATTCTACACAACACACTCAATGTTACCCTCTTTTCACTTTAAGTACCTTACCCTGACCACAGAAAAAAGGTTTACGGTCGACTTCACTTCGTCACAAAGGGCAGGTACCTATATTTCCAGCTTTTGTGTTTCTGCTCATTATAGGCCTTTTATCTGTATATTATCTAACGCATTATTAATATTTATGCCCAAAACATCCTTTCTACTATTAAACGTAATATATACATAATTTCGTTATGATATCAATATTTCTGTCACATTCAATCAATCCAAATTAAATCTAGCTCAACCGCCCTCGATCAGTTCAAAAGATAACCAAAGAAATGTACTTCTACAGAACATTTTTCTCCTCACAAAGCATCTTTCTAATCAAGATCTATATCACAAATTTATTGATTATAGCTGCCACCAATGACAAAGTCTCGATCAAATTCGTACAGTCATAGATATTGTTCTGACATTCTCCACAAAATGTCCTACATAAACATTGCAACAAATATTGCATAGGGTGTGCAATTTCAAAACCCTTATTCGCATAATCACCTGATGCCCATGTCTTTTCCAAAAAACCTACTTTGTTTCTTCGTTGAAACCACAGATAATGCTACAGAGTATCTATCTACCTTTTACTTGCTGATTTGCGTTTTTACAGACATACCTCTAATATGTCTAACCATTCTAAGGAGCAACTGTCTTCCTAACATAACCCAATCGTCGACTTTACTGTACGTGTACGAATCTAAATTTAGCTAGTTACACAATCAAATGGTATTTGATTGATTCCCTTTACTGATGCTATCCCTAACTTTATTCATATATAAAAAACTTAGTAAACGACTTATCTACAAGAACATATCCTAAAACTTAGTAAAATCTTTGTCTAAAATGAATCTATGTAAAGTTCTGCAAAAGTACTACACCGATAGTAACCATTGTTATAAATGGAAGTACTAATCAAGTACTAATCCGCTGGACACCATGTAATAGGTTTTGCAAAAGTACGAATCAAATATCCCACCGTGCTGCCACCATGTAATAGGTTGGGACGGTGTGGTCTATTGTATACAAATTGATAAAGTAATAACCAACGAGACATTTCCCAGGTTTGTTCCCCTTCATCTAAAAACACGCCATCAAACTCTTGCGGACCATAGGCTACCATCGCTCTAAGGCATTTTCTATACTGGATTTTAGAGATTGCTTCATCTTTTGCCTTTCAATTTCACGTTCTTCATAAAGTTCAAAATCATGCCTAGGTTTACCGCTTCGCTGCTCATGATGCATATCATCTGTCTGTTCAGGACATTTCTTCGGCTGTTGTTCACGCCTACTTCTTTGCTGATCACTAATCTCCACAGTGATATCTCCTTCTGCATCTGAGGAACTGCTACTCTGAGCTGACACATCCACGTCCATACCCATATCGTCATCATCAGTTTCATCTTCTCCGACATACTCCAAACCTGCAATGTCACAGTCCCATCCTTCGACCTCAACACTGGTATCAACTTGAAATACTATATTTCGTGGAGGTTTTGGCACTGATGTTTTAGGCATCCTAAAATTATATTCCTTCTATTCACAGAAATCTTCAAAATTTCCTGGATATTCACCGAATGCCTCTTTAAATAATAATAATAATAATGCTCTTTATTTCGCCGAGTAGAAGAGTACAGGGAAAACGTCAACATAATATAGTAATAAAATACTTCATTTCATTTAATATTTCTTAAATATTTGGTGGCTTCGTTCATGTCGTAGAGTGGTTCTTCCGTTAGTGCATTTCGAATATCGTTTTTGAACTTTTTCCACGGTTTGTCTGTCCATCTTGTAGGTAAGTGGTTTAGCCGGTGGAAATGTTGATGCTGATTGGTCGTTGTTTCGATTCTGTGGAACGGGATGTTGATGTTGCCTGTATTGCGCAGTTTTCTTGATGTAACTTCTTCTCTGATCGGCAGACTGTGTGCATCTCTCGCTTTGCGCGCAGCAGCAGCTGGTAGGTATAGGCTGATGGTAGGTCATAATTCTCAGGCGTTTAAAAAGAGGTTTGCAGTGGGTGGTCTGGCAGACTTGTAGAATCGCCCTGACTGCTGTTTTTTTTTTTTTGCTGGACAAATATCTTCCTTGCGTTAGGCGATGCTCCCCATAGTTCCAATCCATAACTCAGCCTTGAATGGAATAGAGCATGGTAGCATATAAGGGCGGCCTCCTGGCCGACAATTTGTCGCACTCTTCTTATAGCGTAAATTGCTTTGGAAAGGGATGTGGTCAGTGCTTCGATATGGCTGCCCAAGTGATTCGTGTGTCAATCGTGAGTCCTAACAGCTTTGTGGATGATTTTTCCAAGCCGGTTATATTGCGTTTGATAGTGAAGCTGACTGTTGCTGTCTTATTTTCGTTCAACTTTAAGCCATTGGCATCAAACCATGACTTGGCTTCTGTCATCATTTGTTCACATTTTGTGCTTAGAGAGTCCGTCGGTTGGTCGCTGGCAAACAGGGTGGTGTCGTCCGCAAACAGCACCACTTCTCCTGAGATGTGTTCTGGTAGATCATTTATGAACAAGCAGAAGAGCAAAGGGGCCATCAGGGATCCCTGTGGTACCCCATTTTCAACTGTCTGTAGTGTGCTAAGGTGTCCTCCGCTGTACACTCTTTGTTTTCGATTTTGCAGGTATGATCGAAATAGTTCCAGTGGCCTAATACCAATGTTCTCCATCCTCTCAAGAAGTCGGCCATAATGGATACAGTCAAAGGCCTTGGATAGGTCGCACATGATTGCTTGATCTCTTCTCCTCTTACCATAGCCTCCCACACATAGTTCATGAGGGATCTTACAGCATCTATTTGACTCATCAATACCTTTTTGAAAATAGGTAAAATACTTAAGCTTCATAATATTGCGGTCATTGTCATCTACGTATTCGTAGAACGAAAGAAAATCAGGACTATTGATGTCAATTAGATCTATTTCGATCTTTAAAAACTGCATGTTTGCAGATTTTACAACTTATAGTAGTAGGATGACTGGGTAGAGTTTAAAACTCGGTAAGACATTTAAAAAGTTTCGAAAAACCTTTCAGATCGAGTGTACAAGAATCATTGAAACTCTTGACATAATGAAAATAGTTGGAGAGAAAACGGATGACAGAGACACAATTAAACCATAAAAATTACCTAAACTGTTATTGGCAAATTTACATCAGCAGAGATGGCATCACGGGCACACACAGAAACAAAACACAAGGGCCTAACGCCCAAATAAATTGAACTGCCTCGTTCGACTCCTAAATTACGACTTCGACTGATATTTCAAATATACTTATAACTTATAACTGAAAGCTTCTCCCACCACATACAGAACCAAAGTTCGTTATTTTAGCAAAAAGGTTACATCCGCCCTCCGACCACACAGAGTTCCACAAACTTCTCTATTCAGAATTCAAAAGCTCTATTCATACTACATTCTTGCGAGCAGGTCAAAACGTTTCTTGAACAAATAACTACCCTTGATCCATCTGTTTATTATAAATAAATAAGTTCGTTATTCATATCCGCCGACACTGGCTCAGACCTGACACTTAACTTCTCAGCATCAAAATTAATCATTTTCTTATTAACTTGTTCACTCCTAACTAATTTCAACTGATCATGGGCAAGCTTGCAAAATCGGCCTATTTCTCTTACTCCAACTTTTTCAAACACATATCGATCTTTACTCAAACCTTTGATCATCTTATAAGGTCCTCTAAACTTACAATCCAACTTTGACAACATACGTCCATTACTTTTAGCAAATAAAAAGTCTCCCACCAATGGTTTTATCTTCGACTTTCGAGCATTAAATCTTCCAGTGTCAGCTTCAGCAACTTTACGAATATTTGAATCATGATCAATCTAGATTTATGTAACAGTTTGTTCAGCTCTAATGAACGAATTTTACAACCAAACAATAGTTTAATTGGACGAAGGTTTTATCCTTTGTAATGTTCAACGCTAACTGAATTACGCTTTCTTACTAGGTTTTATTTCCTTCTCCTTCAATAACCGCGAACATGTTTTTTCAGAGTTTGCATTAAGCTAAACCATTAGCTTTACAGGAACCATGTGCAGTGAAATCTAAATCAATGTTATGTTCAGAACAGGATACTCTAAACTCTGAGCTTGTGAAACATTTACCCTAATCGGAGGTTACTGAATTCGGGGCGCCAAATGGATGGGTAAAATTTTGAAAGGATCTTCCCCTGTTAAACTACTAACTTTATACAAAACTACAAATTTGGAGAATTTACCATTAATTAAAAAAATCGAAAACGTATTGTTTCTCATCACTTTTTCGCTTAATTTACCAGTAATCTCTTCATGAACCATATTCCATACAGGGCATCTGTAGGTAGTCCCTTTGCGCGGGATACGAACGACGCGTGCGACCCCCTAACATGGTAGCGTTTGGCCGCGCCGCGGTTTAAGGTTTTAATTACTGATCAAATCTCTTCGGAGATAAAAAAGTAACCTGTTTTTTTTTTTTGAACCTTGTGGACACATTATATGGCTGTTAACTGACACTTCTAAGCTTCTAACATTTAATCAGGACTGATAAAGCAAAACTACTCAAATCAAACAAAACACTTCTCAAAACAATAATATCTAGTAACAATTATTACTAAACAATATCCGTTAATTAAACTAAACAATATGGTTAATTGAAACTTTGAACATATTTACGCTTAATTGAACCGAGGAGTTGATTTAGACAGACACACCTTTTAGGCACAATTTGTGCTTCAACCACACACGTCTGGTCTACATGACGGTACAAAATAGAAGAGGCAGAAACCCTAACAGGCTGTCCTCAGGTCAACTTTTAAGACAAAACGCAAATGGTGTTCCTGAACCAATCACACACAATTTGCTGTTCAAATGTATATTTGGGGTGTATTCTTTCTTCACAACGTTTGGGGTGAAAATTTCCACTATGAATTCCTGGATATCAGATACCCAACCCAACCAAAAACCTTTGACATTCCCGAATGTTCTTACAAATATCTCGCTTAATTTGATCATATCTTAATAAATAAACAATGTTTCCGACCCATTACACATCTTCTTGGACACCAGTCTTCTTTATGTAAGACTTGCAAACTAAACTATTTGGGCAAATTATCGACAAACATTCGAACATTTCTGCTCATTTTGGAAAAATCAATAAAAATTATAGAATTTATCCAGCTTCTTTTCCCAGAATCATTTATCTCAAGACAACTCCCTTTTCCCCAAGCTGCCCCGTTCTGTTCGCCAGGGGTGGACTTGCCCCGTACGTGGCCTGCTAAGTATCATTGGCGCCAACATATTTATTGAATCATGATGTTATCACATGATGTTAACAAAACTCAAGGATATGACATTTCCTCCAACACCGTTAGATCAAACTCTGACGGTTCTGATTTCACTCGGAACCATATTGTACAGGTAGTTTCCGATCTCTCGATGGGTATCGATTAACCGATGACTGAGGTCGATGCTGAACCTCGATCGAGAGAGTGGTTGTTGGTCCTGGAGTGCAAGTCTGAATACACTCACGGGCAGAGCGTGCACGCTCCGGAGCGAGTGCTATTGCCGACCACAGACAGTTTGTGTTGCCGACCGTGTAAAGTGCACACGTTCGACAAATTTGGCAACGTCGCGTCGACCTCTATAGTGATTCCGATTGCCATTACTACATATTTGTTTGGATATGTCTGTATTATCGACAGTTTTTCCGAGAAATAACTTAATTACCTAAGGCAGTGGTTTTCAACCTTTTTACCTTGGCGGACCCCCAAAATCTCCGAACAAATCGCGCGGACCCCCTAAAGGTAAAACTACAAAAAGAACGTGGTGTATGTAGTGAACGTCATTGGGTCCATCGCGGACCCCTTACGATAGCTTTGCGGACCCCCGGGGGTCCACTACCTTAAGAGGCACCGTAATGAAAACAACACTCTTCGAAAGAACTTTCCTTGGTCAAGTTAAAAATGTAAATGCCCTGTCCAAAATATCTAAATTAGTATATTTTAAAATTAGTATATGTAATGAATACCTAATGTGGTATTCTATTTGGCAAAAATCGGGATTTTTAAAACACTGTCTTGTTGACGTTTAACAGAACGATTGTTGAACTTTAACAGAACTAACACCAATCGATTCCCCATTACCTCCACTATAGAAATCTGGAAATACCCGGTCGCAAATCTTAAGGGCTGATTAGTAATTAGTGTTTTTCGATACACGTAAGTTCCCATAAAAGGGGGGCTGGAAGTCAAACACAGACTCTCGCGTAGCACGGCGACGGTCGCTCACCTGTACTACCTCAGCCCTTCAAATTTGCGACCGGGCATTTCCAGATATCAACAGTAAAAAGAATAGGGAATCGAATGGCGTTTATTTTGTTAAAATTGAACAATGGGTCAACGACATACAGACTCTCAAACATCCCGATTTTCCCGATTCACATATTTGAGACCGGGCGTTTCCACTTTTGATTTGTCCAAAGAACGTTCTTTCGAACACTGTTAGTTTCATTGCGGTATCTGTGAAGACAGTGGAGTAATTAGTGTTTTTCGATACACGCTTCGATACACACAAGTTCCCATAAGAGTGGGCTGGGGGCTAACTTCACATAGGTTATGTTGTAGATGGCCGATAGTTTGATCGCCCGACGAGTTTAGCGTCCATGCGCGCCTCGCATAAATGTTTTTGAGGTATGGGTTTTTTTTTAAGTTTTTGGGACAAAAAAATATTTTATGAACAAAATACACACCATTATTTATAATAGGCTATGGACTATTCAGTACCTTAGCTCGTCGCTGTGAAATCAAACCGGCAATCTGCAAAATGCATATTTTTTACCCGAGCCCATTTGGTTCACCTCCAAGCCACCTTATGCATGAATAAAATTTAGGCGAATACTGCTTATTGAAGTATTACTTTGAACATTCGAAAATTGGCTAAAATTTATAAATATTATAAATTCATAAAAAACATGGCTAAAATTACCTTCAGCTTTTGGAGGATACGACCAATACGATCAGACATCAAACCCATTTTCAAACCCTTAACCAAAATTTCTGATTTACTGCCATCCGTTAAAGATAAACTTTCTCCTGTGCTTGTGGTAGTGTTTACATTGGTGAGACAAAGCGCTCTGTGAGCGTTCGGGTTTCAAAACATGAACGTTGTACAAGGCTGCGCCAGATCACCACTTCGGCTCTTGCTGAGCACAGACACAACACGGGTCACAAAATAATTTTTCGACCAAACAAAAATCATCTCCCGGGAATCACATTATTATCCTCGTAGAATCCGTGAAGCGATCGAAATCTTTAAACATTCTTCCAATCTCAATAGAGATGACGGTTAGCATTTGCATTCATAGCTGGAAAGCAGTTTTACGACCACCATAGCCAATCACAGCCCCCAATCGCCCTCCCAACCAATAGTTGTTTGTCTACTGCGCAGGTGCCGGCGCCAGGTACCTATAAATACACCACTCTTCCACACACACGTTCATTCTCTTCGTATCTGTCTTACTGTTACGTCCTCAAGATGCCTCTTGCAACAGAGTGCGAAACGTTGACTACTTTATCGTCGTTGACGCGGTTTTCTCCCGGAAATCTAGAACTTAGTGATTCGGACCGCGGAAGTCTCCAATTTAAATGTGCCTTTAAGTCGTTTATTTTATCTGCACTTAATGGAAGTAGTTCATTATTAAGTGGTTGAAGCTTGGGAAGACCACTCTGTCGTGTTTCTTCTTATTTCTGGATAAATCAATGGTTTTAAACTCGCCCTCAAACAAATGTTCAGAGAATTTGTTGAATACTGCATCCACTTTATATGCAGCCACTTAATTGGTTCGTTTAAGGTGTTACTTTCGCGATGCACATAATAATTGTTTAAACATGATTTAAAATTTAAAAACTGGTTTTGTTCCAGTTCTATAACCTCAATAGGGGGTTTTCTTGGCACAAAACGAATTAGATTTGCCCAATCGCGGGGCAATTCAATGTCAGCAGTAGTATTTTTTTTGTTTTCTCTATTGTCGCATGAATGGTATCTGCTTCCATATGAGTATGCCCAGCCTCAAGAAACTTATGGTTAATGGTTATTTGTTTACCTTTCGTTTCCAATTCAAAAACAGTTTGCAGGAACATTATAGAAATATAAATATTGCGATTTTGGCATCCACATGAGTCGCTGTACATAGTGACTGTGTGTATTCTAAGATTTTGTACGTAATGGCAAATGCAACAAGAAGCGATTTCCTTACCTCCACGGCCAGCAACTGTTTCATTCCATAGGTAGCATATAGAAGAGGATTTGTTTCTATGGTTTGGTAAAATGTAAGGTTGAACGTCCACAATTGACGTTTGTAGAAACCCAGTCCACTTCTAACGTAGGGAGTAAGACCCTTCGCACACGGTGAAACTTTTTTTAGTCGTGTGGGAGACTCAAGTATCCCGCGACTCGGGTAGCGGATAGACGAAGTTTCCGAGGATACTTTTTATCGCACATTGTTACGACTGAAGTCTCGTTGATACGAGGATTTCGAAATTCCAAATCAGTCTGACAAAAGCTGGGTTACATTACTTACATATTTCGAGTTTTTGTGAATATGCTCAGTGACGAATCCAGTGACGAAGAAATCATTGTCTCATTTTACTACATGCGCCGACGGAAAAGAAAGGCAAGAATATGGCAACATCCATACATAGAAAGGAACATTCGATGCAGATTGTTTGTGGCGGCCAAAGAGTTGGAAAACACTGACTCTAAGTTCATTGGATTTGACTGGATGTCAAAGGAGTCATATAGTGCACTGTTAACATTGGTGGCACTAGCTTTGAGGAGGCAGAACACAAATATGAGAGAAAGCGTGAGCCCTGAAGAAAGGTTGCTGATAACATTAAGGTAAGTAAATTAAAAGAGAATTTTAACGAAATTTGCATTTTATTTTTTTTACATTTTTCCACAACTGTTTTTATTTTTGTAAATTTATCTCCCCGGAAATCGTATCGCGAATCAATGTGTAAAGGGCATCACTTGTTGGCGAATTTGAAGGTTCGGTGGAAAGAGACTGGGAATTGTAGGTGGATGCATCATCAGAGATCATTTGGAGTTGACGAATTTGAAGGTTCGGTTGAAAGTGATTGGGAACTGGATGTGGATGAATTATCAGAGAACATTTGGAGTGGACGAATTGTTGACGAATTTGAAGGTTCTGGGGAATGTGATTGGGAATTGAATGTGGATGAGAACATTTGGAGTTGGGATGAACCTCGTGCATAAGTTGCTTCAGAGGAACCCATAATGTCGTCGATGAGCATAAAAACCCTTCTTCGAAATTGTTGTAATTGCCCCGCCGACATTAACAGCAGTTTCAGGCATTAAGCCGAGGAGAAACCCTCTCAGGTGTTCTTTTTTCTCAGACTCTGGTGTAGACACTTTGGCCAATTTTGAATTGAAATATTTTGTAAAAGCTGCATCAGCTCGTTCTGACTCTGCCTTTAGTGCAGGTCGTAGCAGGTCGTGAAGGTAATGCTTCCTCAGTTGGTGTAGGCGAGCGTGAATCATAACGAGGTTTTTCTGGTAGTGGGGGCGGTTGTGGTAGTGGTGGTATAGCTGGAGATGGCAAAGTTGTAGGAGGAAGCGACGGTGAACTCGGAGTTTGAGATACACTTGGTTCTGTGTATTCGGAATCTTGTTCATTTTCTGTCAGCTCTTCGTCGGGGGGTCGAGGCAAATTGCCTGTAGCGCTCGTAGGTGCTCTAACAAAATGGAGTGCAAACTGCATGGCCTCACTGAGATAGTAAGGCTTTTTCTTTTTCCCAGACCCACTTGGAGGGGGCTTCAGGTTCCTAACGAAAACACATCGCAAATTTCTCCATTTGTCCTTGCATTCCGTTCCTGAAACAAAGATTGTAAATTTTTGATAATAATGAATGTGTTTGCTATGATAAATAACGTGTATCTTTTAGGTACTTGGCTACAGGATGTACATTCGTATCACTTGAATTTTACTTCGCCAGAGGGGATACTACCGTAGGAACCATTATATACGACACATCAAAAGTAATATGGTCTACATTGATGGAAACGTATATGCCTGTACCAGGGAGAGCAAAGTGGAAACGGATTGCACAACGTTTTGAATCTTTATGGAATCTTCCTAACTGCATTGGAGCATTGGATGGGAAACATATTCGCATCGAGAAACTCCCAAACTCTGGATCAACCAATTTTAATTACAAAAGCTATCATTCCCTAGTGTTAATGGCATGTTGTGATGCTGATGGCATATTTACGTTGGTTGAAACGGGCTACGCAGGCAGAAACAGTGATGGGGGAATATTTCGCGCTTCTGCATTCAAGTACTGGTTAACATACAATGATCTGGATATTCCACCACGCTCCGTCCTTCCACATGATGATAATGATTGTACGTTTCCGTACTATTTCGTGGCTGACGAAGCGTTTCCATTATCTCCCTCTTTGATGAGACCGTACTCAAAAAAAGTTCTGGACAATATACAAAGAGTATTCAACTACAGATTAAGTAGGGGCCGAAAGACAATCGAATGTGCGTTTGGAATGCTGGCTGCAAAATTTCAAGTACTAAACAGCCCCATACGCTGTCGCGATCCAGAAAAGATTAATGACATTGTTAAAGCAGTTTGCATCCTCCATAATTACGTACGGATTAGGGAAGGGGTTGAGTACACTCCACCTCCACTTCAAGATAGTGGATATTATTCCAACAGATCTGCTCAGTTGCCCGAAGAAAACCCAAGGTTAATAACTGATAGATCTTCTGCTAATGACCTAAGGAATTATTTAGCTCGTTACTTTTTGACTCCTGCAGGGTCCATACCTTGACAGTGGAATTCTTGCGTTTAATATTGTTTATTATAATTACTATTCTTTACTAAATTAAAAAATTTGAATGTAAGTACCAAGATACGTAGTCAGTACATTATTCAAAATAAAGCCGCTAATCTATTGTATTTGTTTTTTCAAACACCTACTTTTGAAACCTTGTTTTTCCAAGTTAACCCTTTCATAGCACAGGCAGTAACGCATAATGCAAGGCAAAGTATCACAGGCGAGAGGGTTAATTAGAACATGATAATAGGTAGGCAATAAATAGAAGAAAGTCATTCTTACCAGTCATATTTGTGTTCCTTCCAACTTCCATCCATGCCTTTTCTACCTCGTCTTTCTTGCTATAGCCAGGGAGCTGGTAATTATATAAAATTGGATGCTTTTCCACTTCTCCCACAAATCTAATGTTCGACGCGTGCTCTCCCATCGTCACGACATATGAAACTAAAATCGCGTGCGACGCGGCTGCCGGGTTGCGTCCGATTTCGGTCTGACGACCGAAATCTCCTTGCGACTCGGGTAGCTCGGTTAGCGGAGCCCAACTCTATTACAAAGGAAGTGTTTGGGTCGCGTCGTGCTGGCTACTCCAGTCTCCCACACGACTAAATAAAGTTTCACCGTGTGCGAAGGGCCTAACTAAACATTTTTGTAAATCAAATGACACTGTTACAAAACCTGGATCATTCCGGTATTTCTCCTTATCTCTACATTTTAATTCGTATGCTGTCTCAGCCAAATGGATATGTCTGGCTTTTTCTTCTTCTATTGATGTGCGTTCTATTGTAACGAAATGCACGCATTGCGTTTTAAATAATTGCGAATTTATTATTAGTGTTAAGTTTTTGTTGTTTTATAGAGGTTATTCGCATTTATTTTTGTACATGTTTTTCTATCGTTTAAAGTCCCCGAACTCGAACCGCTTCGAGGACTGGTTTTCCCACTCGCCAGCCGAAGAACTTGTTTCCCTACCTATTTTGTGTGTAGAAGGGATCAGATTTTCGCTATATAAGAGCCCGCAACTTGCCATTGCATCGTGTTCCTCCAGTTGGCTCGTGCTAGCGGAGGAATACCAGGGTATTCTACCAGTTGGCCTGTGCTAGCGGGGGATACCGAAAGGACAACGTTCCAGGTGGCTAGTGCTATCGGAGCAATATCCTACACCGACAGACCATTGTAAGTGGTTCCCAGTTTCCCGTCCCGGTCAGTTGGCTTGTGCTAGCGATCGACATCCATGTTCCCGGTCAGTTGGCTTGTGCTAGCGATCGTTTTCCTGTTTCCGGTCAGTTGGCTTTATGCTGACGACCCCCGTTCCTGTTGCCGGTCAGTTGGCTTTGTGCTGACGACCTCCGTTCCTGTTGCCGGTCAGTTGGCTTTATGCTGACGACCTCCGTTCCTGTTGCCGGTCAGTTGGCTTTATGCTGACGACCTCCGTTCCTGTTGCCGGTCAGTTGGCTTTATGCTGACGACCTCCGTTCCTGTTGCCGGTCAGTTGGCTTTATGCTGACGACCTCCGTTCCTGTTCCCGGTCAGTTGGCTTTATTGCTGCTAAATTTCAAGGGGTTTACCTTAGCACAATTACTTAGTTATTTTTATATTATTTATAGCTTAAATGACCTGAAAAGGGAATTATTTTCTAATATTTTTTGTGAAGAGAGTAATATATGCTGATTTTCTAAATGTCAGAGATCCGCCACAAGTGAAAATAATTTAAAAACCACAGGTACTATAGATCCTTGCGGTAAAAGCAATATCATATCTGATTAACCACGAAAGAATATGTTTGTACCTATTAAGATTTTCGACTAGAAAGTTTACGACGAACATCGCCACGTATTTACTTATTTACTTTCCGACTGGCATCCTGGAAGGAAAATATTGCAATCTGATAACCGGAAGTGGTAATTGTTACAGGCATTCTCGTAGCGATTGAACCGATTTTGATCTGATACCAGCTTATCTTTCAGTGCACAGACTAGACAGACAGCGCAGTAAACGTTATTTTCCATGACCCCCGATATCTCGTTTCTCTCTTCAACTATCGTCTATTTCACTCTAAAAGCATGAAACCGTGGCATAGGGGGCACTTGGGGCACGTTGGCGCCATATTTGAAATAAATCTTTAGAATTAATAAGTTAGTCAGAATTTAGATTAAAAAATGTTTGTTATCACAGTCTTAACTTCTTGCATATTATTATAAATAAAAAATATAAAGGAATTTATTACACATATTATATCAATGTAATATAACTGATTATAGCAAAACGAAAATTTATATAACTGAATACAATTGCAGGATACTACAAAACATATAAATAAATAATTTTAGGCCACATAAATAGTAAACAATATTTTATTAAGACAATAAATTAAAATTTACTAGTCGAAAATAAAAATGGTGGAGGTTACACATAACTACATAAGTACACATACGTATACATATCCATACGCACCTATCCAGATTCTTCGGCAAACAGAATAATTTCTCTTTATCGGTTTTTCCACAAATTATATCAAAACATTTTACTAATCCGCAAATATTGAAATTTGACGCTTGTCATAAGTAGTGAAATGACATATAATTTATAGATTTCTATGGGAATTCTGTCCATCAACCGAGCGCCCCCTGAGTAACGGTTTCACAAAAAACGATAAAGATGTCAATATACCGATTTAATTGGATGGAAAAAGGATAGAGGGATGTGCACTTATTGCTATCTAGCTGCGGTGTCTGTCTAGTCTGTGTTTTAGTGACTTTAAACAAGTATGCCAACTTACAGATCAATGGAATTGACGGTTTGGGCGCCATAAACGTTTGACAGAATCCACAGTCACTCGCTTTGGTTGCACATTTTGCATTTTGCAAATTTTGATAAACGTTAGTCATACGTTAGTAGCCGCTGACATGTCATGCCATTTACTATTATTCTATAAATGACATTTTAATTTGGGATATTTTTACTATGTAATTTACTATGTACTATGTCAGCGTTTCTCAAACTTATTTAAACGTGGAGCCCCTATCAAGTCGAACATAAGATGGCGGAACCCATAGGATAGTTCATTATCTAGTTGCAAAACAAAATTAAATTAAAATTATTAATAAATTAAGAACACTAGTAAGAATAATATACAGTTTTATTTAAAATAAATTTAATGTGACAAATGATATTGTGTTTTGTTTGCACAGATTTTTTTTATATTTGGCTTTATTGAGGAGAGCTGTAACCTCATATCTGGTTCGGCATCCAAGCGATTACGGTATTTAGTTTTAGTAGAAATATATGAAGAAAATCCAGTTTCACAAAGATATGTGCTTACGAATGGTAAAGGGATGGATATAGCTTTCTTTGACAGCTCTGTATACTGCTGTTTTAGGCTGCACCAAAATTCTGCTACAGACTGCTTTTCGAATATGATTTTTAGTGAAAAATCGGAAATCAAGTCTATTAGTTTTTCGTACTCTTGAGAGGATAAACTTTGAGGTTTTGTATTAATAATAAATGGATTTTTTACCCAAGAGTACTTTTCCAGATTACTATTCCATTCATTCGGGAAGTACTGTGTTACCGAATCACGCATGTCTCGAAGATGCTTGACGATATCGTTAACTATTTCTTGAGGTAATTCGTCCGTGCCCATCTCTTCACAAAACTCCTTTAGCGTTGGAAAACAGTCAAACTCTCCACTTTCTACGTTGCTTAGCCAAAATTCTAACTTCCGTTTAAATGACTTAATTTTGTCATTGGCCGTAAACACAGTAATCTGTTTTCCTTGAAGTGACAGGTTCACTTCATTAAGTTTGGAAAATATTTCTCTTAAATATGCAAGTCTAAACAACCAGTTTTTATTAGTTAATTGACTTTCCAAATGAAGAGGATGTTCCAGGAGAAAAGCGCGAACTTCAGCTCGCAACTCTAATAACCGAAGCAGGATTTTACCCCGTGATAACCATCGCACTTCAGTGTGAAGTAGTAAACATGTATGGCTGCTTCCCATATCATCGCACAAGATTTTAAATAGTCGCATATTCAGTGGTCGAGACTTAATAAAGTTTATTATTTTCACAGACTCCTCGAGGACAGTTTTCAAGGAAAGTGGCATATTCTTGACTGCTAATGCTTGACGGTGAATTATACAGTGACTACTGCTGCAATTTTTGGCTATAGCTTTGATCCTTGAAACAGCATCTGCAGTTTTTCCAACCATAGCCTTCGCGCCATCAGTGCAAACATCAATGCAGTTGTCCCATGAAATATCATTTTCAATAAAATAGTTATTCACCAAGTTAAAAATTTCAGCCCCAGTAGAATTACTTTCTAATGCCTTACAGATGAACAAATCCTCTTGTATAGAATGCTCGAACTGATATCGATCAAATACAAGCAGCACTGCTATCCCAGCGACATCGGTCGATTCGTCCATTTGCAGAGCAAAAACACAACTTTGAAGTCTTAAAGATAACTCCGTTTTTGTGAATTCTGACATATCTTTTATACGCCGAGATACTGTATCATTAGAAAGTGGTATCTCTAACAATTCTTTTGCAGCTTTTTCATCCAACATACATTTAGCCATTTCAACTGCACACGGTTTTATAAGATTTTCTGCTACTGTATGGGCTTCACCAGCCATTGCAATTTTGTGAGAAACTATGTATGATGCCTCAGTTGCATTTTCATTAACCGTCTGCGATGCACGATGCATAAGGTTTTTTGTTTTTAACAGCAGTTCTCGCTTTCGAACAAAAAATATTTATTCTTGTCCTTGTATTCCGGATGCAAAGATTGAAGTGACGCAGCAGTTTAGCAGGAAACATAGAGCTGTTTGGTAAAACTTCGTTACACAGAACACATTGAGGACAATTGTCGACTTCCATAAATCCAAAAGCTATATAATTTTCATCATATCGCCTTGTTTTGTGCATTGCACGGGGACTAATCAAATTTAAAGCAGAATGATGTTCTGCGGTAGTACTGCTTTTTTGCTTTTCCACTGCGAATGACTCTGGAAAAGTCAAAAGCAGCGGCTGTAGGTATCGAAATAATTTTTAAATATATACAAAATAATAATACCTAGCATTAGAAGGACCAGGAGTTGGTTCTTCTTGTGCCTCCAAAGTCATCATACGCTGTTTTTTAAATGTTCCTGTTTGTAGCCAACGGTCCTACTCCTAAGAAACAAGAGGCATTTACGACTAACTCCGCTGCTCAGCTAACTCATAACACTACACAAGCAATCACTTGCCCATTGGTTCCCCACGCGGCGACACGTTGGCGGCAACACGCAATGCTAGGGCAAAGATACTGCTATACGAGGTACTGGAGTGCATGATACATATATACAAGGTATGCTTACGCCCATGTAAACCCCTTGTTCTGTGAGTCCTTTTGTCGTCTGTGTTAACTGTAGTGTTTCCGTTCTCCACGCCAGCTGGTGCCGGATCACTCAGTTATTTGTCAAGGTAAGTCACCCGCGGTTTTTCTTGTCGTGCCGGCTGCGGTGTGGGCCCCAGTGCTGATTCGACATATCTCGGATCAGTACTGCGTATACCTACCCTGCACGCGTGGGCGGTCACAGGAAACCGAAATAAGCACCGGGTGGCTCCTTTTTTGTCGTCTCGGAAGCGGGTGCTTCTCACCGGGACTGTCGGGCGTGTCGGCTCCGTTTGGAAGCTGCCGGTCATAAGCGGCTGGCAGCCTTTCAACGTACGCGCGGGTGGTTTTCCGTCATCTCGAGGAAGAAATTCGTGGGACGTGCAGTTTTCTATTTTTGTTCTATTTCTGTCGCAGAAGTTATTTTTCCTTTTTTTTCCGAGGGTTCCTTTGTTATTTGTTTTCTCAGCGAAGTTGCTAAGTCTTAATTTACATATTTTTTCGAATTATATTTTTGTTATTTTTTCGAATTATATTTTTGTTCTTTTTTATTATTCTTTATTTTTTCTTTTCTCTCACTCCCACTGGCGGGGTAGCAGGGCTTTTATCGTGGTTATTTTTATTTTTATTTAAAATAAAATCAACACACTTAATATACATATTTACTTTTATATTTTCTCACACGTGCTACACGTCCATAATTTTTCATTTCCATTTCTTTTCCTTGTACACCGTACCAGGAAACCCGCACAGTTGGACTTCCTTACAACTTTTTTGAACCGGGTCTGGACCGTTTCCTGCGGCCTCAGCCCGGTTCAGGTCTTGCTCGGCTGGTCATAGACCAGCTAAAGCGTTTTTCTCGCATCCTTAAGTTACCATGTCGGGTAACGAAGATCTGATGCACGTAGAAAGGGAAAGGGAGGGGTCCTTTGCCAGCGAGGTCATTAACGACTCATCACCAGTTGCTCCAGCAATGTCCAGAACAGAGCAACTGGCCGCAATTCTCAGATCCCTCGACAGATCTGACATGCTCTACATGTTAGAGGTCCTCAGGTCATCGCTGACTAATTATGAGTCGGAATCCGCCTCTACCAGCAGTAATGGTTCTGATCTCGCCAGCAGAACAAAGAAACGGAAAGGCAAATTTAGCCCAAAATCAGTCAAAGCTCCTCGTCAGGAGACGCAAGCAACTCCAGCCATTCATTCGGCTAAACCCCCAGCAACTTCTGCTGTCAAAGCACCAGCACCCAAATCAAAGGCGGCTTCTACGCCACCAATTCCATATTTGCAAATCGCATCTACCTCTGGACTGCAAAATAAAAATAAAAAGGCAAACCCAGACAATACAATCCGGCCGGGTAAACAGCAACCCGCCGGCAATGTTGACAACTCAACTCCTCCCCCTGTCGTCATCAGGGATCCCACAAAGTGGATAGCATTACGCTCCACTTTCGTAGCCAGAGGCATACACTTTAAATCAGCCACCACCACTCAAATTGGCATTCAAGTGATCACTCCCTCCATGGAGGAATACAAGAAAGTGCTCCTCGTCTTAAATGAGACGGAAATCCAGCACCACACTTTCCTACCTCAGGAGGAACGCGATCTCCTGGTGGTCATTCGTGGGACTTACCTCGAGCTCTGCCTCGAGGAAGCCAAAGCAGACTTAATTTCAAAAGGCTTCAATCCTCTTAAAGTCGTCCGCATGAAGCACCCCCGCACCAAAGCTGAAATGCCTTTAATTCTGGTTACCCTACCCAGGGACCAGAAAAAAAAAAATATATATATATATATATATATATATATATATATATATATATATATATATATATATATATATATATATATATATATATATATATATATATATATATATATATATATATATATATATATATATATAATATAAGACTTGTGTGGCCTGGTCATCTCCGTGGAGCCACTCAAAAAGTCCCCGGAGGTTGGCCAGTGCTATAGATGCCTCCTTTTCGGACATAGCTCGGCACAATGCAAAGCGGATTTTGCTTGCAAAAATTGTGCCGGCTCCCACGACTCCAGACTTTGCGACGCCCCCGCAGGATCCACACCAACATGTAAAAACTGCGGCGAGGCACATAGGGCTAGCTATAGGGGTTGCAAACGCGCCCCTAAAGCACGGCCGGTTCGTTTTACTTCCGGGGCGTCACGCCAACCTGTTATTCCTAATCAAAACTCAAATTCGCAGCCACCAAAGAGTGCCATACCACCAAGACCTCAATTTCAGGCTAACATTCTTTCGCAGCGAGCTCCCACCTCACGCACCACCATGGCGCAGGTGGTCAAACGGGGTACTGCCAAACCGGCACCTCCACCACAACAGCCTCAAGTTCTCACTCAGCAGGACCTGGTAGCCACGGTCGGTCAATTAAGAGAGGCTATTGTTACACTCTCAACTATGTTTAATCAAATGGCAGGAATATTCTCTCGTTTCTAAAAAATGCCACACACCATAAAATCTCGCCCCCGCTTTTTGCGTATCATGGCTTGGAATGCAAATAGCATCAAGAACAAACTCCAAGAATTTAGGGAAATCCTCCCTCGGCTGAAGATTGACATCGCCCTTGTTGGCGAGTCACATCTAAAGCCGAGCCATCGCGCAAATGTTGCAAATTATCTGTGCTATCGCTCAGACCGTTTGGACGGCCGGGCGGTGGCACAGCAATATACATTAAAAAATCCATCTGCCATCACGAGGTATATATACCTAATATGACTCACCTGGAAGCAACTGCAGTCTCAGTCTCCACAACTTGTGGAGATATTGTGATAGTTTCCGGGTACAATCCTCTGAACGATCAGATAGACCATGGTGACATAAGGACCATCTTCAATCTCGGTCAGAAAGTTATATTGGCCGGCGATCTCAACGCCAAAAACACCACTTGGCACTGCATATCCACCAACAGGAATGGCCGAATCCTAAAAAATTCAATCGATAATCTAGATCTCCAAATTAAGGTGCCACAGAGCCCAACGCATTTTCCCGTCCAAGAAAACCGCAACAGGGACATCTTGGACGTGGCTTTAACAAAAAGTATCCAAATAAGTAGAGAAGTAGAGGTTCTACAGGAGCTATCCTCCGATCATCTCCCCATTCTTCTTACATGGGGGGCAGTCCAGGGCGAAAATACCTTTTTTGTGGAAAAGTCAAAAACAAACTGGCGTACATTTCACGACTCTCTAAAGGAATTTTCCCTTCCAGGCCACGCCTCCCGTCTGGAGGATCAGGTTGCTATCCTGGAAAACCAAATCCATGAGGCATACCGCTCGTCCACCCTCTCACGGTTGGTTCCGGAATCCATTGCGGATACTTCACCGGAAATCACGCAACTATTGCATGCTCGACGACGTGCTGTTAAAAATTACATCAGAACTCTCTCGCCCCAGGACAAGGCAACCAAAAATCGCCTTAACCAGCAACTACGAGAGGCCCTGCAAGTTGCTTCCAATGCCAGATGGCAGAGCAAGCTGGAGAGCCTCAATCCAGAGGAAAACGCACTGGCATTGGTGCTCTCCGACATCAGGGTGTAACGGCAAACTCGGACCTGGAAAAAGCCGAACTCTTCGCCGAAATTCTCTCTGAGGTTTTTAACAATACCATCTCTGATGATCGGAAGCACCAAAGAATACTTGCCCGCCTTGAGCACGATCAAGCTACCAGGGTAGCCGTTCCTTTGGAACCAGCTACTATAAACGAGTTAAAGTCGCTAATCGGAACTCTTAAACGCCGTAAAGCACCAGGACTTGACCAGATAACAAATTCAATGGCCAAATGTCTCCCGGATGCCGTACTAAACGCTCTCCTAAAAATAATCAATAACGTTCTTTCAACTTGTCGCTTCCCAGATAACTGGAAGAAGGCAAAGGTAATAATGATCCATAAAACCGGCAAACCAAAGAGTGATCCGCTTAGTTATCGTCCAATCAGTCTCCTTCCAACCCTAGGCAAGCTTACCGAGCGTGTAATCCTTGGTCGGTTGCACGACCAATGTGACGACCTTCAGCTAACTCCCCAGGAGCAGTTCGGTTTTCGTTCCGGCCACGGAACTGAGCTGCAGATTCTCCGCCTGGTTGAGGCCATTCATTCTGCCCTAGACGATAAGGAGGTGGCCGCGGGGGTCTTTCTGGATATTCAGAGGGCCTTCGACTCGGTGTGGCATAAGGGTCTTTTGGCTAAACTTCATCGATTGGACATCAACCCTGCCCTGATAAGTTTGGTGGGGAGCTTCCTTTCTGGTCGCTCTTTTGAGGTTTCAGTTGGGGATGCTCTTTCCAATCCCAGGCTGATCAGGGCGGGTAGTCCACAGGGCTCGAACCTGTCGCCGAATTTGTACAATCTATACACGGCCGATTTTCCACGGCTCGAGGCGGTTCTTAATTTTATTTACGCGGCTTCCAGATTCTTCTCCAAGTGGAAGCTCACACCGCATCCAGCAAAAACCCAAGCCATTGTCTTCTCAAACCGGCACAACACTTACCCGCAGAGACTCTATCTAAACGGCGAACCCATAGAGTATGTCCCCACTGTAAGGTACCTTGGTGTCCTCCTAGATGGAAAGCTTTCCTGGAAGCCCCATCTAGAGAGGGCAGTCGCCAAGGGCTCGCAAGCGGTGGGCATGCTCTACCCGATGATCCGGCGCGGTAGTAGGCTCTCTACAGCAAATAAGCTGCTTTTATACAAGCAATGTGTTCGTCCCGTCATGTCGTATGCCAGCATGGTATGGTGCACAGCTGCCAAAAGCCATATAAAAATGTTACAGGTACAACAAAATAAATTCTTAAGAATCGCGGTAAACGCCCCTTGGAGAACGAATATGGCTCTCGTTCACCGGTGTCGAGACCATATACGAATTCATTAAAAACGCAGCAAATCATCGTCTCGAGACTGCCGCAGATCACGAAAATCCGTTGGTGACTGACACTTTAAACTTTAAATGCCCCGGTAACAAGAGCGCGAAGAAATCGCCCAAAAGTAGCGCTCTTGCTTCCACCTGATCCATAATACCTGTGATATTCTGTGCTAAGTCCTATATTATTCGTTGTTCGAGTCCTACTTTTCTGTACAGTATTTATTCTTATTTATTCATATATACACTAAGTCTTCTCCACTCTTATCTAGTCATTTATCGTAGTCTTTGGCTAAAATAATATCCTATTATATCTAGTCAACAGTTTTGTCCCATATACACCTTTATGTACAGTTCTGTCCTTTTTATCTACTCTTAATATTTATTATTATCTATTGTCGTGTCGTCGTTCATCGTGTCGTCGTTTAAATTAAATTCCTGATGGGTACAGCAATTTTTAATATTTTTCATTTATTTTTTACAATAATTTTCATATATTCATATATTCATGTATTCATGTATTCTTCTTTTTCTATTTATTAATACAAATTCACCTACGCAGCAAAGTGTGCGTAGCTTCAAATGCCAAGATGAGGCATAAAGGGCAATGCCCTTGCCTCTTATTCTCGTCATTCCGTAAAGATAAGGCCATGTAAACAGATCACTTGCAATCAAGCTCGCATGCGTGTACCTTATATTTTTCTATCATGTCCATGGCCTATGCTTAATTCTCGATGAAACAACCATGGCTTTAACATTGCTTTAACACGAGGCTGCGGAGCCCCTGTGGGTCTTTCGCGGAGCCCTGGGGCTCCGCGGAGCACACTTTGAGAAACGCTGTACTATGTAATAAAACTGTTATATTAACTTAAACAGTGTACGAAACCATTTGGAAATTGGTTTTCCCACTGCCACATTTCAATGCAACTTTGGTGCCAACGGTCTTCGGCAAAACCCAAAAAGATGTCCTATGTTATTGGATGATTGAGTTTCATAATAAGCAGTGGTGTCTCTCAATTTGTAAGTTATATTGCTTAATGTGATTTCTTCAACAAACTTACAAATTTCAATTCATCAACTTGCAGCAATTTGCGGTAATAATAAACATCATACCTTTCAAAATATGAATCTAATAAAATATGAAAATAAGTTACTTAGATAATTGATTAATACACTTATTTCAAAACCACAGGATATAGAACTGTAATAAAAAATCAAAGAGACTGACATTTAAGAATTTTTTTAAGAATCGGATCTTTTACATTAAGAAAATCAACATATATAGGTACTACCCTCTTCTAAAAAAAGGATTACAAAATAATTCCCTTTTCAGGTAATTTAAGCTATAAATAAAACAAATAAATAAAATAAGTAATTGTGCCAAAGCAAACCCATTCATTTTAGCAGCAATATATCATCATTTTCGCATATTGTTCTACTATTAATTCGGCTTACACAGCCATAAAACCGATAAGAACACGTAGCTCTCAATAAAGGCGGCCTGCGCGCATAACACCCGGGCGCGATGGCCGACAGCGACAATGCTACAATGCAGAAAAACTTAGGAACTCTGCCGATACCAGCTACAGTTTGTGGCAACCCCTTCTGCTCGGCATGTATTACAGCCGCAGAGGCCAAGAATAAAATGGCGCCCAAATTGTAAGAACACATTAACTCTAAAAGACATTATCCCGTTATATTTCTAAACCTCGTTTGTACGAATAAAGTTAAGTATTAGTTTTCGTTTAACGAATATTTTGTATAACTTATTGTATATGGCATAAGTTTTAGTCAATTTTTTTGTTAATAAATATTGTCTTTTTTACTTTCCGACTAGTCCCTAGAAGGAAAGTATTGTAATCGACGGAAAAAAAATTCGGGATTTCAGTGGAAATACGCGTTTTGGGGTCCCCTGAATCGATTGCAATGGTTTCTGGAAAATGTCTGTATGTATGTATTTATGTATGTATGTATGAATGTGTGTGTGTATGTATGTCTGTGAACACGATAGCGTCCAAGCGGTACAACGGATCGGGCTGAAATTTTGCATACTTATTTAGAATTGCCGGGGGACGAACTGGATTGTTTTTGGCCACAATGTGACAATCGGAAGTGGCAAATATTACATGCGTCTTCTTCGGGATTTATCCGATTTTGGCCAAACTAATATCATCCCATCCTCCAGTGATTTTAAATAAGTATACTAATTTACAGATCATCTCCCCATTCTTCTTACATGGGGGGCAGTCCAGGGCGAAAATACCTTTTTTGTGGAAAAGTCAAAAACAAACTGGCGTACATTTCACGACTCTCTAAAGGAATTTTCCCTTCCAGGCCACGCCTCCCGTCTGGAGGATCAGGTTGCTATCCTGGAAAACCAAATCCATGAGGCATACCGCTCGTCCACCCTCTCACGGTTGGTTCCGGACAGCGACAATGCTACAATGCAGAAAAACTTAGGAACTCTACCGATACCAGCTACAGTTTGTGGCAACCCCTTCTGCTCGGCATGTATTACAGCCGCAGAGGCCAAGAATAAAATGGCGCCCAAATTGTAAGAACACATTAACTCTAAAAGACATTATCCCGTTATATTTCTAAACCTCATTTGTACGAATAAAGTTAAGTATTAGTTTTCGTTTAACGAATATTTTGTATAACTTATTGTATATGGCATAAGTTTTAGTCAATTTTTTTGTTAATAAATATTGTCTTTTTTACTTTCCGACTAGTCCCTAGAAGGAAGGTATTGTAATCGACGGAAAAAAAATTCGGGATTTCAGTGGAAATACGCGTTTTGGGGTCCCCTGAATCGATTGCAATGGTTTCTGGAAAATGTCTGTATGTATGTATTTATGTATGTATGTATGAATGTGTGTGTGTATGTATGTCTGTGAACACGATAGCGTCCAAGCGGTACAACGGATCGGGCTGAAATTTTGCATACTTATTTAGAATTGCCGGGGGACGAACTGGATTGTTTTTGGCCACAATGTGACAATCGGAAGTGGCAAATATTACATGCGTCTTCTTCGGGATTTATCCGATTTTGGCCAAACTAATATCAGCCCATCCTCCAGTGATTTTAAATAAGTATACTAATTTACAGATCAATGGGATGAACGGTTTAGCCGCTATTAGCTTTTATAGAAGCAGCTTGACAGAATTCACAGCCTTCATCGCTGTGTTGCAAATTGTCAGATTTTGACAAACGTCAGTGCCACTGACATGACATCACATTAAATGTCAGTGTCACAAATGTTATTATGTCATAGACACTGACGATAGGTAGGGTACAGAATGGCTCTGGCTTCACAAAATTGAATAATTGCAAAAGTGTTCAGACACTTCATTGTGTCAACGGCGTAGTCGGAAAGTTGGGTGAGGGCCACCCCAGATATTTTAATTTCCGACTAGTACCCTAGAAGCAAAATAGTGTAAAGTGAGAGAAAAGAAATGTAATATCAAATAACTGTATTTCTTTGAACATATTTCTTTCAAGGAAATAATATATGTTTGAAACAAATAAGTATTTTTAAATTTCAAAAAGTGAGCTGTATGGGCTGAAAGAAATTTTTATTTTTATTTGAAGTACAAAGAAATACTAAGTTCTAGATTTCCGGGAGAAAACCGCGTCAACGACGATAAAGTAGTCAACGTTTTGCACTCTGTTGCAAAAGGCATCTTCAGGACGTAATAAGACAGCTACGAAGAGAAAGAGAATGTTCATTCACTTAATTGTTTGGGTTTAATTGCATAAATACGTTTGAATGAAATAAATCTGGTTTTATTTGAAATAAAGATCGGCCTTGTGGTAAGTAAATACTCCATTTGAAATTATTTGGAAAAGTAAGATAATAGATTTGAGTAAAAAGATTACGTGTTAATAATAAATGAATAAAAAAAGTGGTTTCATTAAAAATTATTGTGTTGTTTACTTCCCCGCCAGTTTTCTAAGCTTAGCTACAGAATGCGAGCGGTGTTCTGGTTACTCTTCATTTGGGAATAAGTCCGTAGTCTATACACTCTATACTAATATGTTTGGATTATATAATCACCCAAGCAGCACACTATGTGCCGGCACATTCCAGATATGTGCCTTTTAGATGCCTAAGGTACATGCACATATGGCATATACCAGGCATATGCCTTTTTGATGCCAAAGGTACATGTACAGATGGCATGTAAGAGGCACATGCCGCAAATAATACCTAGCACATATCACAGGAACGCTTGCAGTTATGGTACCTATCATGTGCCAGTTATATACCCAAGTATCTAATCAATCTAACTGCAATCTAAGGTAATGTGGGTACCACCTAACCACGCATGCGACAGTGTTGTTAGCCACGAAACGTCGGTAAATGCAGACGTGATCAGACGCAATTTAGTGTTCGTGTTATTTATTTAACTTAAATATGTTTTGAAGTTTGCCAAAAGCTTGGTGAGTCCATTTAGAGTCGCCCATTGCCGGTGTTTCGTAAGTATTATGATACAATATATGTAACCCTGGTTGATTTCATACGATGTACAATATCTTGTCGTGGCTTGCATTATTTTATGCAGCACTAACAGAAAAAATAATGTCAGAATTACCGCTGGCGTCGCGTCGGTCCAAGACGACGACCCACGGTGGGTCGTCGTACCGTTCGATCTGATGTATTTTAAGAAGTTTTAAAGTGTAATTTTATTATGTGCTGCCAAATATTTCATTGGGGGGCACTAAAGCTAAATAAAACAAATTACAAACATTGGCTGCAGGGAATATTTGCTCCAATGCTGGTGGGTGGGGGCCCTAAGATTAGGGTATCTTCTTAAATACGCGTCTAAAGCCTTCATTACGGTCATCAGGGTTGTGGATGCTGAAGTGGCAGCGGTGTTTTCAGGGTTCCTTGAACGTTATTTGGGTAATAAGATCGTTGACGTGCGTTCTGGTTTTCTGGAAGAAATTTTCAAGGCCATGGTTTAACTTACGTAGGGCCTGGATCAGGGCAGGTAGATTCACTAACCTTCGTAGTTCGACCGTTTCTTGGGCCAGACTCTTTAGGTCCTCATTACCTCGGATTTGGGTCTTGAAACCAGGTAGTTGTCGTATAGGTAGAGCGGGAAAGTCCGTTTGTCTTAGTTGTGCAGGTATTTCAACCACTGTTATTCTTTGTTGTTGTCGATCTTGCCACGAATTCCTTGTAGGGGCTGGTGCATCTACAAAGCTGGGGTTTTCCACTCTTGGTCGTCTATTTTTTACGGCCCGAGATACAATTGTAACAATACAGGTCGTCTATTTTCTGTCTGTCGGCTTTGCACCTCTTGTACGTACGGCACTGAATCACAAGTCGGTTGCTGCGGACGTGTTCCCATCTAATCCTGGTGTGCATCAGATCTTTCACATTATTCTTAAGGTAATTGATATTGATCTTTCAATCAAAGGTTACCATGAATTTTGGAAATGAAGTTCCCCTCATCCGGAAGCGCTTATAAGAAGTTATCTAAAACTTCTCGTTAAGTGCTGCCTTGATGTTCTCTTCGCTGGTATCGTCCGCAAGCCCTTCGATAACAAACGCCCTTTTGCGTTCTTCCTTGCTGGAGTAAGTGTCGAAACTTCCACTTTTGTGTCCATCAGCGTCTTGTGCTCTTCTGAGGTTTTCACAAAGACGGATGTCCGGTCCTTCGTGTACCGTACAGAGTAGGTCCCTTTGACTAAAACGGAGGTCGTTCGAATCGCTGTTGGTCTCTGGTACAGCATACCTGTTTTTAATTAGCGCTAGATGTTTTCTCGGTTGTTTATCTTCGTCCGAGTGCGTCTCACGGGTTTTCTTAGAAGTTTTTCGGAGACTCTGGAAGCCTTCTTCTTGGACTCCTTCCATCTGTTCATCACTAGCACTATCACTGTCACGGATATCACTCGCGCTGTCGTTGCCAACAGAACTCGTTGACGACATTTTATAATATTCACTTCACAACAAACACTATAGATATATCACTGGCTGTTGGCAAGCCTACACGGGTTATCTCACGGCCGGTTCCCACTTGTCGGATGTCGGGTCCGAAAAAAAATCGAATGCTCTAGTGGCTTAACATTTTGTATGGAGCTGTTCACACCTATCCGACACCGATTTTTTCTCTCCGATCTATCCGACACCGAGTTTTGCCAACGCCGCAAGCCCGATCAAAAATCGTGCCGGATCTTGCTCGCGTACTTGTTTGTATGACGCTGTTCACATTTGTCTGGCATCGGATCCGAAAACTCTCTCCACTACCCGTTGCCCGCTGGCTCTCATTGGCCATCTGCAGTCATATCGCAGTAACGGGCACGCTTGTTGTGTTTTTGTGTATTTATTTATAACAATGGAGTTCGTTCGTCACTTCTCAATTCAGTGATTAAGTTCTGAAAGGTTCCTAAAGTGAATCTTGTGCTCGGGATTGGATTCACGCAAAATTTACTTTTTATTTGCTACTTTCTTTCGCTTTCTTCGAAAATAATATAGCACAATAAAAGCTTCGTCGACGTCCATCGCGTACAGTCGCCTAGCAGCAATTGTCAAACATTGCCTCCAGCTTCAAACGGGTCCAACATCCGACTAGTGTGAACAGAGGCGGCGATGTCCGATTAAAAAACGGATCCGACACCCGACATAGTGGGAACGAGCTGTCACACTACACTAACCACTGGCTAATTGTATTGTCACTAGCACAAACTAACAACTAAAATCAATTGATTTTAGTATATAACCGAAGTCTGTATTTATAAACTTCTAAATATATAGGGAACACTTCTAAGCACTCTCACATAAATTCATAACACCCAAACACAGGTACTTGCAAACAATTAGTTCGCACTAAGTGGAGCAGGTAAAGAACGCGTCTGAACGGTTCAGCGGTCGGACGAGAACTTGTATTTAAACTGGTTTTATCTCTGTATGGTTAAAAAGCAGAGTTTTTCCTTTAGTGTGGAGTGATACGACGCATTAAAACTATCAAACTCGGTCTTTCTAGATTAGGTAGGAGCTGCTCCGTAAACCATTTTGTAAAAAAAATCCGAATTTATGTTGTCATGGTAATCGGCCTTTGCTGATGATAATAGTAATTCTGCACCATTAACAAAGCCGGCAATGTTGCCAGCATATAGAATTGTGTACCTATAAATATTTATATTAAAATTTGAATTTACAATCTATATTTTAATAAAATCTACCATTTCCCTTATTTTTTTTCTAATTGTCTTCTTATCATCATGCCAACTTCTTCTAGGAAATCCTCGTGAAAAAAATATTATTTATTGTAATTCTCTGATACAGTTCTCTGATATTGTTGATAAAAACATTATTTTATTTTTTTATTTATTATACAAGTTGAGTACATAACAAGACGAACCCATATACACTGTACTACAAGTTACATGAAACAAGTGCAGTTAAAATAACAGTAATACAAAATTAAATAATAAAGGAATAACCATTACGGTGGTAACGGAATCGTTGCAATCTTTGAATCATAAAGAACAAACATTAATTACAAGAGAAAATAACAAGTACAAATTTTACAATAAGAGATGAGGCAATACGTCCACATCAATACGATCCGAGGCGCGAGCCAGTCGCAGCATTGGTGAATTTAGTAAAGTATTCGTGCGAGGCGTCGGCGTCGGCGTGTAGGTAAAACAGAAAATCAAATGAATACCAATCATATTAAGTAAAGCAGGGGAGTCGCATCTATTATAAATTTTCAAACAAAATATCATTGCAAAATCGACGCTGACAGGGGGTCAGAAGTCGAAACAAATTACAAGCAGCTTCCTAATCAATGTACTGCTGGTGAGATTTATAACATAACTATCTTACGATTTTTTTTCTGAACCTTTTCTAGCCTTGTAACATATTTTTGATACTGGGGTTTACACATAACGCTGCACTAATTTAAAACTATACGCAAAAGTAAAGTACAACATTAGTAACGACCCCGTCAACGTGTCTTTTGAAACTTAGCTTTTCGTCAAAAACAACGCCAAGATCTGTAACGGATGAGATTCGACCCACTTTGACGTCATTCAAGGTATATTCAACTATGATGTTGTTAAATGAATATAATTGTTGTAGTCTGTCGAGATCGCGCTGAAGCCTCGAGCAGTCCAGAGGAGAAGATATGCGGATAAATAATGTCAAGTCATCAGCGTACATAAGACACCGGGCATGTTCAATGATCCTAAAGATATCGTTGATATTGAATAATAAAGGTTAAATTAAGGTTGATATAGATTTTTAATAATAATGGGCCAAGGTGGCTTCCCTGGGGAACACCTGAGGGGTTACGTCTGAGTGGAAACCATTAATTGACACAACCTGTGTTCTCCCGCCATTAATTGACACAACCTGTGTTCTCCCGCACAAGTAGGACTCCAGCTACTGACGCAGATCACCAAAAACACCGAAGCGATATAATTTACGAAGCATTATGTTATGATCTACCCAAGGTTGGTAGATTCTCAGGTTACCCGGTAACTTTTGACAAGAGTGGGGGTTATACGTCACGGGCGTGCCGGAAGCTCAGCTGTTCCATAAGATATGCGTTGTTTACTTCGGTTCGGTTGTGATTTTGCGATATTTTTGTGGTTCATGTGAAAAGCAGACTATTATAAATAGACCAGAAATAGACAAAAATACTCTCTTTAGTTGTGTTAGTGATATTTTTATTAATTTAGTGTTATTTACATAGTTCAGGTTAAGTTTTTACAAGGACGTTTACTCAAGGCAAGAATAATTAATTTTGTTGTAAAGGTAAGATTACAGAAATTAAATTGTTTTTATACAATCACATTAATTATTGTTTTTTGTAGATGCCTGGTGGAACTGTGTGTAGTGTCGCTATATGCAAAAGTAATTCCAAGAAAAAAAAAGAAACCAAAGAAAACGTGCGCTTCTTCAGATTTCCAACTGATCTAAAAATGAGAAAAGAGTGGATACGAAAGTGCTACAGGAAAGACAAATGGAATGCTGATAATAAAAGAATTTGTAGCAAACATTTTACATCAAAAGATTATGAAGATACAGTGCAAGCTAGTTTATTGAATGTGCCTTCAAAAATGTTGAAAAAAAAATGGTAACCAAGGTTGTAATGAGAAGTTCCGATGTTGTTTATAATTATAGTAATCTGTTTACAGCAATTCCGTCATTGCATTTACGCCCAGAACCAAATTTTCACGATTACCGTAGAGCATCGTGGATTCAAAATTTATCGTTTGGTGGCCTCACGGAGCCGTCTGGTCAGTGGGGAACACAAGTGCAGCGTTTGGAGAAATACTTCAAAAAATCTCACAAGAACAATTTTCACAATACAGGAGTCCCTCGTTTTACGCGAGGGTTACGTTCTCTGAAAACTCCGCGTAAATAGAAACCGCGTATATTGAAACAATTTTTTAATTATGCATATTTTTAATAAGTAATATATATACATGTATATGTATATAAGAACATTATATGTATATTATGTCATATTAAATACATAAACATCTTTAAAAATAAATACATATACGTACATTAATTTTTAGAAAAATAAGACGTAATTTTTGGCTGTTTAGCTTCGTTGCGTAATTTTTTCTCAACTTCCTTATATGGTGCCAATGCTGCCAAGACCTCTCGTTTAGTTTTCAAACTTCTTTCCATTACAGGGTCTTCCCTAATTAATAGCTCGGTTAGATCGTCTGCCATAGTAAAACATTTGTGAAGAGTTTTCAATGTCACCTCCTTCGGGGCAAGGACAACTTCATCATCTTCATCTTTTTCTTCAGCTTCATAATTATTCTCCGTCAGTTCTATGAGTTCTTCTTCAGTAAGTTCAACATTATGCGACTCAAATAGCTGATTTATATCTTCCTCACGCATATCATTGAAACCCTCTCTAGGCAATGACTTTCCTAATTCAGCAATTGCTTTGATTTCGTCTCTGATATCAAGCACCTGCGTATGAGACTTTGCAATCTCTGGCCATAGGTTTTTCCAGCAACCATTTAATGTCGATTGTTTAAGTTCATTGAGCGATTCTTTAAGGTTATGTAGGCAATCTGCAATTGTGTAATCCTTCCAGCATTGGCTTAATGTTTTAGTAGGGTCGCGTTCCAAGTTTTCAAACAGCATTTTAAACGTGCGTCGCGTATAATAAGCTTTGTAAATGGCAATGATTCCCTGATCAAGAGGCTGTAGGAGTGATGTGGTGTTTGGTGGAAGAAATTCTACTCGAACATTGGGATTTATTGCTTGTAAACGGGTGGCTGGATGTCCAGGGGCATTATCTATGATTAATAACACTTTAAATGAGAGATTTTTTGACGTCAAATATCGTTTAACCTCTGGTATAAAACAGTTCTCAAACCAGTCTAAGAAAATGTCTCCAGTTACCCATGCATGCCTATTGGAACGCCAAAACACAGGCAATTTATTTTTATCGCTGTTCTTTAAAGCACGGGGATTTAGTGACCTGTACACTAACAAGGGTTTAATCATACAATCGCCAGAAGCATTCGAACAAAGCAAAAGCGTGAGACGATCCTTTGCTGCTTTAAAGCCCGGTGCGGTCTTCTCCTCTTTTGATAGAAATGTGCGGTTTGGCATTTTTTTCCAAAACAAGCCAGTTTCGTCGGCGTTAAAAACCTGCTCTGGTTTAAAACCTTCTTCAATGATATTTAAAAGTTGCCCAGGATATTGCCTTGCTGCATTAACATCTGCTGAAGCTGCTTCCCCTTGCAGTTTGAGATTATGTAGGCTATGGCGAATTTTAAATCTTTCAAACCATCCTTTACTGGCCAAAAATGTTTTTGAATATGTATTTGATGACAGTGGCTCATCATCTACAAAATTCTCGTACAAGCGTGTCGCTTTGTCCCTAATGAGAGCAGAACTAAGAGGTGCCCGCTTTTGATTTTGATCTTCGATCCACAGAGACAAAGCTTTTTCCATTTTTTCAATAGGGCCACTTCTCGTATACCCAGCCACTTTTGCACATTTAGGAGCACTAGATTGTAGGCTATATCGAATTTTCTCTTTATTTTGACGGATAGTACGCACAGACGACTCATTAATTTTATATTTTCTTGCAACCGATGCCACAGGTTCTTTCTTCTCCAAAGCATCCAAAATTGCACCTTTTTCAATTAACGTTAAAACCTTTTTGCTTCTTTTATGCGCTTTTGCGTTGTTTTTATTCGTAGCTGCACTCATTGTTAAAGCACGCAAAACCTGATCAGGCGATATCAGATGTCACAGTGAAACTAAAGTGAAACCACGCGGCGACGCAATGCATTGGAAGGCACGCCGCGCTGAAAGGTGGGGAGAAACCGCGTATAAGCGAACCGTGTAAAATGAATCATTGGTGTCAAATGCGCAAACGCGTGTAAGCGAAATCGCGTATAAATATGCCGCGTAAAACGAGGGACTCCTGTATTCATAATGTAACAAGCACCTCTAACTATTTAAAAAAAGTAGCAGATGTTCCTATCAAACTAGTAGTCTTTCTCAAAACCTAGAGTATTTGTAAGAATAAAATATTTAAATTTAAAAAAGGAGCAAGTAAAATTAGGAAAGCGGAGATCTAGTCAAACAAGCAAGTTAAAAAGAAAATGAAGAAAATAATTCTGTAACTTATATACATTTTTGTTAAATAAAATATTAATATTATAATACAAATTAATGTTGCTAATGATATACATGAAAAATATAAAATTTATGTTTGTTACCACCCAGTGCAAATGTGCGAATGAAACTAATTCTGTTACAATCAATGTATAACGTGGTTGCTTATTTCTTGTTGCTTCGGATTAATCTCCTCTGACAGGTTATATTTTATTCATAATGAATGATTCTTTATATACATAAATGTGTAGAGAATATTAGTTTAGTTAATAGTAAGTACTTTTAATAGCAACTGCAAAAATCCGATTGGAGATAATCCAGCCAACATTGTGCGGTTTGCTCGCCTCTATATTGGCCATGTACAGGGTCCGGCACTAACTTGGACACAAATGGGAAAAATTTTTATTATCCATTTCTCAGAAAATTTTATTTCAGTAAAAAGTTTCTGTATTGTCTTAAACCTAAAATGCAAACTTCAAGGCATAATTATCTGCTTGCGTATACCGAGTGTTACAAAATTAAGGAAATTACTAAAGAGTAAAGTACCTTTATTTTTAAAGATACGTAAAAAATTTATTTGAAAAATGTATTTAGAAAGAATAGAAGGTATCAAATGCGAAATTAGAATCATTTTCGTAAGATTTATTTTAAATCAAAAGTTAACATTTGTATCAATTTTACTAACTAAAAAAATAAAAACAATACCAGAAGTAACATCAGAGTGTAACATTTCATTAATCTAAAGATAACTGACCAACCGAAAAAATAAAAATACTAATAATAATTTATTATTAAAACATTTACAGCACAATCTAGCATTTTACTCATTATGTTTGCTATCTTATTTCAATGCATAATATCCAGAGTGTTTCCTAGCAACATCAACAAGACCACAATTATCAGTTGGACATAACCAACAATAGTTGCGATAGTTGCAAATTAAGTCACCTTAATACGTTCACATTTTTAAAGAGTGTGGAATTTGAGAACTGGCGATGGTTCTCAGTTTGCAAGAAAGAATTGAGATTGTGTTAATACATGGCGACAGTCATCACACATGTCGGGAAACTGCTATCATTTTTAATGAAAAACACCCAAGAAAACACTTAAATTATTCGACAGTAGCTAAAATCGTTAAAAGGTTTAAGCAAACTGGGTCCGTTGAGAAAAAGGAAAAGGTATCGCGCAGAAGGAGTGCAACGAATGAGGAAAATTCTCTGAACGTTCTTTTGTCCGCCGTGGAAGCTCCAAGAATGTCCTTATCTCATAGGCAAGAAATAACTGAAGTGTCAGAACGTTCGATTAGGAGAATCTTGACAAAAAACAAATTTAAACCATACAAACCCGGTTTTGTTCATACACTGCAAGACAGAGATCTAAATGCACGGTTGGATTTTTCTTTCTGGTTCCAAGGCAACATAGAAGAAGATGCACATTTTTCAAAAAAAATTCTTTATTCTGACGAGGCAACCTTTACTTCCAACGGTACTGTTAGTTCACAAAATTGTAGATGGTGGGCGCAAGAAAACCCTAATTTTAAAATTGAATGTCGAAACCAGTATTCGTTCAAAGTTAATGTCTGGTGCGGAATATTGAACAATCATATTGTTGGCCCTGTATTTTTTCGCGAAAATCTAAACTCCCAAGGATATTTGGAAATGTTGCAAACATTCTTATCCGAATATTTGGACAATTTGCCGTTGAATGTTCGGGAAAATATGTTCTTCCAGCAAGATGGCGCACCCATTCACTCAACATTACCAGTGAGATTGTGGTTAAACGAAAGTTTTCCAAACCGTTGGATAGGAAGATATTCAAATAACCCATGGCCTGCGAGGTCGCCCGACCTTACCCCAATGGATTTTTTTTCTTTGGGGCACTTTAAAGCAACATGTCTACGCACACCGGCCCTTTAGAGACGTTCAACATCTTAGAAATATCATTGAAAATTGCATCCACTACATAACACCTCAGATGCTCAGAAATGTGCATAACGAGATGAATAGACGTACAATATTATGCATTGAAAATGAGGGAGGCCACATTGAGTAAAATATTGTATTTGGTTGTGTTCTTACTAAAAATTGTCTGTTTCATTCATTAAAACAAAAAGTTCGAATGTGTTATCTTTTCAATATTTTAACAATAAATTTCTATTTTGTTGTCGTTTGTTTTTGTTTTTTTTTTCTGTTGTCAATTATCAAAATGAAATGCTAGGATGTGATGCTTACTTGTGTTGCTTAGTTAATTAATAATAAATTTCGGCTTTTTTTAGTTTATAAAATTTGCAAAAATGATGCAAGCAATTAAAAAATTTGTACGAAAGTGATTGTAATTTCGTATCTGATATTTTCTAATCTTTCTAAATAACGTTTTCAAATAAAATTTTTACGTACCTTTAAAAATAAAGGTACTTTGCTCTTTAGTAATTTCCTTAATTTTGTAACACCCGGTATACGCAAGCAGATAATTATATCTTGATGTTTGCATTTTAGGTTTAGGACAATACAGCAACTTTTTATTCTTTATACAAGTTCGCAGCTGTAGGTCTGAAATCTAGAATATCATAATATCTTAAAAATATCGCATGGTGTTTAAAAAAAATGAAACGCGCAAAGAGTAAAGTACCTAGAATTTAATATTATCAAAATACTTTATTTGGAAATGTTGCTTAAAATTAATAATTACGTTCAGATTTGTAATCACAGTCTCTTTATTTGCTCCTTATTTTTTCGATTTTCGATTTTCACTATTTGAGAAAACTTTTGTAGAGTAGTGATTTGAAATGGTTCTCCTAAAACGGTTTCTTAGATATTTGTTTCATTTTCCTATAATACTTGCAATTTCTATAGCGTTTTGACCGCTTCTTTAAAATCATTGCAACAATTACCGTTTTCTTGGTGCGCTTATGATTTTTTACCCAGTAAATATCAAAATATCATGCAATACGCAACACGGGTACGTAAGATAGCTTCCACTGACTTATTATTATTGATTGTGTGTATGCTGACAACACTAATTTATCAGCTGTTCGCGTATTTGTATGCTATACACCTCAAAAAAATGACGAATCCGACAGGAAAGCATAACAGCGTCATGAAATTGCTTTACTAGTGTGTATACCCTATGCATTTCCATAATTAATTAAAATTTTTCTGGTTTACTTGTGTATCGAATGATATTTACTTGGTGAAAAAGCATAAGCGTACCAAGAAATGTAATTTTTGCAATGATTTTAAAGAAGCGCTCAAAACGCTATCGAAATCGCGAGTATTATAGGAAATTCAAACAAATATCTAAGAAACCGTTTAAGAAGAATCATTTCAAATCACTAGCCGCTACAAATGTGCTCTCAAATAGTGAAAATTTAAAAAAGAAGCACAATTTTTTATTGTCATAGGTGACTGTGATTTTAAATCTGAGTGTAATTATTAATTCTAAGCAACATTTCCAAATAAAATATTTTGATAATATCAATAATTCAGGTACTTTACCCTTATGCGCGTTTCATATTTTTTTAAACACCGGGTATATGGTTCGATATTTTTAAGATCTTATGATGGTATTATTGATTTCAGACCTACCGCCAACTTTCATAAAGAATAAAATTTTCTGAGAAATGAATAATAAAAATTTTTTCCATTTGTGTCCAAGTTAGTGCCGGACCCTGTATATAAATTTGAACGGGCATACCCATGACGTAATTCCCTCGCTTAAATACTCGTCGCTGATTGGTGGAAAGTTACCAGGCAACCTGAGAATTTACTAACCTTGGATCTACCCTATCGAATGCCTTGCTGAAGTCGGTGTATATTGCATACACTTGATGATGCTGATCAAGAGAATGTTGAATGTAGTCGGTATACTCCATGTTGTCTTGGATCAATTAAATAATAAATAAAGCGGATATAAAAATGCTTTGTAACACTTATTAATTAGGATAGTTGGTATACCATCCGCCCTGAGACCCCAGCAACACCCACCCCACCAAGCTTTTCCTCCACCTCCGACTGCCCAGGACTCAACGTTCCGACCTCAGCCACGTCATCAACAACCGCAGCACCCGCAATAGGAGCAGCAAACTGACCCAAAAAAAACGTTGCAAATAATGAGCAAACGCCATCACCCTCACCGACAACAGCACCATCCAACATCACCACCGAAGGAATATCATTCGCGACCCTCCTCTGCCTCACAAACGACCAAAATGCTTGGGGTTGGCCGCGATACCAGACCTCTGCACATTGCACGTAGCTCTTATAATCTCGATCAATTACGTATTTCGCACAACCCCTTAACATTTAAAATGTAAAATATTCTATTTGACTTCCAAAACGTTTCCATCTCCTATGCATCTTTTTCTTTTCACGAATTATGAACGTTTTTAGAGAAAATCGCTAAAATATGTCAAAAGATTTATATTAAAAGGTAACAATATATCTTACTAAAGTTTTAGGGTATATTTATTGTTTCCGCCATATTTGAAAATATCTGGGGTTGCCCTCACCCAACTTTCCGACTCGTCCCCCGCTGATTCTAAATGCGTATACCAAATTTCAGCGCGATCCGTTGTTCCGTTTGGGCGCTATCGTGTTCATCGACATACATACACACATACATACATACACACATATATACAGACATTTTCCAGAAATCATCGCAATCAATTCAGTGGACCGCAAAACGCGTATTTCCGCGGAAATCTCGAAACGTCATTTTCCGTCGATTACGATACTTTCGTTCTAGGAACTAGTCGGAAAGTAAAAAACTTATGATGTTATCAACGCTTTTCTTAAATACCAATGAAAGAGGATTTCTTTCCGATATGAAAAAGTATATAACACTATGAAAAAAAGTTCTCCGAAAGAATGTTGCTGAAGAAAACCGAGAAGTGTTGCTGACAGGTATGTACAACTCATTGAGATCAGCATTATACCGGAGACCTATTCTACGATTATAGCGACTGTCGCTATCGCAATACTGTTTCGATTCGACATGACGTCATATTTCGACACCGCTATAGGTTTAAGATTCTCGATATCGCAATTTATTGCGATGTCGATACGTCGTAGCGTTGATATCGCTACGTATAAAGAATACTACATTACCGGCGGTTGTGTAAGTGTCAATTCAAATTTCGAATTGTTCGCTGAATAAAGTATCAACTGGTATCAACGATTACAGTGCTTTAAAATGTCTACACGAGATAGAAAAGTAACTCTAGCAGAAAAGGAAACGATAGTTTCATTTATGGTAGAGCATATTTCGTTTAAGGCAAGTTATTGGGAGTCGACGGAAGACATACACATAACCTATTATGGGCAGAGCTCACAGAAATACTTAATAATTTAGAAGCAAATAAGGAACACCACCGTAGAAGCATCGCTAAATGGCAGAAGGTATATTTATTTTTCCAATTAGAATTTTTGCAAATGCATCTTTTGTTTTAAGGTTTGGTCAGACTTAAAAAATAAAACCAAAAAGGAAGCGGCTGAAATTGCCGTCAGCCGAAGAAAAACAGGAGGTGGACCGGGAACATCTGTAACTTTAAGTAATTTAGAAGAACAAATTTTAAATTTAATTTCCAAAGAGGCTGTGTATGGAATAGAAGGACCAGATAACATCCCTCTAGATAGTGGTGAGCCGAGTACCTCTGGTATTGTACCTCCGGGAAGTACAGCGAGGGATGTTATTGAAGTTATGGATACCGAATTGGATGTAAGTGATTAATGAATATTTATAATAAAAACTGGTTTTATATATGCATATATATTTTTTCAGGAGTTTGCAGAAGAGGCACCCCCCACTAACCCATCTTCCACAAAAAATTTACCCAGCATGTATAAAAGAAAATCTTATGATATATATTTTAACTAAGACCAATGGAACCTTATATTAGTTTTCTATGTTAACTATTAAATATGACTTAGTAATGTTTGCTTTTAGGAAAAAAGGGACGGTCAACAGCAAAAAAGGCTGTTGATAGTTTTTCAGATTTATCCAAAGAGTTAAATAAAAATGTAAAAGATATTGGAGAAACCTTAAAAGCAATATTGGAGGAAAAAAAAACAAACAAATGCATTATTAAGAGAAATTGCAAATGCCTTAAATAAAACATAAATATATATGTATATATACAGGTGTCCCACCTAAGCTGCCTCGGTCCATAGTTGACTTATTATTGAGTTTTTGTTAAAATGTTTCAGATAAAAGTTGCATCGAATCATATTCTACACATTTTAAAATTAGTTTCAGTAATTGCGGACTTCCGCTTATACCGGCAATAGGTATCAACTTTGTTATTTTAAATGGAACAGCTTGTATATTATTGCACTTTTGGATTATTTGTTAAATTTCAATGGTACTTTGATAAAGATACATTATGTCTAAGTGGCATCGTTTTTGAACTACATGACAATTTTCGAAAAAAAATGGCACTTGCAGAGTCTTTTAAATTTGGAAATATTTCCGAAACTGTAAAAGATAGAAAGATGCGGTTTTCAGTTTTGGATTAAGCAGAAAAGAGCGCACGTCCGCTATTAGAAAATTTTACGGTTTTGGAGATATTCCCAATTTTTTACTTTTTCACGATAGAAACCTATTACGCAGCGGGCTTGGGACCGGTAAAATGCGAAGCGAAAGTGGCCGACGCTTCGCAATTTTATTAAAAGTTACTGTAGGGTTGAAAAACAAACTAGGTAACCTGTCATTAGCGTGGGACCGGTAAAATCGGAAGCGAATGTGGCCGACGTTTCGCAATAATATTAAAAGGTGCAGTAGGCTGGAAAAACTAGGTAGACTGGCATTTGTCTTCCAAGCATTATAACAGGTGTTCAAAGTATTGTTTGTTAACATAAAAATGAAAAATGTCGCTTACGCAGTCAGAATTAGTAGATATGGGTTTTGTTCTCGGAAAATGTAACAAGAACGCTTTCTTAGCGTCAACAGTTCGCACAACAATAACCAGATAGAAGGCATCCAAATGGGAGGACTGGGTCTGCAAAACATACAAAGCGAAACCGTAATAACGCCGCCGCCTTAGGTACTTAACGAGGAAAATCAGTTGCACATATTGTTAACTGTGCAAGAGAATGCAGAATTAAGTGTGCGCGAAAGGACTGACATCAGTAAGTGTTCGGTACACAGGATTTAACTAATTCTGACTGCGTAAGCGACATTTTTAATTGTTATGTTAAAAACAATACTGTAAACACCAGTTGTAATGCGTGGAACACTAATGACAGTTTACCTAGTTTGTTTTCCGAACCTACTGCAACTTTTAATAAAATTGCCAAGCGTCGGACACTTTTGCTTCGCTTTTACCAGTCCCAACCTTACTGCGTAATACGTTTCTATCGTGAAAAAGTAAAAAATTGGGAATATCTCCAAAACCGTAAAAGATGGACACCATAATGCCTGTATAAAATTGAAAGAAAATTAAATTTTACATCCGGTTATGCAAAAATTGGTATATCGTTCCATTTAAAAAAATCAATTTATTCATGATTGAAAAGTTCGAAATTTACAGATCCCTACTTAAGACCTCCGTAATTTAAATGCGATAATTTTCTAATAGCGGACGAGTGCTTTTTTATGCTTAATCCAAAACTGAAAACCGCATCGTTCTATCTTTTACAGTTTCGGAAATATTTCCAAATTTAAAAGACTCTGCAAGTGCCATTTTTTTCGAAAATTGTCATGTAGTTCAAAAACGATGCCACTTAGACATAATGTATCCTTATCAAAGTACCATTGAAATTTAACAAAGAATACAAAAGTGCAATAATATACAGGGTGTTCCATTTAAAATAACAAAGTTGATACCTATTTCCGGTATAAGCGGAAGTCCACCATTACTGACACTAATTTTAAAATGTGTAGAATATGATTCAATGCAACTTTTATCTGAAACATTTTTATAAAAAATCGATAATAAGTTAGTTGGCTATGGACCGAGGCAGCTTAGGTGGGACACCCTGTATATTTGTATTATCTAAATATTTTATAAGAAATACAGGAGTTTTTTGTTACAGATGTTGGTTATTTTAGAAATAGGTATTAATATAATTTTGTTGGCTCTCCTGACCCAACCGACGATATTGCACATCTGTGGTTGTCTATAGCATCCCAAAGTGGTTCTTCATGTGGAATGTTGTTATAGTGCAAAGATATATTGTGCAAAACTGCACAAGCCATAATAATTCTGGTTGCACACTGCGGTGAATAATGGAGTGTTCGATCTTTTAATAAACATCGAAATCTTCCCTTTAGAACACCGATGCATCGTTCGATGGAACTTGTAGTTATTTTTAGAGCATTATTATATCTTTGTTCTTGGCGAGTTACTGGTGTTCTAGGCGGGGTAAGCAACCACGGCAAGCAGGGATATCCAGAGTCTCCTAAATGTGTAATTCATATTTAGATATAAAATATACCACATATTCATATATTTTTACCCATAAGTCTGCTCTCATGATCGCCTGCCTCGTAACTGCCTTTCATATTATGGGCTACAGTTGACTGCTTCCATACAAAAGCATCATGTGCACCACCCGGAAATCTCGCCATGATGCTAATGATTTTTAAATCATTATTACATATCTGCAAAATATTCGTTTAAACTTTTCGAACCAACAACTTGTATAACATTCAACATCGTTACTGTTTTTGTACTTACTATTTGCACATTTATGGAATGGTAGCCCTTTCGATTTATGTAGGCATGCTCATTATCATGTGGTTTTACTATGGCCACATGCGTACCGTCAATTATGCCTAGTATGTGTGGCATTCCACTGCTATGAAGAAATCTGGGCAGAAAATGCATTATACTTTTATACTGAAGTGATCATAATAATTTTAAATTGATCATAATAATGTTAACGTTAATATTACATAATGCATTTATATTAAATCAGAAGTAGAATAATATGTTTGTAATTTTTTAATGAAGATACCTGTTTTTAGACAGTGTTTTCTCCTCCTCAGTTTGGGGAAATTTGATCCACCTTTTCATAAAGTGTCTAGTTATTATTGTGGAGACAACTTTAATACACCTACTTAGTGTCGGTTGACTTACTGGATTCAGCAAACTATGTCCAACTTGCCTTTGGTAACTACCGCTAGCAAAAAACGATAAAGTTGTTAGTACCTAAAATAATGTAACTTTATTAAATATACCTCAACAATGTAATAACCAGGTACAATATACAAACCATAATGAATGGTGGTATTTTCTTTATGCTTCTCTCTTCAATAGCTATTGCCTCTATCTGATTTATTAGGTCAACGCAAGCTACCTTACTTAGCCGATATGTTCGACAAAATTCGCTATCTGACACGGAAAAGGATCTTGGTGGTCCCTTAAATTTCTACGAGCTAAGTTAAATTGTCTCTGTGCTCTTCTACGGTCTTCTCTTTCCACTAAATTTATAGCTACAAATTGCGCGTATGGAAATGCCATTGTTCATACTAAAATTTTGAAAATGTATGTTAAAATGTATTTTACACGCAATACATGTAAGTAAAAACTCACCGATAATAGTCACTGCACCACTCAACACGATTACTACTACTAATATAGTAGTAGTAATCTCAAAGTTCACTATATACTAAAAAAACACTGCAAAACAAGAGGCTGAATGATGGCTAAACTGTTCATAAAATGTGAGGTTACGTACGCGTATCGATATCGAATCAACTTAGCGACATCTCCGAAGCACTCGCTAAATTTATCGATATGTCGAGAAGTGATGACGTCAGTCGATATCGCAAAAAATGCAGAATAGGTCTATCGATATCGCTACGTGTTCGATATGACGTATTGCGATATCGCTAAAACGCGTAGAATAGGTCTCCTGTTAGCGACAAATTGCGCAATTTTCTTGATGCGTTTTCGCCTAAACATAATTGGGACGGTTGTTTGAAGAAGCTGTAAATTTAGATAGAGCTGGTTTTAATACCTACGAAAGTTATGTGCACAAAAACTGTCTTATTTGAAACGATTACGAGCCTTTTGGAAAGACAACGACTTGATTGAAATTATTGTGCACGGTATTGTAGAGCGGGACGTCAGCGACGTTGCCATGAATTGTGCCACTGTAGCTGATCGCGTACTCCGCAACATTTTTCAAATCTTGTCGTACTGATGCCGAGCCAGGTCCGTCAAACGCAAAAAAAATATCTGTTGTGGCCGCCACCCAACTTTCCGACTACATTGGTACATTGTTTACACCAGCGGTTCTCAAACTGTGGGGCGCGCCCCCTAGGGGGCGCGCCGTAACTTGATAGGGGGGGCGTGAAATAAATGCACAAGACCAGGGATCAAATGTACAAGACCAGGGATATAAATTTTTATTAATTTTAAATATAGTTACAATAATATTATTTAAAAAAAAACATTTAATGTAATGACTAATATGTGCCTGTTTTGAAGTACACAGCCTGTCCAGATTTGGTTTTATAGTCGAGAGAGACACTCTAAGATCTTTTTCGATTTGAAGTTTGTTTCTGTATTTAGATTTTAAAGCAGCTACAGCAGAGAAACCAGTTTCGCAAAGGTAAGAAGTGGGGAAAGGTAGCAATATCCGCAGCGCTTTTGCTTTAATAAGAGAATAATTACAAGACAACTCAGTCCAAAAATTTGTTAAAGGTTTAATAGCAAAATTTGCCTTTTCTAAGGTACTGGAAGAAAGATCTATCAGCTGTTCTTCTTCTTGTAGTGATAGGCCGGTAGGTACACTGTTGAATGGATTCATTACCCAATTCCAGTCACACAATCTAATATTTTCTTCGGCAAAAAAGTATTTGCGGAAATTAGTGCTCAAGTTCTCTAAATGACCCACCACTGTCTTTAACAACGCTTCTTTATGAATCTCTTCCGGCGGGTAAATCTGGATAAATTCACACATTGTCGGAAACACCTCAAAACAGTTTTCATTTATTTTGTTATTCCATAACTTAATATTCCATAACTTAAGTTTCTTAGAAAAAGTGTTGACCTTTTCACTTAAATCTAATATATTCGTATTACTGCCCTGAAGTTGAAGATTTAGTGAATTAAGTTTCTCGAATATGTCTACTAAGTAGGAGAGCTTCATTAAAAATAACTTATTGTAGAATTCTTCCGCATATTTATAGCCTTCTTTGCTCAAGAATATCACTATTTCATTTCTGAGTTCCTAGACGCGCTTGATCACCTTACCGCGTGACAACCATCTGGATGAAGAATAAAACAATAATGATTTATGTTTAGAACCCATATCTTCACAAAGAGCAGCAAAAAGTCTTGATTTCAAAGGTCTGGTTTTTATATAATTCACTGTTTCGATAAGTATTGTCAAAACAATATTTAGCTCAGGACTTAGCGATTTTGATGCTATTGCTTCCCGATGAATCATACAGTGCGTCCAGACTACTCCTGAAGATTCCTTCTTCACAAGTGCTTGTAAACTGTTGTATCTACCACACATGGCTTGAGCCCCATCGGTGCAAATTCCAACACAGTTTTTCCACTGCAAGTTAGCGCTAACAATAGCATTGTTTGTTATTCTAAACAATTCGGAAGCAGTTGCTCTTTCTTCTATAGGTTTACAAAATAGCAAGTCTTCAACTATTGTGGCACCCTGTGAGAATCTGATATAGCAAATCAAATGGGAATCGTTACTACTATCTGTTGCTTCATCAAGTTGTATGGCAAATAATTTTCCAACTAATTCAGATTCCAGCTGTTGTTGAATATCAACAGATATATCATTAATTCTTCGGCATATTGTATCGTTTGACATAGGAATATTTTTGAGTTGTTTGGCATAGCTTTCACCAAACATTGTTTCCACAATGTCAATTGCAGCTGGCAGAATAAGTTGTTCTGCAATAGTATGCGGTTTTTTACATTTTGCTGTTTAATAAGCCACTTTGTATGATGCCATTAAAGCTCTTTCACTTACTGTGAGAATTTTATGGAAGTTTGACTTCTGTTTCTCCAAAGATCCAAGTTTTTGAACAAAAAACTCACGAGGTTTGGCAACACTCTTTGTGAAGGGTTTCTAAATGCCTCTTCAATTTATTTGGTTTCATGCTATCTGCAGCCAAAATTTTAAAACAAATAACACACTGAGGTTTTTCTTCACCGTCTACGTTAGTGCTTGCAAATCCAAAGTTTAAGTATGCTTGGTCATATTTTCGTCTTTTTGATTTTATGACAGGCTTAGCACTGATATTGCAAGTTGTTGATGAAGTAGACGCTTCTGTGTCCTCAACCTTATGTTTGTTCCCGACTAAAAATTTATACATATTTATTGGTGTCACTTAAAAAAAATAATTGTGAGACTTTGATGTACAATGAGTATTTGCGGATAATTTTGCAACCGGTCAATACAATACAATACCTATCTGTATGTAAATATACTAATATTTTTTTCTCAGCGATGAAACTACAAGTAACAAAGTTTTGTGTACACAGTCACAATACTCACAATGGAATAACTAACCGTAACTACCGTGCAGTCGCTATTTGTATTTCAAAACGTTCTATTTTTATCATCGGTATGCCTCGGAAACTTTCGGGAAACGTTCATCACGTGTCGTAAAATGGCGCGACTACACGACAAAGACAAACAATACAGAGCATTGCCAAACTGTGTTTCAATTTTTGTGTATAGAGTTACTATTTTTGTTATCTTATTTTGTACAGGGGGCGCAAAATTATTTTAGGTAAAAAAGGGGTCCGCGAAACACGAAAGCTTGAGAACCGCTGGTTTACACATTTATAAACTCTCTAAACGTATAGATAGACTATAGAGGGTGAAACACCAACACCGAATGTCCATAAGATAATAATAATAATAATACTATATCGGCATTATTACCTCTTACTGACCTCTCTATACAAATGACTCTAATATACTGTCACGTATCCGTGTTATCATACTAGGTTGATTTCTCTACTTCTTGTTTATTTATTCTTCAAACGCGGACGGGCGATAATATTCAAACAATCGTGTGAGCTAACGCGGTATGATGCCGTCAGTTCTCCATTACGTCACATATCAACTAATATATATCTCTATAGCGCCTAAACCGCTCATCCCATTGATCTGTAAATCTATATACATTTTTAAAATCATTGCAGGATGAGATGGTGTCAGTTTGGTCAAAATCGGATGAATACCTAAGAAAACGTATGTGACATTTGCCACTTCCGGTTGTCAGATTGTCACCAAAAACAATCCAGTTCGTCCCCTGGTGATTCTAAATATGTATGCCAAATTTCAGCTCGATCCGTTGTTTCGTTTGGGCGCTATCGTGTTCACGGACATACGTACACCGTACACACATACACACATACACACGTACCCACATACATTTTCCAGAAATCATTGCAATCGGTTCAGGGGACCCCAAAACACGTATTTCCGCTAAAATCTCAAAATTTTTCTTTCCGTCGATTACAATATTTTCCTTCTAGGAGTGGGAAAGTAAAAAACGACGACTGAAGCCACCGGAGGACTCAATGACGTGTTGGAAATGCGAGAAAACTGGACATAAGCGTAAACCCAGTGTCGTTTATTTTCGTTAAATAAATCTCGCGGCGGTGGTAATCAGTTTAACAGCTCAGCATGGTTGCTGTAAGACGGGTCATGGTGAAGCTGATTGTTTTACTAAGAATGGCATTCAAAAACGGAAGCGAATAAATTTTTGTTCTAATAAAAGCACGCATAAACCCACACAGATCATTATTGATGGAAAACGTTTTTTCGGGTCTGCTTAATTCTGGAGCTGATGCTTCATTGATCAAGGAAAAACGCGCTTTGCAGTTTCACGACAAAATTAAATCTTGTTCATCGGTGCTCAAAGGTATTGCACGTGGATATTTGAATGTGGATAAAACGTTCCAAGCTGAGACCGAGATCACTGAAAAAAAACTTGATTAATTATTTTGTTGTACCTGATGATGCATTGGATTATTTAATGTACCTTCCGAACATGAATTTGATCTCGTAACCTGAAAAAAATATGATAAAATGATCACGGTGGGAAATAATTTCAGGGAAGTGAATAAGACGAGAATAGAGATCAGACTTGGTGACAGTTTAGTTGTTAATCGACGACCGTATCGTCTCTCAGTCGTTGAGAGAGAGAGGTTGTGCGACAAATACTTGAAGATCTGCTTAGTAATGGTATAGCACTCGAAAGTCAATCAGCTTATGGTAGTCCTATTATTTTGAGAAAAAAGAAAGACGGGTTTTACCGTATGTGCGTAGTTTATAGGGAGTTAAATCGACATACCCATCTAGGACGACCGTTACCCCTTGCCACTGATAGATGATCAGCTTGATATATTGGGAACAGGGCGGTATTTCACTTTTTTGGAAATGGCATCAGGTTTTCATCAGTTACCAGTGGAAGAAAGTTCGATTGAAAAGACTGCATTCGTTACACCAGATGGGCACTAGGAGTACCTAAAAATGCCATTTGGGTTAGCTAACGCTCCCGCAGAATTTCAGAGGTCAATTAATAAAGCGTTAGGGCCGACCACTGAAGAACACTATTGTCTTGATTTACATAGATGACATTCTGATACTTTCTGGTACACCTGAAGAAGGATTGTTAATATTGGATCAAGTTTTGACTACCTTAGATGCAGCCGTATTTTCCCTCAATATTTCAAAGTGCAACTTCCTACCATCGACTGTTGAGTATTTGGGTAGGGAGACAAGAAAGATTCAGGACTTGGTAGACGCGCTAACGTAAAGCAGGTTCGTCAGTTCTGGGACTTGCTGGATACTTCCGTTAGTTTGTGCCGAACTTTGCGACTAAGACCGCTTGTACGAAAAGATGAACCCTTTGTTTGGGCGAGGATCAGATTGCTGCTCGATACTATATCGTACGTCACTTAACATCACGATGTCCGTGAAGCAATGGATTTAGATTTACATATGGATTTAGATATGTACAGTCGCTCAGACAAATACTCAACATGACTTACATTTTGTCACAAATATCGCTATGCTTTCACTAGTTACCATAGTTTTGGAGATGAATGTCCAATTTAGATGATGTATATCCAATTTTGTGCACACACTTTCAATAAAGAGTGCTAATTACGCATCAATATTAAAAAAAACAAATTTGCTGTCAGGCTTTGTGACAATTGCAATTGAAACTTGACGTTGAGTGCTCCCATATAAACAGTTTAACATAATATAATATAATATAATATAATATAATATAATATAATATAATATAATATAATATAATATAATATAATATAATATAATATAATATAATATAATATAATAATCACTTATTGACCAAATAAACAAACACATCTACATTTTTGACAGATAATAAGTAGACAGATATAAACATACATATGAGAGACATATTACAAGCCAAAGGTAATGCCTTCACCGGTATTGAGTATACACACAGGAATCCTCAAACCGGTGCTCTTCCTGGCATCATAGAAAACAAAACAAAAATAACACTAGTCAACAAAATAATAAAAAAAATGTACATTAGATGCCACTATTTTTTTTCTTAGATACCATGGCCCGCTAAACTCAAAAATCGCATTAAAAATTTTTTGAATGGATACGTTTTCGGGTTATGAATTTTTCTTTTTTTTGTTTATTTTTTTGGAGGTAGTTCGACTATTTGGAGCATATCTCGAGTTCGGAACATCAAATCTTGTCGTTCGGTACATCAAATTAAAGCCAGTTAAATCACCAATAAATGTTATTAATATTGTTTTACAATCGCTTCAGTGGTTTCAGTGCAATTGACCGTAATTTGAATTTTTTTTAGTGTAAATGAAAATCGAACATTCATTTAACCGCCAGGGAAAGGTATAAATAGTAAAAATATGCTCAGTTTCTTATTTTTTACGTAGAGTTTGCCCTTTTACGAAGAGAACAAGGTATTTACGATGAAAATCTATGAAAAAATACGGTTATGATCAATTATGACCAATGGGTACGAAACTACCAAAATTCAGCCTTTTCTCTATTTTGTATTTTTCGTCATTTATAGCAGTTTAAATGCATGGTAGAGGTCGGATCCATTCGGAAGACGAGTACGTCACGTGATTCGCACCAAGATGCGCATCTTTTAGTCAACGTTTCGCACTCTGTTGCAAGAGGCATCTTCAGGACGGAGAGAATGAACGTGTGTGGAAGGGTGAGGGTATTTATCGTGGCTCAAAACACGTAGTGGCATATCTCACCAAAAAATGATATTCAGATAGGTCAGTACGTGTTTCGAGCGACGTTATATGTACCTGGCGCAGGTGCCTGCGCAGGTAGTCAAACAACTATTGGTTGGGAGGGCGGTTTGGGGTAGCTGTGATTGGCTGTGGTGGTCGTAAAAGTGGTTTCCAGCTATGATGCAAATGCCAACCGTCATCTCTATTGAGATTGGAGGGATCTTTAAAGATTTCGATCGCTTCACGGATTCTACGAGGATAATAACGTTATTCCCGGGAGATGATTTTTGTTTAGTCGAGAAGAATTGTTGTGTCTGTACTCAGCAAGCGCTGAACTGGTGATCTGGCGCAGCCTTGTACAACGTTCATATTCTGAAACCCCAACGCTGACAGAGCGCTTTGTCTCATCAATGTAGACATTGCCACAAGCACATGGAATACGGTATACACCTGGAGCTAGCAGTTGAGAAGATTTTTTCCTGAGAATCTTGGTGACGTCAGTGATGAGCATGGTGAGAGGTTTCACCAGGAAATGAAGACTATTGAGCAGCGCTACCAGGGATTTTGGATTGAAAAAATGATGGGCAACTATATCGGGTTCCTCATAAGAAAAACAGATTTCGACAAGAATATAAGGCGAAGCAGCAATCAAACTCACTTCTAATCTCCTTTATATTGAAAACGTCACATTAAAACTAAGCACAATGAATTAAACTTGTAAACAGAGAAAAAGTAGAATTTTAGTTGTTTGGGATTTCCCCAACTTCTCTCTTGTATTGATACACTGTTTTGAATCTATATATTTATTAACAACCTGGTGTACACGTCTTATTCTTACGGTAGCTTGACGACGACTGTTACATAACTTCGTTACGTGCCTAACCATACAATACCTACTACTCAAGTAAAAAATGCTTGCCTAAACATAGCCGGCCACCTTGGAAGCCGCAATGGCTTACAAAAAAAATAAACGAGTAAGTAGAAATACAAAATAAATACGTGTAGTATCGAAACCAAACACTGTAAATAAATGAAACCAAAGGTAAGTAAATCATAAATGATGCTAAGAATGTAAACTAAGTAAATGTAAATCAAATCAAAAAACATCGTGTTGTTAAACTAAAATAGCTATTTTCTAATAAAGTCTTTTCGTCAATGTTTAGTTTTACTGTCCTAATCGCTACTCACACGGCAACGCGCACAGCTTTGTTACAGGCCTTTTTATGACACCACTAGCGGTTTTCACAGATACCACTCTGGAGACGCCATCTTTTCCTGGATGTAGCTCGGTAATTCTACCCAAAGGACCATCTCAAAGGAGGGGCGTGCTCATCCTTGATAAGGACCAATACGCCTATCTTCAGTACTTCTGGGGAGAGTACCTTCCACTTTGTTCGGATCTGGAGTTCGGGTACGTATTCTTTGGACCACCGTGTCCAAAAATGTTGAAACATTTTTTGAAGCCGTTGAAATCGTATGAGCCTGTTTTCCTGTACGTCCTGCAGATTTGGTTCAGGAACCGTAGTCAGAGTTTCGCCGATAATGAAGTGCGCAGGTGTGAGAGGTGTGTTATCACAAGGATCGGATGATAGAGGATACAGGGGTCTGGAGTTTAAACAAGCTTCAGTTTGTGTTAATATAGTTACAAACTCCTCAAAAGTAAGTTTTGTTTCACCTATTGCTCTCCTTACATGGTGCTTGACCGATTTAACACCTGCTTCCCAGATGCCGCCAAAGTGGGGTGCTCTGGGAGGTATAAAATGCCATGTGATACCCTCCTGATTTAATTCAGACCGAATTTGATCAGATTTAAGAAAACTCTGTAGCTGAGTGTTTGCACCGACAAAGTTCGTGCCGTTATCGGAGAATATGTTAAGACATTTACCGCGTCGCGCTGTAAACCTTCGTAAAGCCGCCAGAAAGGCTTCAGTAGTCAAATCGCTCACAAGTTCTATGTGTACCGCCTTTGTTACCAAACACACGAACAAGCATACGTATGACTTCGGCACTTTAAAATTTCGGGTTTTTCGGTCACGATGTTGAATATTGCTTGGATTCGCCTTACAACGGAAACATCGAATGCATTGGTGTACTTTTCTTTTTACTAAATTTATACCGCTAATTATCCAATATTTCTGACGTAATTCAGCCAAAAGTGCTTGTGGTCCTGCATGAAGCAGTCTGATATGTTCATGTTTTACAAGTAATTCGGAAAAATGACCATTGCCTGGTAGAACGATTGGGTGCATTTTGTTTAGTTCGTAATCAGAATATTTTAATCTCCCTCCAACACGAATAATGCCTTCGGAATCTAAATACGGAGCAAGAGATAACATTTTGCTAGATGAACCTACAGATCTTGTCTTGACTAAATCATGCAATTCTTAAACAAAATAAATTCCTTGGACTATTTTTATCAATCTAGTAAATGCGTTACTGAGTTCGCATGCAGTTAGAGGGCCTAGTTGTCTTAGGGTAGGATTTAATTGATAATTGTTTTTGAATCTCATACAATAAGCTACGACTCTTTGGTATTTAGTTAGCGAAGAATATTTATGAATTATGCTGATGTCCGGTACGATGGTATTTACGTTTATTGTATTTTTTCTAAATTCATTTTGTATGGGCTCTGGCAACTCATTGTATTGAAAGTTCTCAACGGTTTTTGTTGGCCATTCGTTTGGCGATTTTGAGAGCCATGATGGGCCATGCCACCAAAGCGATGAGTTTTTTAGTGATTTTGGTTCGATCCCACGCGTTAAAAGGTCCGCAGGATTTTCTCGGGTATTTACATAATTTCAGCTCTCCGGGCGCGCAAGAGTTTGGATTTCGGACACTCTGTTAGACACAAATACCTTCCATTGTGATGACTGTGATTTTATCCAGCTCAAAACAATCGTCGAATCTGACCAGAGGTATACATCGTTAAAACTGATCCTTACGGAATCTATCACCGTTGTAGCTAGTCGTGCCAACAACAAAGTGCTGCAAAGCGCTTTGTGGAGAGACGCGAGTCTTTGCACATAATAAGCGAACTAGGCTACGTCCATCATGATCTACGCTCTTTATGTATATGGCAGCGCCATATGCCGATTCTGAAGAGTCTGAAAATCCATGTAATTCGATTACTCTTGGATTTTGACGTAAAATCTGTCTCAGTATTTTAATTTCATTTAATAATCCCAACTGATCTTGAAATGCTAACCATTTGGTGTGTAGGTTTAATGGAATAGACTCATCCCAAGAGAGCTTGTACATCCAAAGGATTTGAAGTATCAACTTAGCAGTTATGGTGCATGGGCTTAGTAGACCTAAAGGGTCAAATATTTTTGCTATCTCGGCAAGGATTGTACGCTTTGTAATTTGCTTTATTGGTTTCGCGTTTATATCGTAGTTTAAGCTATCATCTGTGGGTGACCAGGTAAGACCGAGTGTTTTAGAAGTTTTATCACCGAATTTAAGAACCTTTGAGGCGGAAGTATCCTTTGTTGTATCATTTATAATTAAATATTTGAACGCCATTTATGCAGTTCGAAACAGCCCTGTTGTAATATGTCCGAAATTTGCCTTCCTAAACTTACAGCTTCTTCAACTGTTTCTGCTCCGGTGAGCAAATCATCAACATAAAGGTCTGACCTTATGGCTTCTACAGCACATGCTGAACATCGTTTGCTAGTGTTTGAGATATTTTATCGCGAGATATGATGCGGCTGTTGTTCCGTAAGTCACGGTGTTGAGTTCGTATGTGGATAACTCTTCATTAGACGTCGCACACCAAAGAATTCTCTGAAGACATCGTTGTTCAGGTGTTATTAAAACTTGCCGATACATTTTCGTTACGTCAGCTGATATCACATAATTATGTTTTCTAAACCTCAGAGCGATTGAAAAGAGTTCCTCTTGCAAAACTGGACCCACATACTGGTGATCGTTTAGCGAAATTCCGCTGCTAGTTGCTGCTGAAGCATCAAATACGACACGTAGCTTAGTGGTCTCACTATTTTCATTTATTTCGCCGTGATGTGACATGTAGTAATGAATGTCGGTTAAGTTTGGATGATTGACTCGAGACATGTGCGAAAGAGATTCGTAATCGCTGATAAATTGTGAATACTGCTCCCGTAGTTTTGGGTTTTTTGTCAGTTTACGTTCTAACGCAAAAAAACGTTTTTCAGCTTCTTGTCTCGATTCGCCAAGTAATGTTATCGGTTTCTTTAGAGGTAGTTTAACTATAAATCGTCCATCCAATGCCCGAGTTGTTTCAGAATTGAACAGCTCTTCGCATTCATTTTCTGCTGGAGACAATTTCCTTTGAACACCTACTTCTTCTAATTCCCAGAACTTTTCCAAACTTTCATCTAAGCTCTGATTAGTAATAAAGTTGCATGAAGAACGATTCGTGCTCACGTGTTGTGGTGAGATAGGACCTGAGATGATCCATCCTAATAGAGTTTTTTGTAAAATAGGTTTAGATGTACCTAATTTGAATTGTTCGTTATTCAGAAGTTCCCAGAAGATTTCTGCTCCCAAAAGAATATCTATTTTGCTTGTGCTATCAAAGGCTGGATCAGCGAGAGTGATGTTTTTCGGTATGTTTAACTCTTCCTTATCAAAAGTAATGTGGTAAGTCATCAGTAAGTTTTGGTAGGACGAGGAAGGTTAACGTTTTTGCAAATGAGTTATGTCTGGACATAATCTTAGCGTCGCATTTGTATTTGATGTTCGAAACGGACTGGCCGACTCTCGAAACAACGAAGTTGACGCCATGTTTTTGTAAGTTTAATTTTCGCAGAAGAGATTCAGTCATGAAGTTAGAGTGTGATCCCGAGTCTAGAAGCGCTCTGCATTGGTGTATATTGCCATATCGATCGCGAATTTGAATTAGTGCTGTAGATAGTAATACTTGTGATGAGACGCCATGTGGGGCTATATTAGACACTGTATGAGTTCTATTTGCGCCTGAGCGATCTTCGGATTGGTGTGAAATTTCTTTCTCTTTGGAAGCCTTATGGTTATTGTAGTGTAGAATAGTGTGATGCTTTCTGACATTTACGACAAGTACCACTACTACGACAACTTTTAGCTGAGTGTTATTGTCTTAAGCAGTTGGAGCATGCGCTTAACCGTTTAATTTCATCCCATCTTTCGTTTATTGACAGATCTGTGAATTCTTTACAATTGTAAAGGAAATGGTCGCCTTTGCACTTAATGCAAGAGGCATTTTCGGTTGAAACGTGTGCTCGTACGCGTTGATTTGTAGTTGTGTTCATTATTGCTCTTAGGATTTAAATTTATTTGCAATTTTTCCAGTAAGCGACATTTAGATTTTAAAAATTCTGAGAACTGTTCGTAGTCTGTTATGTCATTACCGTGTTTTTCTTCCCACTCCCTTCTTGTGACAGAGTCCAATTTTTCTGAAATTATCGTTACTATCAAAGCATCCCACTGCTTGACCGGTTGCCCCAAGACATCTAAGGCGCGTATATGCTTGCTTGTACCGTCCCATATAGAACGCAAATTTGTGTGAGATTCTTTGAAAATGGAGGGCATGTGCAAAATAGCCTTAATGTGGTTATTTATTAGTAACGACTTATTTTCGAATCGTTCTACCAATAATGTCCATGCAGTATCATAATTAGCGTCAGATATTTCCAAAGCGTTAACCACTTCAGCAGCGTCACCTTTCAGGGAAAGCCTTAAGTAGTGAAACTTTTGGATTTTTGGAATAGAGTCGTTTTCATGAATAATTGACTGAAAGGTGTCTCTGAAAAATAACCACTGCGTATAGGATCCGTCAAATGAGGGTAAGTTGACTGTGGGTAGCTTTATGTGACTCGCCGTGTGTATGTTTTGATCGATGTGCGTGCATGACTGATTTGACAAAGCCATTTCCGTGACTGTGGCTATAGGCTCAACATACGTTTCGCGACAGTAATTGCTTCATAGAATGCGGTTTGAAATGTATCGCGTTCTTTTTCGTGAACATCTTGCTCGGCTTTAGTGTCCAACAGCTCGATGTTTAGCTGTATTTCATTAAATTCGTCAATCAGCGTTGATAATCGCGTTTCTATCTGAATTAAATCAGGTTTATCAGTTTTTGTGTCTACGAACGTTCTAAAGCGCGTTAGTGATCTTTTTGCATTTGATCGTCTTTGTATTGGTACCGCTAGCTCCGTCGTCATTTTTGCGAACAAAAGATATCAAGTCCGAATGATTATTATAACACTTATGTGCACGTTGCGAAATTGAAATCGTGTTTAATGAGATTAGGATTGATTTGATTAGGATGCAGAAAATGAACAAGGAGCGCACTAACCTGCTTCTTGTGGCGTGATGTATGTGTGGGTGTGACGTTCTAGCGTTGTAGGTTGCTGGCTTGCTTGTGTTGTTGTTTTTGATGTAATTATTGTTGTAAATTAGTGTTTGTCGCTGTTTCTTCATTCGTTTCGACGGACCATTATGTTTGGGATTTCCCCAACTTCTCTCTTGTATTGATACACTGCTTTTAATCTATATATTTATTAACAACCTGGTGTACACGTCTTATTCTTACGGTAGCTTGACGACGACTGTTACATAACTTCGTTACGTGCCTAACCATACAATACCTACTACTCAAGTAAAAAATGCTTGCCTAAACATTGGTAGTTTGGTACCTATCAATCTTAAATGACCATAACTTCGCTATTTTTGCATAGATTTTTATCGTAAATACCTTGTTCTCTTCGTAAAAGTTCAAACTCTACGCAAAAAATATTAAACTAACTATATTTCCACGATTTCTACTTTTCACAGGTGATAGGGTAAATGTTCCATTTTCATTTTGGCCAAATTTTTATAATATCGTGGCCTATTGCGCTAAAACTACTGAAGCGATTGAAAAACTATATGAGTGACAGTTGTTGGTGATACAATTAGCTTCAATTTTATGTGCCGGGCGACCAGATTGGACGTTCCTAACTCGAGATATGCTCCAAATAGTCGAACTACCTCCGCAAAAAAACAAAAAAAAAAGAAAAAAATTGTAACTCGAAAACTTATCCATTTTTTTATGCGATTTTTGAGTTTAGAGGGCCTTAGTATATATATAAAAAAATAGTCGCATCCAATGTATATTTTGACTGTTGACTAGTGTAACCAATAAATAGAATCAAAAAAAAAGATAAATATGTATACAAAAAATCATAAACATTTTTTTACTCTTCACATCTCACTAATCAGGCTCGCAAACACTTTTCTGTTCATGCACGCCACCGGCACAAATCCCCCCGCAAAACGACCTTCACCGACACAATAATCATTCGAAAAGGGCCGTCCGATGCACCGGAACACTAATCTTGTCACGTCCACGCACATTTACATCGTGGACATCCTCTCGAAAGACAACTTTTCGGTACTGATAGCTCGGCTTCTTAGTGAGCAAAACCTTATAAAAGACGGCGATGGAATGCAGCCTACGCCGCGCAGATATTCCACCATCCACTGCTTGGCAACTGCCCCGAAGTGTGATCACCCCTTCGGAGTCCATAAATTAGTCGAATGCAGGAATTCTGCATTTTCTGTATGCGTCTAGCATCCATCACGCGCAGGAACCCATAATTTAGGTTTGACAGAACCAAGGATTCACATAGTAATTTCCTGCAAGGGCGTTCCAGGAAGTCTGTTACTGTATATACCCTTAGAGCCGGAAAAGCGCTTCTGATCAGCTCGGTTGTGTTGCGCTGAAAACGGAGATAACTATCAATCCATACACCTAAGTTGCGCACACAGTCCGTGAATGGGATCTAGACCGCACCCAGCGTGATCTTCAGGCTGCGCTCCACCTCTTGCCTTCTTAGGCCCGAACAGAATGTCCTGCATCTTAAGCGGGTTTATAGTAAGATGGTGTAATCTCGCAGCTGGCGCTCAAGCAGTTTCTCAACGAGCTTTGAAAGAGTGAGCAAAACACTGATCGGTCGTAGATCGCTAAGATCATTCACATTAGTTTTCTTGGGCATAGGCGTGACCAGGGAACTTCCATGCAGATGGAGATACAGACGCCGCAATACATGCATTAGTGATGTGTGCGGTGCTTGAAGATTATCGGTGGACACACGCTAATCATCTGCAGATTAACCCCATCTGACCCCATGGCGTTGCTTTTGATTGTGCGGAAAGTTTTGCAAACCTCATCCGGTGTTACGTCGCGAAACGCAAATTGAACTTGCTGCCCTGCAATGGGACGATTCCGATAACGGGAAATGATGTTCTTGCTGACGGGGGGGCGTGTCACCGGTTGAGGACCTCGCGCTAATCGCTTCCACATCACACATGTGAGGTGGGAGTTTTGCTCTCGAGCGTGATCCAACTCCCAGCTAACGCAGATGGCTCCATAAAACTTTCTGGTTCCCAGAAAGAAAACTTTCTGATTCCCATCTATACCGAAAATAAGCCTTTTTCTCCCTTTCAATGGCTCGGTTGGTCTCGTTACGTATAGTCCTATAAAAGTTTCGGTGAATTGGGCTTCCAGAGGCCGCCTCAATGCTGCGTCCCTGGCCTTCATCATGCATCGGATGTTATAATGACTGGTTGACACCAGGGCGCTGGTGGTTTATTCGGTAAAAATTCCCGAATAGGGGCATGACAATCAAACAACCTCAACAAATTCTCAGTGAAAAACATAATCTTCTTGTTTGGATCCTCTATGTCATAAACGAGATGCCTGTCTGTGTTGAAAAAGTCGGTATCGAAATCACCCTGATTGAAAGACTTATAAGTTCGTGCGCGGATCTTCGAACGGGGGTTATCAGAGCCACGCATCCGTATATGGCCAAAGATTGCTCTGTGGTGGGATATGTCGTCGCAATCCACTGTTCGATATTCCGATAAATATCGGAATACTTATTCGTAAAATAGCCCTTATTTTTTTTTCTTCTTTTTCTATGTCTCGCATGCATGCAGGTTATCTAGTAGAAGTTCTTTTTTGTATTTGGGTTTACGTTTTTTCTCGGCTCCTCAGAAAGTGAAAATTCGACGTCTGTGAGAAGTGCTTTAATTTTTTCATTTAACTTCATTAAAACCTTCCCGGTTTTAAATTTCTTTGTCCGTTTAAAACGTAATTTTTTACAATTTTAAACCAACATTCGGCGTTAGCGTTACTCTGCCGCTTTAAGTCCCCGTCACCTAAAATGCACGTCCAAAATGGCACTAAGGGCATGTAGTTTTTAACTACATAACTGCAGGCTTCTATAAAGTAATATTTATCAAATGTTGTGGAGTTTATTTTCAGAAGAGCTTTACTATAAATGTTGCTAAAGTACTTGCTAAATGTAGTATCAGATATTGCTCCGGTTGTGGAAAATTCCGTTGATTTTAAACAGTACTATGCAGAAGTACACACGTGTAACCCCTCTACATTTACTGTTAGGAACACTGCTTTTGATACAATCCTTAGTAGCTGACCTTTTCTTAGATTTAACACCGGTTAGAAATCGTTCGCTAGACCGACAGCGAGTTGCAAAAGCCGTGAACGACAAATATTCTGGACCAACAGTCAATAAAGGGCGAAAAAACACTGCTAGTTTTTCTATTGGAAGATTTGTACTCATGCATAGAGATTCCAAAACGCATGCGAGTAAGACTGGCTATGAGTTTTTGGGGTCTGAATTAAAGAAGGTAGGGATCAACATCATAACGACGGCTGTTAAGGAGCAACTGAGGTACTGGCCTACTGAGTGGTCTCTGAATCGTGTTGGTAAATATCTGTTGAGCCTGTTTGAAGGAAAGATTTTAGATAGTTTGTTGACCATCAGGGCGAGTAAATGTTTACATGATTTAGGTTTCAAGAGGACCTGGGTAATTGTTATCGCAGTGTTATGATTTAAGTTCCATGAGGACCTGGTCAATTGTCATTGCAGTGTAATGATTTAGCTTCCAAGAGGACCTGGGCAATTGTTATTGCAGTGTTATGATTTAGGTTCCAAGAGGACCTGGGCAATTGTTATTGCAGTGTAATAATTTAGGTTCCAAGAGGACCTGGGCAATTGTTATTGCAGTGTTATGATTTAGGTTCCATGAGAACCTGGGTTATTGTTTATTGCATAATTATAATTTGGGTCCCATGAGTACCTCTTGCTATGTTATTGTTACTGTATGACATAGGCAGAATTAAGTTGTTTGAGATTAGTAAAGGCATATTAATAAGAGAGAATGTATGCGAATATGATTCGCGGCTGGTCTAATGGTTAATGTTGTGAAATTAGCTGAAGATATCGAAAAGTCGACGCACTGGACCAGGAGCAAGGCACTTCGAGCGCGAAACGCAGCGTAGGATGGCCGTGTTGGCGACAAATAGTTCCGACTTGGCTGTAGAGAGGTCGCTGGGCGTCTGCGCGAAGCGGAGGCTGCTGCCTGTCAGTCAGTGCACAGACTAGAAGTCAGTGTTTCTTTAGTTATCTTTTGACGTGTTGTTCATTTGTTGTATTAAACTCGTATAAGTACACTGTGTCTTTTAATACCTTATGTGTACATTTATATCGATTTAGGTGGAGCTGTAGTATTACCACCTCAACGCAGTTCCGAAGATTTCATCTCTGGCCGCTACCTAACGTCAGTTTCAGTGACAGAATTACATTTGTCATACTGACATTTAATGTCATGTAATGTCAGTGGCACTGTCGTTTGTCAAAATCTGACAATTTGCAATACAACCACGAAGGCTGTGGATTTTGTCAAACTGCTTCTAGAAACCCATATAGCGCCTAAATATGGCCTAAACCGTCCATCCCACTGATCTGCAAATTTGTATACATATTTAAAGTCACTGGATGAGCTGATATCAGTTTGGTCAAAATCGGATAAATTCTTAAGAAGACGCGTGTAACATCTCCCACTTCCGGCTGTCAGATTGTCACCAAAAACACTACAGTTCGTTCCCCGGTAATCCTAAATATGCATTTCAATTTCAGCCCGATCCGTTGTTCCGTTTGGGCGCAATCGTGTTTACGGCCATACACACATACATACATTTTCCAGAAATCATCGCAATCGATTCAGGGGACCTCAAAACGCGTGTTTCCGCGGAAATCTCGAATTTTTTTCCGTCGATTACAATATTTTCCTTCTAGGGTACTAGTCGAAAAGTAAAAGCTATTGATGGTATGATAAATGTATGGATGGTGATGGTGACTTGGAAATAGGACTAGGATAAATAGCACAATCAGATAATGTAAGTTTAACCAGATGAGACTCCTGATTCTCATTTATTAACCCATGCTTCAACACTGGATAGTCTTTATTCAGTGATATTTTTTAAATTATTCAAAGCTGTGATGGGATGGGTTAATTATATGTACATGGATGGAATTTCTAACATGTTAATCGAACGGACGCGTATATACATCAAACATAAACAGTTCAGCAGTGACTGAGGGTTGAACATATAGAAACTTTCCCCTCCGGTCTTCAGGCCTAGAAACCGCTGGGTTAACAAATTCTGATGTAATATTTACGCAAGCCTTCTGTTGTAGGTGGACATAAATGAACATAAGCGCACCAAAAACTGGACTCCAGGTCAACTGGAAATATATATTTCCAAAATAGAAAGCAAATACAATTTTCGTAGCGGCACCGTGTCCCCTACATTGCCGAAAAATTATTTCAAAAATATCTGGGAAGAAGTAGCAGCACAAATGAATGCTATTGGGGATGGACCTCATCTAACTGCAGAGGAGTGGAAGAAGGTAAAGTATTATTGTTCTTCACAAATTGTCCTTAAGTAACGTCTGTTGTTAATGTGAGCTGAAGATCAGAGAATTTCGGCCCATCGCCTTTCGGAAAAGGCGTGAAGCCGTGGGTCTAGGCAATCAGTTGAACACCTCTGGTTGTCGTTATCACACAGAATCATAGTATGGGTTTAGGGCGTGTCTAACGTGGGCGAAATTAAAGCAACCGGCGGCGCGATGGCGACAAGCGACAAGTAGCGCGATTGAGCAAAGCGATCTGACATTTCAGCGCGATGTGACGCGACGTCTGGCAACCGTGGTTATTAACCGTAAACAATCAGGCCGATTCTTTAAGGAGTTTTAATTTTGAGTGGCTAAATAGCAACCGGGACTAACAACTCCTTTTAACCACGTTGCTAACAATTCGTATTCTGTATTTGCAGTCTAATAGAAACAGTTGTTCGTAATCTAGTAACGTATACCCTATAAGACAAAGTTGTTTAGGTTGTGTCGAGTACGGGTAATAAATATCAAACATGCCAGCAGATAAAAAAACTCGTGAATCCAGAACGACGCAAGAGCAATTTGCCGTTCTGGTGGATTTTATATCCGAAAATAACATATTGATACAGGGCAATACACCTATTAATGAAAGTTCTCAAGCTGAGATACTCTGGCAGGAAATCACGATGAAATTAAATTCTATGAAAGGTGCACAAAAAAACAGTGCTCAATGGAAACGTGTAAATACTTACAACACGTTCCAACAATGTTTCATTGCTGATGAATTCTTTTTAGGTTTTTCTTGAATATACGTCAAAAATTAACGCAAAGGCCAGAAAAAATATTCAAGACTTGAAACAAACAGGCGGCGGTCCATCGAGAAGAGCACCGTTGACAGACTTAGGTAATAAATTGAAGAATGTAGTAGGGTGGATCTCTTGGGGTGGTGATCCTAATGTAGATGAAATATCTGGTGTAAACACCAGTAGTGGAGCCTGCGCAGAAACTGCAAATGTTACCCAAGAAATCGATGATTTGCAAGGAGAAGGTGAACCTTCAGAGGGAGATGCCATAGACAGAACGACCACAGTTTTAGAGGATGCCATCAGTGTACCACCGCCATTTGGTCGACCCTAGAAAAGACAACGACTGATGCCCACTAGATTATGAAGAAAAGGGTAGTACTTTTCTACACAATTACGTAACATTACGCAACATAATTTCCTGACTTATGTCCAACGAGAAGGCCAACGAAGAGTTGCGAAGATCTCTTGACGCGTTAACCAACTCAAACCTCGTATTGGTCGCGGCAACTAAGGAGCTGGCAGAATCCGGTAGACTGGTTGTTAGTGCAATAACAGAAAATTTTATTTTAAAATGAATGTATGCATTCTTTTTTGGTCATCTTAATATAACTTAACTTGAGTTTTCTATTTTTGTTTTTGCAGAATACATTTTATTTTAATACAGTCGAATCTGGATAAGTGAGAAACGTTTATTATTGGGACTAGTTGTGATGTCCCGGCATTTTTGAGATAAAATACCTCTATTAGTGAGACTGACAAACCTCTTTCATTGAGAATAATTTGTTCCGTGGCTTAATAGAAATACCTCTGTTACTGAGACGGCCGCCCTTAGAACCTCGGGAAACTCGGACATTAAGCAAAATGTAAACACAGTACGTTCTGACGAATATTCTAGTTCTTCTAGAGTAGTTTCAATTTATTTGCTGTCTCGTTAGTCTCGTTGAGTATCGTGATTTTAAGTGGAATATAAAAAATGCCCAAACAAAAGCACAATGTTTTATCAGGGTGTGATAAATTAAAGTTGGTGCGCGAGTATGAGAGTCGCAAGACTCGTGAGCAACTATGTGCGCAATTCAATGTGCCAAGATCGATATCGAATAAATAATTTCGCAATGTGTCGAAGGGCAAGGTAAATTGGAAAGAACGAGTCCAGCGGAGTACCCTGAACCCGAGAAGTGTGCTGTGACATGGATTAAACAAGCTAGAGTAGCAATATTCCAATAAATGGGCCCCTCAAAATGTTGCAAACAGACTAAAAATTGATGGTAGCAAGTAACGGTTGGTTAGCGGGTTTTAAAAGGAGGAATGACTTAGTTTTCAAACAAAATTGTGGCGAAAGCAGTGCGGTGGACGACGCAGTATGTAGTCAGTGGATTGAAGATCCACCTGCGGATTGAAGATCCACCTGTGAAGTGAGTATTCCCCAGACAACATTTTTAACGCAGATGAGACAGGATTGTTTTTTAAATGTCTTCCGGATAAAACTTTTACGTTTAAAGGTGAGCAATGCCATGGCGGGAAACTTAGCAAAGATCGCGTAACAATGGACAATACTTTTATGTGTGAGAAGCTATGGTTGCAATGGATATCCTGAATCACCTAATAGCCAGCTAGTGTCACCATAATTGAAATATCTATTTCGGAGATGCTCTTGAACTGCCGAAGTCTGCCAAATAGCAGCATCATGCGTACTACCCGAAAACCTTGCATTTATAGACAGAATTTTTAGAGATACATCACATATCTGAAAGTGTGGTGATAAATAACATGATGATATGTAGTTTAAACAATGTGGTTTATAAATACAATTTGAGTGTTAATGATGTAATACTCCTTCCACCGCGATAAATTTGGTCATCTACTGGTGGACAAACTGTGGCTATGTGGGTTCCATCTATACACCCATAACATTGGGAATATAGAATTTTTCATAAAATCTACAAACATTGTACATGTAGATAATTAGAAGGGACAAATTAATTTTATACTTTCAAACCTTTTTTTATCAGGGTCATTTCACGTGGAGTTGATGGAAAAACGATTTTTTCTTGTATAAGATATTCGCATATTATATTATCACTTCTTTTAACGAATGAGAAACCATACCTTGGCTGATACCTAAACTGAAGTATTCTCCTACGCAGGTTTGATACGACCCATGTGCATACAAATTTAAAGCAACTAAAACCTAAAATTATTGTGACGTATAATAATTAATATATTTAGTTATTTAGTACTTACTCTTAAATGAACAGGTAAGGTAACCTTGTTGATCACACACAAGGTGCAAAATGCACCGAAAGTTCATCACACAAATCACGGGCCAGTTCTTTATTTAACCTAAATATTTTTTTTTAAATCTGCGTCGTTAAGTTCAAACGGATGGCTAGCATTCCTTAAATTCATTCGGACAATTCTTATATAAGTTCTGAAATTTATACCAAAGATATACAGAAAATAATGATATGAAATGGATAGAAACGTGCTACTCATAACAATAAAAAATTATATACCTTTTATGTAAACCATTTATATCATTTAGCGATTTCTTCGTTTATAATATGCCATAAACCGAACATTTTGTTATGTGTTCCTGAAGTTTATAGCTAACTGCATAACTACTTGTTAGCAACACCTATGTCGCAGTTGCTCCCTAGCCACTCGTTTTAACAACTAGGTAACTTTTTAACCAACTATTTTGTGAATTAACGACGTGGTTAAGAAATTAACCACTTTTTTCAGTCGTTATCTAGTAACTGGTCTTACAGAGTTGGACTGAATGTCGAAAGCAAGCAAGCTGTTAATAATGAAAAATTCTAATCTAAAGTTTTTGCTTTTTTCAAGAAAAGGAAAAAATAAAAAAACCTTCAAATATCACCTATTTGGATAAGGCACATCAAGGGAGAATTTCACTGCCTTTTTGAACAGCTACGAGGCCAGCCTGCTCTCTTTGGACAGTATACGAGAACATTTCGATACGTATTAGAAAACATTAAACCGTTATTTAGATTAGTAGACATAAATTTTCAACGGCATATCTTAATTGGAGAAAGGTTATTACTTACAGTAAGGTAAGAAAACTCAACTTACTTAAGTATTTATTCTAGTATATAGTACAATGCAGTCATGGTAATATGAAAGAAGAAATCGGAAAATTACGGAAGAGAATATCCATTCTTGGCATGGCACTAAAGTTATTGTTGTTCTGATGTTGTTGAACAGGTTACTGCTGGTTGTAATTATTTTAAGGTGAAGAAAAGCATTTGTTGGATTTGCGACCGAAAATGTAGTTTACCTAGATCTGGCAACTTTTTTAAATGTCGAAGTATGGACTTAAGCCAGTGAATGTCTTCATAGTCATCATCATTATTTTTCAAAACTAAATTCATTTTCTCTCTTTCTAATTCCAAAAATTGTTGTTGAAATAATCTAATTTAGGACTTTTTGAATGTTCAAAGCATTGTGAAGTTTCTGGACGTTCTGTGGTTTCTTTGTGGAGATGTTACTAATGTTTTCGTAAGTGGGGGGTTGAAAATAGATGGGACAAATCCTCTGATCGATTATTTCATTGTCTTCACAATGATCTCCGACCAGTTTATTAGTAGCAATATTGGAATCGGTTTTGCGAGGATTCATAACAACACGAAGGATATCCATGATTTCAAAATATGGCCAGGATCCTTTATAGTAGCCACCTTCGTCGCCACTGCTTCCAGACGTTGGCTTTGATTTTTTTTAATTTTTCTTCTGTATCCCTGAGATTCTTCCATTTTTTTTATAGAATCCACTGTAACATAAGCAATCGTTACATATTAATGAAATCGTTGTCTATTACTAGTTTCCTTTTTTAAATTTTCAGGTACTACGGGACTTCAATTGAGAGAACTCGCGTTTACCTTTAGAATTTGAAGATCAGCTTTATGCTTTATCATAAGAGAAGTATGTACAGCTAGTTGAAATGCATTGCAGCATAAACATATGCCTGAACCAACGATTTTGAAAATAATGCTAGCGAGTTTTGGCAAAGATGGCAATTTACAAATTGTATTGGGTGCGTTGATGGGAAACACATTCAGATTAAAAAAAAAAAAAACAAGAAATTCTGTTTCAGTGTATACAATTATAAAGGTTTCTTTTCGATAGGACTATTAGCAGTGACTGATGTTTATTATAAATTTACTATGGTAAACGTTGGCTCCTATGGCAAAGAAAATGACGCATTTGTATTTGATCAATGTTCATTCATTCAATAGAATAATAGAATAAAACTACCCACACCAAAATGTCTGCCAAATTCTAATATCAAAACATCTTTTGTATTCTTGGGAGATCAAGCATTTCCACTAAATGATTATTTAATTCTCGTATAGAGTACTACGAAAGGAGGTGATAAAGATGTGTATAATTATAGATTAAGCCAAGCAATAATGGTAGTGGAATGTATTGAAACTTATGTATGAAACGCTGTGCACATAGTAAAAGCAATAACAATACTTCACAATATTTCAAGATATTTAGACCCCCAGCGAAACCTCCCTGCAAACCAAACACTACATGAAGAAAACACATTTAATGTTGAAATAAGAAATAATGCCACTTCAGGAAGGGCTGCAGAAATTAGAGAATCATTTGAGCCATTCTTTGAGATGCACCCTATAAGACAATAATTGTATAATTTTGTAAATGTTGTACATAATTATAATTTTCTAAAATATAAAAATTAGCAAAATATATTTACCAGTTTCCTTCATAATAAGGCCATGCACTTACGGTGCGTTATCACTCGGCCTATAGAAGTGGCCATTGAAAGTGTGAGGGAAGAAGGTGTGCAAAAAAAAGAAAACACAGATGCCCAACTCCCCTTCCCGAGTTAGCGGAGAAACTTTTAGAAAGTAGCTCAAATGCTACCACTCATGGAGCACAGCTAAATTCTATATTAGAAAAATATTTGGAGAAATTTACCCAAATCCAACAAAGGGCACTAAATTTCGAAATTGAAAAATACGAGTTTGAACATGCAGATTTTATTTATAGAAAGAAATAGCGTATAAGTTCCTCATTTTTTGCTTGTTTGTTTTTTGTATACAAGAAGGATAAGAAGTCTACAAGCATAGTATAAGTGCATTATAAATAAAAACATATTATTTGTATAATACATTTTATTTTTGTATCCTATTCATAGTACGCCGCAGTACAAAATTACAATTACTTTGCACTCGCATCAACTCTTACATGTCCATGTACTGTAATCTGGCTTACCTTCCTAGTTCCAAGATATTGTTCTGTATGAGAGGTTCTGAAAAAAAAAAACCTTTTGAAATATAATAGTATTTGCATAACATACAAAGAAATGCACCATAATTTCTGTCATCATTGCCTAGTAAACCGGCAGCTAAAGCCATATTATGTAAAACATATGCAGCATAGATTATGCGGGCTGCTGTCGTTGTGTGTCTTGCTAATATCCTGAATCGTCCTTTTAATATCCCGTTTGTGCGTTCAATTATATGCCGAGCAGTACATGAGGATGAATTGAAATCATGCACTCTATCATTCTGTGGGTTCCAAAATGGGCTGAAGAGCCACGATTCCAATGGGTACCCACTATCACCTTAAAAGCATTTTGTTAAAATTGTAAACAATACAAATTATATGCGTACCAATCAAATGACTGTGATGGTCTCCATTTTCGTGCCGATTTATCAAATGCTCTCGTATTCCACTAGTTTGCGATATGGCAGAATCATGTACAGATCCAGGGAATCTGGCTATGCAGTTAAGAATTTTGTTAATTGAATCTGAAGTCGTTCACAATTTTAGGAAAAATCTCACAATGATCTCTCTTACCAATATAATATTAATTGAATGTTTTCCTTTTCTGTTAAAAACAAATGGAGGATAGTGTCATCTGTTATTAATTTTATGTATCTAAGCAACTTTGTAAATGAGATAATGAATTTAAATCAACATCGTATAGAATTTATTACGATTTAATACAGTCCACTGGCCAGTTTCACCAACATATTTTGGTCCGTTCGAGCCGGGATACGGTGTTGAGCGTCGCGATTGAGATTTGTGGGAAAAGGAAATTACCATTTAAGAATTTTGCGCGAGGACATCTACGCATCAGCAAGACAGCATACTGACGAAGGACAGAGATCATCGAAGGATCAAGGACAATTGGAGGATCACGGAGAAAGGTCATCAGTAAAGTCAATATCCAGTACGCTGATTATAGAGGAATTTGGACAAATTACGGAGCTAAGAAGTTAGGTGTGTCTCTATTAAGTACATTAGGTGCATCTGTTTCGTCACTCTATCTTCTACTCGTCTATTAATTTTGACCAAATTCTATTATTTGTTATTTGTCCACCTATTTTCTAAGTTTGTCTTTCTTTCCCTATTTTGGTAAATCTATTTTCCGCCTAACTTCATTAACTAACTAACTTGATGTGCCAACCGAGGACGAATTGTCCGAAGAGATGAAAGAAGAATTAAAAAAGTTAAATCTAAGGGGTCATCTAAAGGAAAAACTAACAAGATTTAAAACATTTCTTAAATCTTACCGCGATGAAGATAGTACTGAGCAAGCACAAAATCGATTAAATAATAGTGAAAAATTACTTGAACAATTTGAAACTATTCAATTAAGAAATGATGCTATATTAGATTCAGAAGATTCAGAGATGCATTTAAAGGATTTTGAGGAAAGAATATTCAAACTAGTTCAGGTAATAGAACGGTGTCACAATTAAAGTTGCCCTCCTTAACATTACCATACTTTGCTGGAGAATATGAAAAATGGTCAAATTTCAAAGATTCCTTTACGTCTGCTGTTGATATTGATGATAGATTGAATGACGTTCAAAAATTGCAATATCTGCGGGGATGTTTAACGGGAGATGCTTTGGGTCTTATCAGCAATTTAGAAACGAGTAACCAAAATTATGCAATTGCATGGAAATTATTAGTAGATAGATATCACAACAAACGACTAATAATTCAATCGCATATTAAATCATTATTAGATGTACCAAGCATTACCAAGGATAACTAAATGAGTTTACGGCAATTTGTGGATACAATTCAAACTCAGTTGCGATCTTTAAAAACATGGAATTTGCCAGTTCAGGAATGGGACACTATTTTAATTTACTTGTATACCAATAAATTGGATTATTTTACTCGTAAGGAATGGGAAACCGAATTAAGTAAAAAGGATGGGGAAGAGTTACCTACACTTTACTCTTTTTTGAAACTTTTGAGTGACACATGTAGAATGCTTGAAATGTTAGAAAAAAGTAGACCAACTCAACAATTAAAGAAAGATTTTGGATTTATTAAGAAAATATCAAGCATTGCAACCACAAGTCGTCCATGCAATTACTGTAAAGATTCCGGACACATGATTTACAAATGCACACAGTTCCTTGATTTTTCAATTGAAAGAAGATTGGAAGAAGTAAGAAAACTGAAATTGTGTTTCAATTGTCTTAGAACCGGGCATGGTACAAAGCAGTGTAAGTTGCCAGTCTGTAGAAAATACCACAATTCGCTTTTGCATCCAAACACGACTATTATAAACTCAGGAGTGAACAAGAATTACCAACAATTTCAAATTTTGTTGAAGAAAGACGTTCCTATGTACTTTTGGCTACAGAATGCGTGGAAATTAGAGATGGCACGGGAAAAGTAACAGATCCTCATACTTGCTTGTTAGATCTAGGATCTCAAATGAGCTTTATAACCCACGATTTATGCAAAAGGTTGAAACGTGATAAAAAAATATTGATATATGTATCAGTGGAATCAATCAGCATAAGCTCGAGGGTTACTGACAAGGCTAAGGTAAATATTTTATCAAGAATAACTCCATTTGAAACCACTTTTGACTGTTGAGTGGTGCCTAAAATTACTGAAGGTTTACCTCGAAGCTGAACTTTAAGATAAACCAATTGCCTGACAATATTCAACTTGCTGATCCAAGCTTTTGGGTGCCTAAACAAATTGATATGCTTATTGGCGCAGAGTTGTTTTGGAATCTATTAGAAAAAGGCCAAAATAGTTTAGGACATTCGGGACTTATTTTGCAGAATACTAAACTAGGATGGGTTGCATCTGGAAAGACTTACAATTTGGTTTCACGAGGAAAGAAAAATAGTTTTAATGTTTGTTCACAATTGAATTATGATCTCCAACAATTTTGGGAAACAGAGGAAATTCAGAATGAACAACTTTACTCACAAGAAGAACAAGATTGCGAAGAACATTTTGCTAAGAATATAGCAAGAGAAAAAGATGGAAGATATATAGTGGCATTACCAATAAAAAAGGAGCTAACCACTTTAGGAGATTCAAAGAACTTAGTTTACAAACGGTTATTGAATTTAGAAAATCGATTTGAGAAGGAACCTAATTTGAAGAAGGATTACAAGCTGTTCTTGGATGATTATAAAGGCTTAGGACATACTGTTACACCTCGCTCCTCTGGGGTGTAGGGGGTTCACTCAGATGGTATGAAGGGGTATATACGGTATATATGTACGACAATCATCAACACAAGGTTGGGATACTTAACACATTTATTGTCGGAGAGTTACATACGGTGCTATCTGGCACTAATTACAACAATCTCTATGCAAACTGTAATGCTATTATGTAGGTTTCCCTATTTATGAGGTTTCCCCCGACGACACCTTCCAGGAGCTCCGTCGGCCAATCGCATCGTGGCGCGTGGTCGCGTGGTCAGTTACTTGGTACTTGGTACCTTACGCGCCTCTTGTTACACACCTCCCCCTTGAAAAAACATCGACCCCGATGTTGGCGAAATGTGGCCTTCGGATGCTGCTGCAGGCGAACGTCGTGGTTCCTCTCCTCTCTCCGTGCTCAGAAAACAAAAAGAAAACAAGCAGCAGTACAATGCGTAGACACACGTAACAAATATCTTAACAAAATCATCCTCTATCCCAAATATTTTTATTTTATTTATTTAGTTATTTATTTATTTTTTTGCTACATTATGACTTATTGCTACTGTCATTCACACATTGAGGCATCCTTATACTAGTTTATTTAGAGCTATTACATTATTATCAAACTTAACTACTTATTCTAACTATTTCCTTGCTAAACTTAAGTTTCTATACTGGGCCCTTAAAAATACCATATCTTAATTACTTTTTTCTGATACATGGGGTAGGCTGAACCTCTACCTCTCTCAGTTCAATTTCGCTTTGAATCCATCTCTCTTTCCTTTCTTTAATCATCCTGGCTGTACGTAAATAAATCAAATAGCCCAACAGTAACGCTATCATTATTATTGTCATCAAATTACCGGTATGGCCAACAATTTCTTGCCAAGCCAGCGCTCTATCTGGCAGTGCTAATCCGAGTAAAGCAGGATTTCTTACAACAATTACGTGTACAATAATCGCAGTGACAATGTTTACAATTTTCATAATACCCATATCGGATTTACTTTATATAGACTCCAAACCTCTAAGATGAATTTTATCGTTTTCCTTGGACAAAATAATTGGTTCAAAACTGAAATGCGGAATGTTCGAGTGCCAACGTTCGTTCAGGCATTCGGACACATTATCGAAATTCAAATGGGTTCGTGTGGACATTGGTGGCAATTGTAACGATTCTAAATTTGTCCACAAGGCTGGAATGACGTGTTTACTTTTGAATAAATTAATCGATTTTGCATCGCATGGAAAAATACTATGTATAACAATTGTAAAATTATCTAGCAATGTGCAAAAACAAGGTACGCTTATTTCTACTGCTCCCGGTTTGTTATGATTAGGGATCTGTATCACTTCCGAATAATTATTGCACGACAATGTATAAGTGTCCACTGGATGCGTCATAATAAAATGCTCGGCAGATATTTACTGAATCTGAGTTTGGTTACCCGAGACACACGACATAGCGCAAATCTTAAAAGTTCAACCACCGCGGCACCTTGTGCAAGTTTAGAATAATATGATGGATTCTGAAACTGTAAATCGTTCGTTCGTGGTAACAGACATAATTTATTACTATCGGGATTGCATTGTTTAATTGACTGACCTGTAATTATTCTCGTTTCGTTTATAGACTTAGCGACAAAATTTTTTTCGTTACACACTTTACAAGTTTTATGCTGCCATGCGAACGGAATACATAGCATCTCAAATAACCACCAATTGTTAGATTTTGATTTTGTGGGTATTTTAAGAGTGACTACGATTTTATCTGGTGTTATCACGCATTGCGCGATGTCCAGTAACAAATACTTTGAAACCTCATCAGGATGTACAACTAATTCGTGGCCTTGGTTTGCCAACACATTATTGAGTGATAAAAGATCTCGCTTTAGCGTGTCCGGCTGAATAATCTCTACGGGTATCTTATTACTACGACACTGCGCTGCTATCTGAAACCTCGCATACAAATGAATGAATTCAATTTTTTCGATTTCCGAAGTTATTAAATTTTGCCAAAGACTTATAATCTGTTGTGTTGAGTTTCGCTACCCCGAATTTTAGCCGAATTTCTTAGTGTTATGACATCATTAATCATCCATGCGATTTGATGCTCATTACTTTCTAACAGGTGTTTAATTTTATTCTCGTAACGCGTGAAAGATTTGCCTAAGTTAATTAGATTTTAATGATTTACATCTATCCGTAGGCCAAGTTTATCTACTACCTGTTTTAATGTTGCCTCGTTGGTTAACAGGGGTTCAACGTAGTGATCGGTCAGTACTCCGCAGCACCAATGCATGGCGTCGCCGATGAAATCCAACGCACGGGATTTTCGGTACAGTTCCGGTTGTTGATTATAGCTATTTCTCCCTAAACCCATTTCCAACGTTTTCAAATATCGGTTAAAACGATGACGCAGACGATCGGTGGTACTGGCCAATATACATTCGAATTCCGTGGAGTTACCATGGCAAGTCTTGTAGGTGGCTGGCAACTTTGAACTTTGAAGCGGTCAAGTTTGGAAATTGACTTGTGTATATCAGCGGAACGGAGGACTCGTACAGTAAGGTGTTAGGAATCTCCTTCCAATATACGCCCGAAATCATGTCTGACGTGCCCATAACGTAGGGTAACGTAAAAATTAAATGAACTAACGCAAAGTAACTACTCGCAGACATTTTGATTTCTATAGTCGCTGTTACTGCTGTACTAGGAAGATACTAACTAATTGAACTGAGAAGGTGAATTTGGATTTACTTTGTACAGCGTAAATTATTACTACATATGTGTATAACTTTAACATTATTCTCGTTCTTTTTCCTTACACGTGTACGTTCAACGAACTCGGCATGCCCTACTTTTTTCGCTGATGGTATTAGCCGTTGCACATGTACCGTGTCATAAATAACTTTATTTCTGCGCGCAATTTTTATTTCGTAATTTACATTACTTATTTTCCTTGTAACCTCATGAGGTCCTAACCATCGTTGTAATAGTTTTTCTAACCTGCCGACCTTACGAATCGGCGTATACACTAATACGTGATCACCTACTTTAAAATTTATCTCGCGCCGCCCTGTATTGTATTTTCTTTTCTGGCGCGTCTGCTCGCGTTTAATTCGTTCCAACGCGGTATTCCGGACTTTATCTATCCTCTGCAAGTATTTGCTCGCATCTTCGTTTTCCACTTGCAATTGTAACATAACATCGAACGGCAATTTGGGTTCTCGCCCATATACTAATCTGAAAGGTGTTCCTTTCGTTGTCTCTTGCTTAGCTGAATTGTATGCAAACGTGACGAGGGGTACGTACTAGAGATGTGCCGGTCCGGAACGATTCCACGTCCGGAATCAAAAGGAACGAATCCGATTTACGGGTCGGATTCGTTCCGTTGAACCAACTAACCGATGACCCGACCCTACACAGGCGGTACCGGTCCCCCTTCATCATCGTCTGTATTCGGGTGCAGCGGTTTGACTTCAACACTATTTGTGCCAACCGTGCATAAGAATATAATAATTTCAGAGTGGCGGAATCTATTAAGCTACAATAAAGTAGAAAAAATATTTTTTTGAATCAAAATTTGAAAGAGTTAACAATGCAGTAAAATATACTTATATTTCTAATAAAAGACTTATTTGTTTGAGTTGAGGTGTTTATTTCTTTCTGCATATTCAAACAGTATTAAAGTAAAACAGTTGACTTTGCCACCGCGGCCTATGTGGAGTACGTTTTGGAAGAAAAGTACGCTTGCTTCGTCTACTCACGCACTCCGACGGGTCTCGAGTCCCGACTCGATTGAACTGTGTCCACAGTGCGCGTGGCTCGGTCTCGGTACAAAGGAACGAAATGAACGAATACGGCGGATTCGGTCCTTTAAAGGAACGAGAACGAAAGGAACAAGTTCGCAAAAGGAACGACATCGCCCAACTCTAGTACGTACGTATCCCAGTCCTTCTGATCAGTTGCGACATACATGGATAACATTGTGGCAATAGTACCGTTAAAATGCTCTGTAAGCCCATTAGTTTGCGGGTGATACGCGGTTGTAAAGTTTGGATTAATTCCCATTGCCTTAACTAACTGGGTCACTAAGGATGAAGTGAAGCACCTACCTCGATCACTAATGATTTCGTTTGGACAACCGTGACGGCTAATTATGTTTTCAATTAAAAAATCTGCTATTGATAGCGCACTTCCATCCGGTAAGGCCTTAGCCTCCGCCCATTTGGTCGCGTAGTCAACGGCTGTAACTATAAATGTATTACCCAATGCGGATTTTGGAAAGGGACCCAACAGATCTATGCCAATTTTTTCGAAAGGTTGTCCTACTTTGATGGGTTGTAGCATACCGACGGGCGCTTTAGGTGGAGTTTTCCGTTGCTGACAAGATAAACATGTTTTAACATACTGCTCAACGTCTTTCCGAATATTATCCCAATAATACCTACTTTGAATCTTACCGAAAGTTTTAGCTACGCCTAGATGCGCTCCCGTTAAAGGATCATCATGACAACCGAATAAAATTTCCGACTGTAACGTTTTTGGTACTACTAGCACCTTTGAATGACCGTGCGGGGTGTAGTGTTTTTTATACAAGATGTCTCCCTCTAGCATGAAACTTCGCGATTTTTTAACTACTTTTGGAACGGCCGCGTCTGGTGATTTAATAGCGGTGATAAGTTCTAATAAATCGAGGTCTTCAGACTGCATTTTTCCTATGTCTTGCAAATCAACTATTAAAACGGGGATTTCTAAATTATTGTCTTGGTCGTTATCCGCGTAATCGACTGGGTTTCTGTACAGCGAGTCGGCATCTTGATGGCGTTTGTCGCTGTTATGGACAATTTCATAGTCATAATCCTGAAGTTTAATAACCCACCCCGATAACCGCGTAGTATGATGTGGATGTTTATGGAGCCAACAGAGGGCATGATGATCTGTGACAATTTTGAATTTCTTACACCACAGGAAACAGAGAGACATTCTTTTTCTGTGGTAGTGTAGCGCGTTTCCGGATCCGATAATCGTCTCGACGCTTACGCGATAGGGTATGTGCTCGTACCATCGGTTTGCAAAAGCACAGCTCCGACTCCCACGTCGCTCGCATCAGTATGAATCTCTATTGGAAGATCGATTTGAAAATGTCTCAAGACAGGATACTCTACCAAACATTTCTTTAGTTGATTGAAAGCTGAATTTTCAAGTTCTCTCCATATAAATTTTGTGTTTTTTTATAGTTAAAGCTGTTAACGGTCTGACTATGTCTGCAAAATGACTGATAAACTTTCTATAAAAATTAGCCAATCCTATAAATGATTGAACATCTTTTAATTTTCTTGGGGTGGGAAAATCAACGACCGCTTTAATTTTAGCTGGATCGGGTGAAATACCCTCGTTACTGACAACGTGTCCTAAGACAGAAATTTGTTGATAACCGAATAAACATTAACTGGGCTTTAATTTCAAATTTGCTTCTCTAAACCTCTGAAGGACTAATTTCAGATTTCGACAATGCTCCTCAAATGAATTACCCTTTACGATAACGTCATTGAAGTAAACGATACGCGCATACCATTTTAAACCGCCTAACACTTGATCCATGCATCTCTGATAAGTAGCAGGACTCGAACTCATACCAAAAGGTAAAACTATAAATTCATACAATCCTTCAGGGGTCACAAAAGCTGTCTTATGCCTATTTGAAACCTTTATTCTTATTCCCCAATAGCCCGCAAAGCAATCCAAAGCTGAAAAGTATTGTGCTCCCTCAAGTGCAGATAACAAATCATCGATTACCGGCAAGGGATACGAATCAGGTACTAGAACACCATTCAATTTCCGGTAATCAACGCAAAATCGCCATTCACCGTCCTTTTTTCTTACCAACACCACAGGTGCCGCCCACGCGCTGTGGGATTTGGTAATTATTCCCGCGTCTAACATTTCCGCGACTTGTTTTCGGATTATCTCTTTTTCTTTATGGGACACCCGATATGGCGCTTGTCTGATAGGTCTTGCATCACCCGTATTAATTTCATGTTCACATACATTAGTTTGTGTGAGTTCAAAATTATTCGACGCGAATATGTCTGCATACTCAGCCAAGATGGAGTTTATTATTTCTACTTGTGATGACTCTAAACTCGGACTAACATTACGTTTCGATGCTACGTTACTTGCAGTAATTTCTTGGTCAACTGTCACGTTGGCCGTAAGCCTTACTTTAACTTCCCTTTTACATTCATCTGAACTTTCGATTGTTCCCACTTTTGTGCCTTTTAAAATGTTAACATCTCGGTTACCCCAATTAGTAATATACGCTTCTATTTTGAAAGTACTTTTTACCCGAATTGTAAGTTAAAAAATTGGACTGTTAAATAACCTTGAGTTAGCAACCACATTTCCGTTGGGCATGCTTTGCAGATATTCAATTTCAACACGACTTGTTAACAAGGCTGGAATCCGTGTTTCTACCGTGGGCAAGATAGCGCTGCTAGCTAGCTGACTTTGCGGTTCTGCATAGTTTGTCGCTAGTCGAAAAACGTACAAGTTTTTAATTACATGAAATTCGTGAACAAAGTTAAAATTATGAATTTGAAAAGTTAACGAAATTTTTTCTACTAGCTATAATTTGCTCCCTGTTACACCCTTTATTACTGTGTAAGGTGTTATACTAATGTCTTGTACATTTTGAATAAATTTATAATCTATTAAACTAATGGCCGCACCAGTATCCAATATAAAATTTATAGGGCAATTAAAAATTTTGCCTTGTAGTTTTATTAAATCGGTAGTATTAACTATAAATATGGACTCAGATAATTTGGTTTCCTTATTCCTAAACCTACAAGGTCGCATCTTATGGCCGTAGCTATTACAAAAATGACAAAAGTAGCTAGAATTTATACATTGGTTGTTATAAGATTCTATTTTATCTAATTCTAGCGTGGATTCCCGTTTTTTGGCGCTCGGCAGTTTTTTGCATAATGACCTAGCTATTGGCACGCGAAACAAATGACTCTGCCATCGGAGGTTCGTGACGGTCGATGTTCCATCTTTACTTTAATCTCGTCATTCCTCGGCCTATTACTCGTATAATGTGTATAATTCCTACCTTTAATGGCAGTTTGTAGCTGTTCCACCTGCCGACGAAGGTCCTCCACCTCTCGGTCCCGGCTGCGGAGATCTCTGCTGCAGAATGCCCGGTCGGTTGATCGGCCCAACAGGAACGCCGTTGTCTCGACACGTCTTAGATCTTAGGCGCGGGCGATAATAATAATACTCTGGCCTGCCGATGCCCCCTGTAATTGGCGAAAGCTGTTGGAGGATGTTAAGGCTTGGATTATTATTATTATTATTATTATTATTATTATTATTATTATTATTATTATTATTATTCTGCTGGAAATCCTCCAGGTTCTGGTTATCCATGAGGCTGATCTTTTCTAACATATCTGGCTGGAGACCCTTAAGGATGTTCTTCTTAATCTTCTCTTCCGTCATCTCGGCGTTCACTTGATGGCACAGCTTAAGGACTTCATGGTAGTATTCCCATAGGTCTTCTTCCGGTCGTTGTCTTCTAGTTGCCAACTTGAACTGTAACTCTTCATCGTAGAGTGCTCGGCGGAACGTGTTCTTCAAACTTGCGATGATTTCCTCCAGTGACAAGTTCTGGTCCTCGTTGGTAATTGCAGGATCTGCGTGGCTTCAGACCAGCGGTTCGCTCTCGCCACACGTTTGTACATTTTAATAAAAGCATCTACGTTTTCGTAACGCTTACCCCCAAAGGTATTGGGCTGGGTGGCTGGAATCCTCTCCCTTGCCCCTTGCTCGTCTTGTTCGTGAAGTGGCTCTTCTCTGGGTTCTGTCATGTTCGTTTGTGTTGCTTGTTGTTGCTGCTCTCCTTCTAGTTGTTGTGGGGCTTTTGCTTCTTGTTTGCGGTATTTGCTCCTCGTCGCTGCTGGCATAGGATGTTTTTTTTCTTTCTTCTAGTCTTCTTTCTGGGGTACCCGGCTCTGTCTCCACCAGTTGTTACACCTCGCTCCTCTGGGGTGTAGGGGGTTCACTCAGATGGTATGAAGGGGTCAATCGCATCGTGGCGCGTGGTCGCGTGGTCAGTTACTTGGTACTTGGTACCTTACGCGCCTCTTGTTACAAAAAAATTGACCGAGAGCAACAAAAAGCTGGTAACAATTACTATTATCTACCTCACCATGCAATGGTCAGGGCTGATAGCTTGACGACAAAGTTATGAGTTGTTTTTGATGCCTCTGTCAAAACTACATCTGGTCTATCGCTTAATGATATTCTAATGGTGGGACCAAAAATTCAAAGTGATTTATTTGACATGGTCCTAAGATTAAGATTTTATTCGATTGTACTTTCCGCGGATATTACCATAATGTACGGACAAATTAATGTGCGAGAAGAGGATCATATTTTACAAAGAATTTTATGGCGAAACAGTAAAAATGAAGAGCTTGATACATTTGAATTGACGACAGTAACTTGCGGAACGGCATGTGCACCGTTTCTGGCAACTAGATGTTTAAAGCAATTGGCGATTGATGAGGAAGTGAAATATACGGAAGCAGTTCGGATTTTAAAAAATGATTTTTATATGGATGATTTATTGACAGGAGTTAATAATGCAGAAGAAGCAGACACAATGAGGAAAGAGTTGTCTGAGCTACTTGAAAAGGGACAATTTCAATTACGAAAATGGAGATCTAATTGCACATTGCATATTAACAACGAAAACGAAGGGTCTGATTCATTATTGATGTTAGACAAAGAAACAACAAGGAAAAGATTAGGATTGCTTTGGAATGCTAAAAATGACGAGTTTCAGTTTTCGGTGAAATTAGATAAAGATTATGGAATAACTAAAAGGTCAATTTTGAAAAGGATTGCGAAGATTTTCGATCCATTGGGTTTATTAGGACCTATTGTGGTAAAGGCAAAAACAATTATCCAAAGATTATGGTTGGAAAAATATGATTGGGATGAACCTATTTCAGAAAGCTTGCAGAAACTATGGATTGACTATTATGAACAACTGAAATTGCTTAACAATGTGAAAATTCCAAGAAGAGTTCATTTTGGAAAAATTGAAGATGAAATTGACGTAATAGCATTTTGTGATGCTTCAGGAAAAATGTATGGAACTTGTTTTTATATTAAAGATGTTAACGGTGCTGGAACAAACAGAACTAGTCTGCTTTGTTCTAAGTCTAAGGTAGCACCATTGAAAACCATTTCACTTCCCAGGCTTGAACTAAATGGTGCCTATTTACTATGCAAGCTATTGAAGAATCTCTAGGTTCAAGAATTAGGAATGTTTATTGTTTTACGGATTCAACCATTGTTTTGGCTTGGGTTAGAACAGAAACAAATATCATGAAAACGTATGTAGCCAATAGAGTTGCTGAAATTCAGCGGATTACAAAGGCTAGTGATTGGTACATGTTCCATCAAAGATGAATCCAGCTGACTTATTGTCAAGGGGTTGTTCAGTAGAAGATTTAAAGGAATCTATATTCTGGTGGAATGGGCCGGATTTCTTAAACAATACTAATTTTGAAAATAAAATGTCAATGCAAAATGTTGAAGTAGCCGAATTGTTGGAAGTCAAACATATTACTTTGACGACAGCTGAAGATAATCTGATAACTTCGATAATAGAAAAGTTCTCGACATACTTGAAGATAAAACGAATTATTGCTTATTGTTTTCGATTCTATAACAATTGCAAAAATAGCTTAAATCGTCAAGTTGGAGCAATTAACATGCAAGAAATTGAGAATTCATCGAAGGTTATTATACAATTAATTCAGAGGCATATATTTCCTAATGAATTTAAGGATTTGCAAGATAGAAAGCAAATATCCAAGAAAAGTGGATTGCTTAACTTAAACCCATTCTTAGATAAGTACGGTTATCTTCGCGTGGGAGGCAGAATTGCGAAGGTAGTAATTTCAGAAGATCACAAACATCCCATAATTTTACCAAAGCATCGATTAACTTGATTGATATTGACAGACTGTTACCTGCAGTTACATCATGCTGGAGTGGATGTGATACTTTCGCATGTTCGGACTAAATTTTGGCCAATCGCAGGAAGAACCGTTGTAAAAAGAATTATTAAATCATGCTTAAAGTGCTTCCGTATCCGCCCTCGACCTTTGGAGCAGCTAATGGGAAATCTGCCATATTTTAGAGTAGAAGCAACAGCGACCATTTTTACATACTGCTGTTGACTTCGCAGGTCCAATTAATATGAAAGATAGTAAAAGAAGAGGTAGACCCATAATAAGCAAGGCACGTTTTTTTTGTCTAGTCACTCGGGCTGTTCATTTAGAGTGCGTTACAGATTTAACAACACAGGCATTTATGGCGTCTTTAAGAAGGTTTACGGCACGAAGAGGAATCTGTTCAATTATTTGCTCCGACAATGGAACCAATTTTTTTGGTACAAATACGGAGTTAAAGAAAATTTATCAATTTTTAAAGACACATCAAGAGATATTCCTTACAGACACAGTCAACCGTCAAATCAATTGGAAATTTTTACCTCCTCGATCACCTCACTTTGGAGGCCTTCACGAAGCAGCAGTTAAATGCTTCAAACGTCATTTTTATAAGGTGACTCAAGGTCTTCTATTGACATTTGAAGAATGTTGTACTCTGTTAGTAGAAATCGAAGTTTGTCTAAATTCTAAACCTCTCACAAATTTCAGACGATCCGAACGATATATCAGTTCTTACCCCATGCCATTTCTTAATAGGAGACACATCTATGCTTCCTTTGGAGTACAATTTATTAGATAGGCCAGTAAATCTATTAAATCGTTGGCAGCAAGAGTACCTGCAGTTTACAAACCCGGTCAAAATGGAACCTTGCCACGAAAAATCCCACTATAGGAGATTTAGTTATTTTAGCTGAAGATAATTTACCACCATTACGTTGGGCCATGGGACGTACCATCGAACTACATCCCGGGAACGACGGTTTAGTACGCGTTGTAACTGTTCGTACAAAAGACTCGGTTTTCAAACGTCCCATAACTAAAATATGTCTATTACCAAAATTAGATGCAATGTGAACTATACTGAATTTTAATTGTCATCATTATTGTTCTTTAAAACTAAAATTTGTTTGTATTGTTATTGTTTCGAACGTAGTTCAAGGCGGGCGGAATGTTATTAATTTTATGTATCTAAGCAACATTGTAAATGACATAATGAATATATTTTCTTGACAATCAACATCGTATAGAATTTATTACGATTTAATACAGTCCACTAGCCAGTTTCACCAACATCATCTGTCGTAGGGGCTGCAACAATTTCTACAGGTTATCCCGAAGGTCACGTCAAGCGGACGCCAGGAGAGAGGGTGGTTTATGTACGTTCCGGCAAAAATATAAAAAAATCTCTTTCACTTAAGTTGAGTGATAATTGGCATTTTTTCAAAAAAAGTAGAAAATTGACATCCTTTACCACATCTTTCGTTACTGTGGCAAAAAATTTCCTAATTCTCTTGCGGTTTTTTGTTAGTATGATCTTAAGATGGGAGTTGAAAGCCAAAATAGAGATAATATACATAATAGGCAACCAAATATACGGATCCTTCGGAATCTTGTTCCTAGAGGGCGGTTAAATGCACCTTTGATATAATATTTGGGCGAAGCGGACGGTTTCACGCGGAGTGTGCACGTGACCCGTGCATTAGCTTTGAGGCGCGTTTTTTTTCGCCTGCTGGGGTCTCGCCAGGCAAGGCAATAAAATGTTTTTACATACCAATTGACACAATTTGGTATTACAAATACAGGATTGAAGATTTCTTACAAAACAGACAAAATACCATGTGATGGACCAGATATATCAGCGCTATAATTTTAGATGTATTCAAAAAACATAATTTACGTATATTAAATATACAAACTTTATACAAAATTTATATTAAATTATAATATTTATAATTAAATTAAAATTCATCTATAAGCCGTTTATTGACAAAAGAAATAAAAGTTAACAGTAATATGTTTAAAAACAAATATTTCTGGGGTAAGTTTTGTCAGTAAATTAAAATACAATCATTAAAGTAAATGTGTTTCTGTCAAACAAACTCCGTTTTTTCTTATACACAGCTTTTATATTTTGGCTAGTGAAATAAACTAAATTTATGGAAGAGTGCACCTAAAGTATTTCATGTGACGATTTACATAAAAAGTTGTGTGAAGAACTGCGAAAATAACATATTATAATTTTTAAAAAGTTCTACAATGTAAAGAAATTGTCATCAGGTACCTACTACAATAGTCTAATATCCTATAAATCAAAAACAAATACATATATTAGAATTTCAATTTGTGCAGTTCAATTTGTCAACTCCATTGCAATACGGACTCAACGTAGACACCCGAAGTGGGAGGGGTAATTCGTCTCGAATACCTATTTTCATCGCAAAAAGTGTTTATTCAATCTGTTGGATTATTCTGTATTCTCCAGCCGTACGTTTAGCAAGTGTTTGCGAGTAGTATCTGCTGTGGTTTTGTTGATTGACAGTGTTGGACATCGTTTTGTTTTTAGTTCGCTTATTTTATGGACTCGATAGTTTATAGTGTTTTCTTGATTGACAGTGTTGGACATCATAGTTAGTTTAGTTTAGTTTAGGTTATTTTATTGACTTGATAGTGTGTGGTTTAGCGTATAATATAGAATATAATAAGGTACGTATTACACCCTATAATTTAGTAATATATAACATTATGTCAGATGTGCCGTTTTTAAAAACAAATTGATATCGATCATGTAAAAAAGCGAAACCGATTGTAATAATTAATAACCAAAGGCTGTGTTCGACTGCTGTCCGCGATCTGTTCAATCTGATCTGTATATTTTGTTATCGCAAATTTGAAATATTGTCTTCTTATTGGTCGAATCATTTTTATTCCGACGTCAAACAAGCGAGCAAACAGCACCTTTGGCCAAATGATAGCGAATCAAATTGAACTGAAGTGATCGTAGCCTGCAATCGAACATAAGTGTAGTCGTACTTCCAGTAATACCGGGTGATCATAAATGAGAGTCACCGGGTGCAATACTTTGTTCCGGTAGTTGCGCTCAAAACTTTAGTCCCAGTTATAGCGCCAGTGAATTTAAAATGCTTGGAGCGTTTTATTGGTCCAACTAGGTCCAACTTTTAGTAAACAGTGTGAAGTTAGACCTAATTTGACCAATAATAACGCTCCAAGCATTTGGCGCTATAACTGGAACTAAAGTTTAGTGCGAAACTACCGGAACAAAGTTTTGCACCCGATGACTCTCATTTATGATGACCCGGTATAGGTCAATTCTAAAATTTTTTTGAAAAGCAAAATACTTACATTATGAAATTGAAAGGAAACCATATTTGCAAAAACTAAACGGTTCAATCTAATGTTCTGTTACTTTAATTATCGTGGAGATCAATTAGACCCAAATACTGCGTTATTTAGGAACTCGTTGGAACTAATCCGATTTGAATGACTACTTTTTTAAAATGTTGCAAGTTTATAAAACACTACAATGTTTTTTACAATAAATTTTCGCGTTTGTTTGTTATTAAATTGTGTATAAAACAATTACACTACGAACGTAAGAACATAATGTTCCGAAATCAGTACAAACTTTTTATATCTCCAAATGATTATTTACAATTTAGATTATTTTATATACATATATATATAATATAAATCATAAACCTAATAGTGTGGTACTTTTAAGTTTTAGATAGTAGATCTTAGTTGAAAAGGAATGGATTCTAACAAAAGTACGTATAACAGACTACCCCTTAGTAAGGCTAGGAAGCGTTCCCGGCGTTCTCAAGCACTTCGAGCAAGGCATGCAAAGGCAAGGCTGTTTGAAAGAAATGCAATGGCCATGGATGTTGAAGAAATCAGTAATGATGAAACACTGATTATTGCTACCAGTACAGCTACAAGTTCTGCCCCGGTTCCAATTGAAGATGTTTTACAGCTTATTAGTGATACTTCTTCAGATGAGCTTCAGATTCTTAAACCTCAAAGAACATATTCTAAAAAGCGGAGAGCAGAGCATAGTGATCATTCAAGTTTGATGGCTCCTACCACTACAGCTGCAAGTTCTGCCACTATTACAACTGAAGAAGTTTTACATCCCAGCATGGAAACAACTTCAAAAGCACCCATTTCACATGGTGAAGCAAGTGACATGGAATATGGATTTATAGGGCAACTAGAATATGATAGGTAAGATTCCTCGATAAAACAGTAATTCATTATTGAACTATGTTCTATGTTTCTGTTTGTTATTTAGCATTATGGAACATGAACTACATGTGGAAAGAGAAAAACTTCCCAATGTAATCGAGGGGCATCGAATAGTGGATTTAAACTATGTGCTGAGTTGGGCGCTACCGGCCCAAAAGATGCATAGTAGAATTTGTACACAAGGCACGTTGCTACCGGTACGGGAGGAAAACCGAGGTACTGGTTTGGTTTCTACAATTACATTGGCATGTAACACTTGTGATAAACAGTACAAGTACACAACAGAAAATCCAACCAGAAAACTATCAAAAATAAATACTGGTGCTGTGTGGGGAACACTTGCCACCGGTTCAACTTATGGACACTTATTAGAATTTCTGTCTGTGCTGAACATCCCTCCATTTACGTACCATTTATTTTCAAATATTGAAAATTGTCTTGGCGAGTTATGGGATAAAGCACTAACAGAAGAAACCATAGTGGCTGGCATAGAAGAGCGGCAAATTGCAATCGAGAAGGGGCAGATAGATAATGAAGGGATTCCATGGACTACAGTATACTTTGATGGTGGGTGGAGTAAAAGAAGCTATGGTCACTCATATAATGCAGCGAGTGGAGTGGTATGTATAGATTTTTTAATTGAGTAACTTTATTTGTTTCTATCATAGTAGACATATTTACAACTCTATATTGTAGGGAGTCATCATAGGAAAAGAGACAGGAAAGGTATTATTTGTTGGGGTACGGAACAAATTTTGCTGCATCTGTGCTCGTGCTACTAACACTGGTGTGGAGACTAGAAAGCACAATTGCTTCAAAAATTGGACGGGATCATCGCCAGGGATGGAGGCTGATATTATGGTGGAAGGATTTAGAAGTAGTGAAAACATGCATGGGATTCGGTTTTTAAAATTTATTGCTGATGGAGATGCCAGTACATACGCACGTTTGAAGGAGAGGGTACCATATGGTCGCCGTATCCAAAAAATTGAATGTAAAAACCATATGCTGAAGAACATAACAAAAGCACTGTATAAACTGAAGAACGACACAACAGTAGACATAAATGGAAGGAAATTCTTAACAACAAACAAAATTAAATTATTTGAAGAATTGTTACAAAAAACAATTTATGAAAATTCAACTACTGCGGACTTGAATAGCTTGTGTGAAGACATAAAAAATGTTGTTTATCATATCTATGAGGATCACACAAGCTGCAAGGAATACTACTGCAATTCAGTTGGAGAAACGGCTAACAGCAAAATACCGCAGCTGAAAGCTACAGCGATGTTTAGTCATATTGAGGGTAAGAAATGCCTTATGCATGCTTCTAAATTATAAAAAATAACTTAAAAACAATATGATATCTGTTGTAATTATTTTATTCCAGGTGCATTGGACACACTGTTACGAAAGAGCAGTCGTTTGATAGACAATGAGACCAACAACAGAGCCGAGGTTTTCATGCAAATTGTGGCTAGGTTTAATAGTGGCAAACGATTGAACCTAATTCAGCGAGGTTCATTTCAGAGAAGAGCCACACTCTCTGGATTAAGATACAACCAAGGTGCAGCATGGCAGCGAACACCTTGGAAAACATTATTTGAGGAGAGTCCTGGCAAGCATTTTCAAAGATATATGGACAAGCAGATGAACAGTGGTGAGCGCAAGAAGGTGAACAGGAGATTATTTCCGGAAGAAGCCACCTTACGGAAGAAACGAGGAGATTATGAATCTATGGCAAATATTGAATATGGTCCCAATGCAGAGGAAGCCGAGTTAGAACCTGTAGAAATGAAAGCAGAATGCGAACGACTTCTACAGAAATTACAGGTATCAATACCTCTTTTTTTGTTAATAATGATGACATTTTGTTAACATCATTTGTGTTAGTTAATTAAGTTTATTTACCAAGTAGGGCTCATTACTATTTGAAACTGTTTTAAAGTAAGAATTATCACTTTTCAAAAAGAAAAATGACTCAACTAATAAGTGAAGCAGTTGAAAAAAAAGGTCATTTATCTGAAAAATTATCCAGCATTGTACATTTTGCAATCGCTAATGTAGTGAGATTTATTGCAGGTATCGCCTGAAGAACAAGTTGCAATAGCAAAAAGCACTATTGGCCAATTTGGAAATCCACTGTATGAGGTAGAGCGAAGAGATAGATTAACAGCATCCAATTTTGGCGCGGTAATAAAGAGGAAAATGTGGACACCGTGCCATAATCTAGTAAAATCCATTTTATATCCAACAATACATAATTCACCAGCAATTGACTTTGGTAAAAGAAGAGAGCAAGTTGCAATTAACCTCTTCAGTGCCAAGCACAATATTGAAGTTGAACCAGCTGGGTTTTATGTGGATTTAGATCTTGGTTTTCTTGGAGCAAGTCCAGATGGTATGCTATACTTTTTTTTTTCAATAATAGATTAGTTCTCAATTATGCTTTCAGGTCTCGTAGGGTCAACACATGTAGTTGAAGTAAAATGTTTGTATAGTGTACATAAATCCGGGAAAACTTTAGAAGAGGCTGCTAGATCCGACACTTCACTATGCCTGGAATTAAAAAATGGAAAATTACAACTCAAACGTAACCATAAGTATTTTTACCAGGTATGAGTTATTGTCAGAAAAAAAAATTAAATAAGATATTTTGTAGAAGATGTAGATTGTCTCTCCCAACAAACACTAACTCAGTAATTCAAAAATGTGTTTTGAGTAGCATGATAAATCATGATAAATGTAACATTTTCATGGAAAATGAAACCACTCTGAAAACTGCAAGCAAACAATAATACACATTTTAAATGTATAGTAAGCATAGTAGTGTAGTGTCCAGATGTTCGGTTTTCATTCAGACAGTGCAGTTTTCCAGGAATTCGTCTGGCTTAGAACGCTGAACACTGGATAGTTTAATATAAAAAAGGAGTAAAAAATAGTTGCCCAGTGTTTTTTTAAACTCATCTGCCAACCCTAACTGGGTACTAAACATTCATCCTCTTTTAGGCCAAACTGATATTTCTGAATAACTAGTTTTTATAGGAAAGGTTCATCTACAAAAATAATTTTGCACAACTAAAAGTGCAATGATGTAAATGTAACTTTTGTAATTTTATAGAAACTTATCTCACAAATATGTTCTTGATGAAACACGTATGTGTTTCATCATTGTTGATCTGCTATTAGATGTGCGATATACAATATTTTACTTTGACAATTGGAATGACCTTATTTTGATGGTGAATTTTTAGGTACAAGGTCAATTAAACATCTGTCAGCGACAAAAATGTTATTTTGTGGTTTATTGTGATGACAATAAACCTGATTAACAATGATTGTGATGACAATAAACCTGAGATTTGTATTGATCGGGAGCTGTGGATCAATGAGATGGTCCCAAAACTGTCAAAGTTTTATAAAGATTGCATTTTACCAGAGATGATAAGGGGAAATATTCGCATAAATAAGAAATGCAAGGATCCACATTATGTTTTGGAGGCAATAGAGGATAGAGAAAACAAAGCATTGAATCGTGAGCTCACTAAAATTGAAAAAACCTTAAGAAACAAGTAATAAGGGAAGCAGGTAAAGAAAGATTGTTGTAGAATCAGAATTATTATAGATGGAGAGTAATCATACCACTTTTTTAGAAAGGACACTCCAATATCAAAACATTGAGCCAATATATGTGGTAACCATATGAAATTAGACCAAAAAATTAAGAGAAAATGAAAATGTTAGTCGTTTATTGTGACGACAATAAATCTGTCCATACTGACGAGATTTTAAATCGATCGGAACCTGACCAAAATTGAAAAACCATAATAGAGACATAGACCTATACATGGAAAAATGTACGTAATCATTGTACTTTTGTAGATAAGACACATCACTACAATAATTTTTAAGTGAAGGCAAAGTACATTATACAATCAATAATTTCAGTTTAGGAACCCAGTGACGAGATGATCGAGAAGACGACCAAAACTGCACTGATATCTCGTGTAGCAATCGTCCAGTTGCATCAAGCGATGTTGTCAGCGACAAAAACGTGACGAATGATACCGACTGGTCGTATTGGCCAGTTTACTGTTGGACAATGAAGGATAAAATATTTTTCAATCCGACAGCTATTTATCACTGACGTATAGATAATAAACAATTTCAGGAACGGTATAATCTGTCACCTCTCTCAATAAAAGTATTGTAAATACAATCGTGCCTATCATTGTTTACCAATTCTTTCCTTTCTGTCGAATGTATCTGTAGTTGCAATATAAACTCTATGAGCTAATATGTAGATGCCTGGAATACATCATAGGTTGCTGTCAGACTTTTTAACATGATTTGCGTGATTATTATGCTGGAGCTTATGATTTTTTATGTATTGATAAATGGAATAACATTTTTACATTTTTTTATCACTAAAGTGCCTCGTTCACATAAAGACAGCAGCAGCTTCACAGAAAATCTTTGAATTTCAAAAAATTATACGGTTGCCTCATAACCCAGCTTGGTGGCGAGGCATATTGTGACGTCGGCGTAGACCGCCGCGTCATCGCTACTTTTACTAGTTTGAGAGAGTATAACCACCATATAACCACAAGAACACGCCTACGGCAGAACGTCATCCGTACACCGCTTACTATTGGTCAGTAAGGAATGAGACCACCGTGTCTACTAGTGATGGGCATAGTAGAGATTTTTAATAATCGATTATTTTCAATCGAGATATATTAATAATCGATTATATCAGTAGTTAAAATTAGTAGTAATAATTTAGTTGTTAAAATTAGTACTACTAATTTGGTTGTTAAAATTAGTACTACTAATTTGGTTATTAAAATTAGTAGTACTAATTTAGTAGCTAAAATTAGTAGTAGGTACTAATTTAGTAGTTAAAATTAGTAGTACTAATTCATTGCCGGGGAGAACATAGCCATAAAAGATATCTATAACTTTTTTTGTTCGATTTTATTAATGAAACATATGTCAATCGATAGAGCTATTCAAGTAGTATACCCCAGAGTTTCACCCACAAAAAGTATCGAACGGTTAAGCAAAAAAAAATTTATTTAATTACCAGTGCGTCATCTAAAACAGCGCAGGTGTCCTTAAATAGAATTGCAAATAACGCTATCCGCCGATGCCGTAGAATGTAGATGATCGGGGATAACAAATTCAGAATCTACATGAAATTCTGCATCTGGTAATGGCATCGACATCGGCGAATATGTTCGATCGGATTTTAAAATCGTAAGAACAGACGCATGAAAAAGCGTTATGTCCCGTTCTAGCGCGCCAGGATGGCTTGTAACGTATACGCAAAATAACAGCTGAAATCGATCAGTAATTGTCACCAATCGTGGGACAACCCATACTAACAATATTAGTAGTACTGGAGAAATTAGTAGTACTAACGAAATTAGTAGTACTAGCGAAATTACTAGTACTAATATACATAATCGATTATCTCGAGATATTACAATAATCGACTAATTTAATTATTGCAGCTCGAGAATTCCCAACACTAGTATCTACTTAAATAGCCATGTGTTAAACCGAACCGATACAACGCTCTGGCAAGGAACGGAGAATAGCTGAACTAATCAACGTGTTTACTCGTACAGTTAGCAGGTGGCAGCCCGAAAACAAGCGTTTTTATTTTCCTTGAAATCTCAACTTCTAGGCCCTTTTCAATCGAACATTAAATCGGAATTGAATCAGTGCGTCTCGATGTATTGCATAAGACAACCATCTTGTCTTCATTCGCAAGAACAGCGACGTAATTAGCTGGTAAAAATCATTGAAATTGTCGTATTTTAATAATCTGTTACAACTGAATGTTAAGATATTTGTATTCAAGATAGCCTTTATGCATATATTTGAAGCATTCCTAATAATAAAAAAAATACCCTACTTAGTTCTCCTCAGTCTACGGACGGATTCTTAGGAATATTGTCGACCACTTTTTAGTCTACTTGCGATCAATTCGAACCCCACCTTAAATAACCGTACCATTAATCGTGAAAGTCTCAAATCGTTCAAAAAAATGTGACATTGATAAAAATAAGGTAATTTGTTTGAGTTGTGGTTTGAAAAAAATTTTCACTTAACTTTGACTTTTTATTACAGAACAAGTATACTGTACTACCCTCGGCAAGTTATTTTAAAAAATGGGCCATTTAGTTACGATTTCAAAAAGGTACAACACTTGAAATTAGTGCAAGAAATTCAACCTAGCCTAGTTCATCAAATGAGGAAATATATTGACAAATAAAACGAAAAGTATGAGACCAAAAAAGGAGCTTTTATTTTACAAATTTAAATGCTCGAATTGTTTGTTTTCAACACGAATACAGGCCCGTCGGCATCGTCTGCATCTTTTTAATGCATCGCACAGTGGGCAATTTGGGTCTTTTAGCGGGACAAAAGTCAGTAAACAGAAATGAGAAAATAACTAGTCGACGGTGATTAGAGAACAATACTGTCGGGGAATTTCAAAAATTACTTGTTTACTACAACCCTAGTTAACGTACTGAGTAAACAAAGTTCGGGTATAAATATTCGGTTTCTAATAGAATTTAGGCAGCACGATTTGTGCGCTTAAACAATCAATAATAAGTTTTTGTAGATCTCTGAAGTGATTATTTCAAGAATGGATTCTTGTAGTAGAGGTATGTGTACGTTATTTTATAGTAGTTATTTGTTGTGAATTTATTCTATTAATATATTATTACCGCTCTAAATTGTTCAGTATTTGTGTGGCGCGCTGAGCGATTTCTACTTACTTGTGTAGACATTTAGTTAGTGACCACCATGAGCTTCCAAGGGTTTGTTTAATGTAACATGCAGGGAAATTAACGTACTTATTCAAGATGATAAGCTTTTTTTGCGCATTTTTGCGCAACTAATAAAAATATTTAATTTTCAGAAGTAACTCACACAATAACAAGAAGGGAATATTTTGGCAACTCATGGCAAAAAAAAGTAAAAATGAAGAGATTTTTAAGTACATAACATCCAGCTACTGCACAAAAAGGCTTTTACATGTTAGTGTAATGAAAATAAAAAAAGTCTAGCTCTCAGTTTTCAAAAAAAAAAAAATAGTGATCGTTGGGAAAGGAGTCAACGAAAGACGGAGGTTTTCGTAACAAAGTTTAAAGAATGCATTTGTGGTGACAACATTTTCTATACAGTACGAAGATCAACAAACGCCATCAACCTCATCATTGGATTGGTAGACCTATTAAAACTTTTGTTGACGAAAGTTAAAAAAAGGGGAAGAAGAGTGCAGGATTTATTAGATTCAGGAATCAGAGTGAGCATGTGTTTGCTGCTGAAGCCGCTATGCGTTCATCTGGCAAACGAAACTTGTTATATTTGTGTAGCAAAACCATCAATGATGAATAAAGATTTGCAGAGAGAAGATTGTCAGGAAAGGTATACTTTCGGTCTGTCCACTTTGCATGCTTGAATAAGAACATTTGTGTCTTCTGCATATTAGCGACTAGACTTGTTATTAAAATGTGCCAAGTTAAAAGTGATATTGACAAGCGAGCAGTGGAAGAAAGAAAGAAGATCATCCAAGATAGTTTCAAAAAAGAGATGGGTTTGATAGTGGGTAGGGCAAAGTTCACGGATTACCGGACTTGATGAAAGACTTACCAAAGTTTGGTAAAAACTTGTTTATTTGCATCTATAATATTATTATAATGGCAGGGTTTCAGAATTGTAAAACCAAATTTATTTTTCAATCCCTAGAAAACCATCCCCATTGGCATTTGCATTTGTTTACTATTTTTATTGTGTTCTCACGAATGATATTATATTCGTAAGATATCAGAATTGTAAAACCGAATTTATCTTTCAACCTCTAGAAAACCACCCCCATTGGTATTTAGATTTTTCTTACTATTTTTAGTGTGTTCTCACGTATGATATTACTATATTCGCAAGATTTCAGAATTTTAAAACCAAATATTTTTTTTAAACCCCCAGAAAACTACCCCCATTGGTACTTAAATTTCTTTAACTATTTTTAGTGTGTTCTCACGTATGATATTATTATATTCACGTGGTTACAGAATTTTTACACAAAATTTATTTTTAACCCCATTAGAAACAACCCCCAATAGGATTAGAATTTTTTTCACTATTTTTCGAAGATCTGACGATTATTTTACGTTCATTGAAGAAGAAAAATAATTTTGTCCACCTAAAAGTTGAAAATTGCCCACTGTGCATCGGCCACGAAATCGGACGCATGGGCGTATTCGCTCATAGCGTCAAGGTCGAACGGGTGAGAGCTTGTTCCAAATTTACGCGTAGGAGAGAGAAAGGAGCTCTACGCTTGCAGCGTTTGACCAGGAGCAAGCATTCCGTGGCTTCCGTGGCTAAGGCATAAACATGATCGTTTGATAAAACGTGCGTAGCGAGTTGCAGTGATGTCTTCTGCTGCTTGAGTTGCAATAAACTTTTTCTTTTCTGTAGCCCCAGTTAAAAATATCTGGGATAGCCCTCATCCAAATTTCCGACTACATCGTTGGCACAATGGCCCTAGTGAATAAAAATTAAGCAATTGCATTTTTTTTATAAAATCAAAGTAAATGCTTGAATTCCAACTGAAGTAATTGCTTTTGCTGTCAACAATTGCTTAAAAGTGTAGTAATTGCTTGTATTCAAAGCTTTTTTTTTAAGTAGAAGCAATTGCTTTCGAATTTGTAAGCTCTATCGACCCCTGCATCATTTGCTTATACAGTCAACTTAGTTTTCTACGGCATTCTCTACATATCATTTCTTATTCATTTGAGCCTTCGTAATTATGGCATTTTCAAACATAAATTCTCTAAATTTACAGGTCGAAATCTCTCCCACGTTAAGGTAAAACAATCTACAAGTCACATAGACTGTTTTGCCTTAGTATGGGAGACCTGTTGAGTTAGCTATTGCTAAACGGATGTAGGAAAGGCAGCATTTGTTTAAAAATTTTATTCATGTGAAGATCTAGCAAATGCTTTTACTTATAGCATTTGCTAGTCAAGGAATTGTTTTTCTAAAAAGCATTGGCTTAAAGCAATTGCTAAATTTTTATTTATTAGGGCCAATGAAGTGTCGAAACAGTTTAAAGCAATTATTCAATTTTGTAACGCCTCAGCCACTCTGATCCTACCTAACGTCATTTTCTATGACATATATGTAGACATTTGTCATACTGACATTTAATGTCATGTCAGTGGCACTGACGTTTGTCAAAATCTGACAATTTCCCACACAGCGACGAAGGTTGTGGATTCTATCGAACAGTTTCTATAAACGCTTATACCCTCAAAACCGTTCATCCCACTGATCTGCAAATTTGTATACAATATATAGTCACTTAAGGATAAGCACGTATCAGTTTGGAACATATTTAAAGTCACTGGATAGTAAGCTGATATCAGTTTGGACAAAATCAGATAAATCCCTAAGAAGACGTTTGTAACATCTGCCACTTCCGGTTGTCAGATTGTGATAAAAAACAATTCAGTTCGTGTCCCGGTAATTCTAAACATGTATACCAAATTTGAGCCCGATTCGTTGTTCCGTTTGGGCGCTATCGTGTTCACAGACATACCCACAAACCAACATACACACTAGGGTGCAGCGTCGCTGATAGGTATTTTTTTTTTATATTATTTAAGTAACGTAATACCCCGCAAAAGTTGGGATTTTTGAATAGAAATTTATTGAGTATTAAAATTTTGGAAAGAAAAGTTGTTTTCCACCTCCGCAACCCTCAAAAAAACAAAAAAATATAATAGGGTGGGCCTTATTTTGCTTTGTTTCTTTTTTTCTGTCTGATCCTCTCAATTTGTTCCCTTATATCCATAATTAATTCCTGTGAAATTTGAGGTCAATCGAACCATATTTACACGTTGCTCAAGGGGTCCAAAAATTTAGAAAAAGTACAATTTAATAATATTTTTAAAAAAAGATAAAAAAAGTTTTTATTTTATTTACCACAATAAATTTACACACCACAATTATAAACTTAATCTAAAAAAAATAATCCATTAACTTTTGAGTCTATATATCAGAGAATTTCCTCTTCCACTTTCGCAGTCCATATTTATTGGGAGGTGTAATATCTGGTAACCATTTCATGATGGTTGTTTCCCCATGGTCATTCTGTTCAGTATGCAATTACGTACTACTTGAGCAAACACAGTTCGAATTTTCCGCGATAAGTTTATAGTTTGTAATTTCTTGTCGGAAATGTCGTCAAAAATAACTAAAACACGTGGAGGTGTAAAAACTTGCCCGATTATTGGAAAGCCAACAGAATTGTGTCAGTCAGTTTTACCTACAATCGAAGAATGCTTAAAATATTTTTCATTTGTGCAACATAACCTCACACAATAAAAAATCAACAAGAACTATATCAATTCGAGGGCTTTTACGTGTGTTGCGGAAGCTGTGGAAGAAATTTGGCATAAAGTTTCTATTCCAATCGTTGCAAGGTCTCGAACCATATTTTTGTTGAAAAAATATTATGCCAATCGACAGGCCTTGCTGAAGTCTTTTCAAAGAGACCAACACAAAAGAAACTTTCAGATTAAGGTAACAAATTTTAAGAAAGCCAGTAAAGTACTATTTGATATTGCGTCTTGCAAATGTAACATTGACTCAAGATGTAAATGCCATAAAGAACTAAAGATGTGTAATTTAATAATGCTCAAATTGCTCAATTGTAAGTTTGTTTGTTTATTTAAGATTCCCTTGATGGAACGCGAATTTCTGCAAGACCAAAGAACGTGCCGAAAAATGAGAATAGGTAGTGTTGACAAAGAATATCTTAAAAACTTGAAACGTGCCAATTAAGGGAGGTTCATAAACAGCATGGTTCTATGGATATTATTTCCGGCATAAGTCAGTTTAATACTGAATCACCGAACGAACCACCGAGTAAACCTTCGAGTTCCAAGGTGATTGAACCTTCGAACCACCAAGGTGATTCTTGCCTGTCGGTGGGGAAACAAACAGAACATCCTGCAGTTTCTCAGATAGTCAATCCCAAAGTTCAAGCCGAAAATGAAGTTTTTGATACCTACCAACCAACACGGAATTTAATTCAGCTTAAAACACTGCCTCTTGTATTAGATATCTACAAAATTTCAGACAGAGTAGGTGCTGTAGTTGCTTCTGCTATTCTTTCAGATGTCGGTTTAATAAACGAAAATGATACATTAAATGTCATAGATCCAAGCAAGATAAGGAGAGCCAGATCTACAAAACGATTTGAACTGAAAACCGAACTGTTTGATAATAAACCAATACAAGGTTTATATTTCGACGGCCGTAAAGATCAAACCTTGTCTCTTTCTGAAGACTCCAAACGCCGAAGTACATGTGTTGAAGAACATATTGTTCTGATTCAGGAACCAGGATCTTACTATTTAGGGCACATTTCACCATTATCATCACGCGCTGTTGATATCACAGAAGGTATTACACGATTCTTCGATAATGCATCTAAACCCTTAAACAAAACCCTAAAAGTAGTAGGCTGCGATGGAACTGTTACAAATACCGGCCATAAGAGCGGCATTATTTTGCAGATCGAAAAGCATATTAAAGCTCCAGTTCAATGGTTTGTATGTCAACTGCATGCGAACGAATTGCGATTGCGCCACTTACTCCAACACTTAGATGGCAAAATAAAAGATCCTGATGTATTTTCAGGAGAAATTGGAAAAGCGCTTCAGTTTTAATCTGCCAAGAATTGAATTTCAGCCAATACATGTACTACTCCCAGATGTGTCTGAGACTAAAGACTTAAGTTCAAATCAGAGCTACCTGTATGCGATTTGTCAGTTAGTTGCTACAGGAGTTTGTGAAGAAGGCTTGTTAAAAAAACATCCAGGAAAATTGGTACATTCCCGTTGGCTGACCACAGCAAACCGAATTTTGCGATTGTATGTTTTGACTGAACATCCGACGGAGAACCCCCAAATTCTGGCAGAATTTGTAATGAGAGTCTATGCTCCAAGTTGGTTTGGAATAAAAACCCAACCATCTTGTATTAATGGTGCTCTGCATTTATAAAACATTATAAAAAACTCGAGATATTTGCCACCAAAGTTAACAAGCATTATAGATCCGGTTATACAGAGAAATGGTTATTTTGGCCATCCAGAGAATATGCTTCTGGCAATGTTAGGGGATAACAGAAGAATAAGTCGGGAAGTAGCTTTTAAACGAATTATGAAGGGACGTAATGACAAATCACCTTCAACTCTTAGAATATTCACCGTTCCTGATTTAAATTTCGAAGCACCTGAATATTTCGATCTCTTAGGAAGTTGGGAGAAATGTTCTATTACCGAACCACCCCTTCTGAAAGATACAACTGAGGAACAACTAAAAGAAATTGTTGAGAGTCCGTTAGATTCTGCAGTTTTCATGGAAATTATGAAATTCCCATGCCACACTCAGGCGGTGGAAAGGGCAGTGAAATTACTGACAGAATCCTCGAAGATCGTCACTGATGCAGAAAAGCGTGATGGTGTGATAAGAAGCACGATTCGTTCCAGAAATGCAATGCCTAAATTTAACACAAAAAAGGATTATTATAGCAACAAATAATAATGTTATGTTACAACAGGAGAAATTAGATAGCATAATAAATAAAATATGAAATATTGGCAAAATTGTTGTGTTTTATTGAAATGTAGAGCGAAAGTTTTAAAGACCGCGATGTTTGTATTGTCCATAATATTAGTTGAATAATAAAAATTAAGTATTATTTTATACTATATTAGTTGCATAACTGGAAAATATTGAAAATTTAATTAAAGAATAAAATTGTACATTTTTGTGTATATATCGTAAAATAGGGGTTGCTGCGGAGGTGGAAAAAATTATGTTAAAAATCTAAAAAAAATTAGACATAGTCTAGTAGCAAAATCCGAAGTTTTGAGGGGAAATGCGATCGAAAAATGCAAAATTTTTTATGACGCTGCACCCTAATACACACCCACATAAATACACACACATTATGAAAGGGGGAGGTATTCCGCATGATACGAGAAAAATTATTATCTCCTATTCCAAAGCCAGGCAGAGACCCAACCTGGGCGGAGGGCTACCGACTGATAGCCCTCATTAATTGCATAAGGAATATTTTAGAAAAGATCATCATGGGCAGAATGGAGTGGTGTACAGAAAACCAGAATATCCTCGATAATAATCAGTTCGGTTTCAGAAAGGATCTTGGAGTGGCACAGATTGTATTTGCCCTGACCGGACGCGTTCAAGGGGCATTCCTCAGGAGTCAAGTTGTGGTGGGAGTTTTTGCGGACATCCAAGGGGCCTACAACAATGTATCTGTTAGGATTCTCCCAGATGTTTTGTTAGAAAAAGGTTTCCTGGATAACGATTGTTTTAGTTCATCAACTATTTTCTACAAATATTCTTTTTAACCCTGCAGTAGTCGCGCCGGTCTAGTAGACAGGGTCGTTTTTTAATTTTTTATTCAAATTGCCTCTATCGCTGTCTAAAACAAAATCACCTATTTGGAGTTTAATAATTTTTATTTGAGAATATATGTAGTAAATATTAACAAAATATCAAAAATAAATAAGAATACACATTCTCAAAATGGACCTACAAATTAAATTAAACTAAACAACTACAAATATTTCACTGAACTACAGAATCTATAAATTTATCAATTGAAACAAATACAAAAATTATTCGTGCTGTTCGGAATTATTGCTGTAGCAGTCATCACATGTTACGTTAACATGTTCTAAGCACAGAAATTTTCGACACTTTTTGCAGAAATACTTAGTTTTTCGGTTTTTCCGCCATCCGCATTTTGAACAACGTCCTATTTCGCCAGTATTGCTATGAACGGGAGTTGATTCTTCTCATTCGATTCCACAAACCTCTCTCAGTCTTAACCTCAACGTTCGGGGAGGCGAAGTAATTGCTGCCCTTTTTCTTAGGTAGTCGTCAGTTAGACCAACAGCTAACTCTTCCAGAAATTTGCTGCGTTCAGATTTGGCATTACAGTTATTTTCACGGTAAATTAGACCGCTGTTTATTGCAGCCACATTTAGGATGCTGTAAAAAAACTACCACTGGCCATCTTCGGATATTGCGTGCACAGTTGTACTGGGCACATAACTTATCAATCATGACAACACCGCCCTTGGTTTTAATATATAAAACAATCATATCTGGTTTTTCTGTAGCTTCATCTATAGCATCATCTTTATGCATACTGGAAATTAATAAGACATTTTTCTTTCTTTTTGGTATATAGGATACCAATACCATATCTTTTTCAAACCCAAACATAATTGACCCAACAGGACGACCTCCTTCAACAAAAAAGGGCGGTAATTCTCTTTTATTTTTTCTTATCGTGCCTAATAATGTTAGTTGATGTGTTTCAAGACTTTTTGCTAGGTCAACACTGGTAAACCAGTTATCAGTGGTTACATTTCTGTTTGAATTGTATAGATTAGTGCATAGGCGCTCTACTACTCCTTTGGCTGATGTGTCACATTTATAGGGACCATTGGGCTGTTGACCCACATATACTTCCATATGGCTAGTATAATAAAGGTTTGCATCAGACAAAGCAAAAATTTTTATGCCGTATTTATTCGGCTTACTTGGGATGTATTGTTTGAAGCTGCATCTTTCACGGAAAGCTTCTAATTTTTCGTCCACTGTCACATAGGCCGAATGGGTGTACTTGCCCTTACAATTTAAATTGAACTGGTCCATAAAATATCGTATGGGAGCAAGCTTATCGTACTGGCTTCGGTCACCACGTGTTTCTATATCATCAAACCTGATGCACCTGAGTAGAAAACGGAATCTCTGAATATTCATGGACAACCGAAATGCTTCAATTCCTGTTCCATTGGTTTTCCACAAATCTTCTGCTTTTAGTCTATTTGCTCCTCTAACCCCAGCGAGATATATAAGTCCTATCAGAACTTTTATTTCTGTTCGACTTGTAGGCTTTGCATCCCTCTCTCGGGAGTAGTGGTCAGAAATTGAATTAATTTTTATATTGGTACAAGTAACAATATGATCTAACATGGTTTCGCTTACAAACTCCATCCATATCTCAACAGAGGATTTTAAATGCTTCACAGCCACCGTGACTCCTGGTAACTGTCTTACAATGTTTTCCCTGCGTGTCCTGACATTTTTTTGTTGGTGGGACATGTTTACGCCATTTTGTAATACCATCTTTCCCTGTAAAAACAGGAGTGTGATGGTCAGTATCCATGGTCTCCTCATCATCTAACTCTTGTTCGGTGTCACTATCTTCTTCCCTTGGTTCTACGATGTCTGCTTCCTCTATATCATCGTCATCATCATCGTATTGTACATCCTCTTCATTACTGTTGAAAAACTCATCGTGCAAACTTTGCAAACGCGTCATTTCAGTTTCATGTGTCCCCATGTTCTATCCTTTCATAAATAGTAATAATAAGTAGTAATTATAATATGTACCTATAATATATAAGTTTTATACTTACCCTGTATGCCAAAAATCTGTTCTTGAGAACACTGACAAATATCATGCACAGGTGGAATTTAGCGCACGACTGAATATTTATACACTAGCGAATACCGGCCAAATACCGAATTATGTTATTTGGCCAAAAGATACTGATAAGAAACCGGTATGGTATTACACGCGATCCATATGGAAAAACCGACCAACGAGTGAACTGTCAAAACATGTGTGCATTTAGTTTTACAAGCATGTAAAATGAGCTAATAATTTGATAACACGTATCAATATACGATTTTGCGATCGTACAAATAAAAAGATGGACGTGATCGAAGTTACGCAACCAGTAAGAAATGTCCAGCTGATGGAAAAGAATGTACCCAAATGTTGTCGTGTCGAAGTTTGCAAGACAACGTCAGCAAAGGTAGTAAGATATGTGGAATCCGGAGAGGAGACGGACTACGATGGTCAGCGTCCGACACACAGGAGTGTCGGGACCATATAAGGTAGACACTGAAATTAACGGACGCCATCATACATTCCAATACGATCCACAGGAAAAACTGTGGAGTCACGAAAATTTTGGAAGGGCGTTGGAGAACCGACCTTGCGACCAACCGGAAAGTTGGAGCTTTTACCTATGGTGGTAATCGTAGAAGAATATGTACTGTTATTCGGAAGGAACCGCATCCAGTTCCTTAAGAATAACAGTACATATTCTGACTTAAGATGCCACTTCCGACTGGAGTACGTATGGTAAAACAAGTGACGATGAAGCAACTGATAGGGACGCCCAACGCAAATGTCGTCCAATCGAAGACGAGCGTTCCATCGTCAGAAAAGAAAAATATCTATATATAAGTTCCAGAAAAGGTAAGGCCGTTATTGAACGAATTTCTCGAATTATTCAAGGAAAAAAACTGACAGAATCCGAGGTTATGAAGCGCATGTCCACGTCAAGGATGATGTGAAGCCGATTACTTGGAGTGCACGTCGGTTGCCTTTTGCATTGAAAAAACTTTTCGAACGGGAAATGTATAGGAAGAACTGCCAATAGTGGTAATCGACAAAGGAAATGGTACAGTCGATTATCACACTCAATCAAGCCATAGTCAAGGATCATTACGTCACGTCATGCCGACATTCGAAGAATTAACGGCAATTATAGCAAATGGTAACGATTATTCAATTATCTACCTTCGTAATGCCTACCTTCAAATGCCAATAGCAGAATCGTCTCAGAAGTATCTGGTTATCTCGACTCCTATAGGGTACTGCAAGTATAAACGTCTTCCGTTTGGAATTTCCTCTGCACCAGCGATTTTCCATCGATCGTGGGAATTCACTTGGATGATGTCATCGTCACGGGATAAACGCAGACGGAGCGTTTAACTTCATTGCAGAAAGTGTTTGATCGATTATGTAAAGCTGGAATTCGAATTAGACTAAACAAATGTCGATTTTTACAGAAATTCGTCAAAGACTTGGAACATCGAATAGACGAACAAAGAATTCATCCGATGGCAGACAAGGTGGAGGCGGTCAAGAATTGCCGCAAAGTCATTTCTAAAGTAATTTCTCGGGGCTATCACGCACAACTTCACGGTATTTGCGCCGATTTGCATAGCCTGATAGGTAAGAATGCAATATGGCCCTTTTTAGACAGAGAATAAACACCTCAATTAATATAAACAATAATATCACGTCTACTGATTCACTTGACACAGAAATTAAGTTACTCACCGACAGTATTAATAATGCCACGCAACATTCAATCCCGAAATGCACCTTGGACCCCTTTAAATCTAAACAAAGTCCCGAAAACATTTTGGGGATAATTACTCAACGAAATCAAGCGCGACGACGCTACCAACGGACTAGACTTGACGCAGACAAACAGACCTTCTATGACCTAAACCGAATAGTGAGACTAGAGCTTGCACGGAATAGAAACGATGCATGGCAAAGAAGACTCAAATCCCTAAACACCTCCGATTAGTCCATTTGGAAACTGACAAAGAGACTTAGGAAACAGTTCAAACCGGTACCAGCCATCCAACACGCGAACACCTATTACATAACAGACGAGGCCAAAGCCTAAATTCTTGCTAACGAGTATGAGAAAGTTCATGCAATGCAAGAAGACTCAACACCAGAGCAACAAAATATCACCACGACTGTTCGCGATTTTTCGAGTCAGAGCCACCCATCTCCCAACAATGTTCACCTCATTACACCGAAAATAATTACCGCCATTATTAAATCTTTCAACGCTAGGAAAGCCACCGGAAATGACCACGTAACCAATAAACTACAACAAAATTTACCAAGAAAATCAATAGTTCAAATTACTTATATTATTATAGCCATTCATTATCACTGTACAGTATTTCCCCACCGCATGGAAATGAGCAATAATAATCCCGATCTTCAAACCAGGCAAACCGTCAACTTTAGCATCCTCCTATCGTCCGATCTCTCTTCTGCCTACTGTTTCTAAAGTTGCATAGAAGATAAGGTGGAAACAGATAGGACGTAGCGCTATCATAAGGTTATGGTAAGGTAACGCCGCCGTCGGTCAGTAGAATAGATACATTAGCTCCGAACAGAATGAAGGTTAGCGTGAGGCAGACGCAACGCCACGTAACGCTGCCAACTGCCAAGTATAAGTAGACGTGCAGGGTGGTAGATCGGACCCAATCGGACCGCCAAGAAGTGTTTTCGTTCGTTAGTTGTATTCCTATTTTTTAGGTTATATTTTGTTTATAATTATAGGTTTAAGAGGTAAGTTATCTTTCAGTAGGAAATTCTTACTGAATTCTAAAATCTTTAACCTTATTTTGTAGTAGCTGGAGCTGGTGCGTACGTAAACGGAGTACGAATAATCACGGATGAGGATTTGGAAGTTATAGCGGTTGCAAAATGGTTCTGCTTGCTATATTCTATGTATTCGCAACTTTGTCAGTCAAAACAACGAGTACAACGACGTTGGTGGGTCAGGAACATTTATCTAGATCGAAACAGCGCTGGGTATTTCGTCAAAATGTACAAGAAAATGAAGGTTAGTGATCCCGAGCAATTCTTCAAACACACGGGGATGGAGAGACATGTCTATGACTTCCTTTTGACGCTTACGAAGGACAAATTGACAAAAAAGTCTATTCGTCCATGTATAGACTTTGAATGTAGGCTTGCCGTAACGTTAACGTTAGTTTTTTGAAGTGGGTGTTAAATTAAGATAGTTAAGTTATTCATTTGTAGATACTTATCTCAAGGAGTGTCGCACCAGTACTTGGCGTGGACTTTTCATATGGGAAAATCTACAGTTCGAGAAATTATCCTCGAAACGTGCGATGTTCTCTGGGAAGTACTATCAAAACTTTATGTTACGACACCAAATGAAGAAGACTTTAAAGAAATTGCAGAAGATTCTTGGACAATGTGGAATATGCCGAACTGCGTTGGTGCGATGGATGGCAAGTACATTAATATTCATTGTCCACCAAAGACTGGCTGCATGTTTTTTAATTATAAAAAGACTTTCAGTATTGTCTTAATGGCAACTTGCGATGCAAAATACCGTTTCACATACGTCGATGTAGGAGCATATGGAAGTCAGAGTGATGGAGGAAAAGTTGCAAGGAGATACCTTTTTGTAATTTTCTTAATTGTATTTTTTTTTCAGGAATATTTCAAAATTCGGCATTGGGTCGAGCTTTGCTACGTGGAGAGCTACCTTTGAGCGAGCGCGCCGTACAATTGAGAACACGTTTGGGATACTTGTTGCTCGATGGGGAATACTAAAAACTACTATTAACAGTTTACCAAACACTTGTGAAAAAATTGTTCTTGCATGTGTTGCACTGCATAATTTTGTATTATTTAACTCAACAAGTAGTTATTGCCCAAGGAATTATGTTGACTGGGAAGATGACGATGGGAATTTCCATTCCGGAAAATGGAGACAGCAAGTGGAACCCCTTCAACAGGCAAGACTTGGCTCAAACAATGCAACTCGAAATACATTTCGTGTACGAGATGCTCTCGCAGACTACTTTGTGAACCAAGGTGCAGTTGCTTTTCAGTATAACGAAAGATAATTCCGGATTACAACGTTTTGGATATTAAAACAAAGAAAAAACATTGACAATATGAAATTTCTCTTACCTGTGGACCACAATCTTCATTTCATTACCACTATTTAGTATTTAACACTACCAAGTATGATGTTCAGATGCTTTTAATGTAAAGATTAGATTAGGCGATAGTTAACTTTTTCATAGAGGTGTAAATTATTGGCAAAAATTTGTAATTGTAAAACAAACCTGTTGATTGTGTACGGTTTAATAAATAAAAAAAGCATTTTTTTATATAGAATTTTAATGAGTTTTTTTTAAGATTCCTTCTTATAGGCGTATTCCGCTATGACGGAAAACATACGGCTTTTTGCCTCGTCCTGATCGGCTGAACTCAAGGTATCGAGAAGGTTCTCGATCACCTGTGCGAACCGTTTGTTTTCGGTCATTGGAGTGGACTTCTTCTCCACATATTTTTCAAACGTCTTCACGGCGCTTAAAAAATTGCTATCCAGCCATTGGAGTCACTCTTCTCGGGTACAAACCCGACTCCGGTGCTTGTGCTGGTGGATGGTGAAGCAGCTGGTAGAGGAGTCGATGTCAGTGGCCGTTCTTCGACCGCCATAACAGATAGATCACTGTCAGCAGTGAGTTCTCCTTCTTCAGGAAATTCTATTTCTTGCTGGCTGGCCTCAATTGGCAAATCTTCATCCAGGTTTTCACTGCTGACGCTATAATTTGTTCTTGTTCTAAAAAGAAAGCATTGTTTGTAGATTCAAAGATAGTTACTGGTGGATACCTCATAGAGCTGCTATACAGGCTATCTCACGGGCCCTGTAAAAGCTACGATGTCGGTGAAATGGGACAAAAGTTGCGTAAATGTGGATTGTTTTTAGGACAGTTTTTAATTATCGAAGAATGTGCATCGGTCACTAGATATTAAGGAAAAAGTGAAAAGTATTATTTTTGTGTCTTTAATATTTTTTTCTTTGTTATTACAATAAATAGAATTTTTTTGCCCATAAAACACGAAGGCTCTTATGTAACAATACAAAATTTCGACTTTCTAAATATGGCAATAGCAAACATATTGAAGAAAATAAATGGACATTTTTTAATATACATAATAATATATACTGATCCATGCAAATTTTTTTAAAAGTAAAAACTGTTCTGACATGTACGGAACTTTTGTCCCATATAACCCGACATTGTAGCTTATACAGTTTCCGAGATCCCCATGTACATCATGTTTTGTGAGATATCCGGTATATAATATTGTAATGAAAGCAATATGGCAACCTCTTCGGTAGCAGAACATTTTTGGAAAAATTAAGGGCGCTGAGCTGGATTAAAAATTTATTATGGATTAAGAAAAAATAATTCAAGACACTTACTTTCTTGGAACCACATGGCTTTTTAGAAAATTTATGGCATCGAAGAGGGGCCAGTACGGGGTAGATGTTGCCCCAGACCCTGATGGTTGATCAAATTTCTTTATCTCCTTCGCGTAACGATCACGCAGTGTTTTCCACCGTCGCATAGATTCTTCAACTGAAATGTAAAATTGTAGCTCATTATTTTACGTCAGTCTTTTGCAAAATAATTACCTGTACATGACAATTTCTGGCTTATCTCCATCCACTTTCTTGCCTTAAGGGCTGTATTTTTGTAGCCACTGGATTGCTTATCGTAGATAAGATTGCAATCTCTCACGAGCTCCATCAGTTTTTCTTCAAAACTCTCCATTATCTGTAATAAATTAAGAATAACAAACAAAACTTACTTGTTTATTACTAACTTACCTCTTAAACTATAACGATCAAACAAAATATACACTAAATACAAACTAACAAGTAGGGCCTATCACTAAACTGAAAAATATAAATAATGTACACGTTCAAACACATAATAGCATCTTACCTTAAATAATACTAATATTACGAATAACTTAAAAGAAACACCGAAAAAAGGAAGAAACGCGAAATAAATGAAATTCAAACTAAAACCGTTAAAACTGGTACTGCCAATTTCAAATTGTCCACAAACGTAAACAAACATCTGGTTCTCCCTGGTTTTCCCCGTTCGCTAACCACGTCGATCATGCGCACTTCGTGCAACCGCAGAAACCTTACCGAAAAGTTGAAAATAGCACAACCTCACCGCAGCGGCCTACTACGTTGCATTCAATGTGTCCAGTACCATCAATTAACCCGCACTTCTACTCCTACCTGACAGATGGCGGCATTACCGTAACCTTACGTTACCTTCGCGTTGCCTCTATCTGTTTCCACCTTAATACTGGACCGAATTAAACACTATTCAGAAGATCACAACTTCATCCAGCCACAACACGATCCATCACGAGAATAACCGCTGATATTATCACCATCGCGAACAAGAGGAAGCATACCGCCATGGCTACCATCGACCTCGAGAAAGCCTTGGACCGAGTGTGGATCGATGGACTACTATACAAAATGACCCAGAGAAGATACCCACCGTATCTTATCAACCTAGTAAGCTGCTATCTAAAACAACGTAAATTTCAGGTGAAAATCAACAGCACTCTATCGCCAGCCAAGGACATGTACACCGGAGTCCCTCAAGGAGCAATCACGTCCCCTCCCCCTCTTCAATATTTACACCTCCGACATCCCCTCTCCCACAAACTAAATACGGCCTCTACGCAGACAACATTGCTATGTATAGCAGTTCCTCTGATCCTTTGATAGCCACACGCAGGGACGGATCCAGAAGTTTTTTTTTGGGGGGGAGCCAAATTAAATATTTATGATAAATTGTGTTGTACACATTTATGTTTCCCGCTTCCTATTATAATTTGAATTACTGGAAATTGGCATGTGCACAAAACTGATATTTCGGCGGGGGGTCCAGACCCACGAAACCACCGCCTAAATCCGCCCCTGGCCACACGAATTGTCTACACACGAATTGTCTACACCTCGTGCAAAAATACTACCACAAAGGAAAATCAAACCAAATCCAAGCAAATCCGAAATCATTGTTTTTACAAATCTATCGCCAGCCAAGGACATGTACACCGGAGTCCCTCAAGGAGCAATCACGTCCCCTCCCCCTCTTCAATATTTACACCTCCGACATCCCCTCTCCCACAAACTAAATACGGCCTCTACGCAGACAACATTGCTATGTATAGCAGTTCCTCTGATGCTTTGATAGCTACACGCAGGGACAGATCCAGAAGTTTTTTTTGGGGGGGAGCCAAATTAAATATTTATGATAAATTGTGTTGTACACATTTATGTTTCCCGCTTCCTATTATAATTTGAATTACTGGAAATTGGCATGTGCACAAAACTGATATTTCGGCGGGGGGGTCCAGACCCACAAAACCACCGCCTAAATCCGCCCCTGGCCACACGAATTGTCTACACCTCGTGCAAAAATACTACCACAAATGGAAAATCAAACCAAATCCAAGCAAATCCGAAATCATTGTTTTTACAAAAATTGCAACCCACCTCGGATCCCTCAAGCCCTCCGCCTTGAAAACGCCACCATCCCAATGAAGAAGACGGTCAAGTACCTGGGAGTCTGGATCAACGGCTGACGTACGGCTGGACGTCGTCCAAAAGACGCACGCCAACATCAAGGCCCTCTACGCCCTTCTTTCAAGAAACTCTAAGATGACAACACAGAATAAGATCCTGCTCATAAGACCATCATCCGACCAGGAATAACATATGCGGCGCCGATATGGGCAGGAGGTGCAAGCATCCACATCTGAAAATTACAGGTTATGCAAAACAAAATACTCAGTATTATTACTAACCAAGATAGATACATCCGAACAGCGGATCTTCATAGATTAAGAAACGTTCCAACAATTGCCCTACTGCTCAAAGTTTAAATTTCTTTTAGAAAACAGGATGGATGACAACGAGCTTATCACCCAGATAACGTTCAAGGAACCCGGAAAACACCGCCACCACTTCAGCATCCACAATCCTGATGACCTCCAGTAATGGAGGCCTTAGACGCGGAACTTGAGAGTACTCTCAGTCATACCTATTTTCAGTACAAAGATAAATTTTATAAACAAGTTTTCGGCTGTGCTATGGGTTGCTCTGTATCAAGCTTTTCCGCCCAGCTAGTCATGGAAAAATTAGAAAGCTCCATAATGTTATCAATACCGATACCTATTCCATTCTTCAAGAGATATGTAGATGACTGTGTTATGGCAGTACCAAAACAACAAGAAAGTTTAGTATTAGACATTTTCAATGGGTATAATGAAAAATTACAATTCACCATGGAACTAAATACCAACAACACCTTAAACTTTCTAGATATGACATTAATTCATAGCAACAACAGTATATATACAAAATGGTACACGAAACTCACAGCGTCACATAGATACTAAAATTATAATTCCATCCAACCAAAAGCTCACAAGGTTAGCGTAATCACAGGATTGGCAGATCGAGCAATAAACTTGACGAGCCCAGTTTATAGAAATGAAACGTTGTATGTATGTAGGGTTGGGAGGCTCTATGCCAGGCATAGGCGGCGCTTAGGCCCCAGTGGGCCCTTTGTGCCAGCCTCCATCATGCCCACCCGGTATTATATACCCGTAACGAGCAGCCAACTTATGGATGTAGCCAAGGTTAGCTTACTCGACAGGGGAGCATTGCGTATTGTGTCCATAGATGGCCAGGGATCATCAAATGCACTTACCCTCTGGTCTTCTAGGGCGGGACAATCACATAAAATGTGCCTTACCGTTTCTTCTTCTTGCTTACACGCTCGACAGAAGAAAGTGTCGCTGAGCTGCATATTGTACATTTGCTTTCTGGTACCACAGTGTCCCGTGAGTAGGCCGGTGATAAGACGCAGCTTACTTCTGGGGAGCTCGTGTAATTTCTTCGCCATCCCAACAGATGGGTAGTTGAGAAGTTCCCTGGCTGTTGAGGAGCCTGGAATTGCATCCCACCTATTCTTGAATTTTTTGTGGGTGACGTCCGTCAGGATCCCTAAATGGGAAGAAGAGGACGGAAGGAGGAAGGGCTCTGGTGCCTCCGGCACCCGCCTAGACGCCCTGCGAGCAAGTTTGTCGGCATACTGATTGCCCTTGATCCCATTGTGTCCCTTAATCCAGGCCAGGGTGATGGAATTTGACCTGGACGCATTGACCAGGGCCTGGTGACAGTCGAGAAGAAGCCCAGAGGAGAAGCGACACCTCTCCAGGGCTAAAATAGACTGTCTGCTGTCAGTGAATATCACTATGTTCCTGCCGGATTTATTGGAGTTGGCGACAACTTCCGAGGCAGTTTTGATGGCGTATAATTCCGCCTGCGTTACAGATGGGTACCTGCCAAGTGGTATGGATAGCCGTGCTTGGAAATCGTGGGAGAAGATCCCTACTCCAGTACCCTCCTGTCGTTTCGAGCCGTCGGTGTAGATTTTCAGGCTCGCATTAGCATCGATTGCAGTGGATGAGGTGTGCGTGTGATATGGTTTCCTGAAAACAAAGTGGGGAGAAAAGACATCTGTAGGACACTCCAAAAGTGGCATACCTTTGATTGTCTCATTCCAGAGGATGCCCCTCGCTCCACTTCGGAACCCTTCACAGGAGAATCCCGTCGTGCGAAGTCTGAGCATCGTAGCCATCGCCGTCTCTTCAATGAAGATGTCAAGGGGCGGTAGGTACAGCATGTTCTCCATCGCAGTAGTGGGTGTGGTATTCATTGCGCCAGTGATACTTAGGCAGGCCATTCTTTGGATGTGGTTCAGTTTGGTGATAGTGGAAGCTAGATTGACCCTAGAGAACCACGCCACCGCACCGTAAATTAGCATCGGACGAATAACGGCCGTGTATAACCAAAGAGTATGCTTTGGTGAAAGACCCCAGGTACGACCTATGATTCTCTTACACTGGCCGAAAACTGTACGAGCCCTTTGTACCCTGTTTGTCAGGTGTTTGTCCCATTTCAGTTTTCTGTCGAAGATAATACCGAGGTATTTCACTTCCTCAGAAAGACTGAGTGGAGTACCGAAGAATATCGGTGGTCTGAAGTTGTCGATCTTGTGCTTTCTGGTGAAAAGCATCAACTCAGTCTTGGCAGGGTTAGACTGATAGTTGCTGGTCCCTGCACCATTCCTCAATCAGTTTGAGCGCCACCCTTATCCTGTCGGATAGGGAATTGGCATGTATGCCCCTGATGAGGATAACTAGGTCGTCCGCATATCCCGTGACGTAGAAGTGATGGGTATGCAGCAAGTAAAGGAGGCTATCCAATATAAGGTTCCACAAAAGTGGCGACAGGACGCCTCCCTGTGGACAACCGCCGGCGACCTTGCCTTTGAGTCTGAAGCCTCCAGTCTTAAGGTTCACCATGCGTGTTGTGAGCATTGTAATAATCCAGTTTCTGAGCACCGCAGGTACCCCCCGCTCCCCAAGGGCACGCTGTATGCTTCGGAAAGTGGTGCGATCGAAAGCACCCTCGATGTCGATGAATACACCCAAGGTTGACTGCTTGTCGTCCAAGGATTTCTCGATGAACCCAGAAACGCTGCATAGCGCTGAGTCGGTGGATCTGCCCAGGGTGTAGGCATGCTGGCTGGGGTGTAGAGGTCTGTCAGCCAGTGACGTGTCCCGTATAAAACGGTCGCATAGCCTCTCCAATGTCTTAACGAAGAAGGAAGAGAGGCTGATCGGTCGAAAAGACTTTGGAATGGAGTAGTCCTGCCTGGCTGGTTTTGGGATGAACGTGACCGTAACATCTCGCCAGCGGGCGGGTATATAGCCTAGCACAAGGCTGGCTTGAAGCAGTCCCTCTAAGTGTGGCTCGATCAGGCCAGGCCCCACTGTAGTAGGGCTGGGAAGATGCCATCTGGACCCGGGGATTTGAATTGGGCAAAACTACGTATGGCCCAACGAATTCTGCTTCTCTCGCAGACGTGGTGCACTGTGCGCCAGTCGTCCTCGGAGGGGAAGCAGCGCGTCTCCTCTACCTCGGGTGAGGAGCTAGTGGCGACACCAACTGAACCTGGAAAATGAACCTCCATTAGCAGTTGTAAGCTTTCGGAGAGGCTGCTGGTATAATTGCCATCAGCCCTCCTAAGAATACCGATTTCCCGACGGGGGTCGCTGGAAATTAGCTTTTTAAGTCGGGAGACCTCGGAGACGCTCTCGACATCTTCACAGAAAGTACGCCAAGCCTTTCTCTGTTGCTGTCGGATGGTCCTTTTGAACGTCGCTAGGTTTTCCTTGTAAAGGGCCCAGTCGGCGTCAGATTTAGTGCGCTTGGCCTTGTTGTAAGCTTTCCGCGTAAGGTTTCGAAGCTGACTGAGCGCTGCGCACCACCATAGGGAAGTGCGACCAGACTCCGTCACCTTAGTAAGCGGGCAAGCTTTCTTGTACGAGAACGTGAGGGCATTACTGATGGAGGTTGAATAGTCCTCCAGCTCCCTGGCATTCCGTGGGCGAGAGATAGTTAGGTTGTGCAACTCACCAGATAGATGATCGCGAAAGGCGCTGATATCAGTTTTTCTGGGGTCACGTACCAGTCTCCGTTTTACCTTGCAGGGACCAAGATCGTATGTGATCCATCTGTGGTCGGACATGGAGATTTCCTCCGAAACTTTCCAATTTTGGATGCTTTGAGAGATACTGGGTGTGGCCAACGTTATGTTGATGATGGTCTGACCTCTTGCGCTGACGAAAGTGGGGACCGTGCCATGGTTGAGTATCTCCAGATTATTGCTAGAAATAAATTCAGAGAGTTTGATACCTCTATAATTATCTGTTGCGCTGCCCCAGGAGGTTGAGTGGGCATTGGAGTCGCAGGCTACGATAAACTGCCAGCCTTCGAGGGAGCATGCTTCCACGAGTTTCAGCAGGCCTCGAGATGGTCCTCGATGGGGAGGTAGACAGATGCAAAGATGACATCTCTGTTTCTTCCACGCTCGTTCCACTGCAGTTTTACACAGGTGGTGTCCCCATCTGTGAACTGCGGGAGTAGATGTGCGTGGAGGTGCCCCGGTACGTAGATAGCTGTCCGGGTTTTCTGTGGTCCGGCATAACTGAAAACAGAGCCGCTGAGACTACCGAAGCCAAGGACCTTAGACTGCCTGATCCAAGGTTCTTGTATCAGAGCCACGGTGTTAGTCATCATGTCAAGATATCGGCATAAATTTGCCGATGCACCCCGACTATGATGCAGGTTGCATTGTATTACCCTCAAGGTGCCGTCCGTCCCTGGGGTACCGTCGGTGGTATTCTGATGACCCTCCATTGGAACGGCTAGGGTTTGGCTTCAGCGGGTGCTGCGGTGCCGTCTGGCGAGTCCACGAAATCCGGGAGCTCAGCAAACAGCAGCTCCTCCTCCGTGGGGGCACACTCCTTGGTCTCCCCTGCGACGTCGGAGGGAACGGCATCGTGGGTGCTCTCGCAGGGTGTTGTGATAGCGGTATCCATCTTGACAGCTGCCAAGACAACTGCCGAGGAGGTGGATTTGGCTGCGGTTCCGGTAGGTTCGCCTGTGCTTGCTACCGTATCTTCGTCCTTGTTGGCGTCTAGCCACCTAGACACACGAGCTTTTAGGGGTTTTAGGAAAAAATAAACCATACCCTCGTGTTCCCTTAACCAGTCGGCGTCTTTTTGTCCCACACCAAAGATGAGGAGTTGTCCGTCGGACTTCTTCTCATGGTGGAACATACACCAGCTGGGGACGTCTAGATGTCGGTTCTGACGGGCTATGCCCGTAATCAGCGCTTCCCGGGTTGGTAACAAGGCAACCGGTGAGTTATTGGGCACCCAGATGGTGACCCTCGACAGCCTCGGAAGCTCGTCCTCCCGTACTATGCTGAGGGTAGCGTCAGGTATGACGTCACACTTAGTTATCCTGTCCTTGAGCCAAGTAACGGTTTCCTGGTCAGCGCAGGCAATCCGCATTATCTCGCCTCTGAAGGACATGTCAGTAAAGCGAGGGCTAAATGTACTCTCGGGCCCCAGTTCCTCGAGAATGGCCCTGTTGAGGTAGACTTCCAGGGTATCGAAGTCCCCCTCCCTGAGCTTGCCCAGGGAGGATCGCCTATCAAGGATAGCTACTCGGAGGTGACTGGTAGTAGCCTCCTTGTAGGACACCCTAGAAGAGGTTCCGGCCGAGTTGCCGTGTCTGGCCCATTTGGTGTTCCTCGGAGAGGGCTCAGAAGAGACCGCGGACCGTGGTCGTTTGAACGACTTTCTGCCCTTGGAGGGATTGGCATCACCAGCACCTCTGGTTGGAGGGCGGGTTCCATACTCCCTGCGTTGTTGCGGGCGTTGTTCACGCTTATCGCGTCTGACCAAATTCCTACCTTTGCTGGTGAAGGGCTCGGATTTGGTGTCCGCGCTCGGACGGGAAGATCCCGGAGCGAAACGGCCAGTTTGGCCGTGCCCTGAGGTAGAGGGTTTGTTGCCCTTTGGGATGGCGCCAGAAACCCGTCGCGCAGCATCCCGTCTCCTCCTTTCCTCCTGTCCAGGTCGTCCGCGACGTCCCTTACTTTGCCGGACCGGGATAAACCCTTTACCGTCGCCTTCGGGGGTGCGTCCTTCCTCCCTGGACGATTCTGCGCCCTTATTGGCGCTCATTACCCTCGTACAGCCCCAGGTACGGTGCCGGTTCGTTGAACCACGCGCGAGGGAAAAAAAGTGAGGTTAGATTCGCAAATATGCGAAAATCGAGTTTAAAAACTCACCTGGCTCACTGCATATGCGTTGTACGCACTCAATTCACCAATTAGTGATCACAAAACACACACTAGCTGCTAAAAACGCTGATAGCACACGAAATTCGTGGAGCGATTTAGCGCGCGTGCGGCCTGCTCGGATCGTTGAGCAGAATCAAGAAATGAAACGTTATTGAAAGTTAAAAACATTTTACTAAACAACAATTACCCAGAGCAACTGATTACAAGAACTATTAACAACAGAATAAAAATTAATAACAGGAGAACCACATCAGAAGACATCCAGACAAGTCCAACAGAAAGCCAAAATACAAAATACATAGCGCTACCGTACGTAAAAAATCTCTCGGAAAAAATAGGACACATAATGAAGCCATTCAACATCAAGATAGCCCACAGGAATTCCAACAACCTATCAGCAATATTCACTAAATTAAAAGCCCCCACACCAGTGCTTAAAAATTCACATTGCGTATACCAGATTCCTTGTGTTTGTAAAAAAGTGTACATCGGGCAAACAGAACAACTACTGGAAGAACGATTAAAAGGTCACAAATACGCTAAGAATGTCACAGCGTTAAAAAAACATCAGGAAGAAACAGGACACAAGTTCTGCTTTAATGATGTGAAAGTGTTAAAAAAAGAAGTTAATTTAAAAGCAAGGTGTGTGTTAGAAACTATGAAATTTTAAAACAGAAGAACGCAGTGAATGACAGGTCCGACCTACAATTACTGAACGATTATAAATTAATTTTAGAATATGATAACTAGTATGAATGGAACTTAATTTTATAGGATATTTTATATGAATGTGAACAAGACTTGGCCGTGTGTATGTAAACCTGTTAAATCCGCATATAGCCAATAGATTGAATTGTCAATGTTGTATTGAATGTTTTTGTAAAACTAATCTACGATACCAGATCAGTTTGTCTGTGATCAAGACGCAAACAGCGTCGAAACGTAGACCATCTTTTTAATTTGTTGGACATGGAGTCATATGGCTTGGGCTTGTCGTGGAGACATGGAGTCATATGACTTGGGCTTGTCGAGGAGAATATAGACATGGAGTCAGACGTATATGACTGGGACTTGTCTATCTTCCTGGGCGCCATAATAGGATATTATGTGTGTTCCCCCATGACTTGCACCGGTATATGGTAGCAATGGCACTGGCTAGTGCATTCCGCTCTGCTTCACTGTGTGTGTAAAGTTCCATCCAGGTTGTGGTTGATTTGGAGACCTTTAGGTGTGATAAATAAAGTGTGCAGATGACCAAGCTAGCCTATGCCTCCAAGGAAATAGATGATATGGACTGGAGACTGAAGTCTGGGGACAGGAGTCCCCGGGTAAGTTAACCTTATACTGTATTGTTATCGCTGTTTAAAGAGGGTATTTCTATAGTGTTATATGAACGCGGGGGATGTGTCCGCCGGTGACGATCGGAACAGCCGCGGATTCTTTTCAATAGTATGATTATCCATTTACCAATGACGTGTTATATCGGTGAGTTATTATCAATCTATTAAGCATGTTGCAGTTTGGTATCAGATGAACCAGTTTTAGTAATTATGAAAAAATGTAGTGCGGCAAAAATTCTAGCCAACAATTATATAAAGGGATTTTTTTAAGTTTATCGTTCTAGTAGAACCTCCTGTATAATTTATGAAAATAAGGATGTTTTTGATAAAATACGTGTATTACCGCATTCTATTAATTAAAAACATAAAACTTAACACCAGGGAAGGATATCTGCCCCATAATGATTTAGTTCCGCTAAATGGTTCAAATTTCGCACTGTGCGTCGCCAGCGGTAATTCTGACATTATTTTTTCTGCTAGTACTGCATAAAATAAAGCAACCCACGACAAGATATTGTACATCGTATGAAATCAAACAGGGTTACATATTATGTATCATAATACTTACGAAACACAGGCAATGGGCACTCTAAATAGACTCACCAACGCTTTTGGCAAACTTCAAAACATATTTAAGTTAAATAAATAACACGAACACTAAATTTCATCTGATCACATCTGCATTTACCGACGTTTCGTGGCTAACACACTGACGCATGCGTGGTTAGGGGGTACCCACATTGCCTTTGATTGCAGTTAGATTGATTAGATACTTGGGTATATAACTGGCACATGATAGGAATGTACCACAACTGCAAGCGTTCCTGTGGCATGTGCTGGGTATATGAGTAAGAAACCATTTAGGAACATTATTTGCGGCATTTGCGCGGCATATGCCTCTTACATGGCATCTGTACATGTACCTTTGGCATCTAAAAGGCATATGCCTGGTATATGCCATATGTGCGTGTACCTTAGGCATCTAAAAGGCACATATCTGGAATGTGCCGGGACATAGTGTGTTGCTTGAGTAATTATATAATCCAAACATATTAGTAAAGACTACGGACTTACTACCAAATGAAGAGTAACCAGAATACCGCCGCGTTCTGTGGCTCAGCTTAGAAAACCGGCGGAGAAGTAGACATACAATAATTTTTAATGAAACCACTTTTTTTATTCATTTATTATTAACACGTAATCTTTTTACTCAAATCTATTATCTTACTTTTCCAAATAATTTCAAATAGAATATTTAGTTACCTCAAGGCCGATCTTTATTTCAAATAAAACCAGATATAATTCAAATGTATTTCTGCAATTAAACCCAAACAATTAAGAGAATGAAGATTCTCTTTCTCTTCGTAGCTGTCTTACTGTTACGTCCTGAAGATACCTCTTGCAACAGAGTGCGAAACGTTGACTACTTTATCGTCGTTGACGCGGTTTTCTCCCGGAAATCTAGAACTTGCAATCAGCCCATGCAGCTCACTTTTTGAAATTTAAAAATACTTATTTGTTTCAAACATATATTCTTTCCTTGAAAGAAATATGTTCAAAGAAATACATTTATTTGATTTTACATTTCTTCTCTCAGTGTATTAAATTAAAAAAAGACAATATTTATTAACAAAAAAAATTAACTAAAACTTATGCCATATACAATAAATTATACAAAATATTCATTAAAAGAAAACTAATACTTAACTTTACTCCTACAAAAGAGGTTTAGAAATATAACGGGATATAATGTCTTTCAGAGTTAATGTGTTCTTACAGTTTGGGCGCCATTTTATTCTTGGTCTCTAAGGCTGTAATACATGCCGAGCAGAAGGGGTTGCCAGAAACTGTAGCTGGTATCGGTAGGGTTCCTAAGTTTTCTGAACAAATAGGGCATTTCCCACATTTACGCTCATTCAGCTGATTATTAGCTTCATCTGGTGATCCAGGAGGCTAAAAACCACAATTAATGTTACCTCTAACTATAATCTTGTAACAACATTCAGTTTTTTTTAGACCAGTTTTGTCAAAATATAATTCTAAAATTGTCGTCATTTTGTAAAATACCTACTCATCAACAACAAAATGACTACGAAACTTGTTTAACATTGAAAAAACGAATAGAAATGATTCAAACGTGGTTGAGTACCATGAAGTTGCATTCTGTTATGATGTGCAGAAGACCATTTTTTATTCAGTGGCGTAGATTATTTGTGAGATTGGAACTCTTTCATAAAATGTGTCCTGAGATAGAAATTGAATAGCACACAATTTTACGATCTTATTGAAAAGCAAGAAATTAGACTTAGATTTATATTGCTATTCATCCCCCAACTCGTATTCTTTATTTAGTACCATTGTCAAACACGGAAGTGCTGAAACTTGGCCCTCTGTGGGGACAAGTTGCCAGTTTATCAATATATATAAGTCTATGGTCCAAACTGACGCTACAGTTTTTTACTATGGTTTATGGTTAGTTTAATATCAGGCACAGTGTTGTCATGGCTATAGCAACACTTTTAGTAGATTTGTTTTTCCCAGCGTAATAGCTATAATAAATTATCGCAACTAAAAGAAATATCTGGGGTGGTCCTCACCCGACTTTCTGCCTACATTGCTGACACAATGAAGTGTCTAAACACTGCATTTATTCAATTTTGTTAAGCCATAGGGGTCCAAGTCTGGAACCACTCGCGGGCGGAGCGTGCACTCTCCGGAGCGAGTGCGAGTGTGAGCGTCCGGTCCGCGAAATTTGGTAACGTCTTTCATGAGGGTGGAGTTTTACGACACGCGTCTTGGCACATGGAGTTACAACAGATGACAGCAGACCAGTCATATTTTGATTTATTTTTAACATTATCACTCCTGCATATAACTGATCCGCTGTAAATTACGTTGTCAAGACGCACGATTTGACCAACCGTGTACTACACCTTAATTACTGTCAGTGTCATTAAGGCCACGCCGACTATCATGTGGTAGTAAAGAGTATTCGCTACCGTAGTGTCAAATCGGTGTTCGTCCGGCGAACGAACGATTGGCCGTTGTTCGATCGAAATACAACGACTGGGTATAGGTAATCGTTGTCGCGAGCGAGTCATCGTCATTACGGCTCAATGGCTTGTGATTGCCCGAATGTTATGTAGAAATGTATACAAGATACGTCTTTTTGACAAATGTCAAAACAGTACTTAATGTGTCACTTTATCAATCTATCAAATGATTTTAGGAGTTTGTATTGTTAATTGACAGCTAATGAACTCAATAATCTATAGCCTATTATAAATAATGGTTTGTATTTTCTTCATAAAATATTTTTTGCCCGATTTGTTTAGCATTATGAAATTCATTATTGAAAATGAATTAAATGAATTAATTTGCCGCCACATAAAGCAATTAAAATGGAAAGCCGTTTATTTTAGAAAAAATATTCTCACAATAGTTCAGACTAGGTTTCATCTCAACCTCAAAAAACATTTAGGTAATGCTTAAGTTAGATAGGCTGACATGCATACGATACACATAATGTTACACAATAGATCAGCAAATATAAATTTGGATATTTTTTGGTTTTGGTTTATTTTATCTTACTATTGTAATAATTCATACTAAACACATATTAAAACCTATATCTTTTTCTATCCAATCTCTCTAGGGATTTATCCGATTTTGGCCTAACTCATTGTCCCGAAGAGAATGTCAAAACAAAAAGGTATTTAGAAGGATAATGCTTGTATACAATTATTATATAGATTTGTTTTTAGTACTTCTGTGGTTCCAGCACGAAAAGTTAATGTCCTACTACCATCTAGCAGTTTCACCGATTTAGATTGTCCAAACCAAACATTAGCTAATAAAAGTTTTGAGGAACTTTTTGGTTCTACAAGTTCGTCTGAAATCTTGTCTGAAACATCTTCATCGATGCAAGGGACTAATATCACAGCTTCACACACTTAGTAAGTTAAAGGCAAATATTTAAGTATGTAATGTAGATAATACTGTGCAGAGAGGATATGATGAACATTGAATCGGAAATTAAAGTAGTTTAATATCAGCAATTTTTACGTTAAAATAAAAATTCTAGCCGTGATAGAGTTTATGTCTCTTTCTGTAATTAGTTACGTGCGTTGAACTACTGGCATAGTAGTCAGGTGGAACTTTGTTGTTATTAGTGGGCCAACTTCATTATATCCTGTCTTGACGGTGTATTTGTTTACTATTTTGCATAAATATTTACGCATCTGATACACAGCCGCCCGGTTTGTAAATAATGGGTATTGAACCAACATTTGTGTACCCTCACTCTCATCTTTGGGTATTGATTTTGTGTCACAATTAGCAATTATTTATTATGATTTTCTGGTAGTGTGGGATTTCTGATGTCCCACACTATTGCTGACTACTATAGCTCAAAAATTGATTTTAGTTTGTTCAACACTTTAATTAACCTTTGCATGGTATCTCAGATACCCCAACTATTGTTTCCTTCAAATATTTTCTTAAATAATTTTCTTCCACAGTTTTCCCATTATGTAATCCTAAAGCAATTAATTCTAAATTCATTTTAAATGTTAAGTAATTATTTGATATATTTTTCTAAATGGTTTTAAAAACTGTTTTCCTGGCGTGCCTCAAACACCCCTGCTTGGGTTGTTATGAATTATTCATAACTGCATGTGTTTTCTATAACCAGTTTGAAAATCACTATTTGTGGGACAAAACATACCTGCAAACTTTCTATAACTTCACTCCGTGTAGTTATTTCATATACATTTTGTACTTTTCAGCAAACCTTCTCCTTCAGCCAGTAGTTCAAGTAGTACAAAGCTTAGAAGGCAGCGAAAACTGATTTCCAGTATTCACACCTATGCGTAAGTTTGCATAATTGCAGTTGAATTGCAGATTATTATTAATAATAATAATAATAATCCAAGCCTTAACATCCCCCAACAGCTTTCGCCAATTATAGGGGGCATCGGCAGGCCAGAGTATTATTATTATCGCCCGCGCCTGTGGAACGTCTTAAGATGTTTGGCTCCCAGCATTCGCCAAGGAGTGAGGAAAACCACAGAAAACCTCACCCTGGAAGCAGATCCCCGGGCTCGAACCGGAGACCCCCTGAGTGCAACGCCAACGTCTTACCGCTAGGCCACACTCAGGCTCATTATTTATTACTGATTTACAGAGTTAGTCCAGGGAAGTAGAAACGAATGTACATACAGTCAAAGTCCCAAACTCGAAGAACTAGGCAATATCTTTCAAGGGCGAAGAAAGTTATAAAGTCCTACAAGAAACGGATTACTACACTTCGTGCAGTTGTGCATGATCTAAAAAAAACATCATTTAGTTTCTGATGGAGCTATTCAGCACTTAGAAAACTCCTTCTGCCATGTGCCAGCTGCCCTAATGAAGCGAATAATTAATAATGCAATAAATAAATCCCTGATGAGAGCAGAGTATCCACCAGTGTTAAGATAATTTGCATTAACTTTGCAATGTTAAGACAATTTGCATTAACTTTGCAATGTTAAGACAATTTGCATTAACTTTGCAATTTTATTCATGCAACGCATATGAATATGTAAGGAAGGTATTCCACCTAGCGCTTCCTGAACAGAGCACAATTAGGCGATGGTATAGCAGCATAGAATGTGGTCCAGGATTTTGCCAGCCTAGTTTCAAACTTCTTCAACGAAAAGTAGCAGAAGCAAAAGAAAAGGGAAATGGCTATTAAAAGAAAGATTGAAATGATTGGCACAAAAGTGTGGGGTTATGTTGACCTAGGATTGGAAATAGACAACAGTGAGGAAGTTCCAGCAACAGAAGCGCTAGTCATAATGGTCACAAGTAACACTGCTCAGTGGAAGATACCTATTGGCTACTTTTTTATACAATCGTTGACAGGAAAAGAAAAGGCCAATATGATATCAGAATGTTTAATTCGTCTGTTGAATATAGGGATTGAAGTTACCTCAGTAACATGTGATGGTCCTAATGCAAATTTTGCTATGCTAACCGAGCTTGGATGCAGCGTCAGGAATATTCATAATCTGAAAGTCTGGTTTCCTCATCCAGCAAATGAAGAAATTAAAGTTTTTGTTATATTAGATGCATGCCACATGCTCAAATTAGTCCGGAACTGTTTAGCAACATTGCAAACTTTGAAAGATCCAAATGGACAAGCAATCCGTTGGAAATATATAGAAGATTTTGCATAAACTCCAACAGGAAGAAGGGCTACGTTTGGCAAATAAATTAAAAAGTGTGCATATGGATTGGACAAGGCAGAAAATGAAGGTAAAACACTATGTTTACTTTACAGATAAGTACACCTGTTTGTAGACGATAGTTGTTACTGTAGCAACATAAATGTCGTACCTTAGACTGTGTCCAACACTGGTCTACTTATCTGTAAAGCATCTAATTGATCTAAGTGCTGAAAATATAGAATTGGATTTTGATTGTAGGTAAACCTGGCAGCTCAAACATTGAGCCAAAGCGTTGCAGATGCACTAACATTCATTGGCAATGATATGAAAGCAGATGGCTTTGTGGGTGCGGAGGCAACAATCAAGTTTATTACTATTATAAATAATGCATTTGATATTTTAAATTCACGTTCACCTTTTGCACAAGGCCTAAAAGCACCAATGAAGGACAGCAATATAGAAGATATTACAAAGGAGTTGCTGTCAACAGTGGAATATCTCTCCAAATGTACAGATGAAAGTGGAAAATACCTGTGGCAAACACCAAGAAAGATTCCATTTATTGGGTTTATAATAAATATCTATGCTGTGCTAGGAATTTATGAAGAATTTGTCCGTAGAAAGAAACTGCCATATCTATTGACATACAAGTGTAGTCAGGACCATCTAGAATTGTTTTTTGTGCTATACGGTAAGAAATACAAGTTTTGTTCATTTTATATTTTTTATTGTTATTTTTTTTTAATTCAAGAAATGGATGGAACAATAATCCATCATCCTTTCAATTCATGGTCAGTTTCAAGCGTTTGCTTATGCATAATGCTGTACGGGGAACTGGAGGAAACTGCCAACCACTGGACCTTACATCAATGCTCTTCTGTACTGGCAAATCTATTGAAAACGCTGCACAGCCAATAGATGCTTTAGTAATAAAGAAATATGGTTTAGATATGGAAGAAACTGTAACCATAGAGCATGATTATGATGTATTACCGCTTCAAATTTCTATATCTGAATGTATTGACAACGTAATTGCTTATATGGCGGGATATGTCGTAAAGATGTGTACGAAAAAAATAAGATGTGACACTTGTCTGGATGCACTTCAGCATAAAGATAAGTATTCTGTGAGACAGCAGCAGCTTAAACTTATTCTAAGAAAAGACAGAGGTACTATAAATTATTAAAATCAAATATACGTGTACATATATTTAATTTTTATATTTTTAGGGGGACTTATAGTTCCATCGCAACATCTGAAACATATTTACCAATATTGCGAATTCCAGATTAGAAAAGTAATGACGTTAACTGATAACAAAGTTCCTGCGGAGGTGTCGTTCATCGCAGCATTTGTGTTGGTATTAACAAACAATTTGTTAAAACGCAATTTGTTTTCCTCTCTGAGTCACCACAATAACGAAACATTCCCTGGAGAAGAGACTCATTCGACAATTTAAAGTTATTATCTAGCGTAAAAAGACAGTAGTCGGATTTCAATAATTTATTAAATGTTCTTATGGTTACAGTGTTTCGGGGGTCAACCCGTCTTCAGACCAAGCTGGAAAGACAATTATAAGTTATATACAGGAAAACACATGTTAAAAGTACTGAACAGCGACAAAAGAGCAATGATTACCGTTAATTGCATAAAATCCCGTCGAATGGTTGAGGTTATGGAACACATGTACAGACAGAGAGATTTTTGTTCGGATTCGTATTGTCGATCTACAAATGGATATAAACAAAAGAACAAACATTTACAGTCAATTAGAACAGTGCAAAAAGGGGGCAAAACATACCATACAGACACAGTACTCAAACTTATTCAGTATAGCGAGACGAACAAGGCACGTAGACGCGCGTCAGCCATTTTCTGGCGTTTCGTGTACCGCTTCCAGTGTGGCGGGAGATTTGAAAAGTTTCAGGAATAAACGGTTAGGACCAATGTCTGTAATTTCATTGATTACCAGGTCTGGTGTTCTACTGTGACATTTGAAAATCTCAAGCTCTTCCAACAGATGCATCCGCTTAGATTTGTCGACTTGATGGACAAGTTCAACGGAATCCTCGTTAATTGTGTGCCCACATTCTTGGAGGTGCCTAAAGACGTTGGAATTATTGTTTTTTTGGTGTTCCTTCAGACGAATATTGAGGTTACGGCCAGATTGGCCTATATAGAATCGATGACAATCATTACAATTAATCCTATAAATGCCGCTTCTGTCCATCTTGCCAACTTTGGTCTTGTTGTTGAGCAAGAGGTTGCCTATCTTAAGGTGGTTCTTGAAAGCAGTGCGTATATTAAACTTTAGCAATAAGTGTTGAATCTGGTAGGATGGCAGCCTCGTTTATGTTACAAGTGCAAGGCGCATACGGTCAATAAGCGTTCTATATACAGTGTCGGCCAGTTCCAGACGCCGTATACCCCATAAGCGAGAGCAAGAAAGCAATATAAAGGCGGTCACTTTATGCCCCACCAAGCGACATGAACCAACCACGAGGCCATGCTAACCACTGAACTCTATGTCATGGAATGCCAAATGTATGGAATGCGCAGTAAATAGGTACAAGACGTTAGTGTCACAATGCAACTCTGAACATCGATGCGCGCGCAACTAGGCGATTGCCGGTGTGCGAGCGTCATTACCAACCGGATCTGTGTATCTGACAGAATTTTGAAACTGTAAACATTGTGAAGCTATAACGGCTAATGTGGCTATCCGATATCGCGACTAGTGATAAGTCCTATTACAGTGTGAAATTAAGGTAAATAATTAATTTAATTGAGTTAAATATGTAGGTAATGTGTTTGTGTAATGCTTTCCATGTATCTACCGACAAAGAAATCAATTTTATTTTGCATAATCTAACCTACCTTGTTATTGCAGAATAGGTATAGATATTTTTAAAATGCCGAAACCTGCGACATGCAATGTATGCAAAAACCATTTTTACAACAACAGTAGTTTAAAAAGACACGTTAAACAACATCATCCCGACAATTTTGAAGAGACACCAAAGGAATTCAATTTTACATGCGAGACGTGTAACAAAAATTTTAATCATTTGAGAAATTTGAATTATCACAAGAAAATACATCAGCCAATACACGAAAATAATTTAATTGTCAATAAAAAGACGCATAAATGTCCCTTATGTACACTAAAGCATGAGAAACTAAAGTTAATAAAACATTTTACGGACGATCACGGAATTCTCATTCAGTCTACATATGAAAACTTTGCGAACATCGACGATTTCAATAAATGGAAAGATCAAGTAGAAACTAAGGAAAATTTGAAATATGTAATCAGATCCAGCAATAGTTTAGAAAAAACAGTACATTACGTGTGCCATCGATCAGGAGTTTATATACCCAAAGGAAAAAATATTAGACATTTAAAAACGCAAGGAAGCAACAAAATAGATGCATATTGCCCAGCAAGCATCATATTGATTAAAAATCCCGATGGCACATGTCAAATAAAGTATATCTCAACTCATGTAGGCCACACTAACGAAATAAGTCATCTAACTCTGAAAGAGTCCGAGCGGCAAATTGCCATGAAAATTCCGTTTGATGCTATTCTTGATGAAATTACGAGACACGGTCACAGACTCAAAATTAAGTAGATTACATCTACTAACAAAAAGAGATCTATATAATATCGAGAATGCGTTTAATCTCAATTCTGTGGCCATGAAACATCTAAATGATGCCATCAGCGTGGAAGCTTGGGTCAACGATATGAGAAAGTCCAACGACTCAATATTATTTTATAAAGCCCAAGGGTGTAAATGTGACGAGCATCCAGAACTAAAAGATGATGATTTTGTTTTGATAGTAATGAATAATGCTCAATGCGAACTGTTAAAGAAATATGGCAACGACTGCATTTGTATCGATGGTACATTTGGCATAAATAGTTATGATTTTGAGCTTACAACCTTACTGATAATTGACGACATGAGGGAAGGATTTCCATGTGCCTTTTTAATTTCCAACCGATCGGACACCTTTATTATGACTCTATTTTTTAGTCATATAAAATTTAAAACAGGGACCGTCACTGCAAAAGTATTTATGTCAGATATGGCTGATGCATTTTATAACGCTTGGCTGCAAGTTATGGTAAAAGCAGACTTTAGCTAAGATATTTAGATAGGGTATATTTATTCAGAATGGTTATATAGTATGTACTCCAATTTAATGACTACAATGTTATCGCTTTTCAATGACGTAGGTTTGTGTATATATTATTAGCTGGTTTGGGATACACACTTGGGATGTATGTTTATATGTTACTAAATGTTATATATTTTATAGATTGTATTGTGCTTGGCATGTAGATCAAGCTTGGCGTAAGAACTTAACTAAAATAAAATCAAAAGACAAACAGGTAGGAACCTATCTCACATGCTTTACCTTAAATACTATATATACATTTATTTTAGATCGCGGTGTATAAAATGTTAAGAACGTTATTGGAAGAGACGGATATGTATGCATTTCAGCGAATGATTCAAACATTTTTTGATAAATTAACTGGGGATGAAGATACTGTCCAATTTGCAACGTATTTTAAAGTAAATTACTTGAACAAAGTTGAATCATGGGGGTACTGTTATCGTTTACGTGCTGACATAAATACTAATATGCACATAGAACGGATGCACAGGACTATAAAATACTTATATCTGAATGGAAAAAACGTTAAACGATTGGATAAAGCAATACATGCCATCATGCGATTTGTTAGAGAAAATTTTTTTGATAGATTGATAACCCTACACAAAGGAAAATTAACCAGTAAAATAAAAAATATTCGATTGCGACACAAGTCTAGTGTAGAACTACCGACAAATATGGTAGTATCAAATGAAAATAATTGCTGGCATTATCCTTCTTCAAAGAGTGGGGAAATATACGAAATTTCAGAAGTTTCCTCCAACTGTGAATGTATGTTGCTTTGCCCTGAGTGCGATGTATGCATTCAAAAATATACGTGCACCTGCATAGATTCAGCTATAAAGTGGAATATGTGCAAACACGTTCACGTTATATGCAGATATTTAAAACTTACTAATTCAAATAATCAACCAGCATTGCAGTCAGGTAAGATATTATTTGTTTTGATTAAAAATGGAAAATGCAAATTACTAAGGACGTTACATCGAGAGAAATTAAGTTTAATAATGTCAAACCATTTTTTTTTCAGATATTTCTTGTAACAGTATGATTATTGATTTATGACTGGGTACTTAATATCTAATTAACCATATGATATACAGTAGTGGTGGTGGCTATGTTCTTTGTTTTACTACGCTTATACCAGCTTCACTTGTTTGTTGTTAATGTTCAAATCTTGTAATCGATGAAGGTAATTTTAGAATTAAAAGGCGTAAAACATTACATTAAATGTTCACATGAATTTTATTTCTGTAGATAGGTATTGCTTTATCAATAATTGCGTACCCATTTTGTTTAGATATGTATCTATGTCTTGTTATGTTGTATTAATTATCTATTATTTTGTGTAGATGGTGACGGGGGAAATAATCAAAGGCAGCAGGAAATAGGTATCATTCTACAACAGGTCAATAAAGAGACGTCAAATGTCCATCTCTTGCGCGAGAAAGAAGTACTTAGGCAATCAGCTCTTCAATTGATCGACGATATGCAAACTATGTCTGACGTGAACAAGTTAAAAACATGTATGTCATCAATAAGTACAACACTGCAAGCAACAAAGAGCAAGCTTCCAATACGCGAGTTTGTTCCTATGCAAGTGGTTAAGTTAATACCATTAAAAAAATTGCGCCTCAACGTAGATTCTTTCCTACAAAGAAAAAAAGTCACAAAAAGAGAGGCACAGCAATAAATAAACCAAGGGAGACAGAAAATGTTCAAATTGCCACATCTCTGTTATTATAATTTATGACATACCTAGTTAATTGTTATTAGTTATTGCACATTATTTTTCTTTAGTAATATTTATTTTGTATTATTATGAAATATGTATAAATTTCCCATAAATAAATATATTTGCTATAAACATAACTTTTTTCATTTCATGCAATAATAGCTATTATAGAGTGGCATTTACGTTACAAACTAGGTACGTAGTATTAATACATTAATAAGTATTAAATCAGGTATCTGCCGACTTATAATTTTGCAAGCAACTGTGCATACATAAACATACGCGATCAAAATCACCTGAAGTATTTTAACCATTGTTTTTTTTTATGGCCACAATAGCTATCTTTTAAATTAAATAAGCTACATACACATATATGTTAACAAATAATTACTACTACATAAAGCATACTACATAAAGCATACATAATTCAAACACTTTTATATTCGCGCCGCACTGTCTAGATCAGAGCGATGCCAGCGCCGAGATGCGCGCGCATCGATGTTCACAGTTGCATTGTGACACTAACGTCTTGTTAAATAGGTGGGCAGAATTGAACAAATATACATATGTTGTATCGATGCAATTGTACATGCGCATTAGGGGATCGTTTTTGAATGCTGCCCGTATTTTTGAAGGTTTCCATATGTTTACAAGCAGACCAAATCAGACATAACCTCGTTTACGTCAACGGTCGTGCAAGTTTGTTGTAAATTGTGTGTCGCAAAAAAATCTAGTGAAATGGTGTACTGTATGGTATGGAGTTGTCCTTCAAGGGGAAAATTAGATGGCATACAATACTTTAGGTAAGATTATACAAATACAAAGTTTATGTAAGTAATAAATTCAAGTTTATAGGTTAACAAAAACACGGAAACGTACTTGGTTACAAGCTCTGAACAGAGATCCTGATGAGAAATTGGGCCTGAGTGCGTCGATATGTAGCTTACATTTTACCCCGGACGAGTTTAATATATTAGATGGGAAAAAAAATTAAAGTCGTTAGCAATACCAACGCCGAACTTGACGCGCAAACACTAAGTAATAGTGTAGCAGATGCGCTGGAGTTTTTGAGCAGAGATATAAAGCATCCTGATTTTAAAGATGTTGGGGCCACAATTGAATTCATCAGATTAGTAGATCAGATACTTGATTTACTAAATTCTAGAAGCCCAGTTGGAAGAGCTCCAAAATGTCCTTTGAAACCCTCTAACAAAAACTATTGACAACCTATTTTTGTTGAAGCAATTGAGTTTTAAAACATTGCAAAAACAAGGATGGGATTTGCATGGTAGCGTCCAGAAAAAAAAACGCATTTCTTGGATTAATTATCACAATAAAGTCTGCAATAGGAATATATGAAAAATATGTCGAAGCAGAAGAATCACCACTGAAATATATATTAAAATACAAGCTTAGCCAGGACCATTTAGAACTATTATTTTGCAGTGTAAGGTAATTATATGTAGTTTTAGTTCATTACTAGTACGTTATAAACTGCATTATAGATGAATTTTGTGCGATCTAGGAAAATGGTTTAAAAATAATAGAGTGCACAAACATATCATATAATTCCAGGAACTACTAATTTTTATCACTGGTTTGTGGAATTATAAGTTGAAAACAATGTAAAATGTACATGACAAAGAAAATGCTTAAAACTTGCTTAATGTTTGTCTAATCACAGATAATTTGCATCACAGAGTGTTTCCAAGATCGCACCATAAACAAATAGATCTGAAAGGTAATTTGTAAATAATAATATTGCAGAGCACGAAATGGATGGAACAACAATCCCACCGCATATCAATTCTTCTGCACATACCGTAGATTGCTTGTTCATCACGATGCCTGCCTCCTTTTACTCAACAGAAAAAATCGAGGCGGTTTGATAAAGCCATCAACTGACGTCATACGAATTTGCAAAAAGGTGGAAGCATCGATAAGACAACTATTAGCTATTACAAAACAAAAAATACCAAAGGACAATAACTTTTTTCACTACTTTACATTAAGCAATTCACGGAATTGTCTTGCAGAAGAAACATTTTAAAAACCTAGAAGATCATACAATGGAATGTTCTATAGAGCAAGATAACCACATCATGCTTTTAATTAAAACTATTGTTTTATGTTACACAAAAATAAGATTTTATAATATAACCAAAATCCAAAATGAAAGAGAGCGAGGAGATTTAGTTAGAAAAAAAATTTCCAAACTAGTATTATTCTATAATCAATAAAACTTTTTTCCTAATATGACTTTCATTTCACTACCATTCCAAAAAAAAAAAAAAACGGCAATGTTAGTTTCTTCGAAAGCAGTCACTAACTAGTACATTATTAGTTTTATAGATGACACAAATAATCTGTGATTGTTATTTATAATGCAGTTGCCAGTGAAACATATGTGGTTATTTGCTTTTAAAAAATACAAACTAGTTTTTACACTGCTTGAAGAAACCTATTATCATATGGCTAATTTGCTGTAAACTTTTTAAAATCTATTTCATATTGAGGAAATGCAAGCAAATCATATTTTCACGTCAAAGGTAAGTTTTTGCAAAAAATCTTAAGATTGACTAAATTTTTCTCTCGAATGTATCGTCATGACAAATATCAAAAATCCCGCGAATAATTTCACGCAGTGCGCATGCACAATTGTGTCGTGCGCCAAGTCGTAAAGTGACCACTTTTGTTATACAGTTCTGGCATTCCATATAATATATGGATAATATAATATATCACTTTTTGCCGCAAGTTTTAATATCAAAGCTGTACGCTTTTTCCTTCAACAAACACCAATATTATAAGTAATCTGACGAAAAATATTAAAGATATGTGGTAGTTAGTTTAAGTATCTATCTACAAGTGTCGATTTTGAGGCTAGTAAGTCGTAAAACATCTTGCATAACCACACGTAAGAATAAAATAAACCGGCATGCATATCTTCAAAAACATCACATGAAACGTGGTTTTGATACAATTCAAACTGAATTATTGAAACATATTTCGGTTTTAATTAACATTTTGCTTTATTCGCCGGGAGAAAATTTACCCGGAAACCGACATTTTGGCATATATGCCGGTTTGTTTTAGTGAGCCTGCTATAAAAGCATTAAGCTATAAAAGCGTTAAGTGCAAACCGTATTATCGACTAATAAGTCATATCTGGGTAATAATAAAAATGTGCTATTGTGATATAATTCAGTTTTACTTACATGATGGACGTCTTTCCTCCTTGAAGGTTTTGAAGCGACTGGCGTAGTGAGCAATAGATCTGTCTGCTGCTAAACAAAATGCCTAATTCCGCGTAAAAGCATACCGGCCCAATGCCATCTGACGGATTTTTATTCAAGTATACGATATGACGGTTTGACATAAAAATAGACGGGAAGAAAAGAAATTTTTTTACGCCAACAACTCACAAACTCAATTTTTGCACATATGCCGGTTTGATTTAACAGCGACGATATAGAGTTCAGTGATGCTAACGCGGTGCCTGAATTGGTGGGGATGTGTTTCAAACGTTCTCTCTCGCACTCGCACAAAACCTATGCGGCGGCTGGAACTGGCCAACACTGTATGTCTATGGATGCAATCGACTGTTGTCATTCGGTCAGTGGCGTAGTCGAATTAATTTTGCCAAAGGAAAAGCATACGTCTGCATACAGGATCATTAAATTCTAGCGTCTATGAAAAAAATACTGTTTTCCGCGAAACGTATACCAAAACTTACCATTTGCGATTTGAACTGAACGGCTCGTATGTAAGGGTACTGAATAAAAGTTTGTAGTACATGCAACCGAACGTACGCTTATTTGTATATAGGTTGCCTAATCGAAGTGTTAATAAAAGAAAATTTATGCGAAACACATTTGTAGGCAAAATAAAATTAGAGGACCCATATTTTCCTTTTCCGCTGTAAAATAGTCTATAAGATTGGCCTCAAACTATTTCGTTTGAGGATTTAAATATTTTCCCGGCATTTTAAAGTGTGACACCATCATAACTGACAGTTACCCTGAATCTCCTGTCAGCGACGCCGCTGGAGATCCGGACTACCCAATGACCGACGTACTGTAGTTCTGTCTTTCTTCTGCGCACTACATATACATATTAGCATCCGAGATCGTGTGTCTTAGCCAGCCGAGACATACGTCCAACGTTAGTGTCAATAGTTTAGCATGTCGCAGAAATAGTGGGAATGCATTTAATCATTTCGTAACTACCGCATGTCACTTTTGACAACACGCAAAGTTAAATTGATTCAACTATATCACATGATAGTCGGCGTGGCCTTAATGACACTGACAGTGATTAAGGTGTAGTACACGGTTGGTCAAATCGTGCGTCTTGACAACGTAATTTATAGCGGATCAGTTATATGCAGGAGTGATAATCAGAAGATCAAATGAGCTTACCTGCAAGGGAAATTCGATCTTGATTATGGATTGGACCCGTCGAAGGAAATAATTGTAGTATCCTATGGATATGTATCGTTTCCACACACTTCAAAGCGCGAGAACATAGGTATCCTACGTTAACACGCAATAACTTCATTTCTTTAAAGCTGTGAACTTAATGTTGCAAGTAAAAGTGGGGGTTAAGAGTAATTTCAGTTATTTAAAAAAACTAAAAGTAATGGTTAACAGGGAAGGGAGGGACTTATTTCCTTCGACGGGTCCAATCCATAATTAAGATCGAATTTCACTTACAGGTAAGTTCATTTGATCTTCTGATTATAGGTTGGACCCGTCTCGAAAATAATTGTAGATGTTTAAAGTAAATTGCAATATTTTTCAAAAAAATATTTATTAAGTTCACAAAAAATATTACAACATTAAGCATCTATGAACATTATGCTTCAAAAACCCGTATGAGGTATCAAAGATTAACACAGTCAGGAGGAAACACTGCCTATCACTGTATTAGCAAAGCTGTCCACCTTGGAAAGTGGACGATTATAAAACTTTGCGAAACATCTGGATCTTTCAGACCAACCGGCTGATAAGCGAATAGTGTCTATGCTTACACCTCTCTTCGCTGCGAGAGATGTGGATGTATGCCTCGTACTGTGGGCCGAGAAAATGTCGGTATCAATGCCGCATTTTTTAAAGTCCCTTTAATCCACCTGCTTATTGTTTGACTTGACGCATTACGAAATGGTCGTTTAAATGTAATAAGCAAATTATTAGCACTTTCAGATCGGAGATCCTTAGTTCTGTCTAAATAAGTGGCGAGGGTGCCTGCAGGGCAAACCCTAGGATCAGCTTTGTAAAAAGGTATAACAAGGTTTGGTTGAAAACGATTTCGACAGGAAGTTTTAATTCTATCTGGAATTCTAATTTCAAACCGGTCCCCTTCATAACATATAATATTATTTACGTTAATTAAGGAAAGCGTCTGAACCCGTTGCCCGGTTGCAAGAGCAAGTAGAACGGTCAATTTGTTCGTTAAAAATGGTAATGAAATTGAGGTATTGTCCTGCAAAGCAAGAAAACTTAGAACAACGGAAGGGTCCCATATATTGTTGTACCTAGGTCTGCTAGGTCGCAGGTTATATACGCCCTTAAAAAATCTTTTTAAACGCGGATCCTCGGCCACATTTATGATAGATAGCTGCACAATGTATGAATTTAAGGTACCAAAAGATACACCCCTCTGAAAATGTAGCGTTAAAAATTGAATTAGTGCCAAAGCAGAAAAAGAGAATACGTCAAATTTATTATCTAAACAGAAACGCCACAGTTTAAGCGCACCGTTATACTGCTTAAGTGTTGAGGCTGTAACTGACGCTAAGCAAACCTCGATCGAGGATGTTGGTATTCCTTTCCGTTCTTATGTTTGAATGATAAGACTCCTGCCACCAGGGTAGTCTTTTGCCATAACGGATGAGGCGTTCTGTTGGTAGAAACAAGTAAATGAACATCAGGCTTAAAATAAATAGGATTTTCCATTAACATGGAGTTGAAGATTGGGAACCAGGGCTGAGATGGCCAAAACGGAACAACAACAATGCCAGTAGCTTTATCCCCAATAATCCTATTAATTACCCGAAGTATAAGGGAAAAAGGCGGGAAAGCATAAAAGAAATAACTATTCCAATTTATAGTAAATGCGTCTACCCCAATAGCCTCTGGATCTGGGAACCAGGATACAAAAATTTTACATTTTCTATTAATCCTAGAAGCAAACAAATCAATGTCAGGCATTTTAAACCTGCTAACGACCGAGTCATAAGCATAAGAAGCCAACTCCCATTCGGTTTGTGGCTCTAAGATGCGTGACTCGTGGTCAGCTACTAAGTTGTCGGAAGACTTAATGTATGAAGCAAAGACAAAAATACTTCTTTTCTCGCACCACTGCCAAAGAAGCCTAGCCAATTTATTTAAATTAGGAAATTTAACACAGCCCGTACGGTTAATTGTGCAAATTGCGGTGGTATTGTCAATACGGCAGAGAATGCAACAATTGCGCAAATCTTTGGCAAAGAACTTCAGACCAATGGAGATGCTTTTCCGATAAGATGGCGCACGAGTAAGTTCACGCGCTTCTGCAGCTAAAGTAATCTTGTGTTTTAAAAGCATATTAGTAATCGTATGTAATTTAATTTACATATTGTGACTAGTAGTGAGTTAAGGAATAGTGAAAAAGCGAAATGGTGATGTCACGGGCACAAGTAACCGAGTATGAAGAGGTGATCCTGGCTGCATTCAAGAAGGAGTCATTTGTCAAAAGTATCGCAGCATCCATAGGCGATATTATATCAAAACAAATGGCAACTATTACAAAACAGTATGAAGAGAAACTAAAATCTTTATATGAAGATTTAGCAGATCTAAAATTCAAAAACGAACAGCTGAGCCAAGCTAACAACGACCATGTGCTACGGCAAGAAAAACTGGAAAACCAGTTGGATGCGGCAGTGACTAACATAAACAAAGTGCAAACTGAAAAGGACAATTTAAAGAGTGAGTGCTATGAAGAGATGGTTTCTCTGGAACAATACAGCCGAAGAAAAAATATACGTATCTTTGGTGTGGTGGAAAATGATAATGAGAACGTCGAATTATTGGTGAAAGATCTATTCAAAACCAAATTAAATATTGTTTTGACGGAGAACTGTATCGATAGATGTCACAGAGTCGGAAGGAGATCAAAAACAAAAAAGTATCCGAGGGCAATCATGGTCAAGTTTCTATCATACAAGCGCAAGGCCCTTGTTTTCTCGTCCAAATCGAAGCTGAAGGGATCTGGTTTCTTCATTAGAGAAGATCTTACAAAAAGAAGGTTCGATCACATGGAGGGACTCAGGGTTCAGTATGGCAATGGAAATGTGTGGTCTAGAGATGGCGAAATTTATTTTTCACTTAATGATAAAATTAAAAAAGTAATCCTTAGTCACGTAAGTACGTTTTCGATTACATGCGCTTTGTTTTGTTTTCTTTTGATGGATGCGGGAGTAGAGTTTATAAAATTTATTTACCTTATCGAGCAATCGTTTCATTTCTTTACTCAGTTATTTCTCAGTACTTTTAACTTTTAAAACGTTTATTATTTCTCTAGTTATACAATTCTACAGAACTACAATTTAAACTACATTTAAACCTAATTAAATTGATTCTTTCTTTTTCTACCTATAATACAAGAAAATTTGTTATTATTACCGTTGCTGTTATTGTTATTATTATTATTATTGTTATTTTGTATATAAGTGAATTATTTGTTTGTTCACTTTTCGGTTAATTTCTTATTAGAGGACATCTAAAACTTATAAAATTGATTCCTTCGTGGTAGTTTTTGGTGTACACATATGAACAATTATATTTTATTTTTAGCTTATTGAAAATGAGTGTCTGATCAATGGAGGCGTTAGTTCTCGGGCACATTAATGTTCGTTCCTTGCTGCCATGTTTCGATGAGGTTAAAGATTTGTTGTCTCGAGGCGGGTTCTCGGTTCTCTGTTTGGGTGAAACTTGGTTGAATAATAGCTGCTTTCCATTTGCACACTTCTGAATTAATCTTAGCTGAGCTAATCTAACACCGTCTGGCTTGGTCCAAGTTCAACTAAGCTAAGCTATGTTGGCAAAAGGAACGCGTTCGGCGCCATTCTATCTAACTAAGTTCGTGGAACTTGATGTCAGCGAGTGGCGGCGCCACTTGCCTGACAACAAGTGTTATCAATGTTACCATCTATAGGTACAAATAAGAAACATAGGTATCAGAACCGCTTCTTTGCACGCGTATACCGTCCTCGTGACTTAATTCCACTTCGTAGCGAAGATGTGTAATCAGGTCACACACATCAAATATGTTAACTTCATCCATCTTGCCGAAACTTCTCATAGTTTATAAAATAAACAAAAACCAAATTGCACGCACGCACGATGGCGAATTTAGGTTAGGTTCTCCTTCTTCTTCTTCTTCTATTAGGTTAGCTCAGACAGCTCAGACGATCTAAGTTACCTTTTCGGATGACTAGCCAAGGGCAAGGGGAAGGTAATTTGTCTGAGCTTGTCTTACTTCACCAAAACAAAAGGAACGCTACGCATAAGTTAGATTAACTCAGCTCAGCTAATATCAACTCAGAAATGTGCAAATGGAAAGCAGCTAATGATTGCACAGATGCTCGTTTGAAAGTAGACAATTATCGGATTGTACGTAGAGATAGAAATGGCAGATGGGGTGGCGTGGCGATGTATATAAAAAGTAATATCAACTATCGCATTGATTCCTGTGGTAATATTGAACAATTGTGGATCATTATAAAGGTTAATAAAATGAAAATTGCTGTTGGCACAGTTTATAAACCACCCAAGGATGATTATAACGCATTCATGGAGGAACTCGAGGATTCTTTATCTGCTGTTATTCCCGAATGTGACAAATTAGTTATCTTGGGAGATTTTAATATAAATATGATGGCTCATGACAACCCACGGGCTGTTGCCCTGAGCGATGCGATGGCTACTTTTGGCTTGACTCAGGTGATTGATGTCCCAACAAGAGTAACGCAAACATCATCTACTTTAATTGACTTGATTTTTTATTTGCTTCACGAATATGGTGTTAAAAATGTGGTAATTGCAGACCATGATCTAATTTATTGTTCATTGAGGACCAGGGTTAATGTGTCAAGGACTAGCTTCCGTACTTATCGCTGTGTTAGGTTTTTTGATCATGACGAATTTCAGGCTGATTTGTACCAAATTCCATTTTTCCTTATGTATGATATGGACAATGTTGACACCATGGCGGAATTTTTGAATAATAAATTAACAAGCTTAATAAATAAACACATGCCGCTCAAAAGGTCACTACGCGAAATGAAAAAGCATCGTAACCAAGCATACAAAGCATTTAAGGGGAGTGGCACACCGGCAGCCTGGGACTATTATAAAATGCTAAGAAATTTAACAAATGAAGCGATACGTAGAGAGAAAAGGGCGTACATTGAATATAGAGCGCAAAATGTTGACAGCAGTAATGGGGGGGTGTTTGGAACCTTTTGCGGGGGACTGGCATTCTTCCTCAGCGAGCCACTGGTTTGCCGGAACACGTAAAGGATGTAAATGCTATCAACAAGTTCTTTATTAATTCTATTCCTGACATTCACCCTGATGATGATGTATACGAATTATATATGAACGATAGACTTAACGGCAACTCATTCTACTTCAAACCCATTGATGATGACTAAGTATTAAAAGCTATATATTCTATAAAAACTAACAGTTCAGGTATTGATGGTCTCAACATTAAATTCATACAAATGTGTTCGCCTCATATAATCCCATATATCACTCATTTAATTAATACATGTTTCCATAGGGGTGAGTTTCCTGCTTGTTGGAAACGGTCATTGGTTATTCCTATACCTAAAAAAGCAAATGTTAGCGATTTAAAAGATCTTCGGCCAATTAGCCTCCTCCCAGTCTTATCAAAAATTGCGGAGAGGATAATAGAGGGCCAGCTAAAACAGTACATCACAGATAACAATACATTGCCATCTACACAGTCCGGATTTCGCAAGCATTTTAGTTGTGCTACGGCGTTATTAAATATTGTTGATGATGTACTTGGTGCATTGGACTCCGGTAAGGTTACACTATTGTGTCTACTTGATTTTACAAAAGCTTTTGATACTATAAGCCATAAACTCATGCACGCAATACTTCGCTATATTGGCTTGAGTCCATTGGCTGCCGATTTGCTGCTTAATTACCTCACCGGCCGAACCCAATGTGCTACAGTTGACGGTTTTACATCTACCCCCGCCTCTACGACATCTGGAGTGCCACAAGGCTCAATATGGGTCCCTTATTATATTCCATATATACTTCCAATTTTTTTAGATATATTAAGCATTGTATGAGCCATTTCTATGCAGATGATACTCAGATGTATCTGTCGTTTTTGCCCGGGTAGGTGGAGGAAGCTTGTAGAAAGCTTGAATCGGATATCAACAACCTAAAGTTAATTTCTAGGAAACACTGCCTGTCCTTAAATCCGTTTAAGACTGAACTAATATTATATGGGCCTAGAAATGTTAGAACTGACATTTTATTCAGAGAGCAAATTCTAGTTAATTTTGATGGGAAAAATTTGCAACTTAAGCATTCTGTTAGAATTTTTTCGGAACATGTAAACAAGTGCACCCAGCGTTCTTACGCTGCTCTAAGAATGATATATGCTAGTCGGGAATTTATTAGCAAAAAAACAAAAGTGTTGCTTTGCGAAAGTCTTGTGTTATCACACATGAATTTCTGCGATGCATTGTATGGTCCTTGTTTATCATACAAAAGCACCTGTAAACTCCAGAAGATTCAAAACTCATGTTTGCGTCTGATCTTTGGAATACGACGTAGACAACATGTATCGCACAAATTATCTAGCGTCAGTTAGTTGAACATGAAAAATAGAAGGATGCTTCACTCAGCTACTTTATTCCACATTATCATTAACTCAGAAAAGCCACCGTACTTGTTTAGGAAAATCAGATTCAGTGGCGATGTTCATACGGTGAATATTCGCTTTAAAGGCACGCTTACCCCACCAATACATAGACGCCCGATATTCAAACGCAGCTATTCATATCAAGTAACAGATGTAATTAATAATCTGTCATAGAATATAAGAAATATTTCATCTATTTCTGTGTTCAGACGGAGACTGAGGGCTTACCTCATGATGAGCCAAAATAACCCATAGCCAGCCGGTGATCGGACATTCATGTACATACAATGTTGCTCTCATTCACGTGTGTGAAGTAATCAGTTGCTTATTGCTGTTATTGGTTTGTGTTTGAATCTACGTAATTATTATTTAAGAATTTATTTTGATTGTTTGCTGAATGCCATTTTTTTTATCTTGCGATTTTTAATTTCGAATTTGAAATGAGATGCCGATATTACATTTTTTGCCAAAAGAATGTGATCCTGCCACCACTTGAAATCCAAATTTTACTCACTCGAAAGAGACATACGGGCATTATAATTGTCAGCATAACGTCTTAGAGCTTGCATCTTCACCCTTTCAAATGACTTGGTATAGAGCCAACCATAGCGAACAGCTGGACAGGCAGATACAAGTAGACCTATAAAAGCGGCAAACTCGCTAATTTTACAAGACTGTACACGAGAAAAGTGAGCTAGAATATTTAGGATCTTTTGTCTTTTCTTCAGTGGAAGAGAGATGGATAAATCAGTTGTATTGTAAATGAAACCCAAATATAAGCACTCCTGTTGAGGTATTAGAGAACTTTTTTCCAAATTAGTAATAAAACCAAGGGACTCAAGCACTCTCATCGTGTATGTAACATTTCTAGTACAGGCTTCGACAGTGTCCCCAATTAAAAGAAAATCGTCTAAATATAGAACAGATAAAAAACCTTTACTCCTGAGATGGTGTAAAACCGGTTTCAATAGCTTTGTAATATTAGAGGGGCACAATTAAGGCCAAAAGGAAGACAATTAATTCATAAAGAATACCATCGAATCTCAAAAATTTCGAAATCAGATAAGCATTTTTCAAATCAATCTTTGTCAAAAATTGCCCTGGTCTTAGAATGCCTCTGACTGTTTTGTGATCTTCAAGCTTAAAATGTTCTGCACGAACAAACTTGTTCAAGGGTCTTAAATTTAAAATTAGACGCTTGCCGTCATCTGGTTTACTGACCAAAAAGATTTTAGATATAAATTGGTCCTCAGAGTAAACTGTCTGGCTGATAGCCCCGGTTGCTATGAGGTCTTTGATCGAGTCCTTCAAAAAATTGTACTCGGCATCCGCCCAAAAAGGTTCCTGCACATTGGAAAAAAGCGATGAAGGTGGAGTTAAAAAAGGTATCTTTATACCCTGTATCCAGGACAAGACAGTCCGATCTTTGGTTAACACACACCACTCTTTATAAAAGAACTTAAGTCTACCACACGGTTTACTTACATCACAACCTAATGGCTGTGAGGTTCCTGTAGATCTCGAACAGGACGCTGTTTGTATGGGCTGTTCTTCTGGATGGTCTTTTGACGAAGCGGTTGACGATAAGCAGGACGCTGCTGGATCTGGTTGGATCTTGGTCTGCTCTGATGAACCGCTTGACGATAACGGGGCAGACCTCTGGAGTTTAAAGATGTCCCTGCAGGCCTGGGAATCGATTTCGCTTTTTTCACCTTCAATTCCTGTCCATATTTCTCCAGAGACTTGGATGTCTTCACCCTTTCTTCCAAATTCTTGCCGAAGAGCCATCCGTCTACATCTACACTGATAAGTGTGTCTTTGAGGTCCTTATTTAAGTTAATAGAGACCAATTCTCTTCTGAACTTTAAAATTTGATAATGAACGTGTCCCAACAACCTGGCGGCATCGCTCAAGGGCTGAACCAACGCAACGTTCTCTCCCCCTTCTGAGCTGAGGACTAGCGAAAGGACATTTCCAATCGCGGAAATGCTCGCTCCAATCAAACCTGGTTTTTTCAAGTAAGCGACTATCACGTCGTATACAAGCCTCTCCAAGTGCCGACTTGACCTCCAAATTCAATCGAGGAGGTTGAAGAAGGGGACAATTAGCTGGAATAAGTCTTAGGATAAGTCTTCTCAATTCTGAGTCTATCAGCCTCGGTCAAACCAGACTGCAAAATTGAAGACCAGCGAACTTCCAACTCTGGAAAAATGGGATCGCCTTGCGATGGACCTGGATCTTTAACATCACCTAGGATATGAAGCATATCCACTGACAGCGAAATACCCCGCAAATCTGCCGAAGCAGAAGCAACTTGGTCAACGCCTACACCATCAGACTCTGAAGAGCGACAAAATAGCATAAGTAAATTAATCTTCAACTGTGCACAAATTGCAGGGTGGCAAAATGGTTATAAATGGCCAATTTCAACTAATGGTTAGGTCGCCACTGGACCTTCCCCCACACTAGGGAAAGATGAGGACAATAGAGGTCCTAAAGCCTCCACTGGACTTTTCCCACACACTAGTGGTATGAAGAAACTGAGGCCAATGGCCTAAGTTAGAGTTGATCCCACATATGAGTGGTACTAAAAAGGCACAAACCTCCTAAATCCGAAGCGCCCAACATTATAGAAGGACCAGGAGAGTATTCATCATCCTGGACAGTTAGCTCACGTCGCGGCAAAACAGTGACAGATCGGTGAGCACTCATCTGATCATCCAGCCGATCCAGACGATCCTGTAATTTCTTCAGCTTCCTCTGCAGCTTCTGGGTTTCCTTCTCGACTGGATAAACACTACGCAGTCTTTTATTGCCCATTTTATTGCTGAAGGAAAACTGATAGCAGAAAATACGTTCGGTAGGAACGACACACGACAAAGGAATGAAGTTATTGCGTGGTAACGTAGGATACCTATGTTCTCGCGCTTTGAAGTGTGTGGAGACGATACATATCCATAGGATACTACAATTATTTTCGAGACGGGTCCAACCTATAATGTTAAAAATAAATCAAAATATGACTGGTCTGCTGTCATCTGTTGTAACTCCATGTGCAAAGACGCGTGTCGTAAAACTCCACCCTTATGAAAGACGTTGCCAAATTTCGCGGACCGGACGCTCACACTCGCACTCGCACTCGCTCCGGAGCGTGCACGTTCCCGGAGCGGCCACGCTCCGCCCGCGAGTGGTTCCAGACTTGGACCCAGGGGTACGGCGCTGATACGTAACGCTTGGATAATTGGTGTATTTTTGCTCCCAGTTGCACAGATGGTGCTGACGGTGTATCATATCTACTTTAGCAACTGATTTTTTGGTTTCTTACTCATATACCCAGCACATGCCACAGGAACGCTTGCAGTTGTGGTACATTCCTATCATGTGCCAGTTATATACCCAAGTATCTAATCAATCTAACTGCCATCAAAGGCAATGTGGGTACCCCCTAACCACGCATGCGTCAGTGTGTTAGCCACGAAACGTCGGTAAATGCAGATGTGATCAGACGAAATTTAGTGTTCGTGTTATTTATTTAACTTTATATATATAACAAAAGAGATTTTTTTTTCGGGCATATCCGCCATCTAAAATGCAACCGCATACACCGAATCTGGATGGTGATACTTCTGACCAGTGTTCCTGACAAAAACTGTAAGGACACCCTATTGTCACTTATATGTTACAACATAAGAAGTATACATAATAAAACAGAACTATTAGATCTCTTTCTAATAAGTCATAGTGTGAACGTGGTTTGTCTAACGGAACATTGGCAAAGTCCAGATACTATAGAGCTTGAGAAACTAGCGAATTACACACTTGTAAGTAACTTTTGTCGAGCCTTAAATCGCGGTGGTGGTTGCGCCATTTATGTAAAGACGGGGGAGCAAGCTACTAGAGTTGAAAATATTCCTGTAGAAGACATTGAATCCAATTTTGAATATTGTTGTGCTAGTTTTAAATTTAATAATGTAAATGTACTATTTGTTTGTTTGTATAGAGCGCCTTCAGGTGATATTAATGTATTTTTGTTGTCAATGAGTAATTTATTGGATGTTGTGAATGCCAGGTACGATCATGTAATAGTGACTGGGGATTTTAATATAAATTTTAACACGCAGAATCGTGAATGTCGGGATATTGTTGGCCTTTTTGCCTCTTATAATATGATGAGATGTTTTCGACAGGGCACAAGACAGGCAAACTGTATTGATAATGTGTTTTGTGGATTTGGAGTAGGTGATGTGGAATGCCAGTTATACGATCCGGGTCTTTCTGATCATTTTTCCTTACACTGCGCGTTTGCTTTTCCGGGTTCAGTTGCTATTGCTCCAAGTGAGTACAAACGCACGTTTCGGTCGGTGGATGTGGAGGCTTTTGTTGCGGACATATCGAATGAAAGCTGGAGTGAAGTTTATGACGGGGAGCTTGATATGAACACTAAATTTAATGTATTTATGAATATTTTTAATTTTTATTTCGAAAAGAATTTTCCATTACGGAAGTGGTCCCTACGTCATGGCAAGCACCCGTGGTACAATGTTCAGATAAGGCGTATGTCTGACGATCTTAGAGATTTTTATTGTTTGTGTCGTCAGGTTGATGATGCTGATCTTTGGCAGCAATATAAGTACAGAAAACAGAGATTGAAGAGCTATATATGCAAAGCAAAACGTGAGTACAATGACTCGAGAGTTCTATCGTCTAAAAGCCGAACAGGGACGGTTTGGAAAATTGTAAGAAGTGTAACCAAAAATCCTCTGTCGGACACGGTGTTTTGTATAGATGATCCCCTGGCCGGGGGTGGTGCGGTCGGCACTCCGGCCTCTCAGGATCCGGCTTCGAGTATTTACCTGCATCCTAACGATGCAAGCGAGGTCGTTGGTATATTGAGATCGATTTCAGGAAAATATTCAACTGGCATTGATAACGTGCCATCTTATATCGTTAAGATGGCTGGACCTTCGATGGTTGAAGTACTGATATACTTGATCAACTTGATGCTTACCTCTGGCATCTTCCCGGACTGTTTGAAGGAGACTGTTATCCTACCAGTACATAAACGTGGTCCAAAACATGACATCGGTAACTACCGGCCAATTTCTCTTCTACCAGCATTTTCTAAAATTTTTAAAAGAGTAATGTATCAGAGACTATACCTATTTTTCCGTTCGGGTGAACGGGATTTTCTCTGATCGGTCGTCTTTGATGAGCGTGGGTGTCCCTCAGGGATCAATTCTTGGTCCATTGCTCTTTTTAATGTATGTTAATGATTTGTCCGCCAATATCCCATTGGGCGAGTTATGCCAATTTGTGGATGATACCACGTTGATCATCTGGGCTAACAGTGTGTCTGAATTGTCTGCTGCTATTAGTCATGCGGTAAAATGCATGGATGAGTGGTGCAGGGCTAATAGTTTAATCTTAAATGAAAGAAAAACCGCTGTAGTGCATTTTTCTCTGGATACGCCCAAAATGTCGCTGTTGGTTAGGTCTATGGGGGTCTGTCCCTCGTAGCTTGGACGTGAAATTTCTTGGAGTCTATCTGCAGGAATCTTTAAAGTGGGAGACACATATTGATTACACTTTTAAGAAATTGAACAAGCTCTACTTCTCCATGTACAAACTTCGGGATAATGTGAATGTAAGCACACTGAGACAATATTATTTTGCCACCATCGAGTCGGTGCTGAGGTACGGCATTGTTCTCTGGGGTTCATCGGCGCAGTCGTTGAGGCTATTTAGACTGCAAAAGCGATACATTCGATGCATGCAAAGACTTAGACATGGGGACTCCTGCAGGGGTCATTTCAAGGCATTGAATATCTTAACATTACCGTGCTTGTATATTTATAATCTTTTGGTGTTTTGCAAGAGCAATTTTAGTAGGTTTGTAACAAACGGTGACATATCGGGTTCATTTCAGACCCGTGGCTCCTTGCGTCTAGCCATCCCTCAACACACCACGTCCACTTTTGAGACAGGGCCTTTGTACATGATGATAAAGGTGTATAACGCGCTGCCGAAGGACTTAATTAGCATAGCAAATTTATCGCGATTCAAGGGGGTGGTGCGTGAGTATCTGTTGGGGAAGGAATTTTATGACGTCTGCGACTACATCACTTGCTCCAATTGATTGATTTATGGATTTATTAATTTTGTTAAATTTGGTTAAATTTGTGACGTTGGTCTCCCTGATTCAGGTCCCTTTTATTAACTTCTCCATTGAGCTTCCACCTTTACTCTTTGGCTATACCGTACTGATAAGGACTAACAAGTCCGAAACATGTGTATATAATAATCCTTTATTGTCGATGATCAAATAAAGATATAGACATTGTCATTGTGTACAAAAAAAGTATATCCGACAAAGAATTACGATAAGAATACATTTTAAAATAAGAACAATTTAACAAAATTAATAAATCCATAAATCAATCAATTGGAGCAAGTGATGTAGTCGCAGACGTCATAAAATTCCTTCCCCAACAGATACTCACGCACCGCCCCCTTGAATCGCGATAAATTTGCTATGCTAATTAAGTCCTTCGGCAGCGCGTTATACACCTTTATCATCATGTACAAAGGCCCTGTCTCAAAAGTGGACGTGGTGTGTTGAGGGATGACTAGACGCAAGGGGCCACGGGTCTGAAATGAACCCGATATGTCACCGTTTGTTACAAACCTACTAAAATTGCTCTTGCAAAACACCAAAAGATTATAAATATACAAGCACGGTAATGTTAAGATATTCAATGCCTTGAAATGACCCCTGCAGGAGTCCCCATGTCTAAGTCTTTGCATGCATCGAATGTATCGCTTTTGCTGTCTAAATAGCCTCAACGACTGCGCCGATAAACCCCAGAGAACAATGCCGTACCTCAGCACCGACTCGATGGTGGCAAAATAATATTGTCTCAGTGTGCTTACATTCACATTATCCCGAAGTTTGTACATGGAGAAGTAGAGCTTGTTCAATTTCTTAAAAGTGTAATTCAATATATGTCTCCCACTTTAAAGATTCCTGCAGATAGACTCCAAGAAATTTCACGTCCAAGCTACGAGGGACAGACCCCCACAGACCTAACCACAGCGGTTTTTCTTTCATTTAAGATTAAACTATTAGCCCTGCACCACTCATCCATGCATTTTACCGCATGACTAATAGCAGCAGACAATTCAGACACACTGTTAGCCCAGATGATCAACGTGGTATCATCCACAAATTGGCATAACTCGCCCAATGGGATATTGGCGGACAAATCATTAACATACATTAAAAAGAGCAATGGGCCAAGAATTGATCCCTGAGGGACACCCACGCTCATCAAAGACGACCGATCAGAGAAAATCCCGTTCACCCGAACGGAAAAATAGGTATAGTCTCTGATACATTACTCTTTTAAAAATTTTAGAAAATGCTGGTAGAAGAGAAATTGGCCGGTAGTTACCGATGTCATGTTTTGGACCACGTTTATGTACTGGTAGGATAACAGTCTCCTTCAAACAGTCCGGGAAGATGCCAGAGGTAAGCATCAAGTTGATCACGTATATCAGTACTTCAACCATCGAAGGTCCAGCCATCTTAACGATATAAGATGGCACGTTATCAATGCCAGTTGAATATTTTCCTGAAATCGATCTCAATATACCAACGACCTCGCTTGCATCCGTAAGATGCAGGTAAATACTCGAAGCCGGATCCTGAGAGGCCGGAGTGCCGACCGCACCACCCCCGGCCAGGGGATCATCTATACAAAACACCGTGTCCGACAGAGGATTTTTGGTTACACTTCTTACAATTTTCCAAACCGTCCCTGTTCGGCTTTTAGACGATAGAACTCTCGAGTCATTGTACTCACGTTTTGCTTTGCATATATAGCTCTTCAATCTCTGTTTTCTGTACTTATATTGCTGCCAAAGATCAGCATCATCAACCTGACGACACAAACAATAAAAATCTCTAAGATCGTCAGACATACGCCTTATCTGAACATTGTACCACGGGTGCTTGCCATGACGTAGGGACCACTTCCGTAATGGAAAATTCTTTTCGAAATAAAAATTAAAAATATTCATAAATACATTAAATTTAGTGTTCATATCAAGCTCCCCGTCATAAACTTCACTCCAGCTTTCATTCGATATGTCCGCAACAAAAGCCTCCACATCCACCGACCGAAACGTGCGTTTGTACTCACTTGGAGCAATAGCAACCGAACCCGGAAAAGCAAACGCGCAGTGTAAGGAAAAATGATCAGAAAGACCCGGATCGTATAACTGGCATTCCACATCACCTACTCCAAATCCACAAAACACATTATCAATACAGTTTGCCTGTCTTGTGCCCTGTCGAAAACATCTCATCATATTATAAGAGGCAAAAAGGCCAACAATATCCCGACATTCACGATTCTGCGTGTTAAAATTTATATTAAAATCCCCAGTCACTATTACATGATCGTACCTGGCATTCACAACATCCAATAAATTACTCATTGACAACAAAAATACATTAATATCACCTGAAGGCGCTCTATACAAACAAACAAATAGTACATTTACATTATTAAATTTAAAACTAGCACAACAATATTCAAAATTGGATTCAATGTCTTCTACAGGAATATTTTCAACTCTAGTAGCTTGCTCCCCCGTCTTTACATAAATGGCGCAACCACCACCGCGATTTAAGGCTCGACAAAAGTTACTTACAAGTGTGTAATTCGCTAGTTTCTCAAGCTCTATAGTATCTGGACTTTGCCAATGTTCCGTTAGACAAACCACGTTCACACTATGACTTATTAGAAAGAGATCTAATAGTTCTGTTTTATTACGTATACTTCTTATGTTGTAACATATAAGTGACAATAGGGTGTCCTTACAGTTTTTGTCAGGAACACTGGTCAGAAGTATCACCATCCAGATTCGGTGTATGCGGTTGCATTTTAGATGGCGGATATGCCCGAAAAAAAATCTCTTTTGTTATATATATAAAGTTAAATAAATAACATGAACACTAAATTTCGTCTGATCACATCTGCATTTACCGACGTTTCGTGGCTAACACACTGACGCATGCGTGGTTAGGGGGTACCCACATTGCCTTTGATGGCAGTTAGATTGATTAGATACTTGGGTATATAACTGGCACATGATAGGAATGTACCACAACTGCAAGCGTTCCTGTGGCATGTGCTGGGTATATGAGTAAGAAACCATTTAGGAACATTATTTGCGGCATGTGCGCGGCATATGCCTCTTACATGGCATCTGTACATGTACCTTTGGCATCTAAAAGGCATATGCCTGGTATATGCCATATGTGCATGTACCTTAGGCATCTAAAACGCACATATCTGGAATGTACCAGCACATACTGTGTTGCTTGGGTGATTATATAATCCAAACATATTAGGAAAGACTACGGACTTACTACCAAATGAAGAGTAACCAGAATACCGCCGCGTTCTGTAGCTCAGCTTAGAAAACCGGCGGAGAAGTAGACATACAATACAATATATATATATATATATATATATACATTAGTAATAATAATAATGTTTATTGTGTTAAATTACATAATACATGCATACACTCGTCAATAGAGAAAAGAAATCAAACCTGAAACTTAACTTATTGGTATATTATAATTCATGTAATCATCAAAACTGAAAGGCGTTAAGGAAAGAAGAATATTACGGGTAACAACTTTAAACTAGGATACAATCGGATTGATTGGGGTAGTTTGTTGTGGATCTTTATTGCAAAATAGTTGGCACTGTTTTTTGTTTTGTGAACGCGACAAAATGGGTGGTAGAAATCGGAAGCACTTCGCGTGTTATAATCGTGAATCGTGTCCACCTTATCATATTGCGACAGATTTTCTTTAACATAATTTAAACTATGGTATATGTACAATATTGGTAAAGTTAAAATTGTGAACTTTTTAAAAAGTGGCCTGGTACCATGGCCACTGGGTACCAGGGTACCGGGTGACCGGCTATAATTCTAACGACTCTGCGTTGTATGGAGAAAGGTCTATCAGCTGAAGCTGCATGCCCCCATAATAGGATTCCGTATGAAAATACCGACTGAAACAAACTAAAATAAACACTTCTGAGCAAAGTTTCCGACACCCTACCAGCGATGTTGCGGAATAGATATGTGATGGACAATCTATGGGCTACATATTCACAGTGATGAAAATATGTTAGCTGAGGATTGAACACTATGCTCAACAGTTTCGCATGACTACAGTTTTTTAAGTTATCGACAGGTCTTGTAGTGAATATGATATGCTGAGTTTTAGTTTTGTTGAGTTGTAACATGTTGGCGTCGAACCATCTGTCCAGTTCATGGTTCATGTCTTTCGGTTTGCGATAGCACTTCATCAATGCACCTACCTATATTTAGGGATGTGATGTCATCCGCAAACAAGATCAAAGTGAAGTCCGGGTCTGATACGTTGAAGTCATTAATGAAAATCAGAAAAAATAAAGGACCCATTGTAGATCCCTGCAATACACCCTCAATAATTAATATTTAATCAGATTTTACTGAATGAACCGCAACTGACATAAATCTATCCACCAGCTACGAGACAAAAAATACAAGTGCGTTTTTACTTAGGTTGTAATATTGTAGTTTTCTCATACGCAATTCGTGAGGTACTCGATCAAATGCCTTAGCTAAATCGAAAAACACAGAACTTACATAGCATCCATCATCAAGTGACTCATTTATAATAGAAACAAATTTAAGAAGAGCTGTGGCAGTTGGCCTATTGCTTCTAAAGCCAAATTGCTTTTCTGATAGCAAATTATTTGATTCAAAGTATTGTTGAACACGGCGCTTTACAGCAAGCAGGTTATACATAAATACTTTGTACCAGTCACCTTGTTCGCAATTTCGGTAAAGACTTGCAAGAACATGACAAAATCCCCATTTGGTGGTCTGTAAATATTAATAATTATTAGGTCAATTTCTACAATCCTTACGGCCAAAACCTCGCAGACATTGACTAAAGATTTACTGAATACACTTTCTAAATCCCGAAGATTTTTCTCTTGCAAAGTATAGTGTCTTACTTTTTTTGTTTGTAATTTTCTAAATTAGTAAGTAGACATTCGGTGGGATTTAACCAGTGTTCCGAGAAACAAATTACATCAGGCTTATATTCTACACTAAGAAAATATGATTGAAGAATGTCAGTTTTGTTACGCAGCGACTGAATACTGACATGAAATATTGAAAACGTTATGTTTTCACTGGTTTCTTTTCGAGGCGCCGAAAAAACTTATTCACACAAGTGTACTTTGGCCAAATCGACGGGTCTTCGAGTCTAGCGGCATCCTCGATTGGGACCGACACTTTGAACGAAGGGTACTCCTGCGGATACTTTGATTCCATTTTGACGCATTTTTACCATTTGAAAATTAATAGATTTTAAGTAGTCTTCCAATTTTTCTGGTGTGAGATCAGGGACTAGTCAGTATACGTGGAAATCATAGTACTTCACCGCGGCTTTAATAACACTATCAACACTTGTGCCAAAAATAGGCTTCTTCTTCTTCTTAACAACCTCCTTCCATTCGTGATTTAGTTCCCTAGGGACGGCCTGGGATTTTTCCGGGAGTTTAACGGGTTGGCGGCTGGTTAAAGTTTTTGAGATTGCAGTATTTCTCGAGGAAACTTCATTGTGTACAACCTGTGTATGCTCGAAACTCAATTCGAATAATAACTATCCATCCGGATAGTTCTTCCTGCTGCGGAAGAATTGGACTACGAGTGAGTGAAAGAATCATCAAAATCAACTTTCAATTTTTGACAAATTTTTCATTATCCCCTAATTCTTTTGGTCAGTGTAGTAAGAAAATGTAATTCAGTTAGCGTTGAACAATACAAAACATAAAACCTTAGTTCAGTTAAACTATTGTTTGGTTGTAAAATTCGTTCGTTAGAGCTGAACAAATTGTTTCATAAATCTATGATTGATCATGATTCAAATAAAGTAAAGTTCGTAAAGTTGCTGAAGCCGACACTGGAAGATTTAATGCTCGAAAGTCGAAAATAAAACCATTGGTGGGAAACTTTTTATTTGCTTAAAGGAATGGACGTATGTTGTCAAAGTTGGATTGTAAGTTTAGAGGACCTTATAAGATGATCAAAGGTTTGAGTAACGTGTTTGCAAAAGTTGGAGTAAGAGAAATAGGCCGATTCTGTAAGCTTGCCCATGATCAGTAGTTATGAAAATGAGGAAATAAGAGGGAGAAAAAAAAAACGTTTGTCATGATGGACGAACGATTTCAAGTTCATTAATCTGTGTTTGTCTGTAGGCAAAACATCACGATAGTGCACCAGGAAGTGCACAATGTCAGAATGGCGGTGTCGGCGCCAATGATATTTAGCAATGTACGTACGGGGCAAGTTCACCCCCGGCGAACAGAACGGGGCAACTTGAGGAAAAGAGCATTTAGTCTTGAGATAACTGATGTAGCGATAGCACGCCTCGAACTGTTAGCCTTATTCTTTCTTTAATTAGTGCTTGTATTGTTCAACAATTCAGTGAGATTTACCATTAATTTGAATCGGATGCACCACATATCGCTGGTATTGTACAACAGTGTGTTTTATTGACGTTCGCCCTCGATATTGCGAATTATAATCCGACAAATATATACGTTGTTACGTTGCATCTCTGATCGTGGGCACCATTTAGTGTATCTGTTCATAGATTATAGGTCCCAAATTCGTTACCATTTAACATATCTAATGCCTGGAATTCGCTACACAAATGTCCAACTCGACCGCAGCTATCTTCCAGTCCGCCCCACCACCAAACAGAATGCAATCGACTTTAGTGGATGTTAACTATTACTATGTTCAATATCAGCTCAGCTAATATAGGCTGTCATCATGTAGCAAAAATATGCAAAAATATGTAGCAACAAAATAATTAGAACAAGTCTGTCACTACAAGTCACACACAAAAACATGTGTTACATTGAAAATAATGTATTTTCAATGTAACACATACATTTATAACTCCGACAAAAATATGAGGATTTTGATATCCAAAACATTGGTCCGTCGAGCCGGATTGAGCTGCCACATGGAGCTGCTGTGCTGAATTCGTCAATTTCCTGAGCCCACATTGACATAACATTCGGAGCTGACCAGTTGGTTAATGTAAACGGAACATCAGTGACTCCAGCGCTGAGTGCACGCTTTGTTACGGTATTTGGTTGAAATAAATTTAGAAACTATTCTATTTGCGTCAAAACGTGCGTTTTTCAAACGCACAAGACCATAAGGGGTAAACTAACTCGTTTCATTACTTAAACGGGCTTTCATCCGAAGCGCCCGATCTAATTGAGTTGGAAAGTCGTTTGATTAAAGCAGATGAATTACTTAATAATTTCAATGCTGTTTAGCTTAAAATCGAATTACTTGATACTTGAGGAATAACATCTCTGCAATATCTCAATCAACTCCATCTAATCCAAACATTTGCTGTTCTCATGATAATCATTCAAATCAAATAAGATTACCCACTCTGAATTTACCATCCTTTGATGGGTCTTGTACTCATTGGTTATTCCTTCGAGATACCTTTTCATCAATAATTCACAATAACGTAACCATCTCCAAAGTACAAAAATTTTATTATCTACGTTTATCGTTAAAAGGAGAAGCCGCCGAGATAGTATGGATGAAGTGATTCCACATTTCGCTTGTCTTCGGTGGTGGCATAATAAACTAAAACAACATATCTGCAAATATAGCGCCGGCCGTTAAATAAACAAACAAAACTAAAGTATAACAAAATATTAATTTCTTTTGATTTCCGCACCAATTACAATTTAATTTCGCTTTTTGTGAATTTTTGCACTTTTTGAAGATTGGGTCCGAATGTCAACTTACTTGATAACTCAAACATTGTTAGACAATATAAAACAACATTGACGGAAGCGTGATCCAAATCAAAAATAAAGCACACAATAGTCACTATATCAGAACAAACGAAAACGGCAACCATTCCGTACTTGATAACATTATGATAAACAGACCACATCAAATAGAAGACACACATATAATACGTCTGATAGGAGGTATAGGAATTCAAAAGAATTCTTCTTTTTGCGAATTTGTTCCGCAGCATATTCTGAGTTTCTTCAGTAGGTTGAGACTAACATTGGGTTCGCTCCGGCCAACATATGGGAATTTATCAGGTTTAAGAGTGGGGGCTCTAGGATACCTGGAATCTATAAATGATGGCGATATGTGCTATGGTAGTCCTCAGTATATTGTGGAAGCCTTTGCACGCAACCTTGCTTCTGTCTATGCTCGGTCATCTGAGATCTGTTTCTTCAGTGACACGTTGCGGCCTGCCTTCTCGCAGATTAGTGTGAGCGCTGAGGATGTTGCGAGGCTGATGAGATCACTTCCCTGGTGAGGACTTGATTCCGTCATCATGGCTTAGCCGCTATCGAAACTGATAAACTGTATTTTTTTCTGATGGTTGGAAGAGAGCAAGAATTATTCTTGTTTTTAAAAAGGGGGATAAGGATCAAGTTAAGAAATATCACCCGATAGTCATATTGTCCAATTTTTCGAAGATATTCGAAAGAATACTCTATGATACAATTGCTTTCAATACCAGACCCTACATATCTCCTCTGCAATGCGGGTTCATTTCTGGCAGATCAACTGTGAGCGTTTTTTTTTTTTTTTTTTTTTTTTTGACAACGATCGCGCAGTACCTAGCTGAGGCCCTTGTTGATGGCGGTAGAACTGATGTCATTTACACAGATTTCTAAGGCGTTTGACGTGATTAATTATGCAATACTGATTCGTCAGCTGAGCGACTTTGGCTGCAGCGTGACACTCCTCAGGCTTCTGCTGTCCTGACGGACAGATATGGATATTTTTTCTACAACAGCTTTCCTTCCCGGATATTCATTACCACTTCCGGTGTTCTCTGGGATCCAACATTGGTCCATTAATGTTTATGCTTTTCCTGGACGACTTGGTAGCGCCTTCCACCTGCCCTGCGCTTGCGTATGCGGATAACTTAAAGTTGTACATGTCCATCAGAGATGTCCGGAATATGCAACTGTTGCAGAATAATGTCAGCATCATGAAAACCTGGTGTGAAAGCAACGGTTTGAGAATAAATGTGGAAAAGTGTCTCTGTGTCTCCTACACGAGAAAAGTGGCTGATCCCTTACCATCTGCATATTTGTTATCTGGAGTTCTCCTTCCATCCTCCATTTCTGCAAAGGACTTGGGCGTGGTGTTCGATTCCCACCTAACTTTGTTTCCCACATCGATAGCATTTGTGTTAGGGCTAACAGGATGTTGGGGTTTGTCCTCAGGAACACCAGAGAATTTCGTCAGGTCAACGCGGTAAGGACGCTGTACTTCGCTCTGGTCTCTTCCATTCTGGAGTATGTCTCGATTATTTGGTCCCCATATTATCTCACGCACCAGTTGAGGATTGAGCTAGTACAGTGTCGCTTCTTAAAGTGTCTTTCGTACCGTGTGGACGGAGTCTACCCAAAACATGCATGTGATTACAAATCGTTGTTGGTGCGACAGGACGTGACGTCTCTAGCTGTGCAGTATGTGGATTTTAAAGAATCTACAACCAAAACAAGGCTTTGTATTGATATGAAATGTAAAATGAATCTTTACGAATCACTATTCATGTCAAACATAAACTACTTGATACAAATATGGGGCAATACTACGACAAGAAGCATCGTGACGCTGCACAGACAACAAATAACAACAATAAAGTTCTGAAAATAATACACTCATTGGATAGATGAACGCCAACACTAAAAGTCTATCAACACAGCCGTGAACAGTAACAGAAAGAAGACGATTAAACAATATGCTACTATTGCACAACATCACGCACAAGAACATTAAAATTAACATGAAACTAACAGAGAATAGAAATGTTCACAGTCATGAATCCCGACAAAATTTACACATAAGAACGTAGGACCGTTTTATCCAAGCGATCAGGGGACTGGATCGGTAACGCATTAGAAACACCATCTTCTCATATTTCTTAATTTACCTATGTGTTCACGTGCCTGAAAACTCTATAAAGCTTAACTAACTAACTTTGGTAAGTGATAACTTTGTTATTTAATTGATGGAGGGTAACAATTTTTATTGTAGCCAATTATTGTAGCTTATTGAAAAAAGGCAAGAGACAAAATCGAAAATGAAACATCGCTTTTAAATAAAATGCCAACGATTAGTGCCTTCTTTACTGCTGTATCTACACATACCGAGAATCTCGTACCTACTTCAACCTCAAGCGAATTAAAACTAACCAAAAATAAGGACGCGTAATCACATTTTACGATCACTGATGACTGACTGTGGCAATGCATACACACATCTTCATCAACAGGAGTTGTAACAACAGAATATATGATACTTGAAGATCCATCTGATTTATAATTAACTATAAGAGTATAGAAGCGGTTATTAGGAATCTGCCAAAACAAAATCTAAATGCGTATTTTGTAGACCCTGCTGTTACCGTGCATTCTACAGGTGTAAAAAGATATATAACACAATTCAGAGACCGGCTCCTTTATTAACCTTGCCGTTTAATTCTTTATCGAGAAGAAAATTCTTTTACTAAAGGATTCAATGGCTGGAAGAATGCACATAGACAGCTCTCTTTTAAATGCATACAAAAGAGCAGTACTGGCGTGACGTCTTAAAACGTGTCGTAGCGACTATAGTTAGACTGGCGACCAGGGAACATGCTCTTAGGGGCAAAAATTCGAAAACTGGCTCAGTACTATATGAAAATTTTATAGGTTGCTTGGAACCTATGGCCGAATTTTACCTATTTTTACGAGAACATCTAAAAGTCGTTCGGAAATACGGCCCACCGAAATTGCACCGGCCAAGTGCGGCCGACGATACGTGATTTTGAGTGTGGACAACTACGGAACTACGGAATTGACGCCTGCGAGATACAGTTGACGCGATAGCTGTCAGAAAGTGAGGTTACAAGTGCGTCTGATGGATTTTCGCTTAAATATCGCGTGAAATGAAGAGTGCAAGTAAATTGGGGCGTCGGAGGCAGTGCCGGAGTCGCGGAGCTGAGAATTTGCCAGACGAATTTGTGAAGCATAATGGTGCCATCTGCGGTCACTCAAGTGACATAACCTAAAAGCCGTACGTTTGATTTTCCTCGCTCGGCTTGGTTATATTAATAATAATACTTTATTGTCATTTTCGATCTCTTTACAGATATTGACAGTGTCATACAGCTTTCTTGATACAATAGTAAAAACAAAAATAAATAAAATATTCTTAATCAGATATGTATATGCATTTTAGTGGCGGGTAAAAAATTCTCGACCGCATAAAACTCTCGATCAAGCGAAAACAATTTCGTTTGCGACCTAAATGCAGCAAATGTGGTCGCATCTACTATTTGTTGGGGTAGAGCGTTGTATGCTGTTGCCATCATGGCGTACACACCGCGTTGAAAGGCTGATGAAATGTGCGAGGGGGTAGCCAGCCAGTCTAGACGCACCCCTCGTACGCATCGACTGAAATATATTGCCGTTTGTAATAAATTTTGCAATGTTTTTTCTGCAGTAGCATACCAATCTGAATATATAGAGCGATGGTAGCGTAAGAATTATGAGATCTAAAGTGAGACCTGCAGGATTCACGATATTCCAATCTTAGCATTGTTGATAGATCGTTCATGAACATCAGAAAGAGCAGCGGTCCGAGTACCGAACCCTGGGGAACACCCATCGTCATCATCGCCCTTGAAGAAAGAGCCCCCCCCCGACCCTCACAGTCTGCCACCGCTCCCTCAGATAGGATCCGAGGAGAGCCAGAGTAATACCTTTAACACCCAATCTCTCCATTTTCGACAGTAGCAACGTGTGGCTGACGGTATCAAAATCCGCCGATAAATCAAAGAATACTGCTGCTACATTATAGCGCTGGTCAACATAGGAGAGCATCGTTGCAACTGCCTCAAACAGTGCTACCTCGCAGGATAAACCCGGTAAGAAACCAAACTGACTTGAAGAAATTATATATTACTCTATTATATATTACTCTCTCAAACACCTTAGAAAAATCTGGTAGAATAGAAATTGGACGGTAGTTGTCGACATTGTCACGAGCACCACGCTTATGAGCAGGGAGCAAAGTTGCTGACTTTAGTCCATCAGGGAAAATACCTTGTTGGAACATTAAATTTACTAAATAAGTAAGTATTAGCGATACAAATTCAGCCGATATTTTGATAATGTAAGGTGGAATTCCGTCGACGCCACATGAGAACTTAGCCACAGAACTGATCACGTTTCATATTTCCTCGCGAGTTGTAGGGTAAAGAAAGACGGTCGAAGCTACCCCATCACCATGCGGCGCAGCATCTGCCCGCTCCCCCCCCCACTGCCACAGTCTCACGGTTTTTTAAATTTCTCGTGGAACATCTCAGCGACCTCCCGCGCATCATCCACGCTAACTGCATCTTAGTGATCTAGTCAAGTGAATCGTGCCGTCATCCCTAGTTGATGTCTCCCCCAGTGCGTGTACGGTTTTTAGATTTAACTATCTTTGATTCATTATAGCGCAGTTTTGCATCTCTAATTGCTCATTTAATGCATTCTTTCTTACTCTGTATTCTTCTCAAAGTCTGGGCTCATTAAATCTCTTACAGGTAATAAATAGATCTCTAATATTATTTGACTACACCATGAGTAACTAGGCCCCCTATGAGGAATAACCCGATGTAGTGGGAAGTTGTTATAGAAGTGGTAAAAAATATTTGCACAAATGTGTCGTACTATTTACATCCCTATTTTCCCAGATCAGCCTTAAATGACTTTATCTTTTCAGCTATGTATAGTCTGGAGCTGGTCGTCTTTTCGTCCGTTAACGGGTACAGATTCAAACCGCATATCAAAGCTACATGGTCTAAGAGGCCCGGATCGTCAGTCATACTGTCGGTGTTTAGGTTTGTAAAAACGTTATCCAAGCAGTTACCCATACGTGTGAGTGCACTGAAACAAGCTATCAAATTGAATGACATGAACATCGCCACATTATGTTGATATGTCACGTAGAATTGAGGATAGAGGATAGAAAAATGCCCCGGAGCCAGCGGGACTCGGTTTTGACACAAAGAAAGGGAGGTATGTAATGTTTATTTAACAGACGAGTAATTTTTCTCTGCACTTTCTATGCGTTTCGTAGTGACATTTTGATTCTTTGCAGCAAATTGAAGGAGAATCCAGTTTGGTTCAAAAAGATAGTGACGCTCAACGTTTGCCATAGTTTAAGATGATTTCTACAAGGACGATAATGTTCCCGATGATAACGTTATATGAGAAAAATGTACGGTATATCTTTATGAGATTGTTTGTAGATTTCGGTGGTCACTGTTGCCGTCTGAAGGTATTTTTTTCGCAAATTTTGTCAATTTGGTGTGTCGAAAGACAGGTACAGAAATATTCGACGTTGACTGAATAGATGGCCCACCGAGAGAGAAAGAGCGACCGAATGGAAGGAAAACGAAAAGATGCCGCTAGAGCGTTGTCGCATTTTATTCACGGAAAGATTTCACGGTGATCTATCATCTTGCGGAGTGGCATTTTTACTAGCGCTACTACGCTGGCAAACGTTGATTTGAATGCATTTTAGCCCCCATTAGAACAGCAAGAGCTTAATCGGATGTGGAGTCGTTTTGCCTGTCAAACACAATCACTGCTTTAAAGGAAAAAATATTATGCGTTCTGTGGAGAATCCATAAGTTCTGCTGAATAGTGAACTATAAATTAGGTAACTATTGATAATTATGAATTTTTATCGTTCTAATCCCAACATACAGCGACAACGTAATAATTAAATATGTTAGTGGTAGTGTGTAGAACGTGAACAAAAGAATCGAGTGATGAGTTCTGTACAGACTGTACACAATGATTAGTAGGGCAACCAAATATATGCACTTACGTATTTTCTTTTCAATTCTGATAGAAAATGGATTAGTAATCAACATGTTTCAGATCAATCTCGTCATTTGCACTACAGTTTCTGAAATAAATTTATATCTAATCATATAAATGCATATTTTTGGTTCGCCTAATGATTAGTAATCTGTTACTTGAATGAGTTGTGACACAGCAACAAAATCTGACCTCTCTGACACATAGCTATACACAATTTTATGGGTAGGTGAATAAATCAGCCTTAAGTAATATTTGAAGATTAGACAACTGACGATTAGACAATTTATTTCCTCCACAAGACTGTAAAGGTACATTTAGTAAAGTCTGCAGAAAGTTAAGAGTACTGGAAGTGCTGTTTTTTGCGTGTTTTTTTTTTTGACGTCTCCGAAACCCCTTAAAACACGTTTTTTGGGCCGAACTTAGCCTGGGAAAGCCGATTTGGGCCCAAAAAACGCGATTTTTCCAACCATGAAATGTCAATTTTATTCAAATTTCCCGCGCACTTGGTGACGTCATATTTGACACAAATATCGCTTAATTATCGCATTTGCGGGCGGGATGTACCTTTTTCTGATATTGTGATGTGAAAAAGTCACCCGAAATGCGATTTTATGAGCATATACTGAATAACTTGTACTCACTTGTCAATTATAAATCAGTGTTTCCAGTGTTCTAGCCGCTGAAGTTACCTTGCCATGTCGCTCTACTGCTTCGATGCCACTAAATCACTACAATCACTTAATCTATACACCTAATTATGCTCATTTTCGTCTGTAATTAACGGAAATGGCTTGAGACAGTTTAAATAAAAAAATATGAATTTGTCAAACTTCTTAGTAACCATGACAACTGTTGAAGATTGGGTGGCTGCGATAGCCAGATCAAAAACGGAGCAAAGCTATTCCTGACATATTGCCTAACTTCTGCTTTGTGTCAAACTCGGTAGTCATGACAACGGCATGAATGGTACTTTAAGAACATCTAACGGCAGACCCGCAGTATTTTTTAACTAACATACATTCGTAATATCGCTTCGAATTATTTCTTAAATGTTTCTTAAGCATTCGAAACGCTAGGTGTTATGAGCCTAGTTACACAAAGCGATTCTTTTACATGCAAAACACCATTTTCTAGGCGATTTTCAATTGTTTTTTTTTTTCGCGCGCGCGAAAAAAACAATTGAAAATCGCCTAGAAAATGGCGTTTTGCACGTAAAAAAATCATAAAAACAATTGAAGAACGTCTAACAGCAGTATTTTCCCACCTTGCAAAATTTCATTTTGAATTTACCGCCTTATTTTCATACTTTGACATTGTCACTCGACATAAATATAACCTATAATAGAGACGTTGAGACATTACTTGTCAGATTAGAGACAGTGACAATGTCATTAAATGGGATACATACCTTTGATTGTGGTCATTTCAGAGGGATATTACGAGATTATTTACATTTAGATTCGACCTCCCATGCAGTTTTCGTACATATTTCATCTGTATGTATCATCTAACCCCAAAAAGTAAGAAATTTATAGTAATTTCAGTACTTCCAGCCAGCTTAACTTTACCCTCCTCATGTAATAAATGTAAGATTGTTTTGGGGCCGGTTTATTCACCTACACATAAAGTCCTGTATAGCCATGTGTCAGAAAAGTTGATTTTGTTGCCCCATATTTTGTCATTAACATAGAAATATGTTAGTGGCAGTGCGTAGAACGTGAATGAACGAATCAAGTGACGAGTTCTGTATACAATGATCAGTAATCTATTACTTGAATAAGTTGTAACACAACAATAAAAATTTACCTATCTGCCACATAGCTATACAGGACTTTATGTGTGGGTGAATAAATCAGCTCTAAGGGCTGGTTTCTTTATTATTATCTTTATATTTATTTCGAATAAGCAACAGAAATGTACTTCTTTATGAGGTAGAGAAGAAAACTAACATTGTTGATTGTTCAGCTGAGATGATTATGCCAACTCGATAAAATATAGAAAATTTGTTTTGTCACTTTTTTATGAAATTATTTATTATTTTTTATAGGCCATTGAAGGGATTCAGAATAACCACATGAAGGTTGTGTCGCCGTAACGATGGTCAAAAATCGTAAGGCAAAATTGTTCCTTATCATAGAAGAAGTATTCTTCTGACCTTAAGTCAGATTTCACGAAGAAACCAGCCGTATAAGAAGATAAGACTTGAATAAAGTCAAAACAAGACAGTGGACACAGGCGATCTATCCACCAGGCAGTGCGTGTACCTAGTCAGTCTGTGGGCTTAGGCGGTCTGTGTACCTAGGCGGCTTACCCACTAGGCGGTGCGTGCGCCTATGCGGTCTACCCACACTAGTCTAGGGCAGCGGAATCGACCTTTTTCGCCGACATTTGCGATCGAGTAGCTGCAAAATTGGGCTTTTCGATATTACTTTTGACGCTTGAATTTAAAAAAGGATACGATTCCGCGTGGACTAGGTGATATTTTATAAATTAAATGCGTCAATTTTGAAAAAAAAAGACGCTTTATCACCTCTTCGAGTGAAGGCGAACCTCGAGAAAATGTCACGTGACGTCTAGAAATTCCGTCAAGCGGATTGATAAACGTCAAAAATTTACATTTTTTATCCGTTCCTGCCGACCTTATAAAAGTCGCTCGCTCTCATATCTTACGATACGATCCCTATAAATACCCTTCGGAAAGAGTGTTGAGCGAAAAAAACTGCTTTAAAAACAATTTTCGATTTTTGTCGACACGTGTTTTGCTGCCATTTACCCGTAACGTAACGTCAAATGAGAAACGCCCCCTGCCGGACATTCGTAACAACAGTAACACGTAACAGATATGCAGATAACCTAAAATGTTGAACCGGAAACGTCAACAGATCGCTCCGAGCTACATATTTACGCTCTCCTGACTAAAAAGAAAACGGTCCAACAAAGTGAAGTTGTAGGTATGTACGTCCGATAAATTACTGCTTAATTTATATTCGCGGCAAAGGTGTGAAAAAAAAAACGATTTTCTGAAGAGATGCCGTCACAGGTCGATCGGCCCGACCTGTGACGGCGCAGACGAAATTTCCATCTGTCAAAAATGGGTGCTTTTTGCACGTTTCTGCTGTGCCGAAAAAGGCATGCGGAGGGTGAATTATACGACGGGTCGTAACTATAGACCTTCCTGTGTCTTTCGACCGAAAACAGGGCCCCAAAAAGCCAATTTGCAGACACTCCACCCAAAGGGGCCAGTCGTGCAAAAAGCGCGTACTTGCGGAGCCCCGAGCCGCAGCGTGAAGGTTTGCGACGCGATATATTGCACAAGTGTCACGTTTAAACACACGCGAGGCGTTTAAAAATGCGCATAGGACGCTCAAATTGCCAGCTGTCGATAGCCTGGCTCCAGGATGCGTGCTAGTGTTGAAAAAATCGGGTAGGCCCCACGATGGGGCCGCCATCGGCCTCCAAAGTTACATTACAATGCAACTTTCAGCGCGACTTTTAAACACATGTTCACACGTAGATGAGCTGCCAGTATAGGTTAACCTCTGGGGAGCGTCTACAAATGCAAAAATTTGGTTTGGGCCCCAAAATGGGGCCTTTATCGACCTCCAAATATATTTTAAAGTGCACATTTCTGGCGTTCGCTGTCGGTTAGAGGGCGCGTATGGCAGCCGAGGAACGTGCTTAACTCGATAAACTCAGGGTGGGCCCCACAATGGGGCACACCTGGTATCGTATACAGGCTATTTGTTTTTGACATTTTATTTATTTTTTTGCTCTTTCTCCAGAATATTATATATATACAAGCTGTCTCGTTACTCGTATACAGACAGGTGTGTTTTATTATTTGTATCTACAGGATGTTTTTTTGGCACCTACAAAATATTTTTATTCTGCACAGGTGATTTTTCAAACATTTTATATTTTTATTGCTCTTTTCAGAATGTTTTATAATTTTACATATACAAGCTATCTCTTTTATCATATACAAGGTGTTCGGAATAAACCGTATACAGGGTATTTATTTATTTATTTATTTATTTATTTAAATTTGGGAGACAAACAGCCGAAGCCAATAACATGTCTCCACTACAAAAACAAAATTAACTCTAACAAAGAAAACTCGCAACCATATACTAAATATTACAAACATAAACCTCGTTCTCCAAGATATAATATCATTTGACAAAAGTACACACTTGAAACTAAAACAATAAAAAATAACTCTAATACCGGGTCACAAAAGCACGTAATGCGCGCACCAGTGTCGAGAAAACGTCGGGGATGTTTGGCAGCGCATTGTGCCGATTAAAAAGAGTTGCCATGCGCAACAATGGCCTATTCATTGCGGAATTAGTTCTGGCAAATCCTATACACATCAGATCGGTACATCTGGTGTCTCGTGCCGGAATTCTTATACCCAACAATTAAAGTAATCCGGGTGCATCAATATTGCCGTTCAAAATTTTAACAAAAAACGTCCCGAATTTTTCGCCGGCGCATCAAGTTGGACATATGCAATTCTGACCTGAACCGAAACAAAATGAAGTTGCAGAACCTATTCTGAACTCTCTGGATGCGCCTAATATGAATGTCGTACTGAGGGGACCATACCGTGCTACCGTATTTCAGAATAGTTCGTACAAGGGAGCAGTATAATATTTGAAAGCTGCTCGCATTTCCAAAATCCCTGCCGCTTCGTATAATAAATCCCAGCACTTTATTTGCCCTGCGCACAACATCGTCTATATGCGCACCAAATAACATCTTTGAGTCCAGAACAATTCCCAGATCCTTAATGCGATCGACACATGTAAGTGATATGCCATTGATTCTGTACTCTGTTGCTACTATGTTCCTATTACGTGTGAATCTGATGTATTGGCACTTTCTGATATTTAGTGATAATTTATTTTTACTACAGAATGTCGTGAACCGATCGATATCTTCTTGGAGCAACATAGCATCAGTCAGATTGTTAATTCACTTAAAAATTTTGATATCATCGGCATATATGACGAACAGGGAATTTGCAAAACACATTTTAACATCATTTATAAAAATATTAAATAGCAGCGGGCCAAGGTGGCTTCCCTGAGGGACACCAGACGTAACCGACACCGATCCAGACTTATAGCCATTAACAACTACCCACTGAGTCCTTCCGCTGAGGTAAAACGTGAACCAACTGAGCAGAGAGCCACAAACACCGATATCGGCCAGCTTGAGAAGCACGATGGAATGATCAATTTTATCGAAAGCCTTAGTAAAATCGGTGTAAACTGCATCTACTTGGCCCCCGCCATCCATCTCACCCAGCACATAATCGGAAAAGGTCACTAAATTAGTTTCGGTCGACCGGCCAGGACAAAACCCATGCTGCTCGTAAACCATTGACTGTTTAAAAATGTGAAAAAGTTGATCGTATACAATTAATTCAAAAACTCGGGATCGTGTTTGTAATTTTCTTACTACGAAGGTAAGACCAGAAATGTTTACTATCGCTCTTTAGATGCAACTCCGCTCGCTCTACATAATCGCTGTAACATTGACATTCTACGGTATCACCTAGAAAATATTTTTATCGGATACAAGGTGTTTTTTCCGAACATTTTATTTATTTTTTGCTCTTTCCACAACGCACCCACTAAGTGGTGCGTGGGCCTAGACCAGGGATGGCGAAATAGATTTAGAGAAGGGCCATACAAAGTAATTAAAATATTTAGGCGGGCCAGATATACCTATGTGTAACTTTTTAATTCATTATTTGGATGTCCTTGGGCAAAGCGAGTTTGGAATTTATAGTAGAATGGAGAGAGTAGCTTCATATAAAATATGTATTTTTATTTGTACGTAATAACTGTGAATGGTTATCAATGAGATTCGCACATGTTACTTACAATATTATATTTATTACACACATGTTCGTTTATAAATATTTTATAAAATATATATTTTGTATGCAACTTCTTAACAATAATATCTTATGATACAAAACAGTTAACATTTAGATTACCAAAAATAGATTTATTTATTAATTTATTGTTTGGATGTACTGGGTCCATGTGAGAAATGAAATTTGGACTGTTCTATAACCATTTCGTTGAAATTTGGCTCCAAATTACTAGAAGAACGACGCATTCAAGATGTTCGTCGGTTATCTTATTCCTCAATTTACTTTTGTGGACATTCATTGTCGAAAACACCTGTTCGCAGATGTATGAAGACCCAAACATGGAGACAATTTTTTGGGCGTGTTTTATTAAATTGGGAAATTGAGAATTCGGTAAACTTTTGTAGAAGCCAAGGGTTGATGAATTGTTAAACAGCTACTTTAACGTATCATTGCATTGTAGCTCAATTACTTCGAGTTGGTAAGCGGCTTCGATCTCCTCGCAATTTACGGAGAATGGCGAAGAAAATATTTGTAAATCATGTTCTATCTTTTGAAAATCTTCAAATCTCCTGATGAACTCGCTTTCCAAACGATTTAGTTGGCTAACATAAAAATTAACCTTTTTAGTGGTCAATGTAGCAACCGTCTGTAGCTTTGGAAAATGAGTGAGATTTCGTTGTGACATTTGTGTCGTAAACAAATGTAGCTTTAATTTGAACGCCTTTATTTGTGCCCAGGCGTAGTCAATAAGTATATTTTTACCTTGGATACTTTTATTTAATTTAAGTAAGTATCCAAGCAAATCAGTAAAAAATGCGAAATCCGACATCCATTGTGGATCTTCAATCATTTTCAAACAATTGTCATTCAGCTTTGATTTTTGTCGCAGAAAATCTATTATTTCATTTTTTAATTGCCAAACTCGTTCGAAAACTTGCCCAGCACTTAACCACCGAACCTTATTGTAGTACAGGAAGTCCGAATAATCTGCATCTATAGAGGTGAGGAATTCTTGAGATTGAAACGACATCAAGGACATGCTGTATTTGAAGTGCAGCTTTACACAACACTTCCTGATGGATCACACAATGCAAAAATATCACTTTATTGTTTGGGTGTCTTTCGTTAAATACACCGACAAATCCTTGATTTCTTCCCACCATGTTCGGAGCACCGTCGGTGGTTATATTTACTAGTTTCTCTTGAGGCAAATGTAGCGAATTAAAACATTTTTCAAACTCACCATAAATATCAATTCCCGTAGTAGTTCCTTTTAAAGATTTCACACTGGCTAATTCTTGAATAATGTTAAAATTTTCGTCCACACCTCGCACAAAAATAAGCAATTGAGCTGTATCTGATATATCTGTACTTTCATCCATTGTAATCGAAAAAGCCACAAAGCTTTCGATTTTCTCTGTAAGTTGGGATTTTATGTTTTCAGTAATTTTTTCAACTCTTGATGTTATGGTCCGGCGCGACAGACTTATTGATTCAAACAATTTCCTTTTATCTGGACACAAAACGTCGGCTACAACTTGCAAACAGTCTTTTACGAATTCCCCTTCACCAAATGTTTTATTAGATTTCGCAATTTTGTGAGCTATCATAAAACGTGCCTTAGTCACATTTGTCGCAGTAGCATCCTGTTGCCTAAATAAGTTATGCTGACTTCGGTGCTGTTTTGACAGTGACTCAACTTTGGATTTGATCTCTTCTTCACTAAGAGAAGCATAACTTGAAGAACCGTGTTTAGTCTTGATATGACGCTGTATATTAAACTCCTTAATAACAGAAACTCTTCCGTTGCAGATAAGACACAAAGGTTTATCTTTGAACAATATAAAAAAATATTTTTGAGTCCATTCGTCCTTAAATGACCGGCATTCAGCATCCACCTTCCATTTCTTATATGACATTCTGACTGACGAGTTGCAATACTCCGAAAAGAAACCCTTCTTCACTACACTTCTCGCACCATAAGTTGAGAAACCCTGCCGTTGAGTATTTTGAATTTAAACAAAACGCACTCGCGATCTCCGCACATACGTAAACAATGTATAACAATGTATTTCTATGCAGACTTCACAAACTGTCGCTATCAGATGCAGTCTGCGATACGCACGCTCGACTTTGGTGCAATATCCACTACCGACACAAGTTTGAGAACCGCTTGGCTCTTGGCCGCTTGGCTCCAAGCCGGCTGGTTCCAAGTCTGTGGTATGTGAAACGAAACGAAACTTTGTAATCTGATGCAAACAACTCAAAGAGATTCGCAATTTTAATAACTACCAAATCTGTTATGTATTTCCTTTTATCGATCGCGGGCCGGATAAAATTATGACGCGGGCCGGATCTGGCCCGCGGGCCGCTATTTCCCCATCCCTGGCCTAGACGGTCAACCCACTAGACGGTGCGTGCACCTATAGTCTATTCACTTTAAGAATAAAGCATTGGATAAGATAGGGCGATAATTTGCGGCTTGTGATTGGCTGAAACTTGAACCAAATTCACACCAGCCAACGCGCTGTCACCAAATTAATTTATGTCGGTAAAGAAGAATGTATCTCACTTGAATTTTGAAACGTCAAGTCATTTGCGTCAGATTTTCGTTGTGTTCGGAATAAATTGCAGTCCCTCGAATTTATTTTCAACAATTAATCGATTCAAATCAAAATCAGTTCTTTTTAGAACTCCACACAATATTAACATTGTAACAGGTTATCATAATATTGCCAATAATATTTGTTGTTAATGTTTTACGATGATATTTAATAGTGCTAATATGGATGAGAGAATGCAGGCTGGTTCATCAAAAAATCCGCGTAGAAAGCCCATACGCAGTGGACAACGGCTGATGGCCTACAATGCATATGTCGAGTACAGTCGTGAACCTGAAAATTCGAAAAGGGCACTTCTGGGGTATTACGTTCTCCACCCAAAAAACGTAAACGGGAAAACACTTATGACAAATTGGATGAATTACAGAAAAATGCAATTAGGCGACATGTTCATTCTTTCTATTTTAAGAATGAATTACCAACTATTTCCAAAGTATTAACGGTAATGATATGATTAATTATGTTATATTGAAATTAAGTGGAAAGTTGTATAGGCTATTGAAGCAGATGATTTCATACCTACGGTGAAGCGAACAACTTTGTGGAAAATATTGCGTATGTTGGGATTTAAATGGGAGAACCGAAGCAGGAAAAGCATTTTAATTGAAAGACAGGATATTGTTTTATGGAGACGAAGATACTTGACCAGAAGAATTTATTATAACAACCAACAATGGATCATCATCAGATTTGTGGTCTGATACTGAACCATCTATCAGCGAATGAACTAATGAATTTCTAATTATCAAATGACAAACCTTTGGTGTTCTCTTTTACTTTTTTAAACAGAAATATAACTAAAGACGTGTGAGGACGCTTTGCGAACTGCTGTCGGAGCAAATTGCTGCTCGTAGAGATATTCAAGAATAAACAGTGATATTTTATTCCTTTTTTTTAGTGTCTTATTTCTTTCTTTGTTATTCTTTATTGGTATCATTAAGTGTTTATTATGTACTAATATTTAATAAAGATAGCAGATTTAATATAACCTTTTTAATATAACGCACTACATTACATAACTAATGATGCCTAATTGATAAATCAGTGCGAGGTATGGTATTTGTCGCAACAAAACTAATAGCGTTTTCTTTTCATAAAACTCGGCCGCACTAGTTCGAGCGCACTGGTGCACACCATTGTCGTGACTGGTCGTGAAATTACCTTTCAATTTGTCGCTATTGACAGCATATTGCTCCAGTGTAAATCAGGCTCAGTTTTCACCCCCCACTACTATGATCTTATCGTGAATAGGGTATAGCGGTCTACCCACACTAGTCAAGTACTATATATAAGGCATTAGTAGCTTTAAAACATGAAGCACACGCAATCTCGAAAAAAAAAATGGATGGATTTGAAAAACTCACATCACATTGTAAGTGTCACTACCCCCCCTAACGCGCGCTTTGAAGAAGCCACGCCTCCAAAAGAATGGAAAAATAGAATAGTAGTAGACCCAATGCTCTGTGTGCAATAATACAAAATTCCCCTAAATGAAACCAACCTGGTATTTAAATATGGCTAGTGATCGTCAAACGCTAACAGAAAGTAGGACCCTATTATTACGTTGTGAAAAACAATTAATTAAGCATATCAGAGTGTTCAGGATCCAGATGAAGAAACAATATACAGATACTCGCTTACCTTGAGATTGTAAATATGTCACCACAAATAATATAAAGAATTTAAAAGAATTAATTAAAACTAGTGAATATTGAAGAATATATACTGTTGGAGGATGCACTTATAAACTTATCGATGCAAAGTCATTAAATTTAATTAGTGAGATGGAGCATTTCTACGAATATGATTATTATATCACAGTTAATAATGAGTAACAACTGTCAGAGACTACTAGACTTGCTAGCAGTAGAGATTGGTATTTTATGGCCCTCTCGTATTGGGCCAGTGTTTTGTCTTTGTAATCGGACGTGATTACGCGCTACTCTATTGATACGATTTAACCACGCGTTGATATCAACGCATACAATACTTTATTATATTTTTCAAACATCATAAATCCTTATTTTTATTGCTGGCTTATTGGTTTGGGCCCTCCGTGAAATGCTTTATATCTCTATATTTTGTGGGAACGATGTAATAAATTACATTCATAATGAGCCCCCTTTAATAAAACTTATTTGTTTAATTATAAGTTATGTTATCGTGGACGGAGATAGTTTGTAGAGACGAGGTATAAATTCATGACACAAAAATAACGACGGATAGAAAGTTTTTAGGTTTTCATCAAAGAGTTAGTCAATACAAGATACCTCTGAATCTCCAAACTACTCTGTCTCCGCGATCCACGGTTAGACTTTGTTAATAGACTTTGGGTAAGAAGTATTTTTTTAATAACTGTTCACATTTGAATATTGTGCGTGTGTTTATTTCAGGATAATTTACTACTTTTATTTCGCATTATATGTTATGGGTAGATAATATGATTGTGTGTTGTTTTCAGTGAGTTTATTTTTTTTGTTTATGTGTGTATATTTTTTCAGTTATTGTACTTTAATTGATTGTATTATTTTTGTCTTTTATTGGCTCCAATATACATCTAGATAATACAGAGTGTTGATATTAATTCCTATCCGTCTCCATGTCAAGGACCCAATAGAACTTCAAATTAACTACCGTCTATGGCTTTAATATAATACTTTGAAATAAAGTGTTGCAAGACGGCAGTGCAGATGGCATTACATCTATTTATTTCTTGGTTGTAAAAAAATGTGTAAAACATTCTCCGGTCAACCCAAATCAACCAGTAATAAACTTGTTGTTATTTGTTGTGAATAATCATAATTAATGAAGCAATAATAACGAGACTTGTAAAAGAAAAGCGTTGCAAGTTACTTAGGAACGATGCCTCTTCGGGTTTCAAAGCCTCTTTGCCTTGCATGGGAACGGCTTCATCGCTCTTTCACCATACAACGGTGTTCATTTGTTGCCTTCGCTATTAATATGTGAAAGAATCAACAACAAAGAACGAACCATCATCGGTAAATGATTATGAAATTAATAATGCACACAAAACAAATACAAACAGTCAGCACCAAGTAAAACCCAGGTTAAATAATAATGTAAATTAAATATCAGCAAATAAACCACAACAAAGCAATAACCAAATAATAAACCATCAAAAACTAGCAAACAGATAACTATAAAAAAAGGTGTGGGGCGCTCTAGGAGTCAAAAACCCCACTAAAAATTGGTAATCACCTAGAACCCATTTATGAATGTTTTATATCTTTTCTCAAAACAATTATAACATTAATATGAAGTAATAAATCAATTTATATAAACAGTGCCAAGGAATCTAGCATGAGATATTAAAGAACACATTAAGAGTTACTAAGACATATTTATATTATCACATAAGTATGTAATCGTATTTTAAATTAGTGACGTTATAAGAAATACTCGATCAATCAACCACTTTCGCTTTACGCTATCCGCCTTACGCAAAACATTTCATCAAATAACGCACAAGCTGCAAAACTGCGCAGAAGCAAAACAAATGGCGGAGCGTTCCTGATGCTGGCGCCAGACGAGAGCGCGTGACGCAACGGAGGCAATACTCTAGTTGAATTACGCCTAAATAAAGCTTACGCAATAATCAAGTGAACGCAAAGCGCTAACTACGCTCCAGCAGTTTAAATACGCAAGATTATATACATCTTTTGTACGCAAAAGGTTACGCAAAGCAAGCAAAAAAGAAATGACGCCGAAAGCCTAATGTACGACACAATAAGTGCTTTGGTGGTGAAATCAGAGTATAACTCGGAAAATAAAGTAACCCACTATATTCGCAAAATAAGCTAAACATGTAACAACAAATATAAACAGTATTACCTGTAATTTCGACACAACACAAACAGACAAAACTAGAGCAAGCGATCAGCTATCTATAGTCGTTCGGTCTGTCGGACGGTTCAACACATTCTATCCCTCCCCTCCGTTCGTTTCGCTGCGTCTCGCCTAAACGCAACTTTCCCCACTTACAAACTGTATCGCGCGAAAATTTAAAATTCGAATTTGAATCGGGTACTTACAATATTTTGAACAGAATGATCGCATCAAATGAATTAGTAGCACTTATAAAATATTTAAACTCGATTAGAAACAATTTTGAAACTTATGAAGAAGAAGCTAGAAATATATTATGATCAGCCAAAAACGTATAAAAAAAATGAAGAAAGATTCAGTTGATGATAGTGTTGGTTATGAAGATCAGTTTTCAGCTGGAGAACAAATAAAAATCGCAACATAATGGATACACGTACTACAGTGTTAAAACGACGCCTGTGCACGTAATAATGAGCGATTTTGCCCTCTTACAAATTTGAAAAATGAACTTGGAAAATGAAACAATATTTAAAGAAGGGGAAAAGTTAATGAATATGTACGAAAAGGATTTAAATGCTTTGTGGATTCATGCATTTATTTATTTACTTATTACAAATACAAATAATGTAAATAAAACTAAGGTAACAATAAAAGACTAACAAGTGAAATCAGAAATTATAAAAAAACGGCGCTCTACAAAAAGAGACGAAAAAAAAACAAAAAGAGACATTCTGCATCATAGAGACACAGGTAACGGAGCGAACAGTTTATGCTTGAAGGAGACAATGGAGGAGAAGGGATCGATCTGAGGGAAAACTCATTTCTGTATGGTATCAACATGGTATTTATAAACGTAGCACTGGAGATTGTAGACCACACTCGCGAAGCTCAAGACGCTGCTACTGGAGAAACCGGAGGGCAAACGAATGATAAAGCTCCAACGCGCGGTAGGTTTTCTGAGCTCAGTGTCTTGTGCAGGACAAACAAAAGCTTTGTATCGACAATCAAGTCAAGCCTCTTAAGCGTGGACAAAATTACATCGGTTTCTGGCAAACGTGATTCTGTGGCATTTATTATATTATAATTAAGGATCAGCTTAATGATGGCTCAATAATTATGGAAATGGTCTAGGTCGGCTTGGAGCTCAAGACAATCCTGAAGAGCAAGAGGTTATTACTTTATATCTGAAAGATGACCCGCAATTATTGACTTGAACCACCTGAGATCGATTCGTTATTTAGGAGGAGAGCCACGACGTAAACAATTTATTCATACTGATATCCTCCAACTTCTTGATTAAGATAGTATGATCAATCTTGTCAAAATCTTTACTATGTAGCATCGACCTGAATATGGGAGTCGGAATTTAAGATAAATTGAGTACTTAGATTGGTTTCAACAGGCCTACCCGAAAAAAAAAAACATGCTGCTGAGGTGCTATCTTGTGTTTAACCTCGAATAGTAAAGATCTGTATATCAAGCTTTCAAAGATCCGAAGAACGACAGGATGGAAATAGGTTTGTAGGTCTGAACCAGCTCTCATTAGATCGAGGTAGGGGAAGCCCAGATGCAGCCTGCAAGTTGACAACAAGCGACCGGTGATGATCGTCCTCACCAAGCAGACGGAAGCGAGCATTAGGCACACTGTCGTTATGCTTATAGATCGAGAACGTATCCAAAAATAATCGAGATATTGCTTTATAGCCACCCGACGGCAACATGGAGCCGTCCACCGACGTTGACCATTTCAGGTGTGGAGAATTGAAGACTCGCAGATCAATATGGTCGAATTGGCATGGCAAAAAAACTAATTCCTGAAGACTTGATAGTCGTCGCAAAAGATTTCACCGTCAAATATACTGTCGTTCAAAAACAAACTCTGTTAGACATAATATGATGTCAACCGCAGACTAAACGGACGCGCAATAAAATTTTTTGGTTTTTCGTAGGCTGAGCACGATCTGATAGTAGATGTGAAGAACCTTTGGACACAAAGAACACGACAGCCACAAGTGCAGTAAGTTCTGGATCTACAGTTTGTCCAGTGCAGACTCCGACAAGATCTGCATAGCACAAGAGGTTCCATTCTTACGCACGAATATTTTGCAACCTCGTCCACACAAAGTTATACCCCGCCTCTTTAGCCTCGGCCCTTGTCTTCGCATAAAGCTGTTGGCGCTGTAAGATGCTGTTGTCGTATATGACTGCGTTTACGTCGTGGCGTTGCATCCGATCGAAAGTTATCCGATATTCAGATCCGAAAGAAAACACCGACATAAACACGACAGATTGAGAATTTTATCGGATCGAATCGAAAAAGTCAATCCGCTACATTTGGTGGATTGAATTTCTCTAACGGATTGAAGCTAGATTTAAGTCGATGTAGACACGATTCAAATGTATGTATACCTACTGCGAGTTTGCGTGCGTACGAATTTCACACTAGTGTGCTCAGTGCTGTCAATTGCAAAGGACGCGTGGAAATATCAACATGGAGCCAAAGAAAAGGCAGTTTTGGACGTCAGAAGAAGTGACGATGTTTTTATCTCTGATAAAAGAGAAACAAATCATCGGCTTAATGGACGGTAAACGGCTGCGTGTAAACAAAATTTTTAAGACACTTATCGCGCCTATGGTCAGTGCTGGATTCACCCGGGACGTTGCACACTTGACAGTCAAATACAAAAACCTCAAAGGTACGCATAATTTGTGATAATATTAACAAACAAACTGATATTTTTATTTTTTCAGCCGAATACTATCGGTGCAAGAGGCACAATAAGGTGGGCGGGCAAAACCCGAATTATTTTGAATTTTATCAAGACAAGGACGAATTGCTGGGGCAAAGACCTGCAGGAAATTGCGAGGGGTTTGATTCCGTTCAGGTTGTGCATGCTGAACTGCCTGGTAAGAAATTTTCAGATTATAGTTCTTAATACGTTGCATTTATTTACAATTACTAATAGGCATCATCAGGGAGTACTTGTAGTTGGAGGATTTGTAGGAAACTGCGTTTGTAATATTACATATTATAATGTTGTATTAAATATTTTTGCTGGAACAGAGTTGGATAATTCGGTAGAAATTCAGCAAATACTTGATGTTGATGAGTTGACACAGCCATTGACACCAACTGAACGCAATACCCCAAGCACATCTACACGGTTTGAACGCAATACTCCAAGCACTTCTACACCAACACAACATGACACACCACATACATTTGACGATTCACCACCTGAAGAAACAACAGATACAACAACGCCTTCACCAGTTTCCACAAGTATGAAACTTCGCAAACCCCAGCGAGTAGTACTAGATGCAATGAAAGAGGAGATGAAGGACTTATTTGCAAAAGCAAAAGAAGAAAGTGCTGCCAGTGATCGGGAGTTTTTAGACACGTTTTTAACGCGTCAGGAGGCAATGATGGCCAATTGTACAAAAATGCTGGTCGACGCGCTAAAGGACGTGTTTGATAAATGATGCACATATTTGTTTGTTACATTTTTAACGTCCTATATATAAGTTAAGTTTTTTCATGGAGAGTTAATATTATATAGAAAATCAAAATTCTACACGCTAAAGAAACAATTCCAAATAAAATAATGTACCATATAATATATATGTTGAAGATATATAGCTATATAATGGCGAATTGCACAAAAATATAAATACATATATATATATATATATATATATATATATATATATATATATATATATATATATATATATATATATATATATATATATATATATATATATATATATATATATATATATATATATATATATATATATATATATATATATATATATATATATATATATATATATATATATAAGTATTGGTTAAGGGGAATTCGACTGGATATAATAAAACTCTTTCTACTTCTGTCGAGCTTTCGGTGTATTTACTTCATCACCTTCTTCAAGACACTACAAAATTAGTAATACGAAATTAAGACATTACAATAAACATTTTAAAAAAAACCATTGTGTACATTTTATTATAGACTTACGTCGTAATTGAGTTTTTTGTAAGCTTGAAATACAGCGCATTATGAGCTAAGTTGATCACCACTTAATCTCCTTTATGCCTCCAAAATATGTTGACCAATGGATATTCCCACAGTTTTTGGAACTTTTTGTTTTGTAATTAACACTATTTCCCTTGATGTTTTGCCGATGATTGTGGATGTTGTTATTTGCGTCGTTTAACCTTGACGTACGTGGAATGGCCGACCTTGTGTATGTAGGGGGCCTAGAGTTCTGCATTACCGTCCATTTAGCCGCTGAAATTTTTTGAATTCAAAAGGTGATAGCATTTTCATACAATGTGTCGTTGATTGTTGTCTCACCTCCCTTTGACATTTCTATAATGTAAGTGTACATCGCACTCAGGTCTTTGATGTCAGATTTTTTGTTGATAGCATCCTCCGTGGTAATAATGTGGTACATTTCTAGAAACATTCGCTTTACGTAATTGTTTTCAACGTCAAGTATTTTTACCTCCGCATAATTGATTTGGTGATCGTTTTGTTTGACATGTGTAGCCAGCATACATCTTTCTGGGTTAAGTCTGGAGTCGCTTTTGTGTCCCGCTATCCTATTTTTCAGTATTTGAGATGTTTGACCAACGTAGTGTCGAGAGCAGTTCAAACATTCTAGTTTGTACACTACATTGGCCTGTGACAGTGGGGGGGTTTTATCTTTTAATTGAGAGTATAAATTACCTACTGTTTTTGTTTGTTTTTTTGACGATTTTAATGTTTTCAGGTTTAAAAATTCTCAAAATTTTGTCTGTCACATCAGGTACATCAACCATCACTCCAAACCTCTCAATCTCTTCACTATGTAGCTGATTTTGTTGTATGTTGTTGTCTATCAGGTTCTAATTGTTGATTTCCTGTTCCAAATAGTAAATGTTTTATTAGAGAAATAGGGTATGAGTTTTTTAGTAGTATGCCTTCAAACCTTTTCAAGTTATCTGCCAAGAAGTCGTTGTCACTGATTGCCATTATTCTCTTCTTCATTTGAATTATGAAGTTTACTTTTGTGCTCATGGAATGTCTAGAAAAATAGTTGATATACCTCCCCGATGCAGTCTTCTTTTGGTACCAATTTAATTTAATGTTTTGGTGGTTACCTCTTATCACTTTAGTGTCCAGGAACGGAACTGCTCTATCAAGGTTTTCTGTTTCTGATGTGAACTGCAGGTGTTGGTTAAATTCACCGAATATCCTTTTTATCTCATCAACTCCATCCTTCGGTACTGCTGTTATTATGTCATCTACGAATTTTTTAATGAAGGGAACCTGAAATGACAATCTAGGCAAACTTTTGTCCAGTAGCGCATCCATAATGTATTGTGATAGTATGGGACTGACCTTAGATCCCATGGCGCAACAAAAAATTTGCCTGTAGTACATATTATTGTAAGAAAAGTATCACAAAGGAACTAATAATCGAAGTCATCAAAGAAAAATGGGATACCATAAGACCTTTTACAACCAATATGACAGAGGAACTCTTTATAAGGTTAATTACATTTATCCTAGACAACAACTACAAGAATTAAGAAGTAATTGCCCATATAAGGACCAGCAAAATCAATATGTACCCTTTGAAATGGCTCGCTTGCCTTTTCCCAAGGATGGTGGATTTTTGGAGGCTTACTACTATGGCTACAACAATTAAAACAATTTTTGCGAAGATCTTCTATGTCCTTATCAATATTGTGCCACCAGCAATAACCTCTAGCCAAAGATTTCATCTTGGTTATTCCCATATGACCTGTGTGCAATTCATTTAATATTTTCTTGCGGAATATGGTAGGTATCAGGACACGATGTCCTCGCATTATGCAACCTTGCTGGAGAGAAAATTCATGTATATCAGGCCTGGCCAAACTGCGGCTCGCGAGCCACATAGAGCGGAGTGGAGATATGACACTGCCGTGAGTGGGAGGACAGAGGAGAAAGGTTGGCCAGGCCTGATGTATATCAATTCCAAAAATTTGTTTAGTAGTTCCTTTAGTTTTAAGAATTCGCAATAAATCTGAAAATTCAATCTCAGTTTCTCTAGAAAGATCAGAAACAGTTACTGGTAGTGTCTCAATTTGCAGAGTTTCAAATATATTGGGTTCATCACATTTACTGTTAGATGTATCGCTAATAGGTAGTCTAGACATAGCATCAGCATTTGCGTGAAGTTTTGTATTCTTGTAGCGTATCTCGTAATCAAAAGCTTGTAGGAATAAAGCATAATGTTGCATTCGCGTTGCAGTCATTGTAGGTAGACTTTTTCTATTATTGAATATATAAAGCAATGGTTTGTGATCTGTATATAATATAAACCTTCTCCCGTATAAATATTGAAAAAATTTACGGACTCCAAATATAATCGCGTATGCCTCTTTGTCTATTTGTGAATAGTTTTGTTGTGTTTTAGTTAGGGCTAGTTTTTCATTACTAGTTTAAACCACGAGCGAAGTTCAGCACTGCTGACAATGACGTTTTGATGACCAGTATCCAATCAGCTTTGGCGAATCTGACAGAAATCGGGAATAGAACGGAGTTCAGCAGAACTTAGAAATAAACCAGTATTGAAAAACTAGCCCTTAATGTTTGTGATGCAAACTGTATTGGTCTCTCTAGACCGGTTGAATCTATATGTGAAATCACCGCTCCTACACCGTATGATGATGCATCGGTAGCAAAAATTATTGGTAAATTCGGGTCATAATGAGCAAGAACATTTTCCGTTTGCATTTCTGCTTTTATTTTATTAAAAGCATCTTCACAATCATGTGTCCATTTAAACTGTATGTCATTATGCAATAAAGTGTGTAAAGGATGTAATGTAGTACTCAAATTTCTTAAAAAACGACCATAATATTGTACTAGTCCTAAAAATGCGCGTAATTCAGTAGTGTTTGTAGGTCTTTTTGCTTCATTAATTGCTTTAATTTTTTTACTAACTTTATGTATTCCAGATTTATCTATCTCGTAACCACAATATTCTAATTTATCTTGCAAAAATTGACATTTATTTTTATTTATGTATATATTATACTACGGTAATTTATTTAAAACACGTTCTAGTCTTTCGAGATGTTCGTCATCATTTTTCCCTGTAATTTTAATATCGTCCAAGAATACTGATACTCCCGGAATTTCACCTAAAATACTTTCCATTTCGCGTTGCCAAATAGCAGGCGCGGATGCTAATCCGTACACGTTTGTACATTTATACAATCCTTTATGAGTATTTAACGTTACTAAATGAGCGTCCTCGGGTTTAATTTCCATATGTAAAAATGCTTGACTAACATCTATTTTTGAAAATTTTTCACCACCCGCCATGTTTGCAAAAAGTTCATCGATAGTAAGTAAAGGATGGTTGTCAATGTGAATATTCGGGTTCAAAGTAATTTTAAAATCACCGCATAAGCGAACTCGTCCCTTGCTTTTTGGAATTGGAACTACCGGTGTAGCCTATTCTGAACGATCTACCTTGATAAGTATGCCTTGTTATACTAAAGAATCAATTTCTCTTTCAACTTTATGCAGTAAGGAAAATGGAACTGAGCGTGCTTTGCAAAATACTGGTATTGCGGCTTCTTTAAGTTTAATACTAGCCTGAATGCCTTTGATTTTACCTATATTTTCATTGAATATTTTACTGTAAATATTCAATAAACAATTCAATTGTTGTACTTTGTTGTATTTCATTTATACTTTTTGCCTCTCTCACCTGCAGCACCTCCAGTCGAACTCCCAGCTGACGAATCCACTCACGGCCAAGGAACGGAAAGCCTTTTTTATCGGAATCAACCACGTACAGATGTAGGTCCTTTTTCCTGCCCTCAAATTCTGCCTTAACCGTTACGTAACCTAACAACAAGAGATTATTTTGGCAGTATGATTGCAATTTTAATTCTGTAGGTTGTAAAATACAATTTGGGTATAAACTATTAAATTGCGTTTTTGTCATTAACGTTACTGTGGCTGCACTATCAATTTCGAATGTAACCTTTATATTATTTACATAAACATTTTGCAAGAATCGTGCTCGGTTATCTGTATTTTCAGTCATCTTCAAAATTTCTATTTCGGAATTTTCCTCTATCTGATTTGTAAATTTTACACTCCTCTTTCTTTTAATACACACATTCGCGATGTGGCCCTTTTTCTTGCAATAATTGCAAACTAAATTCTTCTTATTACATTTATCAGCTAAATGATTAGTGGATCACATCGAAAACATTTTATATTATCAGAAGAAACAGAATTTTTACTTTTAACATTTTGAATATTATGTTTCGGTGAACTGTTGTAATGTGAACGTACCGCGTTTATCGACGAACATCTTTGGGTTTCCTGCTGCTTGTGAAGTTCGGCGGAATCTTTTGCTGTCATCTCCATGCTGCTTGCAACTTCTACGGCCCTCTCGAATGTCAGATCGCTTGTTTCTGATTTCTTAATGCTGTATTTAAGTATGCTCCAAACTTGCAGTGAACGGACAATCTTTATAAAGCTGCAACGTATTCTCGAATGGTTTCCCCGTCGGCCTGTTCTCGTTTCCGGAATCTGAAGTTTTCCGCGATTTCTAGCGGTTCTGGTGACCAATGACTTTTCATCAGTTGGATAACTTCCTCATACGTTTTTGTATCGGGGTCGGCTGGAGCAGTTTTGTCGCAGAGTATATCGTATGCCTCAGGAAGATTGAAAACGCACCTTCGAGACGTTTTAGCCATCTGTTCCAATTACTTTTGGTGGCGTGGAATGGCTCGATGTTGAAATTTGTGTGAACAGTAACACGTGGCGTATCGTCTTCCATGAGGTTTTTTTTTCTTTGGGTTTTTGGAAAAGAATAATCGTGTATTGCGTGTATTCGTACTCCTAGTCGCCAATTCTGTCGTATATGTAGTCGTAGATGTAGATGTGAAAATGTAGCACTGAATAAACTTGAGGTAGCGTAAGTAAAACTCGACTGTATTGCTTGGAAGATATATTCAGAATGTGGTAATCTGCATATAAAATAATGTATACAATATAATAAAAATAGAATCCAGTATCTACGTGTAAATGCGGTTGCCTATACTAAACATAACAAATTGCAGGTATCTAACACTTGTGATGTGGAAGCCCGGAGGTGTATCAGCCGGAAGGGATCTCTTCTTAAAAGCAGCAGCGGACAAGAACTCATCGTGCTTGGTGCATCTACGAAACCTTTCTAATAGATGGTCTGGTTTTTGACCGACTAAGGTAGTGACAGATCAACTGTGACTTAGTGGGTCATCATTTCTTAATCGGTGTTTCTGCAACACTTATGGATTAATCAAGGTTTTGAAAGTTTTGTGCAATACCTAACGTATGTTTAAGGTATTTAAGCAGCTACTATGAGATAGGTGGCATTTCTGCAACCTACCCCTTGTTGTGTACATTGTACATGGTCGAAAAACGCGCTACGTTTTCAGTTAGCTGGCCGACAACCGAGCAAAATTAATTTTCATTTCTTAGGTTTCCGGCAGTGATTCAGCGTGATTAATTAATTCCTACTGTTTAGGTTTGATGTATGTTTTCTTGGTAAATTTTAAACGATGAAAGGGGGAACTACTGGATGATATGTGTGGTAACCCGGTAGTTGTAATAAAACACGTGATCTTCCCAGTAGCTGTTAATTTATTCCTTTACCAGCACTACACTATTCACACTATAGATTACTTAATATATCTTCACATAATATCAACACGTCTACTTCGTATCAATTACTCTCGCTGACTGGTCCGACCGGTCCGTATCGTGATTCACCGGTCTCCACAATATGTACAATAGTCGAAAATTTGCGGTCGTTCATCACAACAATGGCACTTAAAGTGACATAACCTAAAAGCCGTACGTTTGGGTTTCCTCGCTCGGCTTGGTTGTATTATGTTGACATGTCACGTAGAATTGAGAGTGATGTTCGATTATCGGGCGCACTCAGATTGAGCGCAATCTTTTTGAGCGCGTTTAGTATACAATTGAACATGGCAATCGAACCTGCTTTTAGGACGTACGTGGCACGTGGTCTGCTGCGCGCGCACTATAAACATATGGGAAAACCTAACCTTGTTTAATACGTGTGCATTGTGTTTGTGTGCATAGTCCACTTATCACGCACTTACGAGTTACGACTGTTACTTAAATTGGGAGGATGGCGACAACAGCGACAATTCAGTTGTTTGACGCAGAGAAGGGGATGTTGTACGAAATTATACTAAGTACTGAAGACGAGGAAAGATATAGGACAGGTAAAATTGATATCTACTGATGTGTACAACGTATTTTCCATAGATAAAGTATATAAATACTAATTATTTCCTTTTGTTATTGTTATTAGATCCAGAGTTTGCAAACGCATTATTGCGTCATGCTCGAGAGCACTATGAGCCGGTGGAAGAGAATGAGCCAGTAGAATGCCAACAACCGGAAGCAGAGGAAAGCCAGCACGCTGAAGTTGTAGAGCAGCCGTCCAACCAAACTCTGTAGGATTATCAAAATACATTGCTCCTCATTGAATCCGTCCACAGCAACTACGAAAACATGCACCATCCCAAGCATAGGAAAGTTGTTTGGGACCATATTAGCAACGATATGGTAAGCCAGGGAGTTGTTGTGGACGGAAAGATATGTTCGGTGAAGTGGAGGAATCTTCTACGAACGAATAAGGCAGCAAAGGATGCAAAGAACCGTACTGGGCATGGTCCTTCACGTCTCTTCTTTATAATCAAATGGATGAATTTCTAGGTACTTACGTTATATTTTATTTGCATGTAGTAATATATAACATAATACAAAAAAGTCTTAACTAATGTTGTCCCAATTACATTACCTTAGATCTTCTTTGTCAGAACAACTATCTAAAAAATAAAACTATCTCATTTGCAACTAAATTTCAATATAATTTATGTTGGAAAAAAATGTTGCCTGTAGCAGAAATACCTCACTTTTTTCTCCTTTTTAGGCTGTAAGGCTAGTATTAGCAGCGGAAAGTCAATAAACGTAAGCACTATCCCCAGTACTACTGCACCGTCCGGAGAAGGGTCCTCCACAAGCCAGGCAGAACATCCCAGAACTACATCCCCCGACCAACCTGCGACACTGAATGTAGAAATCCAGCAAGATCCACCTGCAGCAGAAGAGAGTATTGGTGAACAGATTGCACCTATACCTGCACCAGCGCGTGATGTTGGCAATAGACGTCTTCGGAGAAATGCCAATACACAATATTTGTTGGCGCGGGCAGAATATTATACGAAGCGAGCAATTGAGGTATTAATTATTATTATTATTATATATTTGCGTGCAATAGCAAAATTGTATTTAAAACTGAATTTACTGAAATACAATTGAAGCATATGTGACCTCGGATGCGAAAAGGGACCTATCGTGTGAAAGTAACGTGCGCCATAACCGTATCTATCGGAAGACCATACATGCGAACGTGCGTGCAAGATAATGTCATGATAGGTCCCTTTTCGCATCCGAGGTCACATATAATCACAATGTCGGCCATACCGTTTCATGTCTGTGTATTGTCTTTTTACCTCAATTCTATCGAGGTAACAAATAGACAATGTTTAACTTATATTACTTCTTTATTTAAAGATTGATGAGCTGCGGGTGGACAGAGCGCGACGCTTGGATATTGCCCAAAAGAAAGTAGAAGTCTTGCAGGAGATTGCCAGGTTGATGAGGGATGGTCAAGGAAGGCTGTAATGTTTGTCTTAGTAATGTATTTTTATACTACCACTGCCTTTGGGTGGAAGGCTGCATTTGTCTTTTTTTGGCTGCTTTTTTGTTACATTTGACTTTTTAGTTCATGCAAAACATGCATTTCTTTTTTCTGGTGCGTGCTTTTTACCCAAAGGTAGTGGGATTATAAACAATATATTACCAGATTTATGTATATTTGTATATATATATATATATATATATAGTTAATATATAAATCTTTTAAATTCTTGCCTTGTTATAATAATAGTTAATATATATAAATATATATGAACCGGTTGGCTAACTGTCGCAATTAATATATGTCGGTATTTAAGGGTTGTCGACAGGAGACTTTTCAGTCAAGCTTTCGGTATATTCATTCATTACCATCATCAGGACAACTAAAATGTTACAAATACTTAATTATCCCCAATGTTTAACTTACTAAAATTGAGGTTATGTCATGGCACGCTTCGGTTGACACATTATTACGTATAACTCTCTTACATCAGGAAACGACAGCACACAAAACACATTAAAAATACATATTGGTAATTTAACCTAAAAAACAGGAATGACTTAATAAGATTGCGAAGATTAAATCAGATTTAAGCACCTTTGTTGGAAATTACGCATCGCTTAGGTCGGACATTTTGCTCTGTGTTTGTTTCGGTGTGAAGTTGGCTGTATGTCACTTTTCGGCGCAAACGCGGATTTCGTTCAAATTCAAAAAGTTATCGCCCTTTCATACATGCTGTCCATGTTATTGCCGTCTTCGGTTTCCATGGACAACAGGTAAGTATATATAGTGCTCAAACCCTTGTACATCGGATTTTTTGTTCATCGTATGTGGTGTTTTTTGGATGTGGTACATTTTCAGGAAGGCTCTCTTTGTATAATTTGATTCTACGTCCAAGACTTCTATCTCATCGTAATTTATCCTATGATCCATTTGGTTGACATGCATGGCTAGCATGCATCGTGGGAGATTTTTGGTGGAATCACTCCTGTGCCCTGCAATTCTGTTTTTGAGAACTTGGGATGTCTGACCCACATAACATTGTTGACAGTCCATACATTGTAGTTTATAAACTACATCAGGTTGTTGGGTTGTTGGGGTCTTGTCTTTGAGTTTCGTGTAAATCATGCCCACTGTTTTCATTGCTTTCGGGACTATTTTGGTGTTTTCTCCCCTGAAAAGTTTCATTATGCTTGGAGTTAGTTGAGGGATATTCATGATTGCCACATATGTTCGGCTCACCTGATTTTCCATGGCCTGTCTTGCCAATGGCTCAGTCAGACTACCCCTTGGCTCCCAGTTTGTTTGCCTGTATAGGATGTTTCTTATCAGTTGCTTAGGGTAAGAATTTTTGAGTAATATTTTCTCTAATTTCTTTAAATTCTCCCTAATGTATACTGGATCACTGATGACTGATACCCTTTTTTGAGTTGTGTAATGAGGTTAAGTTTTATTCCTATAGGATGTTTGGATAAATAGTTTAAATATCTTCCTGAGCTTGTGGGTTTCTGATACCAGTCCAATCTGATTTGATTCTCCTCGCTTCTAATCACTCTCGTATCCAAGAACTGCACAGATTTGTTCTGATCTTCTTCTTCCACTGTGAATTTTATCTTATGATGATATTGTTCAAAGACTGTAACCATCTCACCCACTTTTCCGTCTGGTACTGCTGTTATGATATCATCAACAAATTTCTTCAGAAAAGGTACCTCATAGCTCAGTTTCTCCAAACATTCATACAACAATTGGTCCATGACATATTGGGCAATGATGGGGCTTCGTACCGATGGAGGCTAAGGAGATACCGGTCAGGAGACTGTTTGCGGATGTGGAAAACATACTTAGTGATATACAGGAGGAAAGTAAAGACACATATAGAGCTCAGATAACAAATTTGATCACTAATCATCTCGTCAGTAATCCCAGGCAATCAAATATAAATTACAGAGAAGCAAAAGTGTTTATGAAAGAACATCCAGAACTTGTTGTAGTCCAGAGCGACAAAGGTGGTACAACAGTAGTCATGAAGAGAGATGAATACCAAGAAAAAATGCTGAGCATACTGGCAGATAGGCAGATGTTCAAGCAAATGAACAATGACCCCACACAAGCCACTCAGACCAAGGCAAACAAACTAATACAAGAATTAGTAAACAACAATATACTTACAGGTGAGCAGGGCAAAAAAATGCAAGATATATAATTCTATATGTCCGAAAATTTACGGAAATCCGAAGGTCCATAAGGAAGGAGTCCCACTTAGGCCGGTTGTTTCAGGATTGAGAAGTCCAACAAGGTCATTGGCGACGTTGGTAGCAAACATACTAACTAGAGCGTACAACACGGAAAATGAGTATTATACCGGGGATACCTACAAGTTTGTGGAATTCATGAAGAACATGAGATTACCTGAAGAATACCGGATAGTATCATTGGACGTTGTAAACCTCTTTGGGAACATCACAAAAGACTTGATAACAATGGTTTTGGAAAGGAAATGGGAAATAATCAAGAACCATACAAACAACATGGAAAAAAAAGCAATTCCTACGGTTGGTACATTTTGTACTGGATAACAATTTCTTCATTTATAATAAAACCCACTACCATCAGGTTTCAGGTTGTGCCATGGACTCGGAACTAAGCCCCATCATTGCCCAATATGTCATGGACCAATTGTTGGATGAATGTTTGGAGAAACTGAGCTATGAGGTACCTTTTCTGAAGAATTTTGTTGATGATATCATAACAGCAGTACCAGACGGAAAAGTGGGTGAGATGATTACAGTCTTTGAACAGTATCATCATAAGATAAAATTCACAGTGGAAGAAGAAGATCAGAACAAATCTGTGCCGTTCTTGGATACGAGAGTGATTAGAAGCGAGGAGAATCAAATCAGATTGGACTGGTATCAGAAACCCACAAGCTCAGGAAGATATTTAAACTATTTATCCAAACATCCTATAGGAATAAAACTTAACCTCATTACACAGCTCAAAAAAAGAGTATCAGTCATCAGTGATCCAGTATACATTAGGGAGAATTTAAAGAAATTAGAGAACATATTACTCAAAAATTCTTACCCTAAGCTACTGATAAGAAACATCCTATACAGGCAAACAAACTGGGAGCCAGGGGGTAGTCTGACTGACCCATTGGCAAGACAGGCCATGGAAAATCAGGTGAGCCGAAGATATGTGGCAATCATGAATATCCCTCCACTAACTCCAAGCATAATGAAACTTTTCAGGGGAGAAAACACCAAAATAGTCCCGAAAGCAATGAAAACAGTGGGCATGATTTACACGAAACTCAAAGACAAGACCCCAACAACCCAACAACCTGATGTAGTTTATAAACTACAATGTATGGACTGTCAACAATGTTATGTGGGTCAGACATCCCAAGTTCTCAAAAACAGAATTACAGGGCACAGGAGTGATTCCACCAAAAATCTCCCACGATGCATGCTAGCCATGCATGTCAACCAAATGGATCATAGGATAAATTACGATGAGATAGAAGTCTTGGTCGTAGAATCAAATTATACAAAGAAAGCCTTCCTGGAAATGTACCACATCCAAAAAACACCACATACGATGAACAAAAAATCCGATGTACAGGTTTTGAGCACTATATATACTTACCTGTTGTCCATGGAAACCGAAAACGGCAATAACATGGACAGCATGTATGAAAGGGCGATAACTTTTTGAATTTGAACGAAATCCGCGTTCGCGCCGAAAAGTGACATACAGCCAACTTCACACCGAAACAAACACAGAGCAAAATGTCCGACCTAAGCGATGCGTAATTTCCAACAAAGGTGCTTAAATCTTATTTAATCTTCGCAATCTTATTAAGTTATTCCTGTTTTTATAGGTTAAATTACCAATATGTATTTTTAAGGTGTTTTGTGTGCTGTCGTTTCCTGATGTAAGAGAGTTATGCGTAATAATGTGTCAACCGAAGCGTGCCATGACAACATCAATTTTAGTAAGTTAAACATTGGGGATGTTTTATTGATAATTAAGTATTTGTAACATTTTAGTTGTCCTGATGATGGTAATGAATAAATATACCGAAAGCTTGACTGAATAAAGAAAGAGTAGTTTCATTGGAAAGTCTCCTGTCGACAACCCTTAAACACCGACATAAATATATATGTATATATAGTTTTATAGTTATAGTAGTTTATAGTTATATATATATTTATAGTTATAGTAGTTTATAGCTAATAAAATTAGGAAATAAATCACTGAGAAAAATATCAATCTGTTCCTTGTAACAAAAAGTCATTGTATAAAATTAAACAACTTTATTGTACATGTAAAAAAAATCTTACAGAAAAAAGTAACAAACTTAAAAAAAATAATTGCCTCAGTTCATTAACTGTGCTCTACGATCCATTCCTAGCTCTAAATGTTCTCCATCTTCACCTACATCTTCATCACCACTTACTTCAGAATCTTCTTCAATATCTTCTAAATCATCAAAGTCTATACATATATTGTGGCGGAAATTGTCGCCTCAATTATAAAGTCAATGTTCACATTTTCAAAATACTTTAAGCGTCTGAAGCGCCCTTTTAATAGTCCAAAGGCATGCTCAATTACACTTCGGGTTGAAGAATGTCTGTAATTGAATTGTTTTTGAGCAGCTGTCAAATGACCATTGTCCCTAAAAGGTACAACTAGCCACGGCAAATTGGGATACGCACTGTCACCTAATAAAAAGGTATTATCAGGCAACCCATTTTCACAAGCCACTTTATAGATATTGGAGCGACGCAACACTCTTGCATCATGCATAGAACCTGGTTCTCCGCAAAAAATGTCTATGAATTTTTTGTCGTGATCACATACTCCTTGTAGCACTATACTTGTGAAGCCTTTCCTATTGCAGTACGCCTCCTGCTCCTTTGGTTTCTTTATAGGTATATGAGTGCCATCAATGCACCCAACAACACCACGAATACCTTGTTTTGAAACAAATTCTCTCCCAACTTAACACAAAATATTTCACAACTTTACGCACGATTTCCAAAGCCGTACTTCTTGATACATCAAAACGGTCACCAACTTGTCGAAAGGTCTCGGAATTTGCCAGATACCATATGGTCATCAACAGTGCCTTTTCATGTAGCACACATTCTCTGCCACCCTTGTGTGGGGTTGGCAAAACATTTGCAGCAATCATATCGTTTAGAATGTGGTCCTTTGTTTCCGGCGATATTCTAAAATGAGCTCGGAACTGTCGTGACTCAAACTTTGACACAACTCCCATGAAATTTTTACTACGTTCCTGGTCCACTCTCACGGAATTGCCCCAGTCTGATACAAGTGAAGAATATGATAGTAGCAGTACGTCTAGCGGAGATGAACGCTAGACGTACTGCTACTATCATATTCTTCACTTGTATCAGACTGGGGCAATTCCTATAAAGAATTCAATATAATTAACAAAGAAATTAAAAAACAATACCATAAAGGTTCTTTTTCTATTGCATCAGTAAGGACTACGGCACATCAAAAGATACAAAGGATTAAGAATGTCATTTGTTTGTTTTAGTTACAGAAATTGATGCAACATGTGTACAAGTTTAGCACAAAAGTAGGAAATTCAACAATCACCACAAATAACATGAATAAAACAAGTATGCATTACTTAATAATACTTACCAATATAACATCCATGCTTTTAGACATTTTCTGTAATCGTTTTCACCGCTTTCTAAACAAACACTTCGTCAATCGTTCGCAAACAACCCATAAACTGAACTGCACAATCAACAATGCACAAATGAATGATGCAGTTCCTAGGTTATGGCGCGTCAAGCACGCGGGTAACGGTTGTCAAATTAAAAAGTAAGATACTCCATTCCTATTGGTGGAATCACATTGAGTGTGAATTCGCGCAATTTTTAGGGTTGTGCTTCAGGGGAAGAGGGGGAACTGAGCGCATCGTTTTGAGTACTGTCAAAGTGGTAATAGAACGGCTCTTTAGTCAGCTGATCGCTACTCTAATTGAATTGAACGGAACAGCGACCGGTAATCGAACACAAGTGAGGATAGAAGATAGAAAAATGCCCCGGAGGCAGCGGGACTCGGTTTTGACACGAAGAAAGGGAGGCATGTAAGGGGTAATTTATTTAACAGACGAATTTTTCTCTGCACTTTCTATTCGTTTCGTAGTGACATTTTGATTCTTTGCAGCAAATTGAAGGAGAATCCATTTCGGTTCAAAAAGATAGCGACGCTCAACGTTTGCCATAGTTTCATGTGTATTTCTAGAATGTGGACGGTAATGTTTCCGGTTTCGACACGATGATAACGTTATATGAGAAAAATGTACGGTATATCTTTATGAGACTGCCATTCTATAATTTGGTGCTGTTTTTAGATTTCGGTGGTCACTGTTGCCGTCTGAAGGTATTTTTTTCGCAAATTTTGTCAAGTTGGTGCGTCGAAAGACAGGTGCGGAAACATTTCAGGTTGGCTGAACAGATGGCCCACCAAGAGAGATCGAGCGAACGAATGTAAGGAAAACAAAAGGATGCCGCTAGAGCGTTGTCGCATTTTATTCACGGAATTAAATTCTGCTAAAATGGACTATAAATTAGGTAACTATTGATGATTATGAATTTTTATTGTTTTAATCCCAACATACAGCGACAACGTAATGATTAAATATGTTAGTAGCAGAGTATAGAACGTGAATAAAGAATCAAGTGATGAGTTCTGTACAGACTGTACACCATGATTAGTAGGGCAACCAAAAATATGCACTTACGTATTTTCTTTTCACGTTTGACAGAAAAATGGACTAGTAATCAACCTATTTCAGATCATATCTGTTGTGTTGTGTTTGCGTACTATATTTTACCGTTACAAAGTTTTCCTCATGTAATAAATGTAAGATTGTTTTGGGGCCGGTTTATTCACCTACACATAAAGTAATGTATAGCTATGTGTCAGAAAAATTTATTTTGCCCCATATTTTGTCATTAACATAGAAATGTTAGTAACATAAAAATGTTAGTGGCAGTGCGTAGAACGTGAATGAACGAATCAAGTGACGAGTTCTGTATACAATAATCAGTAATGTATTTCTTTATGAGGTAGAGAAGAAAAGTAACATTAGGTTTGTTCGAGCAGCAGTAAGTTATTAATATCGAACTAACTGCAAATTCTTCAACGCGCATGCGCAACTCAGTACTAATTCGAAACTTGTCCGGTATTTGTCACTGCTCGAACGCTTTTGATCAAGGCAAACTTTTCGCTTCACAATGTTGCCAACGGTACTGCGGTTGTAATATATATGGAATGCACTAATACAGAGTCTACTACCTTATTACCTCTTACCGAAATTATTCAATAATGAGGTTAGATGTTTATCATTTTTTCTTTCAGTTGTGATGATTTAATACCGCTATAATGCCGGGGAAAATAATTGTAGTAAAAGTTTTGCTATAACGATGACAACACTGCGCCTGATAGTAAACATAACCTGTAAACATAACCATAAAATAGTCAGTAAACCGTAATGTTAATCGCTGTGACTGCAACAAGAATATGTTTACTTAATTATCGAAATGGATACGCAAAGTAAGCATGATGTTATTTATTTATTACTTATCACGAATTTATGTTGGATTTGCCATTCATATCTTATTTATGTAGGTGCTGACTGTGCTGAGATGATGTCGGTAGTGGACAAACCCAATGACTACTTCCAGTGGTCACACAATACAACGCTAATATTGTTGGATCTTTATAAAAAATACCGCAACAAGGTTGGGACTTTGGAAATGCGAAATTTTAACAATATGTGGGAGGTTATACGCTCTGAGCTAAATAAAGAGCACCAGCTACATGTAACAGCCGCCAATTGCATGAACAGATGGCGTGTTTTAGAACGACGGTACAAAAAATGTGTTGACAACGCCAATAAAACTGGGAGAGGCGGCAACATTTTGAGTTTGAAAAAGAAATGGAAGAACTTTTGGGAAAAAAAGAACATACAACCTGAAATTTTGCTAAGTTCGACAAAGACAACAGAGGAAGAGCTGCAAAATATAAATAATGATAATGAAGTGGAGAACGTTCCCCCAGCAGTAAATGCAGATCAACAAAAATACCAAATAACAAGAACGAGGAGATTGTCAAAACGAAACGATGTCTTAGATGAAATCCGACGAGACAGAAAATTATTTTATGACAATAAAAGTAAATTGGACACAATTGCACATAATGAAAAAATTTTGCTTGAAAGAGAAAAGTTGCAAGAGAAAAAAAAAGAAAAAACGACAGTATGGAGCAATATAAGAATGAAAAGGCAAGACAAAACAACATAAACGAAGAAAAAATTGTTTCTTAAAACAATATCTGGAAAAAAACATAAACGTCCCTAACATGTTGCGTGGGTTTATTATATATTTATTATGTTTCGTTCCATGTTTACTTTGTTCATTTGTTACATAGAGTTTACTTTACTTGTTTAGACTTAGTGTTACATATTAATATATTTGTTCTGTTTTATTGTATACATATATATATATATATATATATATATATATATATATATATATATATATATATATATATATATATATATATATATCGATCTCAGTTCTCTAGTCGTTCTGTTGGTAATAAATAAAACAAGTTATAAGAAAAAAAATTTATTTTTACTGATTTAGAACATGATTTGCAACATGATTTCTTCGATGTTCTCCATCCACGTTGTCAGGTTCATCCTCATTATTTTCCGGTACCTCTTCAACATGACCTACTTCTTCTGCATTCAACAATGATATAGAACTGGTAAACTGCACATCATCATCTATTGCGAAATTATGCAGTACACAACATGCACGTATAAAATGTACCATAACTGTCACACTTTTTAATTTCAGATGGTACAACTGTCTGAATCGTTGCTTTAATATACCAAAACAATGTTCAATAACATATCTGTTTGACGACAACTTTATATTAAAGCGTAACTGGTTCTCATTCAGGTGACCCCTGTCTTTATAGGGTGTCAGTAAATGTAGTTGATATGGATATCCACTATCCCCTAATAAATAATAATCTCCACATTTCTCAGCCAACGTGTCTGCTAGTGGTGATGTTCGGAACACACGACTATCGTGGACCGATCCAGGATATCCAACAAAAATATCTCTTATAGAAAAGTAATGCTTCCTGTTTAAATATGAATCTGGATCGTTCTTCGGTTTATCGATTTTGACATGTGAGCCATCAATAGCACCAATGACACCTGGAAAACCTCCAAGAGAAAAATGTCGCTCAATTTCAATCCTTTCGGGTTCGAGTGGCCATTGTATGACTTCAGGTGACAGGTTACTCAGGAAATATACTATCCGCTTGATTATGGCCCACAGCGTACTAATAGTGATGTCAAACCTGTCACCTACATCACGAAATGATGCACTTTGATGTCCAGCATACCAAAGAAATATTAGAATATGTTGTAATGCGTTCACCTTGCCATTTCTACCAGCTTGATATTTGTAATACTGACTGTCCGCAAATTTATTTGCAATTTGTTCAGTTACTTTTCGACTTAGACGAAAGTGTTCAATAAATTCATCGTCACTATAATGTGGTACGGTGTTAAGGAAATAGTCCGTATTTTTTATTTTTCGAAAGGTACACTGAGCCATTCCAACTCATCCCCGCTGGAGTCATAATCTATCAAGGTTTCTTCCTCACTTGACGATGAAGAATCTGACCAAAACATCTTATCTAAAACAGAATAAATGACTAAATATTTAGCAATAATTTAACCAGTAGTCCCTCACTCTTATGTCTCTAGAAAGCAATCGAAAGAAATGCGTTTGAAATGGTTTGAACCACACAGTTTGTTTGCACTTCACACAATTTCAACTGACAATTGACAATTCGCGATTCTCGTAACCACACCATACTCCACGCATGTCACTTCTAACACTTCTAATTACAATTCATTGTCGCCAACCTAAAATAAGATTGGTTTGCGGACATTGTTTGAGATAAACAGACATTAAATATGGCTACCTCAGCTTACTGACCCCTAAAATATGTCCGGGGATGTTGGTCGTCGTGTGGATTAAAATGCATTACTTTCTTGTTGAAATGCATCCAATTGTGCCTAAACTAAAAACTAATCAGTCTAAAGAACTGCACGAACAGCCGACTAACTGCGCAATCCGTAACTTATTCTTGCTCGAACACCAATTGTATACTGCGCACGCGCAGTAGAATACATTACTTTTTGGACTGCTGCTCGAACAAACCTATTGTTGCTTGTTCAGTTGAAATGATTATGCCAAATATTGAAAATGGTTCATATTTTCTTGCTCTCATTAAATAATTTGTTGTTACTTTTTTATGAAATTATTTATAATTTTTTATAGACCATTGAAGGGATTCAGACAGAATAAACACCGTAAAGATGGTCAAAAATCGTAAGGCAAAATTGTTCCTTATCATAGAAGAAGTATTCTTCTGACCTTAGGTCAGATTTCAAGAAGAAACCAGCCGTATAAGAAGATAAGAATTGAATAAAGTCAAAACAAGAGAGTGGACATAGGCGATCTATCCACCAGGCAGTGCGTGTACCTAGTCGGTCTAGCCAGTAGGCGGTGCGTGCGCCTAGGCGGCTTACCCACTAGGTAGTGCGTGCGGTCTACCCACACTATATCTATCTACCTATACTAATTACGAACTTTCAAGTCTAGGGCGCATTCAGCGGAATCGGCCTTTTTCGCCGACATTTGCGATCGAGTAGCTGCAAAATTCGGCTTTTCGATATCACTTTTGACGCTCGAATTGAAAAAAGGACACAATTCCGCGTGGACTAGGTGATATTTTGTAAATTAAATGCGTCAATTTTGAAAAAATAAAATCACGTTTTTTCACGTTTTTCAAAAAAATTACATTTATTTCTTTATCGAGAAGAAAATTCTTTTACTAAAGGATTCAATGGCTGCAACAGACAGCTCTCTTTTAAATGCATACAAAACTTCAGTACTGGCGTGATGTCTTAAAACGTGTCGTAGCGACTATAATTAGATTGACGATCAGGGAACTTGCTCTTAGGGGTAAAAATTTTACATTTTATAGGCTGCTTGGAACCTATTGCCGCATTTGATTCGTTTTTACGAGAACGTCTAACCAAGTTCGGAAATATGGGCCACCGAAATTGCAATTATTTATCAATCAATCAACGAAAACGCGCCTTCAACGAAAACGGGGCTTTTTGCAACTATTTGCGATCGAGTAGTTGCAAAATTGGTCTTTTCGAAATGAATTCAATAATAAAAAACCTCAGGATGATTAAAAGTCAAATTTTAACCAAAACAAATATATTTACAAAATGAACAAAAAGATTAAAAACCCTTCAGATCGAGTGTACAATAATCATTGAAACTCTTGACATAATGAAGATGATTGGAGAGAAAACGGATGACAGAGACATAATTAAACCATAAAAATTACCTAAATTGTTACTGGCAAATTTACCTCAACACAGAGATGGCTACACTTGTCACACACGCAGAAATAAAACACTAGATAAGGGCCTATCGCCCTAAAACACGTAACGACTACATCGTTTGACTTCTAAATTAAGACCTCGACTGCTATTTAAAATATACAAAACTAGGAAGGCCTTCTCCCACCAAATACAGAACCAAAAACATTCCAACACATCCTACGATGGCTCGCGATCCGACGGCGGCGTTTTTGCGATTTCTTAAAAAAAATCCTTGCGAGTCCAAAACCGACCGCAGAGACCTAAAAATATCACCGTTCGATAGACTGGGTCTTGCTCGACCAAATTCCGTCGAGAAGCGCATACTTGCGGATCCCCGAGCCGTAGCGTGCGACGCGATATGTTGCACAAGTGTCACTTTTAAACGCACGCGAGGCGTTTAAAAATGCGCATAGGATATACCGGAAAGAGACATCACTATCGATGAAAGTCTCATGCTTTATAAAGGTCGTCTAAGCTGGATCCAGTATATACCATTGAAAAGAGCTCGTTTTGGAATAAAACTTTATCTATTACGTGAATCTAAATCTGGATTTTTATATTCAGCAATCATATATACTGGGAAAGGCACTATAATCAGCGATGCCTATAAAGATATGCTGATGTCCTCTCAAGTGGTTCTGTCATTGCTACAATCTCTATTCGGTATAAGTTACTGACGACATTGACGACAGACAATTTTTATACATATCCACAGTCGGCAGACATTTTGATAAAAGAAAAAACTGACTTGTATGGAACTCTGCGCCCCAATCGAAAAGAAATTTCCATGGAATTTCAAAAGAAAAAATTAAAAAAAGTTGAAATAATTGCATACCAACGAGGAAAAACTATGATTATGAAATGGAAAGACAAAAAGGCCATTTGCCTTCTTTCTACAATACATAATACCGAAACAAAGGAAACTAGAAAAAGAGATTTACAAGGAAATGTAATCAAAAAACCACAATTAAAGTTACACAGGAGCACAAAGAAAAATTTAGATTTCCGAAAAACTCTGATAGAGAAAATGATAGCAAAATGCCATACGACTAAAAAAATTAGTCGCCCAAGTTATCAACCAGGACCACTACGACTAACTGAGAGGCACTTTCCTGAATATGTACCAGCTACACATGTTGCAGTAAAAGAGAGCCAATGGAAAAAAAATTAGGAAAGAAACTTGATTTTATTGCAGCAACTGTAATGTAGGACTATGCGCTTTACATTTTCAAAATAATTATACAAATTTAAAATAAATTTATACTTTTTTTAAATTTATAAGCTAGTAATCATGTAATAACAAAAAAGGCGATGAATTTTTGTCAGAAAATCGAAAATTAAGTCATGTCTTAAGTGGTTAAATAACCATAACAACCTAAATATGAAATGTGTAGCGTATGTCTGTTTGTGCCAACCTGCGTGTGCACACACGCGTGGTATATGTGTTTGTGTATTGTATTTACGTGTTTACATGTGTTGCGCTTGTATGTATGTTCGTATATTTAAATGTTTGTGTTAGGCTAGGGCTACACTAGGCGGAGCGTTTTCTATGGTGCGAGTACGTAGAACGATCGCAATACGTTGTTTTAAATCAACGTAACTAGACCACCGCAACACGTCGTAGAAAACGCTCATCTAGTTGCGTTCATTTAAAACAACGTATTGCGATCATTCGACGTACTCGTACCGTAGCTGTATACAATACGCTCGTGTAGCCCTAGCTTACTACAGCTCTGGTATCACGAAATCCGCCTCAACGAACGAAAGTCTCCGCTTTGGTGGTAGAAATTTGAATTAAACAATTCGGGGTAAATAGCGCCATCTACATTCCCTTGTTCAGGCGAATGACGCATTTCATTGGCTATTTGCCTCAACGAGAGAAAGAGTCCCACTCTGGTGGTAGAAATTTGAATTAAATAATTCGGGGTAAAAAGCGCCATCTGCATTCGCCCGTTCAGGCGAATTGAAGAATGCATTGTCCAATAAAACCTATGTACGTGCACCAGCTAGACTGAAAAACGTCCTGTTCTGCGCACCGCGTCACTTGGGGTCACTAGCGGTTGCTTAGCAACCGGCCATGTTTGTTTACATTAGTTTATATTTATGTAAGGGAACGCCCCAACGCGGATGCATTTTTGTGGTTATATTTTCGTATTGTGTGCATGGGTCTGAACCGTATACAGGTTGTTTAAAAAAATGTGAAACGCTCATAAGAGTAAAGTACCTGGAATATTAATATTATCGAAAAATTTTATTTGGGAATGTTGCCTAGAATTAATAATTACGTTCAGATTTGAAATCACAGCCACCGATGACAGAAAAAAATTTCAAAAAATTTATGAATTCATTCTCCTTAGACGGTTTCTTAGATATTTGTTCAAATTTCCTATAATACTCGCGATTTCGATAGCGTTTCCAGCGCTTCTTTAAATCATTGAAAAAAATTATCGTTTTCTTGGTGCGCTTATGAGTTTTCATCCAGTAAATATCAGAATATCATGCAATACGCAACACAGGTAAGTAAGATAGCTTGCATTGACTTATTATTGATAATTGTTGGTGTCAACACTAATTTATCAGCTATTCGCGTATTTGTATGGTATACACTATACACTAGGGTGGCTCTTATTTTTTCAAGTTTAATTTTTTGTTTATGCTACCCCTCAGTTTAGTTCCTTTATATGACAAAATGAGCTGAGCGAAATTTGAAGTTAATCCGATAATGTAAAGTGTGCCCCTCGGCCCTCAAAAATGCAATTTTTAGTATGAACTCTATCAACGCAGTAATAACGCCGGATCACTATGTCGCTATGGCTGAGTACGGCCAAGTACAGCCAAAACAACGTTAAACAAGAATAGCATTAGATAGAGTGACTGACAGAACGATTCTTTGTAGGGGTTAAATTGAAATTTGAAACCTTTTGAAACCAGTACAAATTACGTTCAACCAAATGAAGCATTCCTATATTATACGTTATAGACAAGTTCTTTACGCTGATTGGTTACTCAGTCGTCCACAACAAAATATGGCGGATATTGGCCGATAAGCAAGTAAATATCAGTCGTCCATAACATTCTATACTAACAGGTTATTGATCGTGACATCTCTCGTGTGGCTTTACGTAAAATTACCTCATAGCTCGTGAGTTCTCTACGCTTCGCTACTTCGGACGTGCTAGTCCCGCTGAGTTATCGAAGTTTTCAAGTTCTGTGTTTTCTGTCAAGGTAAGTCATCCCACTAATAGTATACGCGGTTTTCTTGTCGTGCCGGCTGTAGAGTGTGCGGCAGTGCTGATCGACATATCTCGATCAGCCCTGTGACTGCGTACCTGCACGCGTGGGCGGTACAGGGAACCGTAGCTTTAGTCGGGTGACTTCCTTTTGTGTCTTTCCACAAACGGGTTCTTTTCACCGGGATTGTTGGACGTGCCGACTGCTTTGGGACAGTCAGTCATAAGCGGCTGATTTGTTTCAAGGTCCGTGCGGGCGGTTCCGGCGTCTCGTTGAGAGAATTCTGTGGAACTGTCCTGGTTGTGAAAACTTCTTTTTTGTTATATTTTTTGAGGTTGTTTTTATTTTCTCTGTTCTTACAAGAACTTTCCTTTTATTTATTACGAGCGAAGTTTATTTTTTTATTATATTTATTATTATCCAGAATTCTTTTATTTCATTTTATTGTGTTGTTAATGTTCACTGGCATAGCCAGAGGACATAGACTTCAAGTATATCAAACCGGGTCAGGTCCGCTTTTTGCGGCCATGGCCTGTCGACCAGCTGTTCTGGACTTTTTAACTCGAACTGGTCCTTTTGAATAGTTCAACTGGTCGTTGAACTCTATCCAGTACCGGCCGCCATATTTTCCATAATTTGCGATGTCTGAGAATGAGGACCTAATGGATGTTGAGAAGGGCTCGCCTAACTCATCATCCATCAATACGTCTATCGAGACAAATTACACTTCTCCCGTCTCCCAATTGTCTCGGGTTGCGCGATTGAAGCAACTGATAATGGAACTGCACCAAACCGAGCTCCTCGAATACCTCGAAGATACCAGATCAATACTCACCAACTATGTTTCATCAGACACTTCGTCCAGTGATGAGACTGGCCCACCATCAGGGTCAAAAAAACGTAAGGGCAAATTCAGCCCCAAACAAAAGAAAACACCCAGATCGATAATGATCTCCCAAGTCAGCCAATTAAAGCTCAGTCTGCTCCCAAGGCTCTATCACAACCGGTCCCTGACCAAAGACCACCACCGAAAAATATACAAAATATTACCAGGTCACAACCGTCCACCTCAGGAATACCCGCAAAGCCAATTTCAAAGGCAATTCCCTCGCAACAACCTTCAATTCTTGCCGCCCCTCCCATTATCATCTGGGAGAGTAGCCTCCGATCCACTTTCATGAAGGAGGGAATCCAGTTCAAATCAGCCATCTCTACTCAAACGGGTATTAAAGTCCCGACGCCGAATATCGAAGAATACGAAAAAGTCCTACAAGCTCTCAAGTCCTCTTCCACGTAGCATCATACCTTTCTGCCTCAAGAGGAGAGAGATCTCCTAGTCGTTATCAGAGGCACCTTTCTTGAATTGCCTCTCTCTGAGGTAGAGGAAGACCTCAAAAATAAGGGCTTCAACCCAGTAAAGGTTGTCCCAATGAAGCACCCAGGACAAGGGCAGAGATGTCCTTGATCCTGGTTACCCTCCCCAGGACACAGAACAACATATATAATATTAAAGAAACATGTGGATTATCTATCACTATTGAGCCATTAAAGCAATCCCCTCTCGTCGGGCAATGCTTCCGTTGCCTCCTTTATGGACATAGCTCCAATAATTGTTTGGCAGCTTTCCGCTGCAAAAACTGCGCCGGCGAGCATGACTCCCGGCTCTGCAATGCCACCCCAGATGAAACACCAAAATGTTTTCTCTGTGGTGCTGCTCATCGGGCTAGCTATCGCGGCTGCCCCAGGGCTCCAAAAATTAAACCAACTTCGGAGTCAGCTCATCAAGTCAGGTCTTCTATCGCAACATCTAATACTAAGGTATTGGAAAACCGCAACTTCCCGCAACTTTCTAAAACCCAGCAGCCCACTCGTCCTCCACCTCTTGCCGCCACTATGGCGCAGGTCGCAAAACGAGGTCCCTCTAAGCAGGCGCCTCCATCACAGCAGCAACCAGACCTCACTCAGCAGGATCTGATTGCCACTGTTGGCCAGCTGAGGGAGGCTATTTTTACTTTGTGTTCAATGTTCAATCAAATGGCACAAATTTTTGCAAAACTGTAAATGGCTACTATTAAAACTAAACCCCACCATCTGTCTATTGTAGCTTGGAATGCCAACAGTTTAATTACCAAAATTAATGAATTTTGAGAATTTATACTCCACCATAAGGTCGATGTGGCTCTCGTCCACGAGAGCCACTTAAAACCTAGCCGACGCGCTACAGTAGCAAATTATATTTGCTATCGCAACGATAGAACGGAAGGCCGTGGCGGCGGCATCGCCATCTATGTAAAAAAAAACATCATCCACAATGAGGTCGCATGTCAAACCTTAACCATCTTAGAAGCAACTGCCATTTCGATTTCTACATCGGATGGCGGAAGCATCATTATTGTCTGTGGTTATAATCCACCAAATTCTCTCATTCTTCGAGATGACATGATGGCCGTCTCTCAGCTTGGAGCTAGGGTCATCCTTGCTGGTGACCTGAACTCCAAGCACACAAACTGGAATTCTCTAGTCGTTAATAGAAACGGCCCCATCTTAAATAATTTTTCAGACGAACTCCACTAATAGTTAAAGGTCCGCAAAGCCCAACCAGATACCCTCCATCAGTTCACCAGCAGTCCGACGTTCTGGACATTGCCGTCCTTAAAAACATCGATATCAGCGAAATTACAGTCATTCATGACCTATCTTCCGACCATATGCCCTGGCCGTCTCTCAGCTTGGAGCTAGGGTCATCCTTGCTGGTGACCTGAACTCCAAGCACACAAACTGGAATTCTCTAGTCGTTAATAGAAACGGCCCCATCTTAAATAATTTTTCAGACGAACTCCACTAATAGTTAAAGGTCCGCAAAGCCCAACCAGATACCCTCCATCAGTTCACCAGCAGTCCGACGTTCTGGACATTGCCGTCCTTAAAAACATCGATATCAGCGAAATTACAGTCATTCATGACCTATCTTCCGACCATATGCCCATATTATTTCCTTGGGGCGGGGCTTACGACGAAAACCCAATACTTGTCAAAAAAACCAAAACCTCTTGGAGGGATTTTCACAATAATATGAAAGAATTCTCTATACCTGCACACGCCACATCAACTGAAGCCAAAATAACCTCCATGCAACATGCAATTCTAGAGTCCATTGAAAATTCTACCTTCACTCGACTTATCTCAAGTAAAACCGCAAATATTCCTGACCACGTAATTGCATTAATTCAGGCAAGAAGAAGTGCAATAAAAATTTATAATATAACATTATCACCAGACGACAAAGCAACCAAAAATTACTACAATCCAAGCCAAGACGTGGTGGACAATTCCGATCTTGAAAAGGCTGAGTTATTCGCCGACACCTTACACGAGGTCATTCACAATAACCTCCCCGACGAACGGAAGCACCAATCCATCCTCCGTCGTCTGGAACGCGACCATCTCAGACCTGGAGAAAATCTGATTCCAACTACTTTCAAAGAGGTCCAATCCATTATTAACTCTTTTCGGCGTCGCCGTCGTATAGCTCCCGGGTTCGAAGGCATTACAAACACGATGCTGCAATGCCTGCCGAATTCCGCAATTCATATTCTAGTCAAAAGAATAAACGAGGTTCTATCTGGTCAATTTTATCCAAACACCTTGAAAAAAGCAAAAGTTATCCTTATTCACAAGGCGGGGAAACCAAAATCGGACCCCAATAATTATAGGCCAATTGTTGTTTTTTTTTTGCAATTTTGTTGATTTGAGTGGCACATCTGAACGCCCGATCGATAGCAAATAAGATTGTTGAGATTTCTGAGTTGCTTCCTGTGTACGCGATAGATGTTTTTGGGGTGACGGAGACATGGTTGAGTGGCGGGGTATCAGATGAAAACATTTCAATTAATAATTACTCCGTCATCAGACATGATAGAGAGGGTCGTGGTGGCGGTGTGGCTATATACATTAAAACTAATATACACTTTGAGTTTGTATGTGCTCGTGCCAGCCAAATAATGGAAGTATTGCTGGTCACCTTTGTCAACCGGGGTAGGAGCACTCTGTTTGGTGTGGTTTACCGCCCTCCGCACTCGGGCGTTGGAACGTTCTTGTCCGAATTGAATGATTTACTGTCTGATTACTATCTGGTGTATGACGATGTGATGTTGGTTGGCGATTTCAACATGAATTTATTGCCTTTTAGTTTGGCATCAGCGGATCTATTAGGGATCCTCGAATCGTTTAGCCTCAAACAAGTGGTGAAGGAACCAACCAGAGTTACGGTAAATGCGAGTAGTCTTTTGGATGTTGTTGTTGTTCCGGAGGACGCAGATGTTACTGATTGATGTGTGGTAGACGTCCATGAACTCTCAGATCATTGTTTGACGGTATGTAGTTTGACGGTATGTAGTTTGCCGGGGACTAAAATGGTTTCCGATACATTTGCTCGGTCTGTTAGGGACTTTCGTTTCTTTGATAGGGATTTGTTTTATGATGATTTGCGTTCAGTGCAATGGATCAACATGACATATATGCATGATATTGATGATAAGTTATCGTATTTTAACAACAACATTCTTATGTTATTTGATAAACATGCACCGTGGGTAGAATGTAGATCTAATGGGATTGCTAAGCCCTGGTTGACTGACAATGTTCGGTATATGATATCACTGCGCGATAAAGCATTAAACAAATTTAAAAGGACACGTCATCCATCGCATTGGACGTATTATAAATCACTTCGCAATATGGTTACTTCTGCTATTAAGAGTGAAAAGAGGGCATATCTTAATTCTAGATGTGCTAATCTGGGGACAAAAAGAATGTGGCAGGATTTGCGGGATGTGGGCATTGTCAGGAATGTCCGGAGATCTTTGCCACCACATTTGTGTGATGTTAACGAAATTAATGATTATTTTTGCTCGGTTACTGGAGAGGAGGGCCAACTAGATGATGACATGTTCAATTTTTATTCAGCCAACAGAGTGAGTGAAGAGGCACATTTTTCTTTTCGGGATGTTACGGAGGATGAGGTCAACGATGCGATCCGCCGGGTCAAGTCTCAATCTATTGGATTTGATGGGGTGTCTGTTAGGATGCTTCTGTATTGTCTTCCCTTCTTGCTGCCTTACGTTTGCCACATACTGAATTTCTGTTTGCAGCAGGGAGTGTTTCCGAATTCTTGGAAGGAAGGAAAAGTCATTCCTGTACCGAAGGTTCCTGTACCTTCCCAGTATGGAGATCTTCGCCCGATAAGATCTTGCCTGTAATGTCGAAGGTTTTGGAGGGAATCATTGATCGGTAAATAAGAGAATATTTACTAGGTACTGCTATTTTGCCTCAGTTTCAGTCTGGTTTCCGCAAAGGGTATAGTTGTCAGACTGCGCTGTCTGTTGTTACCGATGATATCATGAGGGCAACGGATGATAATAAACTTACCGTTTTAGTGCTTTTAGATTTTTCGAAGGCATTCGATACTATTAATCATTCACTAATGTTGATAATACTGGAATATTTAGGTTTTGACGCTGTGTCATTGATGTTTTTCAATAGCTATTTGACGGGAAGATCACAGAGAGTTGCTCTCGGTGACGCTGTCTCCGAGTTGAGCTTGGTAATGTCTGGGATTCCGCAGGGAAGTAAACTGGGACCGCTCTTATACATCCTGTACACATCCAAATTGCTTGCGTTGTCGAGTGTTGAGTGCGGTTATCATATCTACGCTGACGACACTCAGTTTTATTTATCATTTGACGGGGCCAATATCACTGGTGCTGTGGATAGGATTAATTCTGATCTGAACAGATTATGTGATATTTCGAAAAAGCATGCCTTGCGAATTAATCCAGCAAAGTCATGCTACATGTTGTTTGGTAAGCGGAGGTTGAGGCAGGCTTTTAATGGGCATATAGATATTTTCGTGGAGGGTGCGCGGTTGGAGAGAAAGGAGTGCGCAAGGAACTTGGGCATATATTTGGACACAGACATGCGATTTAAAACTCACATAAACAATTGTATCAAAACTGCTTATTGCAGTCTCAAGTTGCTATACCCGCACAGGGGTGTTCTGACGGAGCATGTTAAGAGACACTTATCGGACTCGTTTGTGCTATCTCATTTTAATTATTGCGATACCATTATTGGTCCATGTTTGGATAGTGCAGATCGCCGAAGGGTGCAGGTTGTCCAGAACAGGTGTGTTAGATTTGTGCATTGCTTGTCACGCAGGGTTGGCGTTACGCGGAAAATGCGAGCGATGGGTTGGCTGTCAATGATTGAGCGACGGAAATTGCACTTCGCAGTGTTTGTCTACAGAATTTTAATTACCGGTACTCCGCCGTATCTTCTGGAGAGGCTTAAATACAAAACGGATGTCCATAGTGTGAATGTTAGACGTAAGAATCTTCTGGATGTGCCTCGTCACTCAACTGAGTTTTATAAGCGATCATTTAGTTATAGTGCGGCGCGTTATTGGAATGCAGTGCGTTTTAACGGGGTCTGGAGCACGATTTCGACTATACGACATTTATACATGCGACCTACCAATATCTGAGGCCGTTTCTCGTTTTATCTTTGCCGATGACACTGCATACTTGGCTAGCTGCAGGTCGGAGGCAATCGCACATCACCGCATCCAATCTGCACTTGACCAGGTCACAAAATATTTTAAAAAGTGGAAGTTATGCCCTCATCCGGACAAGAGCCAGTCAATTGTCTTCTCGAATCGTTTTCTTCTTGACCGCTCACGCCTCTTCCTAGGCGATGATTCTATTCCTCAGGCTCGCACAGTAAAATACCTGGGTGTCACTCTTGATGAGAGATTATCCTGGGGTCCTCATCTGGAGTGCGCGGCAAAGAAAGGCTCAAAGGCGGTAGGAATGCTCTACCCCATGATACGTCGTGGCACTAGACTTTCCACCGCCAATAAAATCCTAATATACAAACAGATCGTTCAACCCGTAATGTTTTATGGTAGTCTTGTTTGGGGGACGGCAGCCAAGTGCCACCTAAACAAGCTACAAATGCAACAAAATAAGTTCCTCCGTATCGCCACCAATGCGCCCTGGCGCATGAACATGACCATGGTCCACGATGAAACCGGCATCGACAAAGTCGTAGATTACATCAAAAAACAATCCCTCAAGCGTCTCGAGGTTGCTCAGATCCATCCCAACCCCCTGGTGACGCAAGCTCTTGACTACGAACCAGCGTTAAGGGCACGCAGAAACCGAACCAAGACGGTTCTGCTGCCACCTTCTATGCCCTACCGCTTGGATTAGTCATTTTTAGGTCTATGTTCCATTTGTTATGTCCTAATTTATTCAGATTTATTTATCTACCATTTATTTACATTTTATTATTGTTATTCTAGTCAATTTCACAATTTCGTTCTATGTATTATTTATTCAGAGTTTTATATTTACAAAGTTGTCAAAATCGTTCCAGTCATTCCATTTATTCATTTCTGTAATGTCCTCTGCATTTAATAGTGATATATCACTATTAAAGCAGTTCTCATGTGTGTTTTGGTGGCCACGTACGATAGTCCGGGGCTATAATTCTGATGGCGGCATCCTGGCGATCCAGTTCGAGCCGTCCTCGGACTCGAGACGAGGTGGTTATGAAACAAACCAAACGGAGCGCCCTCTCTGTGCAAGCATGTGCAGCTGGAAAACAGGTGCGTATGCTGCACAACTCGAGGTTTATCCTCACATTTTACTCAAGTCTGGTGGCCGTTATGATACGGTCGGTGCCTTGTCAGTGCATAAAGTATTTGGGTGTGCATCTTGATCAAAGGTTAACTTTCCGAAACCAGATCAACAAAATTATTCGGACGGCTAGTGGAAACATTCGGACCATGTATCCGCTTATTTGTCCAATTGCATTCTAAATTTTCCAAATAAAAAGCTCGTGTACTATTCGATAATTAGACCTGCATGCTTTATGGGGCGCCAGTGTGGGGCGACGCGGCGCGTACCCATATAAAACGTGTTCAGGTGCAGCAGAACAAAATTTAACGTGTCATTTTGAACGCCGACCGTGAAGATCGAACTTTTAGTTTACATAATCGCGCCGCGTGTCCTTTTATTAAAGACATTTTGACCAAACACTTAACTAAATTTTCTGAAAAAAAAAACATTTTGAACGATAACCCCCTCATACGTGGCATCACTGATAAACAGAGGATGCGAAAACATCGGTTTCCATTTGAACTGCACAATCTCTTGCCACCACCGCAAGAGGTTGACGCGCTGGAACCACCCGTGCAGCCGCAGGAGGTGGATGATGTTGAACGGGAAGAGGAAAGAAAAGGTGTAATTGTGGAGAGGCCCCAGGAAGGACGGCCACATGTGCAGGGTGTAGGTAGAGATTGAGATCGGGATGCCATCGATGAAGGGGACGATTTCTTCGAGCCTGAGATTCCGAGGCGACGGCGGTTTCGGTTTCGATTTTAACTTTTAGATTTTATTGATAATCGGTAGCTCATAAAGTTTTACATTATTTTAATTATTTTGTAAAATATTTCATCGTTTTGACCATGTTTTTAACAACTTACCCGCCAAGTTGTTGACTCATTGGCGGGTAAATCGTAATTCTTGTTTTTATTATAAAAAAAAAACTTCGGATAAGCGCCCACGGCGTAAGGCACCGTATATTTTATGTTCTGTTTTATACATTAATTTGTATATTTTGTAATTAGAATTAATAAATGTTTGTTAATGCTTAATGCTTAATGTCGGTGCCTTGTGCCCGGAGGTCCCGGGTTCAAGCCTGCAGTCCTAAACTTCCTTATTTATTCATTTTTATTCTTTTATTATTGATTTTTATTATTCATTATTACTTTTCTCTTGATTTATTCTTTCGTTTTCCGTTCTACACTTCCTTATTTATTCATTTTTATTCTTTTATTATTGATTTTTATTATTTCAATTTCAACAATTTCTTTTGTGAATTTTTTTCTTTATCTTTTCTTTATTTCAAATTTGTGTGTTATTATTTTTTATTTTCTCGATAAATGTATGCCATTATTTTTTCTAATAAAATGAACTGAATCGAAGTAATAGTCTTACAGAATTATATAAGCTAAAAAATACAATATGGATATTAATTATTTATTGTAGTCTATTAATTACATACAATTTAGATATAATTTAATATAATTTAACAGTAATATTTTTTGCTAATTACTCTATAAGAAATTTTGTAAAAACTGGATTTTTATGTGATTTTTGGTTTATTTTACATTTTCAGGGCCTAGGGGCAAACCTTACCCTTATCCGATTGACCCCAAATTTCACAAAGCTCTTTTTTCATAGAATTGAACCAAACTGAAGGGTAGCCCACAAAAAAATATTAAAATTTTTAAAAAGTTATATAAGAGCCACCGTAGTATACACCCTAAAAAAATGGCGAATCCGAAAGGAAACCATAACTGCGTCGTGAAATTGGTTTATTAGATTTTCATGATATTTTGATATTTACTGGGGAAAAAATCACAACCGCACCAAGAAAACTGTAACAATTTAAAAAAACCGCTGGAAACGCTATCGAAATCGCGAGTATTATAGGAAATTTGAACAAATATGTAAGGAATCGTTTAAGGAGAATCATTTAAAATCACCAACCGCTACAAAATTCTTCTCAAATAGTGACAATTTAAAAAAGAAGCGAAAAAAATTCTGTCATATGTGGCTGTGATTTTAACTCTGAGCAACATTCCGAAATAATTTTTTTATAATATTAATATTCCAGGTATTATACTCTTATGCGCGTTTCACATTTTTTTAAACACCCTATTTGTAAGAGCTTATGATAGTATTCTTGATTTCAGACCTACCGCCAACTTTCATAAAGTATAAAATTTTCTGAGAAATGGATAATAAAAGATGTTCCCATATGGTGCGGACTTTCCTGGACACACTGTATGTACTTAATGAACTAAATGAACACAAAAGTAGGTTGTTAGTGTTTTATTCTAATTTTATTTTTTTTTTTTTTCATTATAAAAGTAATATGCTGTTTTATGTATAATTTATAGCACGGATATGTTCTGAGCATCTCACCCCTGATTGTAAGACTGACACACTAACAGCTTTCATAAACTTATGGGATATTCACCAAAGAAAACTAGACGCCATCCCTATAAAAAACTGGCCTGTATCATTTGTAGTAAAACATCCGGAGATTAAAACTTCTCCAGTGATAGCTCAAATAAAGTATCTAGCTACTACTTCAGTTAATTGTATTAACTGTGAACAATCAATTAAAAAAGCGAATAATTTTATCTTATATTATTTGTATCACGTTTTGGTTTTAAAATAACTAGTCAAGATGTTTTGCAAACGACTGTGCACCAAGATGAGGATATTAGTATGGAAGATTCAGAGCAAACGTAAGATTTTCAATATTTTGTGTTCATTATTACACGTTTTATTTTATTTTTTTTAGAATGCATATTCAGGAAGAGGATTCTCAAGTACCGTGTACATCAACGCAATCAGATATGGATATCAGTATTGAGGAGTCGGATAAACTAAGATTTTTTATTATGCTGTGCATTAAAATTACACATTCATAACTTGTTTTTACAGTACTCGTACTAAGGACGTGGAACTGCAAACAGCAGGACCAGATGTAGACAATAGTATTGCGATAAGCAGTTATGACAATAATAACAATAAGCCAAGGTAAGATTTTTTGCATAAGTTCATAAAATAATTTATTATGTTTTTTTTCTTATAGAATTAATTATAGCAAGAAATATAAAGCATTGCAGTTTGAGGTGTCCTTTTTAAAAAACAAGTGAAAGTGCTGCAAAAGGAACTAGTTAAGGCAACCCATGAAAAAAGCATTGAACGCAGCTTTAAGTAAAATATTTACCCCTGGCCAGAAAAATATTGTTTGGTCAGCTGATGATATTACTGCTGCAATTTCATTAAGAAGTATTAGTCCGAAAGCATACAGATATCTTCGATTGAAAGTCGGCTATCCGTTACCACACTTCAACTTTTCACGTCAACTTTGCGTATATGGGCTGCTAATTTAAATGTAGATTCAGGAATTCAACATGATGTTTTGGGGTTGCAAAAGTCATGAATTTACTGAACTACAACGTCTGCTTTGGCTTTTGAGGAAGTGTACATTTCCAATAAAGTTTGCATGAAAAAAAAATGAAATCGTAATGGGACCTCATAAAGCAGTACAAAGTGTGATGGCGAGAGGCATTGTAGGCGCATGGAAATAGCCGATTTTCTACGACTACGACAAAGCGATGACCAAAGACTTGTTAATGGAATTGATAAAAGAACTGCATGCAAAGGGGTATAATGTTGTATCGGTTAACTGTGACATGGGAGGAAGCAATCAGTCGCTCTGGACTCAAATGAACATTAATCCTGGTATGACCTTATTTTAATGATTATTTTTAATTTGTGATTTATTTTCCATGATAATTTAAATTAAATTATTACCTATTTTATTATCTACTATCTGCTCTATTCTATTATCTGTTTCGTGTATTATATAGGACATGTATGCTGCCTTTTCCACCCATGTGATAAAAACTTAAGGGTTTATGTGTTTACGGATGTGCCACATTTGTTAAAATTGGCACAAAACCACATTATTGACAATGGGTTTACCATGGAACGGTGTGTGATTAATAGAAGCACAGAAGAATTTTAAAATCATCTCCACATGATATTAAAATAGCCCTAAAATATTCAGATTGAATGTGGATGTCAAAGGTATTTATTTTATTATATTTATTCTCCATACTAATTACCATATAATACCTCTAATGTTCAGGTACAATGAGACAGAAAGTTAAACTAGCTGCATAGCTTCTCTCTAACACCACATCTAAAGCAATAGAGTGGTGCGGTGTTAGATTGATGCCCACGAATATAAAGTGGGAAGAAACCGTGTATGTTGTTTAACCGTGTGTGAAGCTGTTTAACGACTGGTTCGATGTATTCAATGCAAGGATGAAATATGGCCGTCGTAGGCTTTGGTATTAACCTGAATGAGCAAATGCAAATTCTAGAGCAGATGACTTTTGCCTTTTCAGAGGGGAATATTATTAGAAAATCAGTCATTGCCTGAACTATATTCCTACTTGCGTGGGCTTCATCTAGAGCTAGAATAGATTTGTACATTCAGGTTAAACCAAGATGTACTTGAGAATTTTTTGTCATCATTCGAGGTATATGGGCGCAACAAACGATCATCCGACTCCCTGGATTTCCGATACCGGCTTAGATGGTGTATTTTAGGAAAGCACTCTGCGTCCATATTTACATTAAACCACAATGCTGAGGAAAGCGTAGAGGAAACTTGTCTTGTTTTGCTGCTTACCATGGAAAGACAGAAAGTTTGTGTAAGTCAGGACGTGCGAAGTTGCATTGAACTTGAAAATGTAAATGACGCAGAAGGTGCAGAGGATGAAGAAGACCTGTTCCGCGATCAAGTATTTATTTCTATTCCTGAAAATTGCAGTATTGATGAAGACAATCTGCAGCTGTTGGATGGTTTTGAAAATGAACCACCTATTACAGCAGTAGAAATAATCAATTTGGAAGGATTGAGATATATTGCTGGATATGTGGCACATCGTTTTCGAGACAAATATCCAGATTTAGGGGTAGAAACTAAATACATGTTTGAATATAACCAGTCATTGTCCTAGTAGGTAGAATTCCTATCACGGGGATCTTTATTGTATCCTTGTGATGAGTTATTTTCCACAACCACTACAATGGAACATTCCTCAATAGCTATTTTTACAACATGCAGGAAACAAAGCAAGCCCTAAAAAACAACACTAATAAAACAATAAACATAATAAAAGCAATAAATGCAACTTTACTAAATATATTGTGACTTGTCTCTGTACCGAAGGCAAATAAACGTTATTATTACTACAAAAATATGATATACAACTGTGTTATTTCAATGTGCCAACGAAGTTTGGGCCACCCCTTAACTCATTCATTCTTGTGCGTGGGAAATGTTGCAGTTGCAGCGTGTCTCACAACTTACCCACCTCGTGGTTCATATGATTGGACCATGCGAGTTTCTTCTCGAACGCCTTTTTTGGACGGTTGAGTCCGTGGCGTTATCCCACATAAAAAGTTATTATAATTTATTAAAAATATAGTTGCAAGTTTTTGTGATTGCCTGAAAAAGTATATAAAACAGTAAATAACAGTCGTTAGAAGTCTTGAGTACTGGCAATGCTGTTTTGCGTGTTTTTTTACGTCTCTGAAACCCCTTAAAACACGTTTTTTGGTCGAACTTAGCCTGGGAGAGTTGATTTGGGCTAAAAGAATGCGATTTTTCTAACTATTAATCGTCAATTTTATTCAAATTTATCGCGCACTATGTGAAGTCACATTTGACCCAACTATTATTAAATTATCTTATTTGTGGGCTGAATGTCCCTTTTTCTGATACTTATGTCATAAACCCACTCAACATGCAACTTTATGAGCATATACTGAAGGACTTCGACTCACCTGTCAATTATAAGTCAGGTAATATATCCTCTTCTCTTCTACTGCTTCGATATAACTAAATCAATTCAATCACTTAAAATTATGCACCTAATTATGCCCTTTTTCGTCTGTAATTAACGGAGATCACCTGAGAGTTTAAATTAAAAATATGTATTTGTCAAATTTCTTAATAACCATGACAACTGTTGCAGCTTGGGTGGCTGCGATATGCTGAGCAAAACCACAGTAAAACTGTGTGTCAAACTCGGTAGTCATGAGTATGACAACCGCATTGGTAATTGAGGAACATCTAGCAGCAGACCCGCAGTATTTTTTAACTAACATAAATTCATAATAACTCTTCGAATTATTTGTTAAATGTTTCCTAAGGATTCGAAACGCTAGTTGTTATGAGCCTAGTCACACATAAGGATTTTTTTACGTGCAAAACGTCATTTTGTAGGCGATTTGCACGTAGAAAAACAAAAACAATTGAAGAACATCTAACAGCAGTATTTTCCCGCCTCGCAAAATTCTATATTGAATTTGACGCCTAATTTTCATACATTCATATTGTCGGTCAACGTAAATATAACCCATAATAGCGACGTTGAGGCATTGCTTCTTTTCACGACAGTGACAATGTCATTAAATGGGATACATACCATTGATTTCGGACGTTTCAGAGGGATATTACGAGACTATTTACATTTAGATTCGACCTCCCATGCAGTTTTCGTGTATATTTCATCTATGTATATGTATTATCTAACCCCCAAAAGGTAACAAATTTATAGTAATTTCAGTATTTCCAGCCAGCTTAACATTGCCCTTAAATTCTTTTACTTCTGGCCTCAATCAGGTTTTAATTCTTTTAATATGAACCCAATATAATTACTACTGCAATGTAATTCTAAAATATGCAACTGAATCAATAGTACCTGTTCGGTGAGCACTTTCTGAATGCGTTTGACGCGGAATGTACAGCAGTGTTGTTTCACCTATTACAATCGTAATATATCTATTACATTTGAACAATTACGCTATTACTTTTTCAACTAAATCTATTACCATTTTTGTCGGAAATACAAGAGAATGTCCGAAAACCGATCACCCACCGGTGAATCGCACCGTTCGCTATTTTATTAATCGGATTTCATTTATGATTTGCGATCAGCGGTTAGCGGTGAGCGCGTGAAATTGTAAAAATGCACAAAAAGATCATCTCCTACATGAGGTATAACATTTATGTTCATATCGTCTGCCATTAAAGACGCTATTGTGATTCATGGTGTGAACACATTTACGAAGCTACGCCAAAGGACATTAAACTCATGTTAAACTGACAGCAAACACGTGTAAACACGGAAGATAGCTAACACAACAAAATAACAATACCAACACTAACAAAACAAAAAATGTGCATCCAGCATTAAAAATCCGGTTACAGCCAGTGCTAATCCACCTGTCTCACACCGGTGTTGTCTACTGGCCACGACCAATGATTGTAGTCGAAGTATACCAACTGTTGAAACGTTAGCTACTTTATCGTCGTTGACGCAGTTTTCTCCCGGAAATCTAGAACTTAGTGATTTGGACCGCGGAAGTCTCCAATCTAAATATACCAACTGTGTTACTTCACTTTTGCCGTTTAACTAACGTTACAAATAAACGGTTATGCAACCAATTTAACACTTGCGGATAGAAAGGGGTATTTTTGTGATTTCAACACCTTTCACTACAATCTTTAATAATAACTAGAATGATCTTAAGGACATCATAACATTATCCTTATGATCCGTGTTTTTCTCGTTCCAGCAACGTAAGCGGCTAATTCAAATCAAATTATCAAATATTGTAGAATTTCAAGTATCATTTGATGGCAAACAATGCTTGAAAACAAGACTGCTGTCACTCATTTCGAGTTGTGTTAATTATGCACAACTAAATCTTTACCTCCTTCCTGTGTTCAAATCTATCCAGCAAACAAATGCTACTTACTGGTCTTTGCTTGCAAGTAAAAACAAACACATTTTTTATACCACTTTATTCTGTATAAATAGATAATAATCCTGTATGTATGTACATAAATAAAAAACAAAACAAAGTAATAAACACAAAATAATAAACAGCACATTTAACCAAATAAGTATATTAAATATGAAATTTGGAATCAGAAAACGAGATTAATCTTTATCTATACTTAATTCCTACGTTTCTGATTCCAAATTTCATATTTAATTGTAATATCTACCTCTCGAGTACTATCGGAATTCCCTCTTTGGCGTTGGCTATTAATTGTGCTTTGGTCAAAGACATTATATACGCCAGATCCTTATAAGACACACGGAAGAAATGAATTGCACACCTGTTGTGTAGCTCAGCTGGTAGAGCACATGCCCGGCAAGCAGACGGTCGTGGGTTCGGATCCTACCATAACAGGTCATTTTTTCCATTGGTGTACGTAGTGAAAAAAACGAGATTAATCTTTATCTATAAATAAATATATAATATGTAAAAGAACTAGAAATTTAGTCTTAGAAGGTAAGATTCTCGCAATAATCGATTTCAGTGTTGACAGTTTGGTTCTGTATTTTTCCAGCAAACCTGCTGAAGGATTAAAATCACAACATGTACACTTAACAACGACTTGGAATGCAGCAAGGCAACACAAGTTGAAACTTTTAAACGATTTCTATGTTTGATTTTGATTAAATACAATTGCAAAAATATTCTTTCAGCTGCTGCTAAAGAGTGAGGTAAGCACATTATTCTACTCCGCACTCTCTTTTATTAATGTGTCAAATGCAGCACACTCGCCTGAAAAAAATAAACATTAAAACTTGCCATTGCTCTAATATGCGGTTTACAACATCTTTGCATTGACAACCACCTCGTTTTGCTTAATTTTATAATGCGGTGTGATGCAAAATTCTTGTAAGTCTACCATATTTGCTGTTCATGTACTGCTGTATGCTGTGTAGCTACTACGATTTAAATTCTACTTCGTATTCAAATTTCAAAATCATCTGGTTCATCAATGACCAAGTCATCGCCGTTCCACATCTAAAGAGTAGCTGACAACTAAAGGAGAATCTTTTACAGTTTCCTAAAATCTATTACGATTCCGGTAGATGTCCTGTTACGTTTCGCGGAGTGACACTGGCACAGTGGACCAATTTAAGGTCTTGCAACGATTTTCTCATACCGTCATGACTATGACACACCTGGTCCAATACAAATTCTACACCAAACACGTTCAGAACATGCTCAGCGAACAAACCTAATATTTCCAATTTTCAGAAAACAGACAATATATATTGTTTATTTTTATTTTTTATTTATATATTTTTTATTTTATTGGTCGTTACCTTACGCTTAACCCTCCGTCCACCAGGTGGGGTCCAGGCGGACCCCAGGCACATTATTTTCCTTCTGGGCATGCGCCACTTCAGAACTGGAGCTTCTTGCCTTGAGTACCTTCCTTCTGAGTTGTGCCCCAGCGGTTGGCAAGAGAGTATCTTGTTTCCTTATTAATTTTCATCGTCTGAGTTTTGTAAAAGTGGTAGGTACCATAAACTTGCATGTTATCAATTGCATAAAAAAAGAAAATATCTACTCTACTTCTTCTTTCTGAATCGTATAGATTTCACATTGCTATTCCTACGAAACTTTTTTATGTCAGGTTCAAACGATGTCAGATCTCTGTGGAAGTTCTCGTTTCATTACTGAGGAGCAGGTTAGATTAGAGTTATTGAGCCAAGAGACACAAGAGGTAGACAGTGAAGACGATGATGCAACTTTGTCAAATGATGATAGAGATGATGACGAGTTCTCTCTTGATACAGAAAATGAGGAAGAATACGGGGATCTCTTCCAAAAAGATTCAGATTCTGAAGTTGACGAAAGAAGTTTCGTTATGGGGAAAGATGGTGAAACTATTTGGACTAGATCGACTCTTAGGAAGAGGACCAGCAGAACTCCGCAGAGAAACATTGTTACCCATCTTCCGGGTGCAAGAGGGGAAGCTCGAACTTGTCAGACTCCGCTCTCTTTCTTTGAACTATTCCTGAACAATGATATTGTTCAGATAATTGTGGCGTACACCAATGAAGAAATCAGAAGAAGACAAACTGAGAAGCCGAGTTCAGAATGGTATACAGGACCCACTGATGACATTGAGATAACAATATATATTGTTTATTTTTATTTTTTATTTATATATTTTTTATTTTATTGGTCGTTACCTTACGCTTAAACATATGATGGCTGGCCTTAGTTTAGTGGAGGTGCAGTAGTATCAAAGTAGTTGCGCTTGATGGTTAATCAACATTCTTTCAGTTAATCAGTAAGTGTGCTATTATTGATTATAATAATGAACAACGAAACATAACAAGACATATAGTAGTCTTATGCATAATTATTATTGTAAACATGTTGTTATTTACAGGACTCGTAATCTGTGTTTTGTTATTATCGTCTTAAACGCGTAGATAAAGGGACAATAACCCATGCTGTGGTATTCACACTACAATCTCCTTTCATTTATAGACCAAATAAAGAATATGAATTGGTATCTTCACAGGTGTCATGACCTGAAATATACATATAAATCGCATTTGTAGAAAGTTTTACTAGGCTCTTATTTCAGAGTCTGTCGTTCCCTTATCTACAAGAAGGGGTCTCGAAGTCAAATGAGTAATTAGGTATTGCCTTGCTTCCTCCAATCTTTTGTCCATACATTATGAACGGCCCTATTCGTTTTGTTAGATGGGTAATGCAAGTTGTACGATTGGCAAACTCTGGAACAATTTTCTAAAATAACCCGTCAAACCTACAAATTGGCTAATTTGTTTTACATTTTCAGGATTACGTGAATTAGAGCTTAAGTTTTTTTCTTGTCTGGTTTACCGCATTTACTTGAAATTTCTCTGCCGAGGTATTCCAGAAATGAAATGAGGCCGAAGGGCATTCTCAAGTATTCAAAATGGCCCTCGGGAGTCACAAAGCAGTTTTGTGAATTGACTCCTAATGAATCGGTATCTGATGGAATCCGGTCGCCATATCTAATGACGTGAAAAAATGGCGTGGCTCGATTGAGCTCCCGAAAATCCACATACATTCGATATAAGCTATTTTGCTTCCTTACGAGAATTACTGGGCTGGCAAATGGCGATTCTCTTCGAATAATTCGGTCGAATAATTTTGTTAGCAATCAAATCCGCTGTGATTTTACGCACAGCTTCTGTCTCACTGGTAGTTAGTCGGACGTTGACTGCACATATTTCAGATCCAAATACATCAGAAATTCGATTTAACAGCCTTTGGTCCTCAAATAGATTGCGTCCGATGAACACGCCAAAGTTGATATAGATGTCAGGCACAAAAACGTAAGTGATGTTGGTGTTTATGTTCGAAATATGTATTTGTCATACAGAAAAATTTTCTAGTTGCATCGAAAGTGATATTGGAAATTCACTTCAAAAGGATACTGCATAAACTAAATTTTGCTTGAATGAATCTAAAAATCTATCCGAAAAAGGATTTCTTTATTTTCCTTCTGACTTTCTTTATCATTACGGAACGGTTTAGTAAATGACGACAAAAACATTAGTAACACTGAAATCGTTTTGCAGCTGATGTTCGATCATTGCAGCATTATGGACATCAAGTTCAGCGATACCATGAATATTCAATTAATCATGCACATTCCAATTAGCTTTTAAATTTCTGAACATTTTTCATGCACGTATGTTTCGTAAGTATTCACGCATGCGCTATTATATATGCTGGTTCTTCCAACAAACGACCAACATTTCTTTTCGGTGGAAATGCTTCAACAAACTCCTTACAAAAAGTTGCCCAATCTCGGTTATTGGGATTCCAACGCTCATTAAATATCTGGGGTGGCCCTCACCCAACTTTCCGACTAAATCGTTGGCACAATGAAGTGTCTGAACACTTTTGCAATTATTCAGTTTTGTGAAGCCAGAGCCACTTTGAAGGTCAGTTTCTATGATATAATGAAATTTAATGTCATGTCAGTAACACGTCAAAATCTAATAATTTGCAACACAGCGACGAAGGCTGTGGTTTCTGTCAAACTGCTTTAATAAATAATATAATAATAATACATTATAAAATGCTTACACAAGTCAAATAAAGAGCAGAATTTACACATACTTCGCAAAATCGCCGGACAAATATTCATCGTAACTGTAGAAATAATTATCAGTTAAAAAACTTTTCGTAGCAACCTTAAATTTCTCTAAACTTAAACATTTTACAAAGTCTGACAAAATGTTGTAGAACTTAAGTGCCCAGTAATTTGTTGCAGTTCGGAATTTTGAGAGTCGCAAAAATGGTTGACGATACAATTAAACGTTACGCGTGCCATAATCGTGTACTGATCTCGACCTGACAAACGATCTCGTTTTCTCTTTCATGAATACCAAACAACAGTATATGTACAAGCACGGAAGAGTCAGGGAGCTCGGTATCTATGTGTGGGTGTGCGTGTGTGTGTGGGTGTGTGGGTGTGCGTGTGTGCGTGGGCGTGCGGGCGCGTGCGCGTGTGCGTGTGGGTGTGCGTGTGCGTGTGTGTGTGTACCCGTTTTTTGTGGCGACGATTCCGGAGAAACTACTGACGGTATCGAGACGAAACTTCATATTTAGAAGTTTCGTGACTAAAGAAGCTTCGAGACTAAAGAGCTAAAAGAACTTTTGTCCAAAAGGGCCCAAAAGGAACTCGAGGTTTACTCTTATCATTTTTCAACGATTTTGCAAATTAGCCGCCATTTCTGTAATTTCGTCAAAATAGTTAAATAATAAACCATAGTAGAGAAAATTTTGTATAATTTATGTCCATTCCATTTTTTGGAAAAAAAATTAAATTATAGTAAGCGGATGCCCCTTGAACTTCCAAATTGCCACCCTGAACACGGCTGTATCGTATGATAAAGTCATGTGCCTGGCCACATCAGATTTTTTAAAAAGGCAATCCAAAGGCTACCAGCCTAAAAAGTCAAATATTTTAGAAGCTACGCACATAAATTATTTCTTAAGTGAAGCAGAGGATTCAGTTTATCTAGCAATAAAAGTAAGATTCTTTTTAGTATTGCTCAAAATAAAACAGGCACTACATGCAATAAAGTTTTATTTAAAAAATACAAATAATATATAACAAAACACAATACATAATACTTACATTACCTTTTTAGTTACAACACATGAATATACATTACATTTAAATAACCACAAAATATAATACCTAATACTAATACTACCGACAATCATGATACGGTTACTGTACGCTTTGGTTTTTAGATCGTATTAATAATGGGATATACAGGTGCGTGCAGACGTGATGAATTGTTTCAATTCCACGTACAAAAACAGACACAGCAAGAAAGTTTCTTATCACAGAGCCGCTATGGATAATGTTAATAAAAAAATATGCCAACCTTCGACCGAATGACGTAAACACAAAACGTTTTTTCCTTACGTATCAAAATGGACGTTGTATATCAAGTCCGATTGGAATAAATAAGATCGGCCAAGTACCAAAACTTATTGCCACATTTCTCAAATTACCTAATCCGAAGCTGTACACTGGCCACTGTTTCCGACGATCAAGTGCATCAGAATTAGCGAATCGTGGAGGGGACTTGGTGACGATAAAGCGACATGGTGGGTGGAAGTCCTCGGCTGTGCGGCTGTGGCAGAAGGATACATCGAAGATTCGCTGAGCAGGAAGAAGGAGATAGCGGAACTGCTAAATCCAGCATCACCACAGCCGAGTTCTTCTCGTTGTTTCACCGCTGCAAATAACGTTAATAACGTAGAAGGTGACGCAACTTACGAACAAAATATTGTTTGTCAAAGTTTGCCCGGACTATCAATTAATGCCAAAGATAGCTGCAACATAAATATTAAAATATATAACAACTGTAATATAAATACCGAATAATTATTTGTAATTCCACTAGTTGCTCTGTCGATTTGGCCATAGAATCTTTTGTATGTTTTTTTTATAGAGTTTGTTCTTAAGTTGTTTCTGATTTTGAATTTTGTGCCTATATAAATTAAAAAAATACTAATAAATCAAAGTTTTATTCTATAACCTAAAAATTTTAATAAATAATTGGAATCGCAATCACGATCGTAATAGTGATCTTGATGAAAGAAGGTTTTTTTAGGCCAATTGCATAGTAGGTGACAGCATTGATTGATAGAACTATTTTACATCGCTCCAACAACTTTTGGTCTAAAAAAGTCCATTTTGAGGAACCCATTCAAAGGTCAAAAGGTTATCGTGCACATATGCTACCATGAAAGTTATTCTCTTCAGGTTTGTGCTCCGCATAATTTCTTCAAGTAACTGCTGTCCTTGAATTATATCTGAAAAGGGGATTTGATGTTTAGTTGATGAGAATGATGCACGATCACTTACTAGAGTCGCAGAACATCACCAAAAAACGTCATGCACGCGTATTTTGATGAACAAAACTAAGAAAGCCATACAATAGGATGCAACACGCATGTTTAAATATGTATGAAAATATACATACTTCGCAGTTTGTGCGATTCAAAAAATCAGTTTGTGCTTACTTTTGTGGTTATGTGTATTTTCGTTTGACATGCATTTGATATCAATGTCACCAATCTTAGAAAAAAGTTACTAAAACGGTGTTACAATTTGCTAATTGTAACACCGAAAACAGTGTTACAATGTGTGCATTGTGAATGCAAAGTAGAAAAACATATTTTTCGGTGTCGTTGACATATGTGCAAGCGAACGCTGTTCGTTTGTGTTTGTCAGTGTTCCATGTTGAACACACGAATTCGGTAGTACCTTAAATTAACCATAGACAGTGATGACATAAGGATTGCATGTGCTGCATTTATTGTCTTATGTGATGCTCTTAAGCCGAAATTAAAGAAAAGGAAGAAAAGACAATATTGGATGAGCGACCTGTTAAAAAGTAGGAACCGTTATAGGGACACCAATTTAATGACAGATTTGTCACTAAATTTATGACAGTACACAAATTTCTGCAGGATGTCTGCAATAGATTTTTAATATTTGATGAATTTAATCGGTCCTAAAGTAATGGAAGTGAATACAACATTTCTTGGCTACAGGCGATTCTTACGGCAGCTTGATGTATTTATTTAAAATATCCAAGGCAAGCATGTCCAACATAATTATGTTTTTTTAATTAAGTTGGCGACGCTCTAATAGAAGCATTAAAAGATCATATAGTGGTAAGTTTTTATTGTTTTTTATTCAAAACATACATATATAAAAAAATATTAAAGTAATGAAATGAAAACTATCAAACAGCTAACTAACAGCAAATTAAACTACCGTATTACAGATAAACTAAACCACAGTATTACATTGTATCTTTAAATGAAGTTAGGTATGAAGCTACCAGATTGTCGTCAAGGTTTGAAGCATTATGATCCATGTTTGTATATAAGTTATAGTCAGGTAATTTACTGGCACAGCCAAATGATTTGTTGCTTGCCCGCGTTGTGGTCGAATTGGTGGCGCGTGGTATTTTCCCCTTTTGTCCATCAAAAATTATATTATTTATATTGTGCATTAGGATCGCCCGTACACGATCATCAAATTTCCTCAGCTTTGTCGCTATGTATTCGCCAAATGTTGTGCATTCATCTTTTCATCGCCTCTATATATAAATTGAATATTCCGGAACCCGACAATTTACCTGGTCGGCAGAATTTAATACCATACGTATTGTTGGGTGACAGTGCAGTTGCGTTACATGTCAACCTAATGAAACCGTACGCAAGCATAAATCCGAAAAATTCTAAACAACGGCTGTGGAATTATCGCCTATCCAGGACACGCAGAAGTGTTGAGAACAAAGAGCGAACGCATTTCAGAATTTAAGGAAAATTCCACGAAAATCATCGCTGAGTGCCTAGCAAATTAGAAACAATTTTGCGGAAGTGTACCATGGCAAGATAATATCGCTTAAATGTTGACCCATGCTTGTATACATATTAATACTTAGTAATTAAAGTCTTATAAGCCAGTATGTAACACTGAAAGTAAATATTTAAATAAACAACTTACATTTTATGTATCCACTGTATGTTTCTGTTTGTTTTTATCAAGCAGGAAATCGAAGCTTTTGTAAGCAAACCAGGCACGCGTGTTCGCAGACGTTCGCGAGCGTTTCTTGCATGTACGTAAACGCACTTTAATACATCTGCGTTGCACTCCAAACACCTTCCCAGCATGACATGAATGTCCCCAATTCAAAATCGCATATGACACATAGGAGTGAAACATTGCAAAGTAAACCGTTCGTAAACAACCCCTGGACACGTAGGATTCAAGTGTTCTTGAAGTACAACGTCCTTGATAGTTTTTCAACCAGGTCATCCACATGAGCATCCCAGCATAGCTTGGTTGCCAAGGTGGTCCCCAAAAACTTCACACTATCATTCTCATCTGTTGTTTGACGTAACGTAAACAGTAATGAGGTGCACTTACTTTGATTGACAACGAGCTTGTTGGCCAAAAAACCAGTCTCTAAACTCGCCATCGCTCGCCTCCAGTTCCCTGATCAACTCATCATACACAGCACTGCCCTTAACGATTATTGTGTCATCTACGAATAGGATACAACGCGATGATGGTTATAGGTTATAGCGCCTAAACCGTTCATGCTACTGGTCTACAAATTTGTATACATATTTAGAGTCACTGGAGGTTGAAGTGGTATCAATTTGGTTAAAATCGGATGAATCCCTACGAAGGCGCATTTAACATTTGCCACTTCCGGTTATTAGATTGTCACCAAAAACAATCCAGTTCGTCCCCCAGCGATTCTAACTAGGTATGCGATCCGATATGCAGCCCGATCCGTTGTTTCGTTTGGGCGCTATCGTGTTCACAGACATACATACACACACACATTTTCCAGAAATCATTGCAATAGATTCAGCGGACCCCAAAACGCATATTTCCCCTAAAATCTTGATTTTTTGCCGCCGATTACAGTAGTTATCCTCTAGAGTCTAGGGTACTAGTCGAAAAGTAAAGATCGACCAATTCGAGTAAACGTTTGTATGTCGAACTACCCCATTTCATGCATAATAGTCTCAATATGGCTCACCCATTTACCAGATTCAGTTATTCCAGGTCGGAAATATGGTACATCTACTTGTTCACTAGATATTTGCGAATGGAATGCTTTCACTAATTTTCTGAGTAACACTTAGGTCGAATCTCCGCCAGACGCCATTGGTCTTCTTTTTCCGTACAAACACTTCAGGAAATCACAAAACACTGTTCTGATGGCAGTGGATACTATCCCACTTCTGATGTAATAGTCTTAGTAAACAAAAATAACACTCCACTACGTGTAGTAACTAATTTATCAACTTTTATAAACTTATAACATTACGAAATATAACAGAGCGACCAGCACATCCGATCATGAAGAGCTAACCACCATGACTAAATACTGCTGAACCAGCGTTGCCAACTCGTAAAAGTTAAATTACCGTTTCGCATTAGTGAAATTCTTGAGTATTTAGTATAACGCAGTGAGGAGAAAGTGTTCCAGAATAAAATAACTATTTAATTATATATGTCAACATTTTACAAATTATATATCTTGACAATTATATTTTATTATATTGTAACTATATCAACTAGTAATATCACATGACTGTCGATCACTTGATTGTACATATTACTTGTCTTGATGGATTTCCAACACTCCCCCATAATGTGAACAATCATTCGTCTTGCATGTCATTCATTGGTTTGATTCCTAGTTGCTTCATGTGGAAATTATGTTTCGGTCTTGATAAAGCTTTTGTAAGAATATCAGCTGTCATTTCTCCTGTTGGTAAATAAGCCAATTCGATACTCTTATCCTCTAAGGCTTGACGAATAAAATGATATCTAATATCAATATGTTTGGTCCGGTGGTGGTATGCTTGATTCTTTGATAGAAATCCAGCACCTTTATTATCATTGAAAATTCTTAGTATTTTTACCAAGTTTGAAAATCCTATTTCTTCAATAAATGATTTTAGATATTTTGCTTCTTTTACTCCTTCAGTGATGGCCATGTATTCTGCCTCTGTGGATGACAAAGCCACGGTTCTCTGTTTTCTTGATTCCCAGCTAATTGCTTCGGTTCCAAGTTTGAAAACGTAACCTGTGTATGATCTTCGATCCACAGTACATGTACCCCAGTCAGCATCTACATAACAAGTTAAACTTGATTCTTCTGACTTTTTATAATGAATTCCATGATTCATCGTTCCTTTTAAATAACGCAGAACTAGCTTAGCTGCCTTCCAGTGGGTGCTATTATGGCAATCTAAAAATTGACTTAACACACTTATAGAGTGCACAATATCAGGTCTAGTCGAAGTACCCAATAATATAAGTGCTCCAATCAGTTCTCTATAAGGGTGTTTTTCTTCTCCTTGTTCACCAATTTCTTTATCATCCTTATTTAAATCATGTCCAACTTCAAGCGGTGTTGTGACAGGATTGCAGTCGTTCATTCCAAAACGATTAAGTATATCCCCAATATACTTTTTCTGTAAAATTGATATTCCATCTTTGTTGTGTTCTATTTCAATTCCCAGGCAATATTTTGCTAATCCAAGATCCTCAATCTTGAAATTTTCTTTGAGCCCATGAATAATTTCTTCAGTCCACAATGTCGTATTTGAAGCAATTATAATATCGTCAACGTATACTAATAGCAAAATAAGTTCGTTACTTCTACGTGCCCAATAGACACACGGATCAGCATTTGTCGCTTTTAGACCCAATTCTTGAAGTTTACATTTTAAAGTTGTATACCATTGTCGTCCTGATTGACGTAATCCATAAATGGCTTTTTGTAAATGGCATACCTTGCCGCCTCGCCTAATTTCCTTTAACATCAATTTGGCTTGTTGAACAACAGAACTTTGTTTATCTTCACAATGAATTATTTTCTCCAGCATTTCTGCCAAAAGTTCAGGCATCTCCATGTATACCTCTTCTTCGAGATTTCCATTTAAATACGCTGTTTCTACATCAAGTTGACGTAATCCAAGATTATAACGAGCAGCTAATGCGATAATTAATCGCAGTGAACTCATTCGAGCTACAGGTGCAAATGTCTCATTAAAATCCATTCCAGGTCTTTGTGTAAAACCTCTGGCCACAATTCTTGCCTTTCGCCTAAGAAGAGCGCCGTCATGTCCATACTTATTTGTCAAAATAGTACGACAACTGACAATGTTCTTTCCTTCTGGTTTGAACGTTATTTTCCATGTTGCATTTTCGACGAGGCTTTTAATTTCTGAGTAAACTGCAGTTTTCCATTCTTCTGCATTCTCTCCCTTCATCGCTTCTTTTACGGATATTTCCGATAAGTTTGCGATGATATCTTCCATATTAACTTCATGACTATCATCACTTTCTTCATCCAAGTGCTTTTCAGCTGTACTTTCGGATTCTTCTTCAGGTTGCTTTTCTCCATTTTGTGGAATTAAGTTATATTGCTTCTTCGGTCTTCCTCTTCCATTTCTTATTAGTCGGGGCCTTCCAGGTCCTCGTTTCATAATCGTATCAGATGGTTCTTGAGTATTGTCATGACTACCTTGAATTTGATCTTGGTGACACGAACTATTATTAAGCGAAGAACCAGTACTTGATATTTTTCCCTTATCGGCGGTATAATATAATCTCTTCCATTTAATGTTGATGTTGTAATAATCTCTTCAGGCTCTCCCTGCATATAAAAATCATCAATAAAACGAACATCTCTGGTAACTATACATTTCCGTTCTTTAGTTAACCATATTTTATATGCTTTAGATTCTTCCGAGTAACCAATTAATATACCTTCTTTAGCTTTTCTTTCAAACTTATCCTTACTTGGAGTCTTGTCCAAAACGTATGCTTTGATACCAAATGTTTTCAAATATCTAAGACGAGTCTTTTTCTTATTCCAAAGTTCATATGGCACCTGTCCATTCAACGAACTTGTCGGGCAACGATTTCGTATGTAGTTTGCCGTAGCAACAGCTTCTGCCCAAAATGAGTTGGCAACACCTGATTCTATTATCATACAACGTGCCATTTCAACCAATGTTCGATTTTTTCGTTCTGCAACTCCATTTTGTTGCGGTGTGTATGGTACTGTCAGTCTTCTTTTAATGCCTACAGTTTTTAAATATTTGTCGAATTCATTATTTACAAATTCCTTTCCATTATCCGACTGCAGAAACTTGATACGGTTTCCTGTCAAGTTTTCAGCCATACTTTTGAAGTTTTTGAAAGCTTCCAGAGCTTCTCCTTTACTTCTTAAAAACTTAATTTCACACCATCTTGAAAAATCGTCTATGAAAGTAATGAAATATTTACTCTTACCATTCGATTCTTTTCGCATTGGTCCGCATATATCCGTATGTACGATTTCCAGCAATTTTGATGATCGTTTGTGTTTATGATGAAATGGTAGTGTAGCGAGTTTACTTTGAAGACATACACTGCATTGGCGTGGTTCAGATCGTAAGTCTGAAATAGCACCTTTTTTCATCAATGCAATCACATCTCTGTGATTTAAGTGTCCCAATTTACTATGCCATGACGATATATTATTATGAAGACATGTATTATTAGCATATTCTCCATCAGCGCCAACGTAGTAAAGATCGCCTTGACGTTTAGCTATTAGCTTTACTTTGCCATTTCTGTCCTTCACTATCGCTTTATTTTTCTTAAATATTACTGTGTGATTCTTGTTAGTAATCTTTGATACAGACATTAAGTTTGTTCTTAATTTTGGTACATGTAAGACATCAGAAAGTTGAATAGGCATTTTCCCATTATTCTTTTCAGCTGTTAACATTACATTACCAATTTCAGAGGTATTTATGTAAGTGTCATTAGCTAGATTTATTCTTCTAATTTCTGATTTCTTCATGTCTAAGAACTTACTTTTATCTTTACAAAGGTGTGCTGTACATCCACTATCTAAGCACCATGCATTTCTAGCAATTTCACCTTGTGATGCTGTATCAGTTACGTTAACACTCAGTGAATCATAAGATTGATTAAATCTCTTTTTCCCTTTATGCCAGCAATCTACTGTTTTATGTCCAGATTTATTACAGGTACTGCATACATCTTGTGATTTTTGACATTTCTTAAAATTATTATTAGTGTTTCTATTTTGAAACTTACTTTTGTCAAATCTCTTCTTGAATTTTTGTCCTGTTAAAAATGCTCCATCGACGCTATCTTCACTATTCTGTAGTTTGGATTCATATTCCTCAAGAATTTTCACTTTTAGCATTTCTGGATCTGGTAATTCATCTCTGCTCTCAATTGCACATCTAAAATTTTCGAAATTACTCGGCAAGCTATATAACAGCAAAATGGCAAGCATGTCCTTATGAATTGTGACTGACATAGCATCTAGCTTGTCAACGGCGTCAAAGAATTTCATTATATCTTCACGTACATTACCATTTTGTGCCATCTTCTGCAATGTCAGTTGCTTCAGAAGAGTTGCCTTGCGAGCAGGTCCTTTAGATGCAAACACACTTTCCAACTTTAACCATAACTGACGAGATGTGGTGTATCCTCTTGCATGCTGCAGTTCATTTGGACTTATGGATAATATTAGATCCGATCTGGCTTTTTGATCTCCTTGGATCCAAGCTTGTTGCTCTGGTGTTAACACTTCCTCATCTACAGCTATAGAATCCGGCTTTGATCTTATCTTTGTGGAGGATTCCGGTTTCTGTTTTGAACCATTTACATAATCCCATGCATCATTTTTGATCAATAGGGCTTCTATTTGCAGACGCCATGTGTCGTAGTTGTCCTTGGTCAACGGTTCGATACGGGAAGAATATTGTGCCATTTTATCCTGACTTCAAAACTTTATTACGCTCCTGCGCACCCTGGGCCCATAACCTCTTGAGTATTTAGTATAACGCAGTGAGGAGAAAGTGTTCCAGAATAAAATAACTATTTAATTATATATGTCAATTATATATCTTGACAATTATATTTTATTATATTGTAACTATATCAACTAGTAATATCACATGACATGTCGATCACTTGATTGTACATATTACTTGTCTTGATGGATTTCCAACAGAAATTACCATACAACCGCCTTTTGAAATTACCATACCAAAAGTAGACATAGGAAAAAGTATAAATAAAATTTCTAAATAAATATAAAAGAAGTTTAATGATATGTAAAAAAAACAAAAAAAGACAAAAAAGTGGAAAGAGATATGCACATAACACAAAAGAAATGGTCTGTTATAAAATAAACTATGTTAGTTGAAAATCATCACTGTCGGTATCGTTGGAATTTGAATTTATGTTTAGGTGCGTGCTTGTGCTTGCTGTTTAGGGGCTCGTCATGCTCGAAGAGTTTCCTTACATCGCATTTGTTGTCATACGACTAATCATGTCCGGCGTTGGCACAAATTTGTCGCAACCCGTCCGCCCTATACATATGTTCCTTTGCCAATAAGGCGGTATTCGCTGTAGTTATTATCATCTGGTTACGGGATTTGGTCGTTACTAGCAGCGCTAAATATGCGCTCACAGGCTGCATTTGAATGAGGTAAAGTCAAAACATTTAAAACAGATAATGACAAGTTCTTGAAAACAAAGCTCTCCGATCCTCCATTAAAATTAAACAGTTTGTCCCAAAAGATATCTACATCATCCTCTACGTAAATTTCTCCTGGTGGGAAACAATACCGAGGCAAAAGACGCCATATGTTGACAATCGCCTGTTTTTTTTTGTAGGCTCGCAAAATCTTTCAAAATTCTGCAAAATAGAAAACAATGATGGGTGGCTGTTACGAATTTCTAGAGCATTTTTTGGGGAAAATGCTAAGAGTTGAGAATATGCCATCTTCGTTAAAATTCCACCTTTGTTTCATTTCATTACAGAATATGCTCAGAAAATCCCTACATCGGTCCTAGAAATACGCCAATGATTCCGGTCGACTTTAAATTTCTCTCTTCTGTATTTCAGACATGACGTCAACTCAAAGATACATTGTGCTATGTGGCAAAAAATGTGTTCTAGGTCTATTTTGACACCCATAATATAACAAAATTTCTACGTAATTCTCACTTACTGTTTTCTTTAAATTTGTTATGAGTACCTTGTCGGATTGAAAGTATTTATTTATTATGTCTATTTTCGGTAGAATAAAATTTAAAAATAAATAATACAATAAATTAAGCCCATTGTTATTATCATTAAAAAATAATTGAAGTGCAGGCCATTGCTCTATTATTGTGGCAACTACCTGGCCCAATGACAACCACCGCACCTTGGATGCATGTAATAATTTGTGAAAATCCACATTTGCGAACCTTTGAAATTGTTTATATTTGCAGTGTCGGTTACTGCTAAACTAAAATAAAGATTTCAATTGAAAATGAAAGTGTTGAATATAAAGACATTTTACCTTAAAAAACTATAAATGTATTTTTCGTGCTAAATCCTCACAGGTTCTCGGAAAGCTTTTGCACGTCTGACTGCTGCAAAGGTGTAAGAAGTGGTAAATGCACTTCATAATTTTAATTTCGGGATAGGAGACAACAAACCTGGACGCCACCGAATTATGCTGTCCCATCATGTCATTGCACCCATCAGACGCAAATCCAATAATGTTGCTGATCGGATTTCAACAAATGTGTCTAAATGTCATACAACGTGATATGGTCCGCAGTGCCCTTGATAAGTCACATCTTCCCCTTCTTTGTACAATGAAACCAATTGCCAAAGCGTTGTATTATAATTGTATTATAATATTATATAATGTACTATAATTGTATAGCGTACCACTATACAGACGCTTTATGTTGTAGAGATGTCAGTGGATTCTTCCACCAATACAATAAATTTTGTTTTCTTAAGAATAGTCACTAAATTTGCTTTAATTAAGGCTTTCCGCTATTACATTTTTGACAATATTTGAGGCTTTTGTGCTTTTTAGCGAAAATCCATCGGCAGCCTTAGAGCCCCCAAAAACTTTACAAAGCAGCAGACCTAAGTGGTCCATTACCTTAAAAGGAATATTATATGCTCTACAACACGGGCCTTTATTTGAAGTTCTGCCATCTTAACTTCAGATTTTATATTTGAAGACGCACGAACTTAGTCAGCACGCTACTTTTTGTGGCATTTGAATTTCTGGCATTGCTGGTACGTTTTTCTGATTGTTGGTATTTCTTAATGCAGGAAACTTCGGCCAAAAATCATCGTTACAATAACGGCATTGCGCTTTATATTCTTTGCCAGGAACTGATCTTAAGCCTGCTTTAAACCCAGGGATTTCAATTCATTGTTTGCGAAATTTCTGTAATTAAAATAATATAATAATTTAGAAACAAGAGTCTGTCACAAAGCTAAAATTGTGTTCTCAGTGCAGTTTGGTGTGCTTTCAAGTAATCAGTAAAAAATAAATTCAGCTGAAAAAATTGTATTTTTGTATAGGTAAGTAGTTGAATCATAATTATCAGAACCAGCTTGTACATTTTTACACACAGTTATACCTACATAATGGATCTTGTCACGGGCGGATGATGGAGCACAGAACCGATTTTGTAGCGCTTACTAATTAAAAAATGTAATTTTACATCGTCATTTAAGTAGTAAGGAGCTATATAAAAACAGCAAAAAATGGGACTACCATAATAAAATAAGGATGACGTCATCGCTCCGAAATAGGTGACGTCATAGATGAATTTTTTAGGTCATAAGGTGGCTATTTAAAAGTTACAATTGACGTGTTCGAGCGTTTTTTTCTCGAAAACATTAAGTAACGCAATTATGAATTTTGTTCCAAACTTTATCAACACTCTGTGTAAGTAAACTATTATGAATTAACAAGTTTAATGTCCAGTCCAATTTACACACCAGACATTCCACAATAGGTGTATATAAATGAATATTGCTATTTTTTTTTTAATTTCTTAAATTTTTAAGTAAACATAAAAGTGTGAATTTGACACGTTTACCTTACAAACTGTATAAAGACTTATTGCAGTAAATTAGTCCTACTGTAGGAGGTCAAAATGGCGGGAACAGCCGCGACTCCCTAACATGGTAGCATTTTGGCCGAGCGCGATCTAAGGCTTTAATTACTGGTCAAAATTCTAATTCATCAAATCTCTTCCAATTTATTCGAATGCAAAACTAACTGGGTTCTTTTTCTTGAACCTTGTGAACACATTTTCTGACTATTAACTAACGCGTTTAAGTATTTAACATTTAATAAGGGCTGATAAAGCAATACTACTCAAATGAAACGAAACACTTATCAAAACAATAACATCTATTAACAATAATAATCAACAATCCCGTTTGATAGGTTACATAGAAAAATGAATGAAGCTTTGAACATATTGACGTTTAAATTAAACCTAGGAGTAGATTTAGACAGACACACTTTTAGCAGAAATATGAATAATTTAATTTACAATGAAATGCGAGACGAGTTGAAAAGACTTACCAGGGATAAACTTAAGCGCCTAAGAACGCTCCACAAAAACGTGTACTTTACATGACGGTGGTTGAAATGAGAAGAGGGAAAAGATTTTGCTCCCTTGCCTAGGTCAACCCGAAGGCACGCAAGCATTTCTCCGTAGCCAATGACAACGCGTCAAATTTAAACTTATAAACACGCGGTCAAAACCTCAGTAAACCAGATGTTCAACTGAACAACACCAAAACTTTGACATTCTCGAACATTCTACCCCGTCTACATCGCGCTCAATTTGATCACATCCTAACAAATAAATAATGGGTTTCCGACCCATTACACTACACCTTCGTCGCGGTGCGTGGTGCTGCTAATTATGAGTATTATGAGCTATCATAACTTAAAGTTAAAACATGACAAAACCGTGTAGAGAATGTTGGTGAAGCCGGTTGCAAAGTTGTTGTTTTCTATCCCATACCATTTTTCGTGAAAAGTGAAGGCGACCTGTGCTCTACGAGGGTGCTTTACTGCCTTTGCTCCTCTCGGGGACGTTTGTTGGTCGCTATCACTGCTAGTACTTGCACTCATGTTATTAGGTGGACTATTGTACCTACTGTCACGATACACGAAAACACGGTATAACGGACAGGTTGTTTAAAAGCATTCCTACTGCGCTCTCATATGAGTGACGTCACGTCACATGCGCGCTGTTTTAAAATTCAAATTCGTAACCTATATGTGTACCGATAGTAAGACATATTTTAATCTAAATTGTTTGCCGAAGCCAGATGCGCTGGCAGTTTTTTAGCAGGTGTGTTTAATTTTTATTACTTTACAATGGCGAGTTGTGCCGTAAAGACTTGTATGAATCATCACAGAAAGACTAGAACTAGTGGAATTAAATATTATCGTTTCCCGAAAGATCCGAAGTTATTCGAATTGTGGATTACTACCTGCGGTCGAGACCGAGAAACAACAAACTTAGTTTAGTTTAATAGTAATTATATCTATATGTATATACTTCCTTATTTTCCATCGTGTGACAGTAAATGTTTAACACGTGTGACCAAATCATTAGATTACTGGGAGGCTATTCTCTGCAAGCGGCGGTGACAAGTGTAGAGATGGACTTTTTCGGTAACATGGGGATTTGCATAAGACCGAGACACCCATCGCTACACTTACCACGGGTGTGATCACGGAACCAATAGACAACACGACGCAATAGTTATACTGCGTATATTACCGAATGCTAATGTGTTCGTATCTGAGAATGTTGCCGTTATGCATTTGTCAGAGCCGGGTATATCGTTGAAGAAAACTGCAAAAAGGCCGCGATTGGTAACTGAAGAACCACCAAAATTGAGGGAGAAGATGTTGTAAGTGGTTATAATTCCTAACGGAGGTTGGCGGCCCTACCTATCGCTCACCGGTTTGAAGTACGTACCTACTTAACCTAACTTAACCTATGCCTATACATTTCCATCCTGAATAAAGGTTGTGCGCGACAGTCTGTTAAGATGTGTTATTTTCATCAAAATATTGTCACTAGTATTGTGAGAAGTTGCTTAGCATGGTTATTGTCATTTGATTTGGTTTTAACGGACAATTTAGAGATTTAGAGATTAGAAAATCTTATTGTCAAATTTTGCACCTTCTTTTTTTTTCTTTTCTTTTAAAAGTTACTCATGTTATTGTGTATATGACTAATATGTGTTATTGTTCTACATACATATATCCATATATCTCTCGTGGATAATAAACGTGGTATAGTGGATTTGTCAAGTGTTTTTGTCGAGCATCCTTCCTTTTTCAGTCTACTGTCCCAATTTCAGTTGTTCGCCATGGTTTCGTGTAAAATTGGATTACCCTGTCCAATATTTGTCCGAGCAGCTGGGTACACTAATGGACAAAACGGAAGGCAAAATTCAGGTAGGAGTGACAATATTTTGATGAAAATAACACATCTAACAGACTGTCGCGCACAACCTTTATTCAGGATCGAAATGTATAGGTTAAGTTAGGTTAAGTAGGTACGTACTTCAATAATGATACTAATTTTCCGGCATGCGAGATACCTTCTATACGCCGATGACATGTAGATCTTCCTTCCCATCCGATCCTCCACTGATTGCTACCTCTTACAACAAGATTTAGATAACTTTAGCACCTTTTGTAAAAATAATCAGTTAGTTATCAATTACGAGAAATGCCATGTAATATCATTCTCTAGAAATAAGTCCATTACGATATACGATTATAATATAGATAATAACTTGATTGAACGAGTTTCCACTATTAAAGATCTGGGAGTAGTATTTGATGGTAGGTTGATCTTTGGTTGCCATATAGATCTTATCGTGCAGAGGGCGTTTCGCATGCTGGGATTTGTATTGCGGACCTCGGGTGGCTTCAGTGACCCTCGTTCCTTAATCACACTATACCACGCGTTTGTTGCCAGTCACCTCTCATACTGCTCATCCGTCTGGTGCCCGCAGTATGCGGTGTATGTGAACCGTATCGAGGGGGTACAGCGGAAATTCTTGCGGCATCTGAAGTATAAGTTCAACCTAGAAGGTTTACATTATGCTGATTTGTGTCGCCGCTTTGGACTGCTCAGCTTGGAGGACCGTAGACTGTGTGGTGGGGTCATTTTTGTCACAAAATTGTTTCGTGGCCAGTTTGACTCGCCTGTCCTCTTGGAACGGTTTAGCCTGAATGCCTGCGCGCGCCATCTTCGCGACCGCGAGTATTTGCTGAATATGTATCAAAATGAAAAAAAAATCATTTATATTAAACTCTACTTGAATAATTGTGTGTAAATACTAGCGCTTCTTTCGGCGCTATCTCGTATCATCTAGCCGCATTGACCGATCTCATACGAGTGACGTAGCCAAAAGCTGTCCTCCGTTATACCGTGTATAAGTGCATCGTGCCTACTGGTTACTATGAGTTATGAGTACCTACTATCATAAGTTCCGTGGCGGATTCCAAAATCTGTAACTGCTTACCGACATACACGCAAGTGCAGTGCGACGGCAATAGATGTCGGTGTCTTCAGTTTGCGACTTGCGTTTGCCGTCTACGTTCAGCAAAATACCGTACATGTACAGTAATTACGGTACGATTGGCAATCTGGGGTGAACACTCGTCAAGACGGGCACGCATCCCCAATTCTCCTCGTTCAGTCATTACTTATGGTTACCCTTCTGACCGCCAGCGGCTCTCAGCAGCAAAAATGTGATTCTAACAATATTTTTAACAATCCTTTCTTAATATTCCGAAAATAAGCCATAAATCATTCCCAAATATATAAATGCTCTCCTGCAATTACCCGCACTGCGCACACACATACACCCAAAACATATGCAATATATGCAATGTATGTGATGCACAGCTCACTCAATTGCCGTTTCATGGAACCCCACCTGAAGGTAGCAATACTAATACTAATAACGCCTCACCGATAACGCAAGTAGGCTGATACCGCAAGTAAGGATGCAATGGTGTATCTAAATGACATGTTACAGATGACTTGAGTGACTTGATCTGAAGACAGTCAAGTTAAGATAGTGTACGTCAGTCTGAAAAGAGATTTTTTGAAATACATATTGCGGAACCCTATCAAGTATAATGGACGCAAACAATACAGCAGAATGCAGTTCCCTGCGCCGAGACATATTTAGCCACCCGATATGAATAGACATGGCGTAATATGATGGTGTCTATGTACATACACTCTGATATACATACTCTCTGGATGCGGCGCTTATCAGTCAAGTCAAGACATGGCCCATAGCCGACACCAGCAAAATTGAAGTGTGAAAGCACCAACGCATTGCCCAATGTCTTCTTTACGCGAATGGACAATAGTTTGCGGTGGTTATAAAGTGCCGACAGGTTTGCCAATGCAATTCTAGTTTTACTGGCAATGTGCCGGTCGCATCGCATATCAGAATCAGATCGAGATCTCTATATAGCTTTATCAGCTAAAGGGATGAGAATACCACCGATATTTAAATGTATTCGACAGTCAATGCCATGCGTGCCTGTCGCTTACCAACCAAACCTATACATACTTTGAGAGTTTGATCGTAAGGCAGTGCTCTGCCGAGATCTGCCACAAGCGTTGAAGATTCTCTTTAATTTTCCTGCTATCATCCACATCACCTGGACGGAAGGACATATACAACTGGCAGTCATCAGCAAAGATATGGAAAAGGAAGTGGAGCGCAAAGGCTTCTCTGTGCATCACCACGAGTCAATGAGCGTATTTTGGACACCTGCTGGTTTAATTTAGCCCTCTGATATTTACCCGATAAGTAGATGACGAAAAGTGATAGCGCTCCTCTATCCAACCCCATGTATCCGGGTAACCGTAAGAGTAGATCATGATTGACAACGTCGAAGTCCCTCGTATAAGCAGTCTAAATAATAGTATTAATAGTATTTCCAAACTTAAGACAGCGGTTGATGAAAAGGATGTTATCATTGCCGACCTAAAGAAGACACCCGAAGTATATATCGGCAATAAAGACTCTGATGTTCAAAGAGTTTCAGCGGATTTGGGAAGTGTAACAGTTCGGGCGGCTTCGGGCGGCTCGTCGATGGAGAGCTGCGAGATGCAGGCTCCTGATCCATCGAACGGATCGTTCGTGGCGGATTGGGTTCTGCGTATGATGTCGTTTCAGTGATTAACCCGGATGCAACTGTGGAGCAGGTGCTGCGCGATGTTCCGTCACTAACAAGGGGTTTCTCTCGTGATGATTTTGTGATTATTGTTGCCGACATAAACAATGTACTAAGCGATATCCCTACCAATTTTAAGGTTAAGAAACGACAATCAAATAAATGATGTAATATATAGTTTTAACTGTTTAATATTTGAGAGCATTCAAACAGTAAAAAAAGAGTTATTATATATGGATATAAATAGTCTAATTAAACCTATAAATATAGTTAGAAATAGCGTAAATATAAATAAATCCAAGGTAGACGTAATATTTAAGCATTTGTCTGGAAATGTACTTAACTTTAAGCCCAACTTAAACATTTATGTGAATTTTAATAATCTAACTCAACTGACATGTTACGAACCTGGTATTATAATCAACTATGATGTACACCGTTGTAATTTGTCGTCTGATTATAGTAATAATGATAATGCAACACTTAATGTCGAGGGAGCTGTGCATACTCCTCGTTTCGATTTGTCGACTCAAAATGGCACGTTTTTTAGAGTCAAAAATAGGAATATTGCACCAGAACATACAATGCTTGAGAAATAAGGTTGGTGAGCTGGAACACTTTTTGCACTTGTGTCGGGACAACTTCTGCTTTCTGTGTATTAGCGCTCTCTATTGGATGCTGGAGTGTAGTGTCGTTTTTCTCCCGGACGTTTTACCATCGTCACGGAGGTGTTGCAATATTTGCGAAAGAGAGCTTGATATGTGAAGAATTAATAGATGTTAATAATTTATCAAGTGAAATTAACTGTGAAATTTGTTCAGTTTTATGTAAGTCGTTTAATGTTGTTATAACTTGCGTCATTTGTTGATGCGATGGAAAGGTTTCTTACAGCCATTATTACTTTTAAAAGAGTAATCGTAGCTGGGGACTGTAATGTTAGGTTTGGGACGTCTGACGGCGTGCGGGCAGGCTGTGCGATTTGTTTGCATCGTATGGTTACTTCCCAACCGTGGCGGATCCTACCAGACTAGACAATTGTTTGGATAATAGTTTTGTAAATTTTGGAGATGAAAATCACAGAGCGGTTGTACTGGATTCCGGTGTATCACATCACAGAGCCCAGTCTTTGTCAGTACAGATTAATCAAGTTAGAAAGACGGAATATACTTCAAAATTGACCAGACCAATGACAAGCAGGTTACTTCTCTTTTTTTTTTTTCAATGTTTTAGTAATTTTTCTTGGGACTTTCTGTCGGATCCGGATCTGGAACTTAATCATAAATACGATATTTTCCAACAGCGTGTGCTGATTACTTTCCGGGACTGTTTCCCTGAAAGACTTCGCGTGGTTAGGGTATGTTACGGAGGCATGCATTGGCATAATGACTACTGTAAGACGTTTGGAAATAAGACACGTATACATCGAACTAATTATGTATAATGAAGTTATCGGAGACAAAATACAACGACGATGTAATCTGTATGAACGTCTATATATTAATGTGTCCTAAATAAGGCCTTGGGTCACAAGTAAGCCTGCAGTGGCCACTTGAAGAAACGGCCCCAACGTAAACATAGACGTGGTGTTGCCAGAGGATGCCATGGAACCGCCCGTCTGTCTGTGATATCGTACATTCGGCCATCCTGAAAATATAGGGCTGTCCTCAGTCCTTCGAACGTCCCTATAACAATAAAAACAAATAAGGATTTTGTCATACCTTGACCCCATCGGGTCTTAAGTCACCGTCGTGACTTCGTATGGTTCCGTCGAGCAAGCGATCCCGTCGGATCATAATCACCGTTGTGATTTCATTGAATCAATGATTATGTTGAATCAATGATTCCGTCACATATAATCACCGTCGTGATTTCGTATGGTTCCGTCAAACCAGCGATCCCGTCGGATCATAATCTGCGTTCGTAATTAGTAAATGTGAAGTTTCGTCCTCCTAAAAAAAAAAAAAGCAAATTGTTGGGTTATATCTTACCGTTGTTTTTCGTATGGTTCCGTCGAACCTACGATCCCGTCGGATCATAATCACCGTTGTGATTTCGTTGAATCAATGATTACGTTGAATCAATGATTCCGTTAAAGTATAATCACCGTCGTGATTTCGTATGGTTCCGTTGAACCTGCGATCCCGTCGGATCATAATCACCGTTGTGATTTCGTTGAATCAATGATTACGTTGAATCAATGATTCCGTTAAAATATAGTCACCGTCGTGACTTCGTAAGGTTCCGTCGAACCAGCGATCCCGTTGGATCATAATCACCGTTGTGATTTCGTTGAATCAATGATTACGTTGAATCAATGATTCCGTTAAAATATAGTCACCGTCGTGACTTCGTAAGGTTCCGTCGAACCAGCGATCCCGTCGGATCGTAATCACCGTTGTGATTTCGTTGAATCAATGATTACTTTGAATCATTGATTCCGTTAAAATATAATCACCGTTGTGATTTCGTATGGTTCCGTCGAACCAGCGACCCCGTTGGATCATAATTTTGTCTGTAATTAGCAAATATGAAATTTCGTTTTCCTAAAACAAACAAAACAAATTGTTGAATTATACATCACCGTTGTGATTTCGTATGGCTCCGTCGAACCAGCGATTCCGATGGATCGTAATCACCGGTGTGATTTCGTTGAATCAATGATTCCGTCAATACTCGTATATAATCACCGTCGTGATTTCGTATGATTCCGTCGAACCAGTGATCCTGTTGAATCATACTTTGCATTTGTAATAAGCGAATACAAAGATTTTGTGCTCCTAAAACAAATAAAACAAATTGATGGATGATAAATCACCGTTGTGATTTCGTATGGTTCCGTCGAACCAGCGATCCCGTTGGATCATAATTTGCATCAGTAATTAGCAAATATAAGGTTTCATGTTCCTAAAACAAACAAAACAAATTATTTTATTATAAACCACCGTCGTGATTTCATATGGTTCCGTCGAACCAGCGATCCCGTTGGATCATAATTTGCATCAGTAATTAGCAAATATAAGGTTTCATGTTCCTAAAACAAACAAAACAAATTATTTTATTATAAACCACCGTCGTGATTTCATATGGTTCCGTCGAACCAACGATCCTGTTGGATCATAACTTGCATCCGTAATTAGCAACTATAAAGTTTCATGTTCCAGTAATCCCGTTAGATGATGATGACGTGCATCTATGATTAGCAAAGATAACATTTCGTGTTCCTAAAACAATCGAAACCAAAGGTTCTGCCAAACCTCGATCCCGTTGAATCATAATCAGGGTTGTGATTTCTTGTAGTTCCGTTGAACCAGTAATCCCGTTGGATGATGATTTGCGTACGTGATTAGCAAATATAACGTTTTGTGTTCCTGGAACAAACAAAACAAAACAAAATCTGCCAAACCCTGATCGTATCGGATCATAATCGCCGTTTTGATTTCTTATGGTTCCGTCGAACCAGTAATCCCGTTGGATTATGATTTGCGGCCGTAACTCGCAAATACCTATAACGTTTTGTGTTCCTGAAACAAACAAAACAAACGGTTCTACTAAACCTCGATCCCGTTAGACCATAATCAGGGTTGCGATTTCTTGTGGTTCAGTTGAACCAGTAATCCCGTTGGGTGATGATTTGCGTACGTGATAAGCAAATATAACGTTTTGTGTTCCTGGAACAAACAAAACAAAACAAAATCTGCCAAATCCTGATCCCGTTGGATCATACATCACCGTTGTGATTGTAAATACACATAGTGCCTCTACATTGACTCCTTCTATAAGCATTACATGTTGTTTAATTCTTAACTTATCATATGTACCTTAGAATGATCGGCTTGAGTACTAATAGCTTTGTTCGAGCAAGTAACACAAATGATCTTTCATTATTATTTATAATGCAGTTGTCATTGAAACATATCTGGCTTATTCTGTTTTAACTCTGTTTTAACAATTTGAAACTATTCTATTTTTTTTTTACTCGAACATACCTATTATTACTTTTAATCTTACTTAGTCGAAAAGGCACAATACTTGGGTATGCATTGTTATATTATGGTCTTTTCTACGTTTTTAACATTGAATCGTTACTTTATATCATCGTATCGTAAGGTTCCGTTGAACCAGTGATCCCGTCGGATCTTACCGTAACCTACCATCGCTATTTTGCCTCTATATCCTGGATATCCATGGCTTTATGCGAACAGTAGCCATTACTGCCGTTAATTACCTGGACCCCTTTCGTAGATCTTTTATTTCGTATCGGTCTTTATCGGCTCGCACCACCTTGTATGGACCTTGAGCTTTGTTTTACATACCTCTCCCATACACCTGGCGCTTTTCCGGCAGTCATTGTTGCCAATGCGGTAACTACATATCGTGTTACCGTAGCGTTCACACTGACCGTTTGCCCGTGATGTATCAACAGTGTTGAGAACATGTTTTATTCTGTTTTATTCTTGCCAAATATCTTAAAGGTATTTGACGTAACCATAGCTCATCGATCACTTATTACTCTTGACGGGAAATAAGTGAAGAATACCTTCTATCACTTTCACCACGTACCTTGTCTTAGAGTCCCGCACTGCTTCAATTATCGCAAATTTTGTGAATCCCTCCACTACAAATTGCTTTCTGGCGGTTGTTTACTTGTAACATGGACAATTCAAGCACGCCGCAATGTATTCTTTTTTTCACAAATTTAGACCTATCTACTAACCAATAATATCACGGATACATTTGAATGACTTCGCCGTTCTTAAATACACCGCGTCAAAATGACACAATAGACATATTTGCATTCCAGTAACTTCAGATATAACCCAAGCTTTCATCGTCAAATCGTTTCGACATTTCCATTCTTCAACTGATATGTATCGAAGTACTGCATTGTTGCAAAATTATGGACACCTTTAGTTAAAATATTTCTTATTAGACTGACTTATTCGTCCTGTAACTGGGCACCAGTTGTCCAGTCCACTTGCGTGAGATCTACTTGCAATACTTCGATAATATCCACGGGACTGCGGCTAAGTGCATCCACGTGCTTAAAAAAAAAACGTAAAACTTTGTACTATTGACTTGTACCCCATTCCCATGGAACGTCCTTGCTTGTCAGTCTCGTTGACTGACGGTTCAACTTCGAGGGCGTATGCAGGCATAAATCTTATGAAATATCCCGATAGTCCCAGAAACTGTCGCACTTGTTTAATTTTATTGGGTGGTGACATGTCGAGTACCGGCTCAACCTTTCACACCATTGATACTTATTTCCATTCCTAGGTATTCAATCAATGTTTCAAAGAAAGAACACGTAGGCAAGTTTAATGTTTGTTTATGCTGTCGTAATTTATCCAGCACTAACTTCAGTCTTTCAATCCCTTCGTCTATAGTTCGAGAGGATATTATTATTTCGTCTAAGTATGGGAATGCAATCGTATATTTATCTGAGCCTAGAACTACATTGATTAGCCGTTGAAATGCAGCCGGTGCATTTCTTAAGCCAAACGGCGGCGGCGTCCCGAGCCACTCGAAATTGCCATCTGGGGTAACAAAAGCGGTTTTAGCAATTGACTCTTCACTGACCGGGACCTGGAATCATCTTTTCCTAAGGTCAAAACCCGTGAAGTATTTATTACCACCTAATCTATCGATTTGGTCTTCGATCAGTGACAGAGGATAACGATCCTTGTCGGTGGTCACCAGATTTTTCTTCCAGATTTGATAGGACTTGATAAAATTAGAACGATAGAATTATCTAATAACTTTTGAATCATGCCGCGTAAGATAATGCTTTCCGCGTATGCCACCGTATACGGGTGATGAACGATTGGGGTGTCCGTCGTACCCTTGATAGTAAGAGATACCGTGTTCTTTTTGTTTATAACGTGCATAGAGGTGGATATGCAATCCGCATAGGACTCTAAAACGCATTTACATATCGTTATACAATTGTCGTCCACATCCCGGAAAATAGTCTCTCTACCGGTGGTTATATCAACTTTGTTAACCACGGACGATTATTGTTGCACTATCGCGAAATTCCTACAACTGCTTAATTATGACCCGATCACGTTCTTTGACCAACATCACATGTTCTTGGTCCAGGTAATCGCGCTCGACAGTCATAACATGAGTAATATTCTCTAGTTCGACAATAACAGCTAAAACTCGCGCACTTACGTTCATATTTTTTAGCTTTTAGCTCGCTGCTGACAACAGTCGCATTTACGGTAATCGCACCAGCAAAACCGCGAAGCTCGAATTGCTTGTCATTGTTTGTATCTAAACACAACGTATCAACTAAAGTTCTGTTTGTTAGCGTCTTAGAACTTCCCGTATCAACAACACGTTATTGCCGTTAGCAAATACATGTTTGAATCGTCACTAACCTGTGAATTTGCCCTTAGGAGACACTCGTGCTCTCAATGTCCAAGTTTCCAGCATCTGGTGCACTTGGTTCGGCCTTTCTTGCAATTCCTAGCTAGATGACCTCTTACACAAAAACTATAACACGCACTAGTGTCTTTAATCGCATGTGAAAACACTCTACTGCACTGGTGGATCTTGGAGTTTTTCGCAATCTCTTTCTCGCGGGTTTTCTTCCTGCTTACCCCATCGAGTTCACTACAGCGAAAAATTTGTTTGGACCAAAGTAACGAGCCGAATGCAGGGTTTGCTCGACGCTTAGCGTCTTTATTCTCATTATGACTGCATCAACAACTTCGTTTTGTGACGCAATAGTCGCCTACTTCTGGACGTCGGCTTCCGAATGCAAAAGTTTGGTGGAACTGTGAGGTTAGTTTTTCTTTCACTTGATCCCAGCTGTAACCATTCTGAGATATTCGTCAAACTGCCATACTCTTGCATGATCTTTCAGGTCTTTTCAGATCGACCGAATCATGGTATCGTCGTCCCAGTTATATCGATGGGCCAACCTATTGATGTGGTCTACCAATTCTTCAACTACCGCATCATCGTGCGATGGATTAAAGTGAGGAATAACGAACTACTCACTACCGGGATTCGCAACAACACGTGTGGTTGTGGAATCAGCCCTGTCGTTTTTTTCCATTCTTCGTATAGACTTTACGGTTTCCTTCAAATTTACCGTAGAAGAGTCGCTGCTGCTGTCGCTGTCCGACGAGCTGCTGGTATCGTAATGACGTCTCTTGGACGACGCTTCTTCATTCGCGCGGCCCATCGTAACAGTGTTTTTTTTTGTCAGGCACTTCACACAAAGCGAAACGGCACGTGAATTTTATAATTAGGAAAATTATAAAACTATCCCACTTCTGAATTTGTAAGACGTTTGGAAATAAGACACGTATACATCGAACTAATTATGTATAATGAAGTTATCGGAGACAAAATACAACGACGATGTAATCTGTATGAACGTCTATATATTAATGTGTCCTAAATAAGGCCTTGGGTCACAAGTAAGCCTGCAGTGGCCACTTGAAGAAACGGCCCCAACGTAAACATAGACGTGGTGTTGCCAGAGGATGCCATGGAACCGCCCGTCTGTCTGTGATATCGTACACTACTTAAGAGATATGAGAGAAACATATCTCTACTACTGGAACTGTACAAAAAATATAAAACTGTAAATTTGCTGCAATTGAAAAACTTACACCGAGCCAAATATAGGCAAGCTATTGAAGCTGCTAAGAAGTCAGCATGTAATAGATTTATTGCTAATTCAGTCAATAAACCAAGCTATGTGGCAAATGATCAATGGCAAAAAAGGATCTCAAAACAATCTCCCTGATTGTGTGGATGTTGACGCAATAAACAACTTTTTTGTTGGCGCGGCTGGAGCGGCCTAGGCACACGTGGCTGGCGTGTCGCCGGTCAGCAATAGTACCAATTTATCGAGTTCCACCTTCGCGTTTCAACCTGTGTCTCCTGCTTTCATACGCAGTATTATATATGGATTAAAAAACAGCAATACTAAAGACAGTTTTGTTGATAAACTCGGCATTTGAGACAGGCGAATTTCCCAGCTCATTAAAAACACCGAGAGTTACACCAATTCATAAAAGAGATGATATAAATGACTTTGCTAACTATCGCCCAATCAGCATTCTTCCCACTTTCTCAAAAATATTTGAACCCGCCATATATACTCAAATAGTCAATTATATTGAATCTAACAATTTGTTATACCCAGATTAATATGGGTTTAGAAGGGGAAAGAACACTTCGAATGCAGTCGTTAAGCTTGTGAATATTTGTAATGAGTGTTTCGAGAGAGGGGAATATTGCGCATTTATGTTTCTTGATTTGACGCGCGCCTTTGATTGCGTTTCCCATTCACTGTTGTTAGCTAAGTTGCATATGTACGGCTTTAGTAATGGCAGCATATCACTGATTGCCTCATATCTTACTGGGAGAACTCAACTTATACTGTGTGGTGAGAGGGCGCAAGCAGTCTGCCTGTAACTCAAGGAGTCCCGCAAGGTTCTATACTGGGTCCGCTATTATTTTTTTTTATGTTTAGGGGGAGACGTTGATTGCTTACTGTATGCGGATGACGCAACCATTGTTATAAGGGGGTCGACTTCTCGTGCTCTGTTTAAATGAAGGCAAAACTGTGAATATGCTATTTACACTCAGATGCAGAAAAAACGGGTCATTGGGTTATTTTTGTAAAAAAAACAGTTAATTTTTTTTGTTTTAGTACTGTCAATAAGAATTTTAGTGTTTGACAGTCAAAGAGACAACCATCACAGTGAAGAAAAACATAACATATGATACTTATCAGTTTATGTAATGAACAAAGCAAAAACAATGTACGTATACACAAAAAAATGACCCGTTTTTTGCATCTGAGTGTACTTTAAAAAATATAGACTTCCGGACCCCAGTAAGTTTCTGGGTGTATATATCTCCGCTCCTAAATTAAAATTTGATGAGCATGCAAAATATATTGGTACAATAATATCTCGCAATATCTATCTGCTAAGGAATCTGTCAAAAACGTTGTCTCGTGACGTCATCAAGGCTGCTTATCATGCGCTGGTACAGTCGCGCACCAGTTATTCCATCTTGGCATGGAGCAACAGTCATGCCAGCATCCGTATTTTTAAACTGCAACGAAGGGCCCTACGTGTGTCGAGTGGACTTAATTATAGGGAGGACTGTAGAGGGGCGTTCGTTTCCTTTAATATATTAACACTCGCGTCGCTTTATATACTTGAATCCATTATGTACGCACGGTCTGGTCTGCTTGGATTTCGCAATTGCTCTGATGTTTATGATTACAACACCCGGCATAAAGATAACAACATATACGTGGAACGCTGTAGACTGACCATCTCACAGCGTGGACCTGCCCACATGTGTCAGATACTATAAGCTGCCTATGAGCATGAGGGCTTTACCTTTAAAGAAACTCAGATCCGACGTGCGGATTTATCTAATTCAAAATGCTTTTGACTCCATTGACGAATTTTAGAGCATATTTTTTGACTCCTACTCCTGTATGTCGGTCTCCGTCATATCGTTCTGTGTCGTTATGGCGGTGACGGGCGTTCGCGGAGCTGGCTTAATGACGTGTATTGTACAATTTAGTTTTTATGTGTTATTGTGTTTGATTATATCCGAATGACGAGTGTAAGAGGTTGCCCTTTTTATCACAATAAATGATTTATTATTATAATTATTATATTATTATAATCGAGAATCACCAACAATACCACAACTATGTACAATATATTCCCCTCTTAATTTAAAAATGAATATTTTTATGACAGAATTCTTCTTAGAACTGTTCTGCCATATCTTGTTTTATTTACCGAATTGCCTGCATCAGTGTAAGTTCTTGATGGTGTAGTACCATGCCCTTGAGTTTCTGAATGCTATATTCTGAGAGTTGATACTGGTTCTTGGGTTTATATTGATTACGTCTGTAAATGTTTCCATCTTCAGTTGATGGAAACATGCTGGGGTAGCTTGTGAACAAGCTGGGGTAGCTTGTTGAGTAACAAACACAGAGCATTTGTTAACTGGTTTATTGTAATGTTTTATCAACTATATATACAAAATCTATCCTAAAACTTATTCTAGAGGTTCTCAACAATTAACAAAGTGTAAAACAAAATACATAGGAAATATTTTAAACATGTTTACAAACTCTGAATCATTGATTGCTGATGGTACAATATTTGAGTGCAGTCGCACTAGTATCGGAATGTCTAGCCTAATTTCCTGTTATTTGCTGAGGTTGCAACTCAGCAAATTGTCGTTCACCTGTTTCTATGTATTAAGAATTCAATTTAACAATGAATTTAATAACTTTAAATATTATTACTTAAGTTAATTGCTATATATTATGATATCAGGGAAGTTTGTAGGGTTAATCTTTATTATATGTAATAGTAAGAATAATAATAAAAATAAGAAAGAAAATTGTTTAATGAGATTAAACATGTTGCAAAACATGATTTAGGCTTCACTGTTTTCTTTAACATTTTCCCTTTTTCCTGTTTTCTACCGGATTTTTTAAATACCAAACATCATCTCCACTACTAAAATTTCGTTCGTATTTTTTGACCCATTGTCAAATTGCTTCGTAGGTCGTTAGGTTGCGTACATAGTGGAGAGTAGAGTAGAGCATGGAGTAGAGCTTAGAGGCAAGGTAGCATAGAAGCACTAGACCTCAGGCAGATCGAAATAAGATTGCAGAGCAAGAAGTGCAAGCACAATTGGAAAGAAATGTTACAAAATATTCTGGGTATATTGCGGTGTCAATAGCAGTAAACTAAAAGAGGTTGTAGAGATCTTGACTCCTCGTCAATGGCTGCATGCTGACTCTGTATGTGGATCGTGCTGGTTGATGATGCGGGATTCATATTGAACTGCCTTTGACGTGGGATTGGGCGCAGAGACATCCTCATCCTTGTCGGTCAGTTCCCTTGGTTTCTTAAGTTGTCTTCGTAATAAACGGATGCCCAACCACAGTGGAATGCATAGGGCTAATATGGTGATTGTTGTTACGGTGCTAGTTACAGTAAAATTGTTTAATGAGATTAAACATGTTGCAAAACATGATTTAGGCTTCACTGTTTTCTTTAACATTTTCCCTTTTTCCTGTTTTCTACCGGATTTTTTAAATACCAAACATCATCTCCACTACTAAAATTTCGTTCGTATTTTTTGACCCATTGTCAAATTGCTTCGTAGGTCGTTAGGTTGCGTACATAGTGGAGAGTAGAGTAGAGCATGGAGTAGAGCTTATTTCTTCGTTTAATTCACAGATTGCGTCGAACTGCTTCTGAAGTCTTTGTTTCAGTGTTTCGTAGCGCATCTTGCTTTTTTGTTGTGGTAATTCTGCCTTGATTTGAGCAATTACTTCCAACAAATTCTCCATCTTGATTGATTGTTTCTTCTTTCGGTACATTTGATTGTTGTCCTGGACTTCTTCCTTGATGTGGCTCGAAGTTCCTTCCCCGGTTGATGAGTCTTGCTTACGGCATTTGTTCAAGTATTTTTGTGTTTCTTGAACTTGCCGTTTCAGTCTTCAATGTCGGTAAGCTTCACATGAATCGCCTAAATCTCAGCCCAGTAATTATCAAGCTGCTTTTGGTGGTTTTGTAGGTATAGTTCTGTCTTCCGTGTCGGTGAATCCTTCTTCAAGTTTGTGGTGAATTTCTTTAGTTGTTGTCCCAGTTCATCCTGCTGGCGGGCATAGGTATCCAGTTCCTCGGACATGATGATTCCTTGAACTGCTTGGTTGAGTTTGATTTGTATTTGAGAATTTAATTGAGTTGAATATGGATGCGACCGTAACTTTTCCGGGACGCGATCCGAATTTATCCCTTTCGACTTGTGCGAAGCGACTTATTACCCGCGCGCGATGGATGATCTGTGTCTTTGTTGGTTTCAACGGAAACTGTTGGGATGTGCTGTCGAGAGCTGAGGCTTGGGCCACAGCACGGTAAGGTATAGATGATTATTGGAATTGTACTGCCGAGAGCAGCCTCACTCTCGAGTTTGTAGGCTTGGACCACAGTACGGTAAAATTAGAAGGGATTTATTAGGATGTGCTGCCGAGAGCAGCCTCACTCTCGAATTTGTAGGCTTGGACCACAGCACGGAAGAGCTCGACGGACCATGAACAAGCTGGGGTAGCTTGTGTAGGGTTGAGTAACAAACACAGAGCATTTGTTAACTGGTTTATTGTAATGTTTTATCAACTATATATACAAAATCTATCCTAAAACTTATTCTAGAGGTTCTCAACAATTAACAAAGTGTAAAACAAAATATATAGGAAATATTTTAAACATGTTTACAAACTCTGAATCATTGATTGCTGATGGTACAATATTTGAGTGCAGTCGCACTAGTATCGGAATGTCTAGCCTAATTTCCTGTTATTTGCTGAGGTTGCAACTCAGCAAATTGTCGTTCACCTGTTTCTATGTATTAAGAATTCAATTTAACAATGAATTTAATAACTTTAAATATTATTACTTAAGTTAATTGCTATATATTATGATATCAGGGAAGTTTGTAGGGTTAATCTTTATTATATGTAATAGTAAGAATAATAATAAAAATAAGAAAGAAAATTGTTTAATGAGATTAAACATGTTGCAAAACATGATTTAGGCTTCACTGTTTTCTTTAACATTTTCCCTTTTTCCTGTTTTCTACCGGATTTTTTAAATACCAAACATCATCTCCACTACTAAAATTTCGTTCGTATTTTTTGACCCATTGTCAAATTGCTTCGTAGGTCGTTAGGTTGCGTACATAGTGGAGAGTAGAGTAGAGCATGGAGTAGAGCTTAGAGGCAAGGTAGCATAGAAGCACTAGACCTCAGGCAGATCGAAATAAGATTGCAGAGCAAGAAGTGCAAGCACAATTGGAAAGAAATGTTACAAAATATTCTGGGTATATTGCGGTGTCAATAGCAGTAAACTTACTAATAAGTTTATGTTTAGATGAAAAATATGGTTATTGCAAAATGTATAGTACTGGGGCCAAACAGTACCTATTTGGTACAGAGGGTAGGCAGCATCTCCTAACAGGTGTAGTCCCGGAGGTAGAAGAGGATTCCGATTATCAGCGAAAAATTCCCTTAATGGGCTCTTTCGAAACATTCTGGAGTCATGCATTTTTCAGTCATAAATTTCAGTTGGTAATCACGAGTTCCTGCAAAAAAAAAGAAATATTAAGTTTATTATTCTTAACTTAATAAAATGTAACTTTATGGATAAAGTACTGACATACAGAACAAACTGAGAATTTATAACATAGACATTACTACTCTACAAACAACTGTCTGTCAAAATTGACAATCTCAAAGCGGACCTTGTTAATTTCCTGAAACCACTTTAAAACCACTTAATGCGAGGGTTTTTCTGTTAAAAGAAATAATAAAAATATCAGTTTTTTTTGCATCTATTATAGTAGAAGTTATATTATAAGAAATGGTAACGTAAGAACATTAGCTAAAAACATAAATAAATGTATTATTATTATTCTCATTCTCGTCCTTTCCATTTCTCATTCTTTCATCTTCACATTCTCTCTTTCTCTCCTTTCGTTCTCTCATCCTCCCATCCTCTCCTTTTCTCCGTCTCTCCTTCTGTGATCCTCTCAATCTGTCAATCTCTCATCCTCTCATTCAAAATATTCGTATTTTTTATTTGTGTAATCATATGTGCACAAGCGAGAACGTCTCCCTCGAGTTAGAAATAAAATGTAACCATCGTAAGCTGGCGAGAGGTACTTGGGATAGCGCAAATCGGAACACATATGTTTAGCGAGATGGTCTCGTTCAATGTGGTTAAGAGGACTGTTTCCTTGATTTGGCCTATATGATTTACATGTAAACGCGCGAACTTCTAGTGCTTATACGGTTCATATTTTTGTAATTAAAAAAATACCATTTTATAGATATTTACTTGTACTACAATTTAGCTGAATTAGATTTTTAAAAATTTGATCCAAATTTGTCACAGAAAATACGCAAATGTTGAATTCGAAGCACTTTTTTAACATTTTTTTATGGGGATCTCTAAAAGGTAGCTCGAAAAGTGCTTCAGCTAGAGTGTAGTTTAGACTTTTAAGATTACATTGAAAAATTATTATTAGATTATAATGATATTGAACATCCTAAATTGATTCAGAGAAATATCATTGCAAAAGCTAAATATTTCTGATGCGAGTTCCAACCCACTCTGTTGGCTCCACCCCCGTAGACTAAAAACCGAGACGCTTTGCCGGCCAGACGGCGGGTATCACACTTCGGTCCAATTTACTATGTAAACACCGCATATGTCTAAATTCGAAGTCGAACATTGCCAATAAATTTAGAGTGAATGTAAAATGTTGTGAGTAGTATCTTTAGTGATCTTTATGGTGAACGTTATATTTATTGTTGTCTTAGCCCCTTTTCACACTGGTCACGGCGACCGGGCGGTTTTGTCCGTGAACGGTCGATGTGTCGCTTATACACCAGCACGGATTTCGAACGGCACGGCCACGGATGTAGCTGGTGCGGCTGTATACTGTGCGCGAGTTTGTTGACGGTTCAGTAGTATCTAATTCGCAATGGAGCGTAAACGTATTATTGCTTTATGGTTTTTGTACCGACGTCGGCAACGTCAGAAACGCAGAAGGATTCATTGGGTAGGTACACCCGATAAATACACAACAAGACTTTGGAGCGTTTTACACTTTATTTGAAGAGCTGCGGGCAGACGAAAAGAAGTTCTTCAATTATTTTCGTATGTCAATTAGCTCTTTTGACGAGTTACATAATCGCCTGAAAGGTACTCTTCAGCATCAGAATACAACGATGAGGGGTTGCATCCAACCTGCTCAGATGTTGGCTGTTACAATTAGGTAAAGTAAACTCATTGTATTTTTTTATCACAATTTATTTATACGTAGAATAAAAAGAAAAATAATACTAATAACGAATACATCTAAAAAACTTCAGCGAAGTCAACAAAGTCCATCGAATTTGAGAGTGCAGGGGACGAAGTATTTGATGGGCTGCTGCTTTGTGTACTAAAACACTGACTGGAAAAGTTTTGTACTGGAATCGTGGTTGTTGTGTTGGTTTGGGGGGAGGGTGGATGCTGGGACAGTCAGCTGGCAGTTATCAAAAATTTAATTATGTGTACTATATTTGTTAATAAATAAAGAAACAAACTTACCAAATTTATTTTTTTCTATATCTTCCATCTCTTCAAAATCACTTTTGAGAGCAATGCATCCGTTTGTCCAGGCTTTGGCCTTTGATTTCTGTCCTTATAACTATCAATTGTCTTGTCCCATAACACCGGATTTGCTTCTACTAATGTGATTAAAATGTCGATGTCAATGTCTGTGTTCATATCTCCAAGATTTCGAGATCAGATAGCTCTGCAATCGCAATATAACTCAAACCGTGGCAAAACTGCACGGAGCGTCTGAACGCCACAACTTGATTCAATGCACTACCGCGCGGACGGTCGCCGTACGGAAACCGTGCCTTCAGTGGTGGGGCACGGCGACCAGACGGCCAACGGCGACGGGACGGTACGTATGAAGGCTCCCATTTAATCTCATACACTTCGAACCGTTCACGGACAAAACCGCCCGGCCGCCGTGCCTCGTGTGAAAAGGGGCTTAGACAATAGAAGAACTAGAAGAATTTTTTTTATTTTAAATAAAGAAATAATATTATATTTGTACTATTCTGTACAATGGCGATGCACGCAAGCAACAAAACATTATTTGTGACCTCGGATGCGAAAAGACCTATCGTGCGAAAATAACGTGCGCCATAACGGTACCTATCGGAAGAGAGCTTACGTGCGAAAATAGCATGCAATATAACGTCACGGTAGGTCCCTTTTCGCATCCAAGGTCACATTTACATTCAAAAGCTATTACCTATGTAGGTATTATTCTTAGTCCATATATAATATTTTTATATATTAAAGGATAGTTATTTATTTAGTATGTGGAAATGTATGCATAAAATATACATGTATTGAATGTATTTTTATTTATTAGGTATATTATTTTAGTAAATAAGTAACCAAGTTTCCTTATTATAATAATTTAACAACCCATACTAAGATCGACCTTCCCTCATTTTTTTTTCTAATTAATGTATATTTTATGCTAGATAATACATAAATAACACCACGTAGAGTAAGTATCTCCAACTTTCCGACTACATCGTTGGCACAATGACGTGTCTGAACACTTTTGCAATTATTCAATTTTGTGAAGCCAGACCTACTCTGGACCATACCTAACATCAGTTTAATGAAATTATACATACTAACATTTAATGTGATGTTATGTCAGTGGCACTGATGTTTGTCAAAACTGATCCAACTGATCTGCAAATTTGTATAGGTACGTATTTAAAGTTACTGAGCTACTGGAGGATGAGCTGTTATGAGTTTTATCTCAACAGATACCCTCAGAAGACGCATGTAACATTTGCCACTTCCGGTTGTCAGCTTATCACCAAAAACAATCCAGTTCCTCTCCTGGTAATTCTAAATAAGTATACCAAATTTCAGTCCGATTCGTTGCACCGTTTGGGCTGTATCCTGTTCAAAGACATTCATACAGGTGTGGCAGAATGTGTACCAAATTTCAGCCCGATCCGTTGTTCCGTTTGGGCTCAATCGTGTTCACGGCCATACACACAAACATACACACATACATACATACATTTTCCAGAAATCATTGCAATGGATTCAGAGGACCTCAAAACGCGTATTTCCGCGGAAATCTCGTTTTTTTTTTTTTTTCGCCGATTACAATATTTTCCTTCTAGAGTACTAGTGGTACTAGTCGGAATGTAAAAACGGAGTGCTGCAAATGACTAAGCGATTTCTGCTGTTATTCTTGTCGCACGCGGACAGATCTTGTTTGACTGATCTCGCGTGTTAGAACGAAACAGCCTTCTTTTAGTATATCTGTTTCGTAACCTTTTAAGCGATGAGTCATTTGCTTCTGAATTTTACTATACATAACAGAATTGCCGTCGTATATCTTGAAAGGTTATTTTTGGAACCGATTTTCTCTGGTAGAGTATTGTTGTCTCTTTCTACCATACAGAGAAAGAACGCACGTTTACTCACTCCCTCTTACAGGACAAGCCTATAACTTGGCTTTTAAGTGCATTTTATTTTCTGGATATTAGTTACACATACGTGTACGTGAGGAGAGAGTGCACATGTATTAGTTCTCTATGTAATAGAAAGAGACAGATCTACTCCGAGGGAGGAACCGCAGCGCGTTGCCTATTATATATAACACGTAGACGATTTTTTTGTTACTGTCGCCGACTTCAAAACCAATGCGGAATTATTATTGGTCAAAAATATCTACGTTTCATTTCGCCAATCCCCGCCCTATTTTAACCAAACCCACCAAATCTGAGTTCCCACGCGCGGAAACAGTCCTCTTAAGCTATACGGCGGAAAGTGCGACTGCATCAAGTCTACTGGTCTTGGCAACTATAGATTTTAAATATTAACATACTGTCATTGTCATTAGTTTTAACTACTTCTTACATTTTTAGTAGAAGAAATAAAGTAATGTTATATACCAGGAGCCTTATTCTACAGCGATATCGATAGCCGTATTCTGTTACTTTGATCGATATCGGCCGACGTCATGATTTATCGACATGTCGTTAAATTCAGCGAATAATCGATTCGATATCGCTATACGTACGTCACGTCACTTCATTTGCTTCCAATTCTGTTTTGCTGTATACATATTTTTGCGTCGTGAGTTTTGTTAAGGTAGGTACATATGTGTGGGTTTTAGTTAATAATACTATAATACGTGTACTTACAATAATTTTATAAGTTTCGGTAATGGCATTTACATATGCACAACTCGTGGCTGTGGAGTTAGCACAAAGAAAAATTCGAAGATGAGCGCAGAGAGAATTTAGGCTAATTCGTCAAAATTTAAGGGATGTCCGTGATCCGTTTTCAATTTCGGACACTGAATTTCTACGAACTTATCGTCTGAGTAACGCCCAGTAATTTGCATTGGGCAAATGATTGATGATCAAACATAAATTACACTACAGCATCCTTTTGTGTGATAATTTTGGTATCACGTGGTATGGACAAAACACATGGAGCCATTTTTTATCGCAATGTTATATCGTCAAACTAATAATCTAACCTCAAATATTCTTGTTTGTTCCTGTTCACATAGGGAGGTTTTGTTGTTTAAGAATGGCAGCCATTAGTTACTACCACCGGTAATATACCACAATAGGCTTCATTGAAATGTGCCAAACGAAAGAATGTTTCTGGAGAATTGTTAGTGACGACTACAAAACTAGAAATAAGAAAAATGAAGCTTATTTAGTAGCCTTTCTAACAAACGAGGAGATGATGCATGTAACTGTGCAAAAGATAAAGGCAAAGGTCCAAAACCTAAGGAGGATCATTAGCAAAGAGAGACGCAAAATTGAGACGTCAAAACGTTCTGGAAAGGGAACAGACGAGATATATGCCCCCTTATTATGGTTACTCTTACATATTTCTTTTATTTTTGTTGGTATTAATAATATTGTCGCTTATTAGGTATTACGAACTTTTTTCTTTCACATCCGATATGGACCCGCTTCCTTCGATAGATTCATTACAATCGTACGCTTAGGTTGACGATTCCATCAGTATCGAATTTGATGATATTGATGATATGCAAGTTGAATTGCCAATATCTAAAGTTCGGAACAAAGTTCTTAATATCGTTATTCAACGTTTTCAAGAAAAACGTTCGGACACGTCAATTTTAATATTTAAATAGCCACCTTATGGCGTAAAAAATTCATCTATAACGTCACCTACATCGGAGCGATGACGTCATCCATATTTGTTTTAAATGGCAACCCCAATTTTCAACGAAAATGTGGACGTTGTTGATAAAACCAAATTTAGTATTAATAATAGTGAGAATGATACAATTTGTCGGTATTCTACCCCTTCCACGTCCCACGATCCAACAAAATAATAAAATAATTTTGTACTTATAATAACCTCCAGATTTCAGTCGAAATTAATTCAATTCAAATCATTTTTCTTTAAATCTGCTTAATATAGGTAAATATGTGCCTTGCGATGTAGTTACATAAAAATATATTCCTTGTTTAATTACTTACTTTCATAAAGTATTTTCTTAGTACTTCAAAAATAGTTCAACATGTCTCAGGAATTATTCGGCCCAAAAGTTTGTGCCGCAATTCCAGTACTAAATTTGAAATATTCGCACGAACTTCCAGTAGCCAAAAATCTAAGGGTTGCAATTAATCGTTCATCAGCTGGAATAGCCTGACGCATGACAGTATGTGTTTTTGTTATATGTGGCTGAAGCAAACCTTTAATAGTGTGCAAATCGATACCTGAAAGTGCATAAAAACGAGTCGAGGGAACAACGGCCGGGAGCGAGTTGAACAAGGGGCTGATGAATCAACAGTACGAGTTAGACGGCTATTGAGTTTAGATGTTAAATAATATATTTCTACAGTTATAAAGTGAGACGATTAATAGATTTATTAAGTTACGGGATTGAGTGTTTTATTTACCGGTTACCACAATTGGCGACGAGGATAAAACAAAAGATAAGGTAAGTAAAATAAATAACAGTTAAATATCAATTAAACGAAAAAGGTAGAAACATAAGTAATAACGAGAATAAGAAAGTAATTATGTATATTTGTTTCGTTTTACACAGAAGGCTGAGAGCCTCAAAGATATAGAAGGCTGAGAGCCACAAAGATAGAGAAGGCTGAGAGCCACGAAAATAAAGAAGGCTGAGAGCCACAAAAACAAGGAAGGCTGAGAGCCACAAATGGAAGAGAAGGTTGAGAGATACGCATAGTAGACAGTAAAGGTGGCAGAAGGAAATATCAAACCGTTTCTCTGTGAAAATCTTGACAAAGCGTTAATAAAGAATGAGTGGGAGAAATGGTTGAGGGATATGGAATTATACCTGGCATCAGAAGACATAACAGACATAGTTAAGAAAAGAAATAAGCTGCTGCACTTTGGCGGCCCGCAATTGCAAGAGGCAGCATACAATCTGCCAGGAGGTGTTGTATCTTACAATCCTGAGATAAATAATGATGTCTTTTAAATATTGATAGAAAAGCTAAAGGAATACTTCTCACCTGAACAAAATTCAACCTTTGGAAGGCACGTATTTAGAAATATTAACCCTGAAGATGGAGAAAATTTTAATAAATTCCGTTTGAGAATTCGGTACCAAGCAGCAAAGTGTTCTTTTGGAAGTAGTGCGGAAGAAGCTGCAGAAATAAACATTAAGGACAAGCTTATTGATCGCTGGGCACCAATTGACCTCAAACGAAAACTTTTGGAAAAGGAACGATCTTTAAACGAAATTGTCGAACTATGTCAAATCCATGAACAGATAGCCAAACAATCAACGGAAATGCAATCCCCTGCGACGACTAGTGTATCCAATCTGCCAATAGACAAAATAGGTGTTCAACAGCAAAGTACGAGAAGTTAGTGCACTAGGTGCAATAGAATGGGACATACGTCAACAGCAGGAGATTGCCCAGCCAAACTTGCAAAATGTCATAAGTGTGGCCAGCGAGGACATTTCGCGATATGTTGCAGAACAAAGAATCGATTTGGGGGTCCAATGACCAATGATCACTTTAGAAAAAAGCGATTTAACTCGCCAGTGAACTTCGTGGAAAGCGATGAGACAGACCTAAGTAGTAAACACAACGTCGAAAATATGAAGAACTTTGACTGTTTCCAAATAACAAATAAACGACACCAGGAAGAGTCGGACGACATAGTTGAATGCTATGTCGGAGGGGTACCTATCCTCGTGCTAATTGATTCGGGTTCTAAAGTCAATATTATTAAAGGCAAGGATTGAGGATTGTAATTTCATAACAGAAAAGAGATCGGCTGTTTGGGATATCGATAACGACCCAAAACATATACTGATGCCGTACGGTAGTGGATCAGCTCTGAAAATAAAACATAAGTTCAAGGCCACAATTAATTTACCAGGAGGATCAGAAATCATTACCTCATTCTATGTTGTGGAAAATGGAGAAATATCTCTCGTAGGCAAGGACACTGCTAAACAGCTCGGAATATTGAAATTAGGATTAAATATAAATCATATCAAGGATACTACCACATTTCCAAAACTAAAGGATGTTCAAATTAAGCTAACGATAAATCCCCATATTAAACCAGTACAACAACCTCTTAGAAGAGTACCAATTTCCGTGGAAAAACAAGTAGAGGAAAAATTAAAGAAAGCATTAAACAGTGGTATAATCGAAAGAGCCTTATCCATGGATCTCACCTATTGTCATTATTTTCAAATCAAATGGAGAACTAAGGATTACCAACTTTCGATAGCGTTATGACCCAGTTACGCAATGTAAAGTATTTCTCTAGGCTCGGTTTACAGAGCGCTTACCACCAGCTGGAATTAGACGAGGGAAGCCGTTACATTACAACATTCATCACTCATAAAGTGTTCAACGTTAATGGTGTAGTACTAAATGAAACGAAATGTTTAATGGGTGTGCAAGAATTGGATTTTTTTGGGTAATAAATTATCTGATAAAGGCATCGACGCCGACCAGAAGAAAGTAAAGGCGATTTTGGACTTTCGTACATCCACCAGCAAGGAAGAGTTGCGAAGCTTCCTTGGATTAGTGACGTACTTAAGAAAGTTTGTACCAGATCTAGGAAGTGTAACGGAAGCATTGCGAGAATTAATAAAGAAAGACACACGGTTCGTTTGGCAGGATAGGCACCAGAGTACCAAACTGAAAAAACTTTAGCCCAACTACCTACATTATCATATTTTGATCCAAAACGGCAAACAAGGTTAGTGGCTGTTGCTAGTCCTGTCGCATTGGGAGCTGTTCTGCTTCAGTCTGATGGAGAGGGGAATCCAAAAGTAATCTCTTTTGCGAGCAAACGTTATGTCAAGCGTAGAGCGTAGATACTCACAAACGGAGAAACAAAGCCTAGCATTGGTATGGGGCGTAGAGAGATTCTACTACTATCTAGCAGGGCTGGAATTTGAACTCGTTACTGACCACAAGCCTTTAGAAACAATCTTCAAACCAACATAAAAACCACCGGCTCGCATAGAACGTTGAGTTCTTAGGCTTCAAGCATTTAAATTTAAAGTAATCTACCAGTCGGAAAAACTAAACATAGCGGATTCATTATCAAGGCTATGTCGTAACAAGATAAATCATTTGATGAAGACGGAGAAAAACATGTTTTTACAGTAATCGAGCGGAACACCCCAAAAGCAATGCAGGTTTCTCAGATAATTATAGCAAGTAGAGATGACAGTACCATCGCTGAAATGCTAACAAAACTTAAAGATGATTCTTGGGAAGCAACAGAGAAAACATTTTTTTTCATTTTCGACTAGAGTTGTCGGCGCTAGGGCCTGTATTATTACGTGGAAATAAAATAGTAATTCCAGAGTCATTACAAAAACAAGTGCTTGAACTGGCACAGGAGAAACAGCAATGAAACGGAGATTGAGGTCAAAAGTATGGTGGCCACTAATTGATCGGCAAGTTGAAAAATTCGTGAAACAGTGTCGTGATTGCCTGTTGGTTTCACTGCCTAACAAACCACCACCGATGACTAGACATAAATTTCCGGAAGGCCCCTGGCAATGCATCGCTATAGATCTCATGGGACCATTGCCCAACAAGGATCAACTGTTGGTGATAATAGACTATTACTCACGTTACCAAGAAATCAAGTTCCTAAAGACGACCACATCGGAAATTGTTATCAGACATCTAAGTGAAATGTTCTCTCGATTGGGAATACCTAAGCCGATTCGCGCAGATAATGGACGACAATTTGTCAGTCAAGAATTCAGAACGTTTTGTGCAAGTCATAACATCGAACTCATTCAAACTCCATCATACTGGTCCCAAGCAAATGGCGACGTGGAAAACATGAATAGATCCATATTAAAACGCCTACAAATCTGCCACGCAAACAATTTAAATTATAAAGATGAACTTTTAAAATTTATTTAAATATATCATCATATTCCAGAAGGTGAGCTTAATACTATTCGTTCTTTGTCAATTCTAAGCCACTCGATATGTTTTAAGTCTTGTGAGAACATTCTCGATTTTTAGACCGATCGCCGACTTTTATTTTTTTAATTTTATGGAATTTCACATGTACTTTTGTTAACCAGTTTTTTAGCCACTTTTCATTTCCATTTTATATGGCCCATTGCTATAAAACTCGCCATGACTATTGTAACTGACCTCTTTGTAATTTGATTTTGAATAAGCATACTGAACGCTTAACTTAAGTTAGCGACACTGACCTGTCAACAAAATCCGCCGCACAGTGGAACGAGTATATGGGCCGCGCTGGAAATGCAGTTTTCTCAGTCATTATCTAACCGATTTTAAAAATATTACGGGAATAACATATTATATTATTGATGTCTAGACCCTTAAAATTTTGTACCGATCCCGCCACCTGAATCTGAAAAATTTAGGCATGTATTGTGTAATGACAAAAATAAAATTAGACTAATTAAAAAAAATATTAAAAAAGAATTAGTGAATGAAAAATGATTATTTTTCGTCTAAACAGACTACACCACTCATTTACTCCCAATCAATCATACTTTCGTCATCCAAAACGTGGATGCTACAATTCTTTTGAACTTAGCCAAAACAATCACATAAGACACAAGAGACGTTGACTTTTTCGCTTTTAAGGTTACTTTGGAATTGAATTCTCCCTGGACTTCAAAATTCTATAAAAACCTACAATTTTCAGGGTAGCAACATCCAAAATACGGTGGGGGCTAAAATGGAGCCAACCAGAAGTTTAGTTTAGTTTATTGCTTTAGGAGCTCTTTTTTTACTCAGTTGGTGGCTTTAGCTTTTTGCCAAGTCTAGGTGACCGTAGCATCTTCTAGAAGTGTTTCGTTAACGTAGTTATAGACTTTATATATTTACGTTTATTGACGCTAAGAATTGGAGTATTTGTACATAGATGCCTTCGTTCTTTGACATTAATAAACATTTGTAGCTAAATGAGGAAGGAATTATTCTGGAGACGGTATTGAATAATGTCTTACGCTGGGCCTCGCCATTCGGACACATCATGATAATATATTCCGGGCTTAATGAAAAACAAGTACTTTGGACAAATACCGTGGTTAGTCTGCAGTCGAGATATTCTTTTAATAAAAAACTTGGCGGTAGTCCCGACCTGTGAACCAAGGTTTGCGGAGAGGAGTATCTTGGATGGAAAGATAAAACTGTCCCTTGCCATAGTTCCGATGAAAGCTCCTTCAATATGGCTGTTCGAAAATCATTAATGGTAGTTAAATCGCTGTTAATAACTTCTTGTTTGCAACCTAGTTTGGCAAGTTCATCGACGCGTTCATTCCCTTTCAGGCCGGCATGACCTCTAACCCACAGAGAGCTAATTCTTGATGAGATAGTTCGGAGTTCTTGCAATATTCGTACAATTAGGGGGCTGATTTTAGAACTAAAGGATATGTTCTTGAGTTGATCTACAGAGCTTTGGGGTCCGTCCACCATCGCCCAAAACAACCAGATTTTACCATACGTCCCGGTTTCCCGGTTCGAGACATGGGTCCCGGCGTCCCGGCCGGTTTGGCATTATGTCCCGGTTAAAATTCTTAACTGGCGTTTATATGTGAAACAAACTGAGATCAAAAGAGCGATCGAGTGCTACCGCCATCTAGTAACAATTATTGTCAAACATGTGACGACGTGTGAATCAGTCAATACTACAGGCAGCTTTTCTTAAAGTTTTGGTCGGTAAAACACCGGCGTATTCAGAGCGCCAACTTCAGAGCAAACCTGTCTACGTCGCTCTAATCTGATGTGTGCTGTTGTGTTTCTGTGTTCCCTCGAATATTGTTGTGTTTATTTGTTATTACACCGGTAAGAATATTTTATACCTCTAATATTTGGCGTGTACAGCAACATAATGTAATAATGAGATAATAAAACGCTTTGACATTAGCAGCAAAATCATCTTATGCTCTAGTAACTAGTTGGTCCTCAATCCTCGCATAAAAACAATGCATAAAACAAAATGTTCCCAGTCTAGATTCACGATTTTGTTTCAGAGTCGCCGCATTTGTGTAACCGTCTACAATGCCCAAAAGAAATTGTAAATTTACAAACGAACTCCAAACAGACTATACATTTTTAAAAAAGCTGTGTGGTCATGTAGACAGAGTTAAGTGCCTTCAATGCTTATCTGAATTTTCCGTTGCCCATGGTGGCAGATCAGACATAAAAGAACATATAGAATGCGCAAAACACAAGGCCAGTGTGATGGCTGCTGCAAGTACTTCATCGATTAAGACATTTTTGAAAAACAAGGACCCTATTCAGGTTGATTTAGAAATTGCTGCTAAAGAAGACACATATGCATATCACACGGCAATGCACGATATAAGCTTCAAAACTGCTGACTGCAGTTCAAAATTAGTAGCAAAATTTTTCGAACCTAAATTTGGAGCTGCACGTACAAAATGCGAAGCTATAAGTTTAAATGTTCTTGCGCCCTTGTCTCTGGAAGAATTAAAAATAGACTTACAACAAACGCAGTTTGTGAGTGTTTCTAGTGACACCTCAAATAGGAAATACCTGAATATTAGCTCCTATTGTTGTTAGATACTTTTTACCCCTAAAAGGTTTGTTTTTAAAACTGTTATGTTTTGAGTCTGTTCACGGGGAAATGTCGGAGATATTAACTGCCAACCTTATGTCAGTGATAAATCGACATGGCGATAATTGCAACACAAATTTTGGAGGTGTTCTACGGAGAGGCGAAAATAATGTTTGTAGCCGGCTGAAAAGAGAAATTGCTGTAGACATTATTGGAATTGTTTGCGCTGCACATATTGTTCACAACACAGTTCAGTCTGCAGTTGATGGGCTCCCAATTGACATTGAAGCTCTGGTTGTAAAAATATATAAATATTTTTATATTTACACAGTTAGGGTAACAAGATTAAAAGAATTCTGTGAATCAGTTGATGTAGACTACAAGAAATTAATTCAACACGGAAGTACAAGATTTTTATCTTTGATGCCAATAGTTGGTAGCATTTTAGATATATACGAAGGCCTCAAGGCTTATTTTCTTAGCCAAGAAAATTGCCCTCGTGCCATACAACTTTTTTTTGAGAGCCCCTTAGGAAAAATATATTTTGCGTTTGTACACGGACAACAAAATATATTTAATGAAGCTATTCTCTTAATGGAAACAGACAAAGCAAGTGCCACCGAAGTTGCTTTAGAATTTAAAAAACTTAAAATATGCATCAAAGAAAGATCGGACAATTGTTTTATCCCGCAGGGAGCAAAACTTTTATTAAAAGAACTAGGCTTCCAAGAAGTTACCCAATTTAACACTGAGGTAATGGCTTTTTATGAACGGTGTTATTTGTACATCGAACGGTGGAAGGACAGTTTTGGATGCGCCGACACGTTCAGCTGGATCAATCTTCGTCCAGAATTGCAATGGGCTGAAATTGACTGCTGAAGCCATTAATGTCAAACATAGCGAAAACCAAATTGACATTGACAGTCTTTTTGATGAAACATCACTCGCAAAAACTTTTTTTGCTTCAAAAGTCGATGAATGGAATTGCTCACCGATGGGTCCAGGCGATTTTATTAATAAGTGGGTGCAGTTGTTTGTAAACTTCAACGAACAACACGTAGTTCAACACAAGTTCCGAATCTGGTGAAAATTGTTCAGTATATTTTATGTCTACCTAAAAATATTTGGTCTGATGATCGCGGACGCATACAGGAATCGACCGTAAGAGCCCTATTGTTCTGCAAAAGAAATTTCGGAATGACATGTTCCGAATTTTACGACATGACCAAAAAGAAAATAATATATTAAAAAAAGTACACTCAAGCGAGAAATACGAGTGGTTTCATAATTAAATAATAAATTATTCTTTCTATGTTCGATGCTGTGTTACTTATTACATGTACTACTACTTATTACATGTAATGTTACACATTACAAAGTATTTTTGTTTTGTTTTTGGATTAACATTTTATTTTAAATTTTAATTTTTTTGTTTTATAAAACTATTTACAGTAAAAAGGATTTTTTTGAGCAATAACCGCTATCTTAAATGCAACCGTAGACACGTGTTTCGGACTTATTAGTCCTCGTCAGTACGGTATAGCCAAAGAGAAAGGATGGAAAGTCAATGGAGAACTCAACAAATGGGACCATAATCAGGGAGACCAACGTCGCCAATTGGAGCTTCAGTCACGACTTCGTGACTAATAAGTCCGAAACACGTGTCTACGGTTGCATTTAAGATAGCGGTTATTGCCCAAAAAAATCCTTTTTACTGCTTAGATTTCACCGCAAATAATCCTTTTCCTTCAAAACTATTTACATATTTTTCTCATTTTTATTTTCGAAAGTCTTTCCTGTCCCGGTTTGGAATTTCATAATTATGGTAAGCCTAGCTATACCCCCTCTATCTGAAAACGAACTACCCCATGTTACGTGATGTCAGTTAAAATCACCGCCAATAATGAAAGGTTTTTGCAAGCTATTGAAAAGGAGAGACCAGTCATTACGATTAACAACAGCTTGAGGGCGCTTATAAATTACATAAATATTGTATTTATGCTGGTTTCTTAGAGGAATAGAGATACCAACACACTAAACCTCAGGAACCACCGTGACAGAACCTAACTCCTGGTAGAGGAGGTCTGTCTTTGCTAAAATTGTCACTCCACCTTAACCATCGCTCTAGGAGCTCTTAAGAACAACACTGCTACAAGTACTTTTGATTGTTTTTATGACCTCCCCGAGACCATCCGCAGATGGTCGGAAAAATATTTTTATAACCATCCCAAAATGGTGATAAAAATATTTTTTATAACCATACCAAGATGGTGATAAAAACATTTTTAGGACCATCCCAAGATTGTTATACAAATAATCAAAGGGGTTAAATAATAAAGGTCTCCATTTCTGGCCCTTTTGATTATTTATGTGACCACCCCAAGATGGTCATAAAAATAAGCAACGGAGACATCCCAGACATCTATTTGTCAGAGATTGTTCGTTTAAACAAAATCAGTCGGAATACCGACTCTTACACAGGCAACTACAAATTAAATAGTGGGTACAGGAAAACCCGCACAGTATGTAAAAAATGTATTATTGCTTTCTCAGAAAATGTAGTTCATATATTCTGAATTACCCGGTACATGCTGTAATATGTTCAAGATCTATTGATGGCACTTTTTATTTCAGTCCCACCGCCATCTTTTATTAATGATGGATTATATGTATTTTTTTTCATATCGGGTCGATTTTCTACACACCCTGTAGATATTATAATCTGGAATAAACTGGGGTGTAAATGTTATTTTAGCGCTTATGTCTTGTCGAATTTGGCGTTTCTTTTTATTCCTTTAGGTGAATCGTCAACGTGCGCACAACGTGCGCATGTACCGGAGTTTTTGGTCATTTCTTTCGTGGTCGCAGCTCGTCGCGGCTAAATTTTTTCCACTTTAAAGTACATACTTTTAGGTTGCATTTGCCATAAATTTGGAATCAAGATCTTTTAAGACTTTTACGAAAAGTATGGTTGAATTTTCCAAAACTATTATTTCGTAAATTTGCTAAACGGGCATGAGTAGAAATTTTATTATACCTGTCATATTTGCATTAATATAACAATGTTATCTGACAAATTTCGAGTTTTCAACTTTATGATTAAAAACAAAATACTTAAATACAAATATGGTTTCCGATTACTAGACTTTTGTTTGGTGGGCGGGCGTTGAACAGAAAGGGGGATAACAACGTAGACAGAGAACTTTAACGAAACGTGAAGGAAGTTTATATGAAACGTTCAAACTTGCTGTCGGGGTTGTCCGGGAGGAAAATACCGCGCTCCACTCGGAGAACACTGGAGATGCAGGGGCCAAGACGTCGCAAAGGATTACCGAACTAGGAGCAATGTGGTCCGTGACTAGCGGCCAAAATCTTCTGTCAGAACTCATCGCGACTCATCGGGTAAAACATAGCAACCCTGTTGCTTGCCAACGTGTATTCGGGACGATCATTGATATAACAAAGAAGCATGTATAATAAATAAATATTTATTATGAACACAAAAATTATTATTACATACATAATAATTCGATAATATATAATAATAAATTGTTTTGGGTTTCCATTGTTTTAATTCAGTGTCAAAGAAGCACAATAATTTGTTTTACATCATTATTTCTATTTATATACATATACATATTTCAACTTGCGGAACTATGTTACGATTTTATACCAGTGATTTCATATCCAGAGGTTATTTCTTGAAATGTTCTACTCAGCATCGCAAAAAGAATTGTTAAACGTTTGAACTACACATATGTAAAATTAATGTCTTACTTTTGTAAAGATATTTTGTAAATCACATGAATAAGTTGATGACGTATTAGTTGGCTGTTCCAGCAAAGGCACAACAATTTCATTACCTGTAATAAGGGGTGTCAATTTTAATCCACTGTGATTTCTGTAGCATGGAATCTTTCTGAAATAGAAAAATAATTAACATACGTTGCTTGTGGAATCTTATAATATTAATCTGATAATTTACTCATCGATGGGCACAATAAATAAAAATATATTAGAATGAAAATATATAGATTACATAATTAGTAATTAAAAAAATATACCTGTGAAATTATTTATATCCATTGTGAGATCATGTTAGTAGTCATTTTACATTTATGTATTGTAGTATGTATGTGTAATTTCAATGGAATAGATTTGGACCAGGTCGCCTATTAGGGTAGAAATAAAATTCTTTAATACTACTGGCTTTGATTATCTGTTTTCCGTCGTCCTGCAGAGGCATTTTTTAAACAGTTTGTTTCAAACATGCAAATACAGAATGAACTTAAAGGACACCAGGTTAGTCCATATCGTCTTCCTTTGGGCATCTTATTTGCGTTTGCTCGTTGACTTCTGAAAAATGAAGGATTGTTGGTGGTAGGGAAAATATGCCATTTAAGTGTGTTCTTGCTGCTTCCAGACTGGCTGTTAACGACACACTCTTTCGTTTATAGTACAAGCCCTGTTTTTTTTTTTTTTTTTTTTTTAATTTTATTAATTTTGACCTTATACTTGGGCGGGCCTCTTGCAAGGTGCAATAATAAGAAACACACATTAAAACAGATGATAGTAGTAAAAGTAGAAAATTATGGTCAATATTGTGAAGTTCAACTATCTATTCACTGTTATTTTTTTATTTATTTTTTTCACAAATAACAAACCTAAAGGAGGGCATGCCTGCAGTCTGCAGTCTCAACACCAGCACAGTTTGATTCTGTAACAAAAGGTTTACTGTTGGCAGTGTATTTGCATTGGTAATTGGTATGCGTTTATAAGTTTTATCGTTAGTAGTAGAACGAATGCTTCGGATATCACAATTGGTATTACGGAAGGGCCCAGTAAGGAATTAAAACAGCAGTTTTTCTGGCTATTTTATAGCAACACAGGATAGACCCCCTTAATGTCAAAGCCGTCAACTACTTCCGCAGTGAAACGCATTACGCAAGCAGAATATCTCCGGAATGGAAACCAGTACAAAGGTGTTGGGTTCACTATTGATGATATTGAAATCACACCACTCTACGACATAATTTAAGCGTTTTTACTTTCCGACTAGTCCCTAGAAGGAAAGTATTGTAATCGACGGAAAATAAATTTCGAGATTTTCGCGGATATACGCGTTTTGAGGTCCCCTGAATCGATTGCAACGATTTCTGGAAAATGTATGTATGTATGTGTGTATGTGGGTATGTCCGTGAACACCATTGCGCCCAGATGGAACAACGGATCGGGCTGAAATTTGGTATACATATTTAGAATTCCCCGGGGACAAACTGGATTGTTTTTGGTGACAATCTGACAACCGGAAGTGGCAGTTGTCAAATACGTTTTCTTAGGTACTCATCCGATTTGGACCAAACTGACACCATTTCATCCTGCAGTGACTTTAAAAATGTATATAGATTTACAGATCAATGGGATGAGCGGTTTAGGCGCTATAGAGATATATATCAGTTGATATGTGACGTAATGGAGAACTGACGTCATCATACTGCGTTAGCTTACACGATTGTTTTAATATTATCGCCCGCCCGCGTTTGAAGAATAAATAAAGAAGAAGTAGAGACATAAACCTAGTATGATAACACGGATACGTGACAGTATATTAGAGTCATTTGTATAGAGAGGTCAGTAAGTTATTATACCGATATAGTATTATTATTATTATCTTATGGACATTCGGTTTTGGTGTTTCACCCTCTATAGTATATCTATACGTTTAGAGAGTTTATAAATGTGTAAACAATGTACCAATGTAGTCGGAAAGTTGGGTGGCGGCCACACAAGATATTTCGCTATAGCAGCAAGAACGTTCTGTATATCACTCATTTTTACTTGGCGACTAGGACCTAGAAGGAAAGTATTGTAATCGACGGATTTTTTTTTCGGGATTTCAGTGGATATACGCGTTTTGGGGTCCCCTGAATCGATTGCAATGATTTCTGGAAAATATAGGTATGTATGTGTGTGTGTGTGTATGTGTGTGTATGTATGTCTGTGAACACAATAATAGAATTGCCGGGGGACGAACTGGATTGTTTTTGGCTACAATATGAAAACCGGAAGTGGCAAATGTTACATGCGTCTTCTTCGGGATTTATCAAATTTTGGCCAAAGACTCCTTGGTCGTTTTGGCGTCCTTGTGGCGACTACAGAGCTTTAAACCGAAACCGTACTAGACCTTTATCCTATTAACATAGTAGATTTCAATTCTGATCTTCACAACAAGACAGTTTTCAGTAAGCTTGATATGGTAAAACCTACTTCAACATTCCTGTTGCCGAAGAAGACAAGAAAACAGCTGTAATCACACCTTCGAATTTCTAAAAATGCCTTTTGGTTTGAGAAATGCCGCTCAAACATTGCACAGATTTATGCACCAAATATTACGTGACGTTCCTTTCTCATTTTCATACTTAGACGACGTTCTAATTGCTTCGGAAAATTAAGAACACAGAAATCATTTCAACAGTAGTTTCCAACTACTAAAAAAATGTGGTTTGCAGGTGAATATATAATAATCTTCATTTAGTAATACAGAAATGGATTTCGTTGGCTATAATCTATCATCGCAGGATAGATTATAGGAGGAAAGATTCGCGCAATTTTCGAGTTTCTACAACCAAAGTTAATACAAGAATTAAGGCAGTTTCTCGGCATTCTACAGGAGAAATCTACCCAATACAGCAGCCATGCAAAATGTACTACTTCAGATACTTGATAATAAGAAACGAGACAACAGAAACGTGAAATGGATAACAATGCCTTTGAGAAGCTTAAAGAAGAACTAAGCCATGCAACACTTCTGGTACATCTACAACCAAATTCCCCGCTATGTTAAAGTGTAGACGCATCTCAAGTTGCTATTGGAAAACTAGCTCCTTTAGCATTTTTTCTCGCGGATGCTTTAAGATCCACAGACGCCGTACTCAACGTACGATCTTAAGTTGTTAGGCATCACTATTCAATAAATATTTTAGACAATGGTAACAATTTTTACAGACCTAAACCATTCACCACCGCATTTCTTCTAACATCTGAGAGAACGCCACCACGACAAACACGACAATTCACCACTGATATTCATTATATAACCAGAGATGAAAATGAAGTAGCAGATGCACTATCCAGGAATAGGGGTCTTGCATGATTTTACTTAACTTAAAAAATACAACCCTTAGGTGGTGAGAAAACTGTCTGTAAAATTCTTTCGCTTAATATTGTTGCACTAAATTGTTATTGATCATCAAAGTTTAAACTGAATGTGCGCGCCAAAACGCCGAACTTTTTCACACCAACCGTATGATGCCACGGTCCCTCTTAATCAAGTCGCAACGGTACGTTTATCCTTGTCGGAATGCGCGGTAGACCACTGCGCACGTCATTGCTGTCATTTTTGACCAACGTATCCGTGGCAACTTGATGTAACAAAGAAACGCACGTGGCCTTCAACCAACCGTGCTACGTCACACCAATCACAGCGCGTTCTGGTCTGACTCATATTTAAAGAGACGACACCGATTTTAATATTATTTATTGTGCGAGAACCGATTTTTTCTTCAAAAAAGAACATAAATTAATTTTTAATTTTGAGACTTAGTGCACATTTCTTTGAGCAGTTGGCCGCAGAACCAAGACAGAATGAAGAACTTCAAAGAATATTAGCAAGCCAACCAACCTCACTAGCAATGAAACCAATTCCAATTATTGGATCTGAAGACCAAGTGTTGTCTGTGCGAAATCAGTTCTTCTAAGTCAAGGTTGTGCTTGGACATTTGCTTTACCATTAGTGCTACTGGGATTAAGAACATATTTTCAAGAAGATAGTTGTACAACACAGGCAGAACTAACTTTTGGATAAACGTTGCAAATACTATAAATTAAATAAAATAAATTCTATGATAAAACAAGAAACGACATCGAAACATCGAAAAACGAATTTAGTCAACAACGAAGAAGAATTATTGACAACATTAAACCTACTCAACTTCGCAACCTTCTGCGAACCTTTCCGTTTGGATCACAATGAAGTTGTTTTTATTGTATTCAAAAACGTCTGTAATTCTGTAGGCTCTTCTACAGGTTCCAGAATTTTTAGTTTGACCAAACTCTAAAATGGTATTCTATAAGGTGTAGCTGGAAGCATCTAATAACAACTTTTGGCATCTGATTTTTTAATAATGTTAATAATAATAATAATAATGTTTATTAACCCAACAGTAAAAAAAGCAATTACAGGGTTATCCTAAGAAAAAATAATCGTGTACACATTGCAGATTAACGACATAGTAAATAAACAAAAGTAAATACATACAAATCATAATAAAGCAAACATTAGACTTAAAGAGAAAACAAATATACAAATTCTGAAAGAAATTAATGTAACTGGCACAACGGCAGTGAAGAGCAACCGTAGCCCTAACGAAATATGTCCGTATCGGATTTATTAACACAGCGAACCATGTGGCCGATGGGGGACTTCACACCGATGTTAGACCTGGCGAACGGAGCACGGAATGTGGCCGACTCCCTGGCAGAACTACGCGGTACCAAAAAGGAAAGAGCCTCTAGCAGGAAAGGGCAATGAATGGCCCCCGACAACAGCCTCCTTACGAACGAAATTCCGCGCCGCTCTCGTCTTGCCTGCAGAGAGTCATAGCCGTACTGCAGCAATAGCAATCCGTAGTCGGTTCCCTGAGGAGGATAGACATTCTGATCTCTGAATGACATGTACTTCAAAAATTTCCTCTGTACTTTCTCCATAACTAAACATATTGAGGGACCGATGGAGTAAGAGAACGTCAGAGGCGTCACGCACTCGAAGGAAAACTTTAAGGTCAACGACGAATGCTAAAACCCAACACAGAAGAGCCACAAGTATATCATTAAGATATAAAGTAAATAAAAGTGGTCCCAGGTTAGAGCCCTGCGGCATACCGCTGGAAGAAAAGTAAGGAGCAGATTCAAAACCATTGTAACATACATAATTACACCGATTACACAAATAAGACCCCATGAGAGATAACGCCGAGTCCAGAAATACAAATTGGCCAAGCTTTCGCAAAATCAAAGCATGAGAGACCCTATCATAGGCCTTTGCAAAGTCCGTATAGATTACGTCCACCTGACCACGGGCATCAACCACGTCAGAAATAAACTGTGTGATACAGCATAAATTAGTGTCAGTTGATCGTCCAGGATAGAAGCCATGCTGATTCGTTGGGATAAAAGGTTTGACGTGCGCAAATATCTGCTGATACAATAACATCTCCACCACCTTTGCAAAGTTGGACAATATTGAAATGGAACGGTAATTACTAATGAGAGTTTTATCCCCCTTCTTGAAGACAGGACTGACACGCGCCACCTTCCATCTATTAGGGAAGGCATACAATCGCAAGCATGTATTAATAAGAGTAGTGATAGGACCAGCAAGGACATGCCTGCAGTCGCGAACCAGAAAGGATGGCACAGTATCTGATCTAGCAGTAGCACTGTCCGACAACTTCAACATTGCAAGCAACACCTGCTCCACATCAACATATCCAAAACGAAAGGAAGCAATATTACTATATACCTGGTCATCAGTACCAGAGGGCCGTACAGGTGAGTAAGAACGAGAAAAATGGTCAGCAAACGCCTGCACAATATCAACCGGATCCGAGAGTCGAGTATTATTACCATCACTCAACACTCCAGGTATCCTTGAGGTTTGCCTGTTATGAGAAAAAAGGACCAGACGCTCCTTGGGTTGCGTTTGATGTCTCCCTCAGCCCTGCCCACATACGCATCATGCGCCGCACCAATATCCGTCTTCACCATCGCTCTAAGACGCCCATACTCCAAACGATAATGATCACGCCCAGTTTCTTTCCATTTACGTCGATAATAATTCTTTAAAGCTAAGCGCTTACGGATTTCAGCGGTGAACCAAACCGGTATACTATGACTTGAAGTCTTGCCTGACTCACCGGGACAAATATATTTAAAGGGTCATGCAGTTTAGCATAAAATAAGTCCACAGCGTCGTCCACATCAGAGCAGTCCATCAAACCAGACCAATCAACCCCCGCAGAAAATCATAAAGGCCTGGATAGTTAGCACGTCGAAAATCATATCTAAGATAATCCGCAGAGGGAAAAGAGGCCTGCCTCCCGATGGCCAAGGTCAGAGACAACCCGAGAGCTGGATGAAAGCCGTCCTCAGGGACCATGGGAGATTCACAAGAATTGACATTTATGGAAACATTATTAGTACACAGAATGAGATCAAGAAGTTTCCCTTGCGAATTGCAAACAGTGTTCCTCTGAGTAAGACCATGAAATTGTGCGAATTGCCAGAGACAGCGAGCGTCTGGAAATCGTGAAATTCACCCGAAAAAGAGGGCATATTGAAATCACCAACCACCAATAGTCTTTCACCAGAGAGCACAACCTGTAGGCTCTCAAAAAACGCTTCAATATCGTTGATAGGTACACGGGGAGGAATATAGACCAATACCAATTAAAATATTAGGCTCTTCTACAAGTTCTATGTTATTTAGTTTGACTAAACTCCGAATTTCTTCTTTCAACGCACCTTAAATGATATCCTCCCATAAAGTGCGGTTCACGGACTAGCATTTTTATGTAATTCCAAATATATCTTATTTTTCATGAAACCAGTGGTTCCACCAGACAGGTCTTCAAAATTGATCACCTAAAACTCTCCTTTAATGATGTTTAATTAACTTTACTCCTATGTCTGCCAGTTTGAAATTGAATTGAATTGAATTGAAATGCCAATTTGTTCCAACAATAGAGAAAGATTTACTTATATCTGCGCTGTTTCTATTAATAAATTGACGAATAGCGATTGCAATTCGGTATGAGAGACTTAGGTAAAATAATTGGATGTTTCTTTTCATACTGAAAAGAACCTTTGCTAAGTCTGCCTTTAATTTTTAAAAGACCGCCCGAGTCAAGAAATGGAGTTAATGCATACAGTTTACTATTTTTGGTTCAAGTATTCAATCAACTGGGTTACTACATGTTGAAACGAGTCTCGAAGACACGTGTAAAATCTAAAATGTGTGGTACTCTATTACGCATAAACGGTTTTAATTGGTTTACTGGTGTTTTGAGCCAACTTAAAACAACTGTTGAATCACTCCACAAGATGTACTTGCTGAAAGAGATGCAACTTGCAGTTGTTACTTTATTTTATTTGCATGTTTCGATAATACCAAAGGTCCACAAAGTTTAAGTTTGGGTATGGTTAGGGCTTTGATGGGTGTATTAACTCTTGACTTGCCTGTGAACAGTTGAACAGACACATTTCCTAAGTGATCTGTAGACCCAATATAGCATACTCCACCGTAACCTAACAAACTTGCATCGCAAAAACTATGTATTTCAGTGATAACGTTGTTCGGCTAAAGCGTACATCTCGGGATTTTAAGCGAATTAAGAAGTTGTAGTTCTTCACGGAATTTCATTCACTGACCGAAAAGTTCATTTGGAAGTACTTCATACCACGTTAAATTGTATTGCCACAATTGCTGCATACTGTAACTGTAACTTTTGCTTTGAAAGTTACAGTTGTAATTAATACAATTGGGTCAAACATTGATGAAATAGAAGAAAGCACATTTTGTTTTGTTTCTTTATCAGTTAAAGTTGGCACGTTAATTCTAATAGCTAACAAATCATCAGAATCGAATGATATTAAACCGAGTGGCTTGAATATAACAGAATGTTCCGAAATTGTTAAGTGGTCAATGTTTGTTGCCTATCCAGTTGTAACTTCCGCGAGTTATATTCGAGTTATTAGAATCCCATTTTCCCAATGGCATTTTTGCAGAATACAAAATTTGGCAAATATGCTTTAACGATTGAATTAATTCCTCTACAGAATCACTACCCGTTAACAGATCATCTACGTATTAGTTATCTATTATTGCTACAGACGCGTTAGGAAAACTGCCTTTTGAATCTAACCCTAAACCTAATTAAGTATAGTGCGCTAGCTGTACCGTAGGTTACTGTACGGAGTATGTATGTCTGGATGTCATCAACTGGATGCTCTCTCCCATCCAGTGTTGCCATATACACGGTAATTACCGTGTTTATACGGTATATACTGCCGAAATCTGGTACACGGTCCAAACTGTAATACCGTGTTGCAAAACACGGTAATTACGTAATTATAAAATCTCTGCTTTTTAAGGATATAGAAATAAATCCAGTTAGAATAAAAGGCGATAAACACGCGCGACTTTCCGGAAACCCACTTGACACCTAAACAGTGGATTCGGCTTTACCAATACATAGGCAACACACTGAGCTACCCAGAGCTGCCCTCTGGTGTAATGTAGCAAAAGCTGTTTTCTAACTTACTAAAAATCATCACATGACAAGCTACTATACCATATGGGATTTCCCCGTTTTATTCTTCTGCGTCTGGTAGGCAAATTTACGAATGCCCGGTATAAAATATCGGGAGTACTGCGTATAGTGTTTGTTGGTCGTTTTTATTCTTTGTTATAGTTTCCGTGCCGGTTTATTTTGAAAACATGAGTGATGAATCTTTATCTGACTCATCTGAAGCTACGGTGATGACCCAGAAAGGTAAACGTGTTAAACGTTTGCACCATAAACAAAAGTTTGTGGATAACTGGATGAGAAATCCACAATTTAAATCTTGGCTGCGCCCAGCATCATCGGTCTACAAGGCAAAGTGTGCTATTTGTGATGTAGAATTTGTCGCTGACTTGTCCACGGTAAAGAAACATTTAGAATAAAAACTTCATGTAAGAAATACTTCCAGTGCTAGTTCATCAACAACTAAAATAAGCAGTTATTTTAAAAGCACCACTGATGACAGTGATACTGTAACAAAAGAAGCAGAGATCAAACTATGTGGACTGGTAGCAGAACATAATATTCCATTTGCATTTATGAACCACCGATGTCCACTTTTAAAAATAATATTTACAAATCCAAATGTTGCAAAAAAATCAGTCAAACGCACGAAGGCACATGCCATTACTACGAATGTGATAGGCCAGTGCCATAAAAATGAACTATAGCAACACTTACAAAAGTATAAGTTCAGTTGCCTTGTTGACGAATCTGCCGACATTGCATCAGCTAAAACTGTATGCATTGTTGTTGGCTATTTCAATGAAGAAAAATTAAAATTATCAACCTTATTGTGGGACCAATATTACCAATATTTCCAGCAGACCAAGAGGATCATTTTGAGGCAACAGGTGAACATATGTTTAATACAATTATGAAGTCCTTCGAAGAGTATCAGATTCCTACTGAGAATATTTGTGGTTTTGGCTCTGATGGCTGTAACGTCATGATGGGGGAGTTCAATTCAGTCGCCTCCCGGTTTCGAGAAAAGTGCCCTGGAATATATATAGTGAAATGTATCTGCCACTCACTCCATATTTGTGCGAGCAATGCATGCAAACAGTTGTCTAGAAGCTGCGAAGACCTTGCAAGAAATATATATGCATTTTTTAAGGTAGGTAAACTCATAAATACTGCAATTAAAATATAATTAATACTACTACTCATTTTAGACTAGCTCCAAACGACAACATGAACTGAGACAATTTCAATCATTTTTGTATGTAAAAATACATAAGATGCTTCACCCGTCACAAACCCGTCGGCTGTCATTGGTAGCAGTGGTCAAAAGAATATTGGAGCAGTGGCCAGCGCTGATCCAATATTTTAATGAAAAACGCTTAAGTGAAAGACTATTATCACTTGAGCAAATATATAATGCACTAAATGACCCATTTGCTAAGCTATATTATTTATTTCTAGATTTTGTCTTACCAAAAATTACTAAACTTAATTAATGGTTTCAGTCTGATAAAATTTTATTAGCAGATTTATATAGTGAAATGTCTAGAATCTATAAAGAATTGCTGCTTTGTTATTTAAATAATGATTATGTTACAAAAAGAAGTTTAGCTGACGTTGATCCGAGAAACAACAATTTTTTTTTAAAGAAAGAGGGCATGTATTTAGGCTTTAAACTTTTAAATGAACTTCAGAGTAATACAGATATTAAGGCTAGACCAGATTTAATTGATTATTTTTTTGAAAACTGTAAAAGCTTTCTATCTACATTATGCTTTGAAATCAAAAAACGGTTTGATTTTAACCAAAATTCCATTTTGGCAAAATTGTACATATTTAAACCTTCGTTTGCTCTACAAAGCACAACCATACATAGCTTTCCCTCTTTGATAGAATTCTTAAATTATTGATAATATCTGCCGTTTCAGATGAAAATCGTCAAGCAATTGATGATGAGTGGCGCCTTTTAGGCACTTATGTTTTTGACAAAGAAAACTTACATAATTTAAACATAGAAGACTTTTGGATATTTCTTTACACATTTAAGCCCTCTCAGGAGTTTCTGTTTAGGAATGTTTCTAAATTTGTGCTTACTATTCTTTCATTGCCTCATTCCAACGCTGCATGTGAGCGACTTTTCAGTAAGGTTAATCTGATTAAGACCAAGAGTAGAAACAGGTTAGTTACAAGTTCGGTAAAGGGGTGCTTATTAGCCAGTCAAGTTGTGAAGGAAAATGGAGGTTCCTGTATAAGTTTTAAGCCTACAGCAGAAATGCTTTAAAAAATGAATAGTGAAATGTATTAAAACAAACGAAACGAATGATGAACATTTCGCATTTTATATTCCTGAAGAAGACAATGAGTAAATTATTTTAAGTTTGTTTTATACTGTAGAATATTGTTTATTTTATGTTAGGTCAGAATAAATATTATTTTATCTTTTCTTTTATATGCTATATTTTTCTATTTTTAAAACACTTCAAACGATACAATTAACATTATCGTTTATAAGTACCATGAAAAGCAATATAAATCACATCACAGCCTAGGTACCTAGGTATTTGCACAAGTTATTTTGATTAGTGATGACACCCCCCTCCCCCCAAATCCACATGCATATCTATTATTATCTATGATCTAAATTTATGTGATCTAATTTTTTGTGTTCTTTGTAGTATTTTGTTTGAATTCAGATATTTATATTTGACACGGTAATTTTCCAAAAAACTTTGCTCTAAAAACACGGTACTACCTGATTTACAATATGGCAACACTGCTCCCATCACTGAATAATGCTATCGGAATCTTCAATTAATACCTGCCTGTACATCTTCTGAATATCAGCATTAACGACGAATAAATTCTGACGAAATCGAAAATACCTAAATTTCTATGGAATTAAGCCATTTGCCAGATGTCGTTACTTATGATGCGTTAAATACCGTTACGCAACTGTTTGGTCGCCTGATCAACGTAATCGCCCTGCTAGCCTATGCTTTTAACATCGGTTGACCGAAGGTCATGACGATCGGGCTGTGAACTGGTAAAACTCGCCCTAAGTACCCCAAAGTCATATGAGATAATTTGGTGTATTCTTGAAGGAATTGTATCTAACGTTCTTGCAACTTGCAACTTTGATTTGAAAGGTCGTTCATACAACATTTTTAATGCATATTGTTGCTGATTGACTAATATTTGAGGGTTTAAAGAAAAAACAGAATTTTGACAAAAAATCTACCTGTTTTGTCGCGCTTAACGTTCGATTTGAAATGTGATTTGCACAAGATTTCTTGCGAGAACAAGCAAGCTGCAAGTATAGTTTCCAATTCCCAGAATTTCGCTATCTGTTGTTGCAAACTAGACTCTGACGTCTGAACGACATTGCATGCTGAACTATTATCATTTACTATCATTATATTATATATTATATTATATTACCATTACTATTACCACATTACCACTACTGAAATCGGACCAGACATTACCCAGCCTAGCACCGTATTTTGAAGAATAAGTTTATTAGTATCAAAGATAATTGACCCACACCCAAAAGGTGCCAAAATAATGATGTTTCAATTAGCATATCAATTTGTTGAGGTTTAAAATAAGTAGGATTCGCCAGTTGAATATAGTTCGGAATACTTATCAAGGCAGGATTAATAGATTTATCTAGATTTCTAGAATATGGCCAGTAATTACTTTCCGACTAGTTCCTAGAAGGAAAGTATTGTAATCGACGGAAAAAAAATTCGGGATTTCAGTGGAAATGCGCGTTTTGGGGTCCCCTGAATCGATTGCAATGGTTTCTGGGAAATGTATGTATGTATGTATGTATGTGTGTGTGTGTGTTTATGTATGTCTATGAACACGATAGCGTCCAAACGGTACAACGGATCGGGCTGAAATTTTGCATACTTATTTAGAATTGCCAGTGGACGAACTGGATTGTTTTTCGCCACAATCTGACAAACGGAAGTGGCAAATGTTACATACATATTCTTCGAGATTTATCCGATTTTGACCAATTTGATAGTTTCTCATCCTCCCGTGACTTTAAACATGTATACAAATTTTCAGATCAGTGGGATGAACGGTTTAGGTGCTATAAGAGTTTATAGAAGCGGGTTGACAGAATCCACAGCCTTTCGCGAGTCCGTTTATTCACCGATGGGCATCAGTGATGGGCACTGATAACGTCAAAACGGTCATTTTCATCCTGATGCCATCAGTCGATGTCATCGCTTAAGCGTAATTTTAATCACCGGTTTGGTGTTGGTGGATCCACCAACTCATCGGCTTTGAAGTTTGGTGGATGTGATGGATTGGAGAGGGGGTAAATAGCTGATTGACACTATTGACAGTTCTGTGTAGTCCAGTCATTATTACGTCGGAAAAAGGGTTAGAAATGCAAATGAACCGAGAAGGCTAAATTTTTGATATGAGCTGGGAGGTGCCTACAAAAGCTTAACTTCAAATTGTGGACCAAAATTTGCTATGTGGATTTTCAGCCATCTTGAAAAAAGGGTGAAATTCAGTTTTTTCAATAACTCGGTTTTCCGTTGAAATACGATAATTTTGAATGAATACTTTTTTGTTCCCTTTTTTACGCTCTACAATTTAGATCCTTTACATTAATTAGTTGCTCCGTTATTTGCCTGCACTGTAGTGGGCAAACACAGAATCGACATTCTATTCAACGACAATGATGATTAAAGTGCGGATCTCTGGCGGTTATGCCATAAGTAATTTTTGATGGTAGAGCAATGTTGACCATATACATACGTGAATAACAATAAATGAATGCTCGTGGTTAACATTTTTTTGTGCCATTTTGCTTATTTTCAATTTTAATGCATATGTATTTTTTAGGCCAGTTTTATGCATTTTTCATCATTGATGGCATATTTCTCGCAAATTTTGTACTTTTACCCCGATTAATTGTTATTTTCCGAACAACTCGATTCGTTTACCCAACTTCGTATGTTCATTCTTCTTACCGGCATGGCTAAATTTGATACTGCGCCTACAGATGGCGACACGCGCACACCGATCGCTGTGAACGCTAACATATAGAAAATTCGGGGATTCCCTTGGCCAGTGTGAAGCCCAACTCACGCAATGCGTACTACACTGTATGAAAACGGCAAAAAGGCGAGAGGTTAAAGTTAAAGTGTGTGTCCATATTTAAGACAATGCCCAAAGTTAGACCAACCGTTAACGAATGGATACGAGGCCATTCGGAATTGAAGTTTGAGGATAACAAATTAATTTGCAGGGCTTGTACAAAAGCAGTAAGTTTTATTTTTTATAGATTAATTGCGAGAAAAAGTACAACATAATACAGCTTATTAAAACTGCAGTTCATCAAGAAAATTTGAAGAAAATGAAATATGGAAAAAAATAAACAGCAAACTTTGCTGGAATCGATGGCTGGCTCATCTTCACAAATTGAGCAAAAAGAATTTTATCTTGATTTGTGTAAAATGATGGTTTCTTGTAATATTCCACTTACAAAACTAAACAACAGTACGTTTAATTCCTTCTTACAAAAGTACACCGGTAAACATATTCCGGTAGAGTCTACTTTACGCAAAAACTATGTTAACTTGGTTTACAACGATGTTTTTGAAGAAATAAAAAAGAAAATTGGAACGCTCTAGAAGCCAATTTGTTAGAGGTATCGACCATCAATAACGAATCCGTTATTGAACTCCAAAAGACCAGGGAGGCACTCAGGGCGGCAGAAGACCGGACGGAGGAGTTGCAACAGTAGTATTCCAGAGTGAATAGTCTTCGCATATTTGGCTTAACTGAAGCTCCAAACGAAAATACTACTGAGGTAGTTATCTCAATGGTCAAAGAGAAACTCAAAATTGAGCTGAATGAGAATGACATCGACTGTTGCCACCGTCTGCGAGGACAGGAGGGGAAATCTCGACCTGTGATAGTGAAATTAGTGCAGAGATCAAAAAAGTTCGTGGTTTATGGTGCCAAACGTAAACTCAAGGATTCGGGGATTGTGATTCGTGCGCTAGTTGCTTCTCATACTAACCGGAATGTATTTACTAATAACGGTAACATTTTTGTTAAAATTGGAACAGTTTTGCATAAACTAGTCAGAAAGTTCAAATTGTAATAGCGTGGTAGTACGGTCCTGTGCTCTACGAGGAAAACTTGTTTTTTTTTACTTTTAGGTCGTTCGCCTTGCGAGTTTTTGGGGATTCCGATAGATGTGAACACCTGTCGAGTCTGATTTTGGTGGTATGCATGAACATTTTTAACTTATTTCTATTCTACGTTAACATGTTGATATGCAGTCTTTGAGATATTTTTTTTTTAATTGAATGAAAACAAAGAATTTTATTTGTGCTTTTCTGAACGTGCGCTCGCTGCTGCCCAAGATTTTAGATGTAAAAAACCTCTTGCATAAGTATAATATTGATGTGCTTGGCATTACTGAGACTTGGCTTCATGATGCAATTTTGGATGATCATGTTTGTATAGATGGATATAGTATAGTTGCTGTCTATGTTCGCGCTGGGCTTCGCTTTGATGAAGTTGATCTTGGTGACTCCATTGAGCAACTATGGATAAATATTGTGTCCGGGACTGAGAGCTTAATTTTTGGAACAGTTTATAGACCGCCGGCAATGAACTACAAAAGCTTTTTGGATGAATTGGAGAATTCATTGGCGTCGCAGATCACTGTTACTGATCACATTATTTTATGGTGGAGATATTAACATAAATTTGTTGATGGTTGACGACCCGCCTGTTAACGCATTTGATGCTCTACTTGAGTCTGTGGGGGGCACGCAGTTGATAACTGACCCGACTAGGATTAGGTGCGGGCGTTGTTAACTGTTCTTTCTCTGATCATGATATGGTATACTGCGAGGTCTCCTTTAATTGTAAAAGTGTGGAACCTAAGTTTGTCACCTTTAGGGATTTTAAGCGCATTGACTGGGCTCAGTTTAATAGTGATTTTGACTCGGTCGATTTTGACCCGATATTCCGCATGCGGAATATAGATGATAAGATTTCTTTTTTAAATCAAAATATACTAATGTTGTATGACGTGCATGCTCCTCTCACGCGCATGAGATTTACTAAGCCACCTATGCCATGGTTAACAGATAATATAAAGATGCTTATGACTTTGAGAGATCAGGCTAAGTCAAGATTTAGGAAAACAAAAAATAGCATTCATTGGGAATATTATAAGCAGCTGCGTAACTATACTACCCTTTGTATCAGAAATGAGAAACGTGCGTTTTTTCGACAGTTGGAGGCCGGGCGTAGTGGTGTGGATCTCTGGAGGGGGTTAGATCTGGTGGGTGTGAGAGGGAAAAACGATGCGCAGATTCCTATTCATCTTCGGAACGCGGATGTTTTTAATGATTTCTTTGTGGGAGCTGTTGATGATATGGCTTTGGCGCCAGATATGGATATGTACTCTGCCGAACCGCAAGACAATGTGTTCTTATTTCATACGGTCTCCGAGAGTGATGTCTTGGCGGCACTGAACAGCATTAGGTCGGGCGCTACGGGCTGTGATGGAGTGAATCTGAAAATGATTCGTCTCTGTGGTCTTAAGGTGTTACCATATATTACGCATTTAATTAACTCCTGTATTATTGAATCAACCGTGCCGCAGGTTTGGAAGACAGCTGTGGTGCTTCCAACACCTAAGATATCGGAGCCCACAGAACTCAACAACTTCAGGTCTATAAGTATTCTCCCAACTCTCTCTAAGGTCTTTGAAAAGTTAATTAAGATACAGCTTTGCGAGCATCTGGAGTCATGTTCTGTGCTGCCATCGTTCCAGTCGGGTTTTCGAGCCGGGTATGGATGTGGTACTGCACTTCTGAAGGTGAGTGATGACATCTTGAGAGCCACTGATGAAGGCAAGGTGACGTTGTTAGCACTGTTGGACTTTAGCAAGGCCTTTGATACGGTAAACCATGAATTATTAAGGAGAATGCTGGGTCATGTGGGTTTGGCGCCTGCGGCAGTGAGACTTATTGCTGAGTATCTCTCAGGTCGTGCCCAGTCAGTGAAGATTGGAGACGAGGTGTCCTCGGAGTTTCCGGTCTTGAGCGGTGTCCCTCAGGGTTCAATTCTCGGGCCAATCTAGTTCTCCATCTATACATGCAAGTTATTTGAGTGCGTAACTCGCTCGTTGGTTCATGTTTATGCTGATGATACGCAGCTCTATCGGTCATTTTTTCCGTCCGATTGGATGGCTCCCGGGGAAGGGTTTTCTGAGGATTTGGGTTTGGTTTGCGAGGCTGCTGGAAGGCATGGATTGGTTGTCAATCCGAACAAGACTAAGCTGCTGCTATTGGGAAAGGCGAAGGTCTGTGCTAGCTTAAAAAACAGATTATTAATAAACATCAATAACAATGTAATCCCATTTGTTGATAGCGCAAGAAATTTGGGTTTAGTAGTAGACAACACATTTAGATACCGTACTCAAATTGCACAATACCTAAAATGCGCATACGCTAATTTGAGAAGGCACACAGATATTATTTGTCTTTACGAGTAAAAAAATGCTGTGTGATTCCTTTGTGCTTAGTAGATTCAATTACTGCACGCCGGTGTACCACTCATGTCTCGATGCGGCTCATGTACGTAAGATACAGATGGTTCAGAACGCTTGTTTGAGATTTATATATGGGATCAGGAAGTTTGATCGCATTTCTTATAAACTGATTAATGCGGGTTGGCTGAATATGGAGAACAGACGAAAACTACAATGTCTCACTTTTTATCATAAAATTGTAACAACGCGAATTCCGGTATATCTATACGAAAAAATCACTTTCAGACATGATGTGCATAATCTGTGCACTCGGTTCAGGGCGGCAATCACACCTCCGGCACACCGATACACTTTATTCGAACGATCATTTACGTACCACTTATACAAGTCATACAGTTCATTACCAGATAATTGTCGTATGTTGTCTGTGAGTACGTTCCGCAGTGCAGTGTTTGAAATCATCTTCGAGGAGCAGATGGTCGGTTTGCTTGGGTAGCGGCAGCGTTGTTTGTGAGGCACTTTTTTACTTTCCGACTCCTAGAAGGAAAGTATTGTAATCGACGGAAAAAAAATTTGAGATTTTAGCGGAAATACGTGTTTTGGGGTCCCCTGAACCGATTGCAATGATTTCTGGAAAATGTATGTGTGTATGTGTGTATGTGTGTACGTATGTCCGTGAACACGATAGCGCCCAAACGGAACAACGGTTCGAGCTGAAATTTGGCATACATATTTAGAATCACCAGGGGACGAACTGGATTGTTTTTGGTGACAATCTGACAACCGGAAGTGGCAGTTGTCAAATACATTTTCTTAGTGATTCATCCGATTTGGACCAAACTGACACCACCTCATTCTGCAGTGACATTAAATATGTATACAAAGTTACAGATCAATGGGATGAGCGGTGTAGGCACTATAAGAGTTTATACCTATCGGGCGCCTTCGGTTTGTGTCGTGATGAAGGGCTCATGGATGGCCCACTGTATGTGTCAGCATTTATGCAGCCACATGTTTTCGGCTCGCGATCGAAGAATAAATAAACATCTCGCAGAAAAATACAGATACGTGACAGTATAATATTATGGTTATTTGTATCGAAAGGTGCCTTGTGTTATGATCTAATAGTAGTATTATTATCTTACGGACATACGTTTAAATGTCAACATTGTAGTCGGAAAGTTGGGTGAGGGCCACCCCAGATATTTGTTATAGTTATATTCCTTGTTTACTTTTGAGGTAACACTTTCGAGTTGATTTTCTTTTGGATTCGACGGGTGCATCGCAGAATCGAATCAAATTTATATATTTTTAAATAATTATATATGGTTTTGTGTAGATGAAACTACAGATTCATGTGGTCGGTACATAGCTCACTTAATGATTGGAATATTGAACGAAGATTGCACAACTAATGCATTTTTAATAGGTTGTAAACAGTTAGAAAACACTAATAACAACACTATTACCAGATTCATTAACGACCAATTAACGAAATTCTTTTTGCCAAATCCCATTCCAAGTGAGAAAATATTACTAATGCTTTCTGATGCGGCTGCGTATATGGTAAAAGCTTATAAAAATTTAAAAGTTTTTTATGAAAACCTAATCCATTGTACATGTTTAGCACATGGACTTAGTCGTGTGGCTGAAACTATTCGAGCACAGTTTCCTTTGGTAAATGCTTTGATCAAAACTGGAAAGAAAGTTTTCTTAAAAGGCCTTTGAGAGTACAATTATGTCGAGAAAGAATGCCAGGTGTATCACTTCCTCCTGAACCGATTATTACTAGATGGGGTACATGGCTAGATGCTGCCTACTATTATGCTGATCATTTTGAGTCTTTTAAGGAAATTATATTAGAGCTTCCTGAATCTGCCTCCGACGCAATAGCAAAGTGTCAAGAAATTGTAAAAAATGAAGAGGTGAAACAAAATTTAGCGTTTATTAAAACAAATTACAGCTTTGTGAGCAAAGCTATCACAAAACTCGAACACAAGAATCTTACCCTAGTAGAAGCTATGGACATAATTGAAAATTTTAAAAATAAGACTTCAAATGTACGTGGTGCTTCGGGAGAAATAATCTTTAACAAATTAAATGAAGTTTTAAATAAAAATTCAGGGTATAAACTTTTAAATCAAATAGCAAATGTAATTAAAGGAAATTTTGTTAAAGATCTTGCTGTAGATGCAACTATAATACCTAAATTTAAATATGCCCCACTTACCAGTGTGGATGTTGAACGAAGCTTTTCGCACTTAAAATATGTACTTAGTGACAGAAGAATGGGATTTTCTGTTAATAATTTAGAAAAACAGTTAGTTATTGGTGTATATAACAAGGAGTAATATGTACTAGTATTTTTCTACATTTTATATGCTTATTTTATTTTTTTTTTTTTGTAAAACATTATTAATCAACAATAATATTATCTTTTTGTCTCTTAATTTGTATGTCTTTTTAAACTTTATTGCCATTTTATGTGCTTATTTTCAACAGATTTGGAGCTTTTTTAAGCGCATATTTTCAGTTTTTTAATGCTTCTAAATCCGCACTTTAATGATGATGATGATGCTTCGACCAGCCCTTCATCATTTCCTGCGAATCGAGAGTCTCCACAACTCGAAGAGTTAACTGAGGAAGATCTTCTTCAGCCAGAACCATCGAAACGACGAAAAATATAAAAAGGGGGCCCTTAATTATTATTTTTGTCTACACAATAAATTAATTCTTCAATAAATTTATGTATAAATGTGTTTGTTTCATAATTTGTCTGGTTTATTTATTTTGTATTCCAGTAATTCTTTCATCCGTTTTGACGTGTGCATACAACCGTGCGATTGGCTAAATCGAAACGGGGCACGGACTTCTGAAGTTTCATAATAGACATTTTTTCGATATCTATTGCGAGAAAAGAGAAAATAGCAAAAAACAAATTTCACTACCTTAAATTTTGACATTTTTTATCGTTATCTCAATACGGACTCACGATAGGTAAAAAATGTATAGAACCTAATTTGTAGAACGAAAAAAAGCAACAAAAAGGTATTTTTTTCAAAATTATCGTAAGTCAATAGAGAACAGAGTTATTGCAAAAAACTGAATTCAACACTTTTTTCAAGATGGCGGAAAAAGCACATAGGAAATCTTGGTCGACAATTTGAAGTTAAGCTTTTCTAGAGCCCCTCCACCTCATATCAAAAATTAGCCTTCTCGGTTAATTTGCATTTCCAAATGTATATAATGACTGGACTAGTGTGCGGTGTTTTGGTTTGATTTAACCTGACGTTGAGCCGGCTTGACATCCTTGTTTTTGAAGAACAATAATAAAGCAATGGAAGAAATCACATATGTGCTACAGCTGCAAGACGCAGAGGACAGCCAAATATATTCAATCAAAGTAAATAAAGCAGATTATGAGAAAGCGCATAATGGTAAAATTAAATAAATATAAAATAAGTGCAGTGTTCTTAAGCAATAATTATTATTTCCAGATATTACATTTGCTCAAACATTAATGCAGTCAGTTCAAAAGAAGACCAAGGCAGATCAGGTGTCCCAAGAAAAAAATGGGACAGTAAACCACACAGCAAACACAAAATTTGTGTGGAATAGTAGTATATGTGTACTAGTAGTATATATGTACAATAAATTTCTTACTGGACACCCGACTACAAATGGAAGATGACTATAACCGACCGCAAACTCAAAAAAAGAAATTGTGGGAAAAGGTATCTATAAAATTCAGAGAGTATGGGTATTTCATTAGTTGGAGCGATTTGCACGATAAATACAGAAATCTCCTCGCAACATACAAATCTAATAAAGAAGAAAAACCGGTGAAGGGACGTCAAAGTGGGAGTACTTCGAAAAATTTGATGCCATATTGGGTAACAAAGCATGCATAGTGCCACCAGAATGCACTTTGGGTGGTACACTAGTGGATGACAAAGATAATACTGACACTGGTGATAAAAATGAAAAGGGAGGAATAAGCACAAGAAATTATTTAAAAAGAAAGTTAGAAATAGACGAAGAAGACAAGAGGCCCAAGAGAAAATTTAAAGAAACAATGTGGGAAGAGAAAAAGGTATTAAAGAGAGAAGAGATTGAAGTGCTAAAAGAACTTGTGAATGCTTTAAAAAGCAATAGAGAATAGTTTGTATGTTCTGTGATGAGCATTATTTTTTAGTTCAATACTTTTTTATGTTCTGTGATGAGAATTATTTATTAAAAATGTTATGACAAATATGAGAAAATATAAGTAACAACAGTTATAAATTTAAATTTATTTACTTTATTTGTAAAACCTGCAGTAGATACTGAATAAACTTTCTTTAGTGTATTATATTATTCAAAATGTTATTTCGTCTTTGTACTCCGTCCTGGTCTTCATTGTGTTGCATTATGTTTTCATTTTGTTCCTCTCCGTTTCCTTCATCTCCATTAATGCAATTATCACAGTATTCATTATTCTTATTTATGCATATGTTATGTAAGACACATGCTGCAACAATGATGTACTTGGCATAGGACAGATTTGTAATGTATAAATACTTTAAACGGCGAAATGTTCCTTTAAGTCGACCAAAAGCTTGTTCTATCACCACCCTTTGACTACTTAAAATTTTGTTGAATTCCTTCTGTTCTCGGCTTAAATGTCCATTGTCCCTATATGGCGTCATAATAAACTTTTTTATTGGATATGCGCTATCACCAAGAAGGTAGCAATCTTGGTGAAGGAAATTTGGATCTCCAGCCTCCAATTTCTGATAAATAGGGGAATTTTGCCACATTCGTGCATCATGGCAAGATCCTGGCCATCCACAATATACATCTATAAACTCCATTCTAGCGTTACATATTCCTTGTAACAAAATAGAATGGAAACCCTTTCTATTATAGTAGGAGTTATCGTTGCGGGGTCCTGGTATTGCGATATGGCAACCATCCACATAGCCCATAACGTTTGGAATTGAAGGGCCATTCCGTAGGGAATTATATTCAATAATATTTTTTCGTAACATTTCTCCTTTAGGTCATACAATGTATTCACCTCTTCATTGGTATATTTTTGTGCACGTTTTCATAAAAATTTGATGAGCTTCCCCCTTCATCATACCAAACCTGTCTCCTACTCCACGAAAAGATTCCTGGTTTCCTAAAGTCCAAAGCGTAAGCAATAAACCTTCTTTGTGCATAATCGGGTTTTTGCTTTTCGAAGGAGAGGCCATCATTTGTGTTAAAAGTTCCTATAAAGATTCAAGAAAGAAATTAGTGTATGTTCATTAGCAATAATGAATATTTGAACAGTATTCACCTCAAAAGATGATTTAGTCAGTCGAAAATGTGACTGAAAATCACTTGACTTGTAGCGTGGGACTACATCTGCTACAAAGTTTTCAACCCTAGCCCGTTTCTTCAGGGGTTGATTTTTGAAAATTAATTCATCGAGCGACGAATCTGATGAATCTACACGAAACGAGTCGTGGTTACTTATAATTTCTAAGATGGTCATGCTTATTACGTACCACTTGAATCCAAATCACTAGAGTCACCACTTTAGTGTTTCTGCACTATTACAGCAAGAACCTTCTGAATATCACTCATTTTTATATTTGAAGTTAGCATGACGTATAATAAGCGCGATGAAAGCGCATGCTCATCGATCTATTCCACCAAGCCGTCAGGATGTTCAACTGACATTGTATCCATCAGGCAACCATCAAACCCCCACTCCTTTCTATCAGTGTCTGACGTCATGTCATCCATTTGGTGAATAAACGGACTCGCGACTTCATCGTTGTGTTGTGAATTGTCAGATTTTGACAAACGTCAGTGCCACTGACATGACATGACATTAAATATAGACTTCATTGTCACCACGATGTAGTCGGAAAGTTGGGTGAGGGCCACCCCAGATATTTTTATTTGTGATTAAACATGTTGCGGTGTTTATAAACGAACTAACACGCGATTTAATAATGCTTTCGCATTTATGATTAATGTCGTTTACTGAATAATTAATTCCGATAATCGAAACTTTAGTTGATCATTTTGGTAAAGAGAGTTTGTGCACCACATCTTCAGTTATGATGAAACATGATAGCGAGCCTGAGTATAAACGGCTCTACATGGTACAATATCGCGGATTGAATTCATGACGTGATTAATACTGTGAATAATAGAATGTGCGAATTATTATCATAACTACTTACCGCCATACTAACTCCAGCATCAGACGGATCGTTATGATGTTTATATCTGCTCTCAGATACGCAATTAGATAATGTAGGCTCAAAATGTAATAATGTATGTAACCATTTAACCAGTGTTAGCTTTTTAATATAGCTTTATTAAATTATACATAACAACGATAAATAGAGGTTTTTTTCAATACTACTAGATACTAATTTCTATATTATGCAGCAACACACACCTTAGTCGAGTTAAAGAAACGCCACCTGTCTCTTACGCCCGGTTGCAGCATAACATTCGAGCGACATCTTACGTAAGTTGCATCTGATGTATTTTGAATATCTGATTCTTGATTGGTGCATTATGGCTTTATTTACGGTAACAGTTTCTAACGGTTGGCAGTCAGATTTATATTGGACCAGATGTAGTAGTGCGAGGTGAGTAGGGGAATAGTATAGCAAGTCATCGCATTGGCCGAGCCTACAAACCGTTTGCAAACCGCTTTATGTGTGTATGTGGTGCAGTTTGACAGAATTCGCAGCCTTCGTCGCCGTGTTGCAAATTGTCAGATTTTGACAAACGTCAGTGCCACTCCACTGACATGACATGACATTAAATGTCAGGATGACAAATGTCATTATGTCATAGAAACTGACGTTAGGTAGTATCCAGATTAGCTGGAATTTTATAAAATTTAATAATTGCAAAAGTGTTTAGATATTTCATTGTATGAACGATGTAGTCGGAAAGTTGGTACAGGGCAACCCCAGATATTTTCTTACAAACACTTGGCGAGGAAATCTTGCTAATGGATTATTAATATCAACTGTGTCAATTTTATCAACATCATCGACATTTACATTCATTTCAATTCTTAATTTTAGTGTCAGTACAGGCTTTATAGGTTATGGCGCTGTTAAGACCAGTTCAAGTGCTCGTTGCTGACGACTTGAAATCTGAGCTCTACTAATGCATCTAGGATGCAGATTTTGGTTGGTGCAACATTTTAAGGCGGACTTGCCATTTTAAGACCTAAGTAGAACTTGAAAGATGGAGAAACCGGGCGTTAGTGGCTGCCTAAATACTTAAGCATCCGTTAAGTGTTGCACAAAACTTTTAAAACAAAAGTTCACGTCGATCAAGTTAAGTAGTCCTAGCCGTCTTGATTAGTCCGTTAAGTGTTACAGAAATGCCGATCCACAGACACAATTTATCTATCACTAACATAATCGGTCAAAAACCATGGATTATCATGGTTTTGTGTTTGTTTGCCAGTGTACCGTACATGCTTTGTGCAACAATATTATTAAGTGAAATAAGCTAAACAAATATTTTTTTTAATTTGTAAAATTCTCACATCATCACTTTTAAAAAATAAGGTAAATAATTTTGAGGTTATCGTCGGTATCCCGTACGTGACCATTTGTTCTACAAAACAGAAGGATTTACACGTTGACGACCATAAGGTAGCCGCACCTTACAGAAAAATAATCTATTTACGTATCATTTACGACTCTGGATGACGCGGACTTTAAGATGCAATTCCGTTTTTCAATCGCAGTTGTCATTAAGATTTAGCACCGGGTTAAACAAGATTTGACACCGGCAACCAATAGGAACAGGAAGCGCAATCAACTTCTGTGTTGCGTTTTTATGCGACTGGCCCCCACTGGTTCCCTTCAATGGTGTTCCTCTTGTAATTATACGATTGTCTCAATTTTCCGCCCTAAAGACCACAGCCATGAGATTCGTTCTGTGGCAACGTCTTCTCATTCCGTAAGCCGGACATTCTAGTATTCACGTCTTCTATTGCATTTGCCACACCTTCGCCAATCTTCGTCCTAATGATTCGAATAATTCTGCGCGGTTTGTAAACAAGTGCTGAATAGGCACTCAAAATAGTGAATATTATAAAATATTTCAAGAAATATGTAAGAAGAAACTGGAGAACTATTTTAAATCACAACTTCTTCAAAAAGTGAAAATTAAAAGGAAAAGCAAAAATTGTTTATGATAGGTGTGATTTAAAATCTGAGGAAGATAGTTAAAATAGTCATTGCATTCCTAATTTCAGATCTACCGCTATCTTAAGAATAGCCCAGGCATTTTAGATTTTAACCCGAAAAAAAGTAAATTTGAAAATTGGCACAAGTCTTGTATTAAGTATGCTGAACAACATACTGAAAGTCTATAGCGCCCTCCGTTGGTTTAATTATTTTTTTTTCGGGGATAACTATGGCGTTTTCTATAAAATATGCATATAGTGGGAACCAATAACTTACTGTCATAATCACGTCAAATGACGAATCGAAAGATATAATTAGCGAAAATCTTAGTTGTGTGTTTTAAAAGAATATCTATGAGACGTTAAGCAATATAACGATAAAGTAACGTTATAAACAATCTGAACGTAACATTTGTATTAAAAATACAAAATGGTCGGCCCATAATGGTTGAAAAAGTAATAATTTTAAAAACTTCTTTCCTATTTAAAAGGTTTTTAAACGAGTGTTTAAACATGTGCCTGGTATGACATTCTTAGAGGGTTCAACATTGTAGTAACAATAAAAAACAAATACAATTAACAACGTAATGTATTGCACAACACCCTTAAAAATAAAACATTTAAATTAACTGATAACATTTAAAATAGTTCGTCATTATCTTCCTCCTCATTGTATGTGTGGTGATACAAACTAGCACGTCCCTTGCAATGGAGGTACATCATGGAGCACGAAATCCCCGCTCAAGATCCCAGCTATTTTACATACAGCGTCCGGCACTAACTTGGACACAAATGGGAAAAATTTTTATTATGTAACGCACCTCCTGGTACGTGCGGTAGAGGTTGTCGTCACACAATAATAATCTTATTATTATCCCTTTAAGAGGGCAACTCAGAATGTTTTCTGCCAGGGTTCACGGATCTATCATTTAGAAATAACACCTACAGGAGTTTAAACATAAAATTTTATTTCCAAAACAATTAATATACATATATACACACAAGAATACGGACGGTACAAACAGTAACAGGAATACCTGGTTGCCACCACAGGCCAACTGACCAGGAACGGAAAACTGGGTACGGGAACGGTAACAGGAACGGGGGTCGTCAGCATAAAGCCAACTGACCGGCAACAGGAACTGGGGTCGTCAGCATAAAGCCAACTGACCGGGAACAGCAACGGGGGTCGTCAGCATAAAGCCAACTGACCGGCAACAGGAACGGAGGTCGTCAGCATAAAGCCAACTGACCGGCAACAGGAACGAAGGTCGTCAGCATAAAGCCAACTGACCGGGAACAGGGATGTCGATCGCTAGCACAAGCCAACTGACCGAGACGGGAAACTGGGAACCACTTACAATGGTCTGTCGGTGTAGGATATTGCTCCGATAGCACTAGCCACCTGGAACGTTGTCCTTTCTGTATTCCCCGCTAGCATTATCGCCAACTGGTAGAATACCCTGGTATTCCTCCGCTAGCACGAGCCAACTGGAGGAACCCCGATACAATGGCAAGCTGCGGGCTCTTATATAGCGAAAATCTGGCCCCTTCTACACACAAAATGGGTAGGGAAACTCGTTCTTCGGCTAGCGAGTGGGAAAACCAGTCCTCGAAGCAGTTCGAGTTCGCGGACTTTAGAATACAAAAAAACATGTACAAAAATAAATGCGAATAACCTCTATAAAACAACAAAAACTTAACATTAATAATAAATTCGCAATTATTTAAAAAGCAATGCGTGCATTTCGTTACAATTATCCATTTCTCAGAAAATTTTATTTCAGTAAAAAGTTTCTGTATTGTCTTAAACCTAAAATGCAAACTTCAAAGTATCATTATCTGCTTGCGTATACCAGGTGTTACAAAATTAAGAAAATTACTAAAGAGTAAAGTACCTTTATTTTTAAAGATACGTAAAAAAATTATTTGAAAAATGTATTAGAAAGAATAGAAGGTATCAAATACGAAATTAGAATCATTTTCGTAAGATTTATTTTAAATCAAAAGTTAACATTTGTATCAATTTTACTAACTAAAAAAAAAAAAATAAAAACAATACCAGAAGTAACATCAGAGTTTAACATTTCATTAATCTAAAGATAACTGACTAACCAAAAAAGCAAAAATAAAAATACTAATAATAATTTATTATTAAAACATTTACAGCACAATCTAGCATTTTACTCATTAATCATTATGTTTGCTGTCTTATTTTCAATGCATAATATCCAGAGTGTTTCCTAGCAACATCAACGAGACCACAATTATCAGTTGGACATAACCAACAATAGTTGCGATAGTTAGCAAATTAAGTCACCTTAATACGTTCACATTTTTAAAGAGTGTGGAATTTGAGAACTGGCGATGGTTCTCAGTTTGCAAGAAAGAACTGAGATTGTGTGACAATCATCACACATGTCGGGAAACTGCTATCATTTTTAATGAAAAGCACCCAAGAAAACACTTCAATTATTCAACAGTAGCTAAAATCGTTAAAAGGTTTAAGCAAACTGGGTCCGTTGAGAAAAAGGAAAAGGTATCGCGCAGAAGGAGTGCAACGAATGAAGAAAATTCTCTGAACGTTCTTTTGTCTGCCGTCTCATAGGCAAGAAATAACTAAAATGTCAGAACGTTCGATTAGGAGATCTTGACAAAAAACAAATTTAAACCATACAAACACGGGTTTTGTTCATACACTGCAAGACAGAGATCTAAATGCACGGTTGGATTTTTCTTTATGGTTCCAAGGCAACGTAGAAGAAGATGCACATTTTTCAAAAAACATTCTCTATTCTGACGAGGCAACCTTCACTTCCAACGTACTGTTAGTTCACAAAATTGTAGATGGTGGGCGCAAGAAAATCCAAATTTTAAAATTGAATGTCGATACCAGTATTCGTTCAAAGTTAATGTCTGGTGCGGAATATTGAACAATCATATTGTTGGCCCTGTATTTTTTCGCGAAAATCTAAACTCCCAAGGATATTTGGAAATGTTGCAAACATTCTTATCCGAATATTTGGACAATTTGCCGTTAAATGTTCGGGAAAATATGTTCTTCCAGCAAGATGGCGCACCCATCCACTCAACATTACCAGTGAGATTGTGGTTAAGCGAAAGTTTTCCAAACCGTTGGATAGAAATACATTCAAATAACGCATGGCCTGCGAGGTCGCCCGAACTTACCCCAATGGATTTTTTTCTTTGGGGCACTTAAAGCAACATGTCTACGCACACCGGCCCTTTAGAGACGTTCAACATCTTAGAAATATCATTGAAAATTGCATCCACTACATAACTCCTCAGATGCTCAGAAATGTGCATAACGAGATGAATAGACGTACAATATTATGCATTGAAAATGAGGGAGGCCACATTGAGTAAAATATTGTATTTGGTTGTGTTCTTACTAAAAATTGTCTGTTTCATTCATTAAAACAAAACGTTCTAATGTGTTATCTTTTTAATATTTTAACAATAAATTTCTATTTTGTTGCTTGTTCTCATTTGTTCTTGTTGTCAATTGTCAAAATGAAATGCTAGGATGTGATGCTTACTTGTGTTGCTTAGTTAATTAATAATAAATTTCGGCTTTTTTAGTTTATAAAATTTAAAAAATGATGCATGCGATTTAAAAAAATTTACGAAACTGATTGTAATTTCGTATCTGATACTTTCTAATCTTTCTAAATAACTTTTCAAATAAAATTTTTACGTATCTTTAAAAATAAAGGTACTTTGCTCTTTAGTAATTTCCTTAATTTTGTAACACCCGGTATATGCAAGCAGATAATTATATCTTGATGTTTGCATTTTAGGTTTAGGACAATACAGAAACTTTTTACTGAAATAAAATTTTCTGGAAAATTTTGTATTATCCATTTCTTAGAAAATTTTATTCTTTATACAAGTTTGCAGCGGTAGGTCTGAAATCTAGAATATCATAATATCTTAAAAATATCGCACCATATACCCGCTGTTTAAAAAAAATATCTGGGGTGGCCCTCACCCAACTTTCCAACTACATACACAAGGCACCTCTCGATACAAATAATCATAATATTATACTATCACGTATCTGTGTTTTTCTGCGAGGTGTTTATTTATTCTTCGAGCGCGGACCGCGTGTGGCTGCTTAAATGCTGACACATACAGTGAGCCATCCGTGAGCCCTCCATTACGACACAAACCGAAGACGCCCGATAGGTATAAACTCTTTAGTGCCTAAACCGCTCATCCCATTGATCTGTAAATTGGTATACATATTTAAAGTCACTGCAGGATTAGATGGTGTCAGTTTGGTCAAAATCGGATGAGTCCCTAAGAAAACGTATGCGACATTTGGCACTTCCGGTTGTCAGATTGTGGCCAAAAACAATCCAGTTCGTCTCCCGGAAATTCCAAATATGTATACCAAATTTCAGCCCGATCCGTTGTTCCGTCTGGGCGCTATCGTGTTCACGGACATACATACACCGTACACACATACACACATACACACATACACACGTACACACATACATTTTCCAGAAATCATTGCAATGGATTCAGGGGACCCCAAAACGCGTATTTCCGCTAAAATCTCAATTTTTTTTTCTGTCGATTACAATACTTTCCTTCTAGGAGTCGGAAAGTAATATATATATATATATATATATATATATATATATATATATATATATATATATATATAAGCACGGAAGAGTCAGGATACCGAGCTCTCTGAATTTACCCCGACAGTCGGCCCTATAACCAAGAGCAGATAAATAAAGCCCTAATACATCTGCGTTGGCTACCAAATACCTTCCCAGCATGACATGAATGTCCCCAATTCAAAATCGCATATGACATACAAGAGTGAAACATTGCAAAGTAAGCGGTCCGTAAACAACCCCTGGACACGTAGGATTCAAGTGTTCTTAGGAAGTACAACACCCTTGATATTTTTTTAACCAGGGCATCCACATGAGCATCCTAGCACAGCTTGGCGTCCAAGGTAGTCCCCAAAAACTTCACACTATCCTTCTTCTTCTTCACAGCCATTAGACCCACAATAAAGAACATCGTTAGTAAAAAACTGGGTTTTCAGCCTTTTTAATATATTCTTCTAATATGTTGTTTGACGTAATGTAAACAGCAATGAGGTGCATTTTGTTTGATTAACAACGAGCTTGTTGGCCAAAAACCAGTCTCTAAACTGACCATCGCTCACCTCCAGTTCAACTCATCATACACAGCACCGCCCTTCGCGATTGTTGTGTTATCCACAAATAGGAAACCACACGATGATGGATCAGCTTTCTCGATGTCATTTATGAAAAGCAAGAACAGAATTGGGCCCAGTACCGATCCCTGTGGTACTCCTTTAAACTTCACATGCTGAAATCTATCACTCAGGAACGAGAGTAATAAAGTTATCGCCTGGTCACTAAAGCCATAATGTTTTAGTTTTTCTATTAGAATTTTGTGACATAGGCAATCAAAAGCTTTTGTTAGATCATAGAACTTGGCTATCGTGTGGTGCCGCTGTTCAAAATTCCTAGATATCAATCCTGTTAGCATCTCAATAGCGTCCTTTGTAGATTTACCATTTCTGAAACCGTACTGTGCCTTACTGTAGATATTGTTCGATTCGCAATGGTTCGTCATTTGGACTTTAATTACCTTTTCAAATATTTTGGATAATATCGGTGTTAGAGAAATTGGCCTATAATTATTGCAATCAGCAGTGGTGCCCTTCTTATGGATAGGTATCACTGTTGATATCTTGAGAGCCTTTGGAAAGTAACTGGTATGGATACACTGGTTTATCAGTGGTATGGATACACTGGTTTATCAGTTTATCAGTTTTTATCTCTCACCTCAATAAAAGTTGCACTCTCAAAACTCATCGGACTAACATCTAATCACCAACGTACGAAATGGGATCAATGTTTGACTTACTCAAGTTACTGAGAATTGTTTGGGGAATATTCACAAAAAAATCATTTAATACAGACGCTGTCGGTGAATTACTGGAAGCAGACTTCTTTTCAGGAAGTGAATGGTTGATGATCTTCCAATAAGCAGATTGTTTGTTTGTGTGGCCTAAAATATACCTATCATAAGCGCCCCTTTTTGCCTCGGCCAACTTGCGTCTGTATAGCTTTTTAATATCATTCAGTGCAACCACATCGACAAGGTCCTCAGACACCCTACTCATGTAATTCATAAAAGCTACCTTTTCGCGCATAATACGTAATTCCTCCGTGGACCATTTGACCAAAGGTTTATTTTTATAAACCATTTTTGTTTTTGTTGGGAAACACAACGTCATTGCATCGGTAATTGTGTCTATGATTTTTTGCATTTTAACATCTAAACCCGCTGTATCCTGATTTGGATCATCGATGAACGACCAATCAGCAGCCTCCACGGTATTGTAAAGCAAAAACAATCCATAATCCGTAATAGGTGTATACGTAACTTTTCTACCCAGATGAGTGCGCTGCGGGCATGCCACCTCTGCATAGACGCCAGAATGATCAGATGTAAGTGAATCAATAATTCTTACTTTCTTTAGTTCGACGGAACTACTAATAAAAATGTTCTCCAGACAATTGTCTTTTCTGGTATTTTCTACGTTTATTGGGTACATGCCGTATGATGCAAGCAAACTGCAAAGTAATTTGGCATTACCATCAGTAGAATTATTGAAGTGAACATTGAAATCACCACACAAGAACACTTGATCCCTCACCCCGAATCTATCCATGGCAACCGCCAGGTTATCTATAAACTTCTGAAAGTCTCCCGATGGCGACCGGTACACAGATAAAACTACTGAACTCCCCAGCCTAACACCCGCTATCTCGATATCCGACTCCACCGCCAAGCCAAGATTCAACGCCGCCGTTGTCAGTTCAGACTTGGCGTAAATACATACACCACTATGCTGTTTTTGCGACCTACAATAAAAATCTACAAGACTATAACCCGGCAACTTAACATTAATTAGTTCATGTGAGTATAGCCAATGCTCATTAATACAAAGAAAATCAATGTCATTATTGAAAATGAGCAGCTCAAGTTCTGATATTTTATTTGAAATGCACTGTATGTTGATGTGGAAAAGATTTAAGTTGTCTTTTCTTTCGACGGGGCTCTCCAAAAAAATCGGTTGACGCATACACCAGTTGGCCACGGTTCGTGATTTCTGACTATGCTCAGTTGATCCATGGGAACCGCGACCCTGAAGGAAGAATATTTTTCAGGTTGCTTCGAATTAAGTTTCTCGCATTCAGCATTAGCAATATTCTTGCTTTGTAGATGTTTTAGTATTGCCTCAACGGTTGTATCTTTATTCAAACGTGCTACGTGTAGATGTGGAGTTTTTGGAACTCCCAAGAGGCTTAAATTTACCGCAGTTCCCTGGACAATGAACCGTTTTAAACGGTTCTTCGTTTTGGTCATTTGAAACCATTTGTGACGAATAAGCAGAGCCTGACCGATTTTTTGCTATGACTCCAGCGTAGGATTGTTTCACACCATTATTGGTCTGACCCTTTTGCTTATCATCCGATACTGAAGGCTGATGGGAATTCCCAGATGACGACCCCGAGCCAATAATGTGTACGGTCTGTTTGGTTGTAGAATATTTGTTATTTTGTTTTCCCAGTGGTACTGAAAGCTGTTGGACATTTCCTGAAGACGATCCCGTGCTATTTGTGCGTACAGCTTGCTTAGTTGCGTGTATCTTATTTGCATTTTTGTTGTTTACCTTGCCGTTATTCTTGGAAGTTCCTTCATTGTCGATAGATGAAATAGATGAAATCTCCCAAAATGCGTTATTACCAGATCCAGTTCACCTGGAGACGGTGCTGCAACTATATGTTTACCACTGAAAAGACATATTCGCACGTGTAAATAACGGGTTTTCTAATGGGTGAACTGGTCGTCTTATCAGTGGTAGGGCTATAGCCCTACCTCACCTCTCAGTCGTCTTGACATATAGAGGTGGTCGAATGTAACGAGGCAGGTCTTCCGACCGTGTTGCTTGCATCCACTTTCCGCGAATGGAAGAGCTGTGTAAATTATACTAGTAGTGCACAGTGGGCTCCGCTGTATACGGGAGGGACAAAAATGGTTTTCACCAACTACCTCCTACAAAGTAGAATTTATTTTTACTTTCCGACTAGTACCTAGAAGGAAAGTATTGTAATCGACAGAAAATTTTTTTTGGGATTTCAGTGGAAATACGCGTTTTGGGGTCCCCTGAATCGATTGCAATGATTTCTGGAAAATGTATGTATGTATGTGTGTGTGTGTGTGGGTATGTGTGTATGTATGTCTGTGAACACGATAGCCTCCAAACGGAACAACGAATCGTGTTGAAATTTTGTATACTTATTTAGAATTGCCAGGAGACGAACTGGATTGTTTTTGGCCACAATATGACAACCGGAAGTGACAAATGTTACATGCGTCTTCATCGGGATTTATACGATTTTGGCCAAACTAATATCAGCTCATCCTCCAGTGATTTTAAATAAGTATACTAATTTACAGACCAGTGGGATGAACGGTTTAGGCGCTATTAGCTGTTATAGCAGCGGCTTGACAGAATCCACAGCCTTCGTCGCTGTGTTGCAAATTGTCAGATTTTGACAAACGTCAGTGCCACTGATATGACGTGACATTAAATGTCAGTATGACAAATGTCATTATTTCATAGAAAAAAGTACAGAGTGGCTCAGTCCAATAAAATAGTCGGAAAGTTGGGTGAGGGCCACCCCAGATATTTAAAATAAAGTAGATGGATTGAAGTTTTATTCGCCCAAACATTTTATTATTTGAAGGTCTTGTTGTTATTCTACACATCGTCAAAGTTGACCGTATCGGTTACTCGCAAAAAATTACTGCGCGCATACCCCACACAAGTAGTGATTTGCTGTTATGTATGCATACATTTTCTTAACGTATTATACATCACTGCAAAGAGCATTACATGTACATTTCAAAAATGCTCTGCTTAATTTCTAATACTTATTAGTTTTTGTAAAAAAAAATATTTTCCATGTTAAAAATAGTAAAAAAGAAACATTGACTAAACTCCAACGTTGCCTCCAACGTCTAACATACTACGTTTGATAGCTTTTTACTTTCCGACTAGTCCCTAGAAGGAAAGTATTGTAATCGACGGAATTTTTTTTGAGATTTTGCGGAAATACACGTTTTGGGGTGCCCTGAATCGATTGCAATGATTTCTGGAAAATGTATGTATTTATGTGTGTATGTATGTACGGTGTACGTATGTCCGTAAACACGATAGCGCCCAAACGGAACAACGGATCGGGCTGAAATTTGGCATACTTATTTAGAATTACCGGGGGACGAACTGGATTGTTTTTGGTGACAATCTGACAACCGGAAGTGGCAAATGTCACATACGTTTTCTTAGGTATTCATCCGATTTTGACCAAACTGACACCATCTCACCCTGCAGTGATTTTAAATATGTATATAAATTTACAGATTGAAAAATTCTGAAGTAGTGTACGATAACAGATTTTTAACACGTCTTTGTTGGTAATTTACCTTTTAAAATGTTTATACATAAGCAAATGTATCTTTAGTAGCAAGAATTCATTATTTTCCGTTCTTCTATACAACAATACTGACATTTAGAAAACTTGATATTTCAACATTTGCTCGCAAAACCTGGAATGTCCTGGAGTATCCGGCTTATTATACTTATTAGATGTAATGTTTAAATGATTGTATGTGTAAAAACTGATTGGTTATTTGAGAATGGAATTATGTATGTATTAAAATACATACAACATAATTATAATACATATGCATTTTAATATTCGTTATTTCCTAAATTGGTGGTCCACACTCTCTAACTCATCTGTACTTCTCGTCTATATCAATTATTCACAATACCGAAATAATATTATTGCTGGATAAGTTAGAACTAATCTCACAAACAACCGCCTATTTTTGTTTTTACCTATTTTTGTAGTGATAAGGACAAAAACAATTAACCGCAAACTAAAGTATCGTCAACATTATGTATTATTGTTTTATGATAGAAGAAAATTAATGCAACCAAATTTGGGATTTACACACGCAACACAGCTGACATAAACGTTAGCAAATATAGTTGGTACTACATACCCTCTTCAGTTCACAAAGTTCTTGTTCAAGGAGAGAATATGATCAGATACCATTATATTTTGCCTCTTGGACAGCTATCTGAAGATGCACAAGAAGCTAGAAATATATATTATAAAAAATTTAGACTTCGCCATTCTAGGAAATGTTCTAGATCAGCGACAATTGAAGATGTTTTTCATCATTTGCTGTGCACATCAGATCCATTTATAACGAGCATTAGAAACAAACCCTCACAAAAAAAACATTCATAGATGTCGATGAACAAGTTATCGATTTACTAGAAGATTAAAATTATTATTTCCTACAATATTTTGAAGCTTTTTTTTATGATGTTAATCAATATTTAACATTTTTTTAATATAATCGTAGAATTAGTAACTGATTTAACGTCACACGTACATTTACAATAATTGTTTACATTTTGGGTTTTGAGCCTGCTATATTTCATCCACCATTTTGAATTTTTAAAATCTGACATCAGATTTATAATTAGTGACACAAAAACACTGTAAATATACAATTTTTCTTATTTGATTCTTGTTTGTTATTTTATAATAAATAAATTATTAACATTTTAATGTCATTTTTTTACTAAGATTAAACCTTAGTTCTTTCTTGTTATGCACACAAAATTTTATAAGAATTCATCTAAAAATGACAAAATTACAGAATTTTGTCCCCGAGAGGTAATTTTTGCCCCACTGTGCAGTGCCTGGTTATAAATTGATTAACGACAGAGCAATTATCATATAATTATACCTAATATGCAAATTTACCAAAATCTGTCGGCCATATTTAATTTTACAATACAATTGTTGAGTTTATATTGTTTAGAAGATTATAATATCATTATATTACTTAACGCCCACGAGATGTTCTTGTAATAAACATACAAATAAATTTTCTCTACTTTTATCTTTCGGTCCGCCGTTTGAATTTTGCAATTTAAGTAGCAGTATAAAATTCCTCGTTTATCAAAAGCGGTAAATACCAATTTTGATGCGATTTTGACAGTAACTTATGATTTTCCATTAGATTCACGATTTTCTACCTTCTACTTTCACAAAAACACATAGATGTCGATGAACAAGTTATCGATTTACTAGAAGATTAAAATTATTATTTCCTACAATATTTTGAAGCTTTTTTTTATGATGTTAATCAATATTTAACATTTTTTTAATATAATCGTAGAATTAGTAACTGATTTAACGTCACACGTACATTTACAATAATTGTTTACATTTTGGGTTTTGAGCCTGCTATATTTCATCCACCATTTTGAATTTTTAAAATCTGACATCAGATTTATAATTAGTGACACAAAAACACTGTAAATATACAATTTTTCTTATTTGATTCTTGTTTGTTATTTTATAATAAATAAATTATTAACATTTTAATGTCATTTTTTTACTAAGATTAAACCTTAGTTCTTTCTTGTTATGCACACAAAATTTTATAAGAATTCATCTAAAAATGACAAAATTACAGAATTTTGTCCCCGAGAGGTAATTTTTGCCCCACTGTGCAGTGCCTGGTTATAAATTGATTAACGACAGAGCAATTATCATATAATTATACCTAATATGCAAATTTACCAAAATCTGTCGGCCATATTTAATTTTACAATACAATTGTTGAGTTTATATTGTTTAGAAGATTATAATATCATTATATTACTTAACGCCCACGAGATGTTCTTGTAATAAACATACAAATAAATTTTCTCTACTTTTATCTTTCGGTCCGCCGTTTGAATTTTGCAATTTAAGTAGCAGTATAAAATTCCTCGTTTATCAAAAGCGGTAAATACCAATTTTGATGCGATTTTGACAGTAACTTATGATTTTCCATTAGATTCACGATTTTCTACCTTCTACTTTCACAAAAACACATAGATGTCGATGAAGAAGTTATCGATTTACTAGAAGATTAAAATTATTATTTCCTACAATATGTTGAAGCAGTTTTTATGATGTTAATCAATATTTAACATTTTTTTAATATAATCGTAGAATTACTAACATTTTTGTTTTGATTTAACGTACAACTAACTACTTACTATAGTAAAATCCGGACAGCTGCAAATGACTAAGCGATTTCTGCTGTTATTTTTGACGTACGCGACAGATCTTGTTTGATGGATCACGCAGTTTAGAATGAATTATCCTTCTTTTTGCATATCTCTTTCGTAACCTTGTAAGCGATGAATTATTTGTAGCGTTCCTAGATTGTACTATAGTAAGTTAGCTTCTTCGTTTTTCTTAATCGATTGTTTATCAAAATGTAGGTTGCTTTGTTGCGAACATCGATGTGGAGGGCTTCCTTTGCAAAAGTTGATATATCAACCCTATAGGGTTGTCGCGATTTTAAATATGAATAATTGTGTAGGTCAAAATCGGATAAATCCCTAAGAAAAAAGAAAGTCCCCTGGTAATTCTAAATGTTCGTACCAAATTTCAGCCCGATCTGTTGATCCGTTTAGGCGCAATCGTGTCCACGACCATACATACATACATACATTTTCTAGAAATCATTGTAATCAATTCAGGGGACCCCAAAACGCGTATTTCCGCTGAAATCCCATGTCATGTCAGTGACACTGACGTCTGTCAAATTCTGTCAATTTTCAATACAGAGACGAAGGCTGTGGATTCTGTCAACCTGCTTCTGAAAACGCACATACACACATACATACATACATTTTCCAGATATCAATGTAATAGGTTCAGTGGACCCCAAAACTCGTATTTCCGTGGAAATCTCGAAATTTTTTTTTCCGTCGATTACAATACATTCCTTCTAGGGACTAGTCGGAAAGTAAAAATCAACAATAATCAAAATCCAAATCGTTCGGGAATTTTTATAATTCTTTGCAAAGGAGAATCATTAATAATAATAACATCACTATCGGTAACATCAGTAACATGATCGGTCGGTTCGCTTTTAATATTACAATTGTGGAAATTAGTAGTGGATGCGGTAGTGGATTCGTCAACAGAAGCCTCCACCGGAGAACCACAGGTGTTTCAGACCATATTTTTTCATTTGGTTAATATGTCTTCGCCAAACTATACTAGAATCCAGCTCAACCAAATAATACAGGTCTCCCAAACGTTTAATTACCATTCCAAATTTCCATTTTTCCTTACTACCATGGTCGCGTACTGCGTTTTGTAACTAGCTTTATTTTTCTTTGTTTTCTTAAGCCTTTGTGGTGTGATTAAATCGAGTCGAAACTTAGTTTAACGGCCAAACATAAGTTTTGATGGACTTTCTTTTGTAACACTATGAGGTGTTTTACTGTAATGTAATAAGAAAGCTCATATTCAACTGTCGAGGATGTACATTTCATAGATTGCAGTGCTTGTTTAACAGTCTGCACAAATCTCTCAACTAAACCATTTGTGGCTGGATTATAAGGTGCAGTTAATTTGTGAGTTATTTCATTCGATTTTAAAAATTGTCTAAACTTAAAAGTTGTTAATCGAGGACCATTGTCACTCACCAAAATGGAATGTACTCCAAAGAAAGAAAATGTTTTCCGTAAAGCATAAATTGTAGTATCTGTTGGGGTATTATTTAACATATCTGTCCTTCTACTGAAGCCTTCAACAAGAATAAAAGATTAATTACTCATAAAAGGAGTGGCAAAATCGATTTGAACCATTTGAAATTGGTGGAGGGTTGTTGTTTTTGTCGCAAATAAAACAATTTTTACAAAGATTTTCTACGTCACGATCTATTTTGGGCTATCTATAAGCTCTAGCCAAAGACGTCATCTTTGTTATTCCTGAATGCAGCTCATTCAATATTTTTGTCCGGAATATGGTAGGAATTAAAACACGATGACCTCGCATTATACAATCTTGTTGGAGAGAAAACTCATAAATGTTAATTCCAAATAATGTTTTTATATTTCTTTTTATTTAGTTTCATGTTTATCAGGTTCATCACATTTACTATTATGTTGCGTCCACACTACGGGCGCGGCTGTAATGTAACATGTAATGCAACGTGTAGTGCGCGTGGACGGCTATTTACGACAACGTACTGCAACAAATGCCGCGCGCGGCGCGAGCAATCAGGTTTATTCAAACTTTTAACTTTTGTTATAATTTGTTAAATATCTAGGTTACGACAAAGGTAAGTTTCTTTCATTTGTTATAAAATAATGTTATACTGTGGCCAAAAAGCGGTCCACCTAAAAATCAAGAGTAAATTCGAGACTTAAGCTGTTGTAAAATTGCTTTTATATTTTATAAAAATAATTATTTCTACAGCTAATAACTGGTTTATCTAGAGAAGTGGCATGATGGATTAGGTTAGTGTTTTTGGGTTCGAAGTGGAGCAAATTACCAATTCACAAATATTTTCTCTTCAGACATTTATTGACTGCATGTACACGCTATGGTGTCTAATATGCGACTGACTGCAACGCCGGTCGGTCGGCGCAGCACAGCTGTGCACAAGTACAGTTATGCAATAAATATAATACAGATGTGTAACATGCCGGGCCCAATTGAAAGGGCTCAGTTTCTTTCAATAAAAGTATATAATATAAAGATAAAGTAGTGTAAATCAAAATGTCATTTTTTTATTTAATCGTCCATTGGCAACCGACACAAACTATTCACTGCACGTTTTAGCACCCCTTAGCAAGTCTTGAGAGTCACCACACGTAAACGTCCATCAGGGCCGAGATGAACATCTTCTATTCTTCCTAGCTGCCATTGTAGTGGTGGTGTATCTTCCTTGATAAGGACAAGTTCGCCCAATTAGAGGTTCCTGGAGGCTTGCTTCCATTTAGTGCGTTGTTGCAGGTTGTTTAAGGTAGTCTTTCTGCCAGCGCCTCCAAAAATGTTGTCGCAGTTGTTCCACGTGTTGCCATCTGCTTAACCGGTTCAGTGGAAGGCTGTTGACGTCTGCTTCCACCGGTGCGGTTAGCAAGTCTCCGATAAGGAAATGACTTGGGGATAGAGCGGATAGGTCGTGGGGATCTTCGCTTAGTGGGATTATAGGTCGGGAATTGACACAGGCTTCAATTCGCGTTAAGAGCGTATACATTTCCTCATATGTCAATTTAGCTTCACCGATTACCCTTTTCATATGTAATTTTACTAATTTAATATTTGACTCCCACAAACCTCCCTGATGTGGAGCTCTTGGAGCATTAAAATGCCATTTTATCTTAAGTTCTGCACAAGCGTTAATAATTCGATTTTGAAATTCAGCTTCTCTCTTTAGCTGCTACAACAAAGTTACTTCCGTTGTCGGAAAAGAATTCGCTAACATGACCACGTCGTGAGATAAATCTTTTTACCGCGTTTAGAAAGAATTCAGTAGACAGCGAACCAACAAGTTCAACATGTATTGCCTTCGTGGCTAGACAGATAAATAGACAGATGTAAGCTTTCGTTGTGCGTTTGCTACGTACACCACCTTCCTTTAATAGTAATGTCCCGGCAAAATCTACACCACAATGAATAAATGGTCTTGCCGCGGTGACACGCTTGTGGGGCAAATCGCCAATAATTTGATTGCCTAGAACAGGACTGACCCTAAAACAAGTTACGCACTTTCTCAAGACTTGTCGAACCTGACTTTTGCCTGATATAGGCCAATACTTCTGGCGTAGTGAGTGTAACGTTTGCACTTGACTACCGTGCAAGAGTCTTAGATGCTCCTCTGCAATTATTAAGGTTGTTATTCTGTGTTTTGGCAGGACTATAGGGAACTTTTGGTCATAGTGAATGCTCGAGTGCCTCAAACGTCCACCAACTCTAAGTACGCCCGAGTTATCTAGGAATGAACTTAGTGATAATATATCGCTTTTAGGTCGTATTGGTTGGTCTATAGTTAGAGCCTTGATTTCATCGGAAAATGATTGGATTTGTATATGTTTTATAACGATTTCTTCAGCGTGATTGATCTCAATTTGAGAAATGAGTCCCGTTCTCCGATTGCCGGAGTTTTTGGCATTATAAGCGAATCTCAAACAATATGAAATTATTTTTAATAGTTTCTTATAAGAAGATATATTGTCGTAGACAGGTAAGTATTCAACCTTTACAGTTACAAAAACAGTTTTTCTAATACGAAGCGCAGGTAAGTCTTTCGCCTCAACTAAGTATGGCTTATTTTCAGCACCAGGATTGCGTAGAAATGCTGGACCCTCCCACCAGAGATTGCAATTTATCAATTCCGTGGGCAGAGCACCTCGAGAGATAATATCAACCGGGTTCTGAGAGGAGCTAACGTGACACCAGGAATTGAGGTCAGTATAGTTTAGAATGTTACTAACTCTGTTTGCTACAAAGGTTTTTAACTGAGAACCTTCGATTCTCAACCACGAAAGTACTATTGTCGAGTCAGAATATAACAGTACACGAGAAAACTCTATTTTAGTGTTTGTTTTAACTTTATTGACTAGTTCTGCCAACAGTGTAGCAGCCGATAGTTCCAAACGAAGAGTCAGCGTTTTGATAGCAGCAACGCGGGACTTAGCACATAATAAATTTATAGCGTGATCACTCCTATTGTTAATAGAATTTATGTATAAACAAGCTCCGAAAGCTCTCTCAGATGCATCGCAAAAACCGATTAATTCGTAAGTTATTGGTTGAGAGGTGTCTATTACTTGTCTTGTGATCTGATAGCTTTCCAATGATGGTAATTCCTCCTTTCATCGGCACCAGCTCGTATAAATGTCTATAGGTACAGACTCATCCCAATTTAAATGTGATGTTCCCAAAGAGGTTTATAACGTCCAATGATACTATCCGGTATTGTTCAGGTAATCTCATGTTCTTCATGAATTCCACAAACTTGTAGGTATTCCCGGTATAATATTCATTTTCCGTGTTGTACGCTCTAGTTAGTATGTTTGCTACCAACGTCGCCAATGACCTTGTTGGACTTCTCAATCCTGAAACAATCGGCCTAAGTGGGACTCCTTCCTTATGGACCTTCGGATTTCCGTAAATTTGGAAATGTACCACATCAAAAAAACGCCACATACGATGAACAAAAAATCCGATGTACAGGGTTTGAGCACTGTATATACTTACCTGTTGTCCATGGAAACCGAAGACGGCAATACCATGGACAGCATGTATGAAAGGGCGATAACTTTTTGAATTTGAACGAAATCCGCGTTCGCGCCGAAAAGTGACATACAGGCAACTTCACACCGAAACAAACAGAGAAAAATGTCCGACCTAAGCGATGCGTAATTTCCAACAAAGGTGCTTAAATCTTATTTAATCTTCGCAATCTTATTAAGTTATTCGTGTTTTTTAGGTTAAATTACCAATATGTATTTTTAATGTGTTTTGTGTGCTGTCGTTTCCTGATGTAAGAGAGTTATGCGTAATTATGTGTCAACCGAAGCGTGCCATGACATAACCTCAATTTTAGTAAGTTAAACATTGGGGATGTTTTATTGATAATTAAGTATTTGTAACATTTTAGTTGTCCTGATGATGGTAATGAATAAATATACCGAAAGCTTGACTGAATAAAGAAAGAGTAGTTTCATTGGAAAGTCTCCTGTCGACAACCCTTAATATATATATATATATATATATATATATATATATATATATATATATATATATATATCATTTATTTCACAAAATACTGTACATACAAATGTAATATATAAATGTACACAATATAAGCGGCAGTACTGCGAATTGTCAAGTTTGCAGAGGACAATCAATCAAAAACTATTCATATGATCGAAATATTCCTGAACTGTGTAGTAGCATTCTTCATAAAGCAGGGCCTTCAAGTCTTTTTGGAACTGCTTTTCTGTCTTTCCAAACCAGATATCCGGGAGGGCATTTATTAGGTTGAGGTGACGATGTTGGGCAGCTGTTGACGTGGTTCGGTGGTATGGAACTGTGAGTTTGTTCTGGTTTCTTAGGTTGCGGGATGTTGAGTGGTATCTGGTTACGTTTTTTGGAAGGTCTCTATAGGCTCTCATCAACTGGTTATATAAGTATTCGCTGGTTAGCGTCAGAATCTTGTACTTTTTGAACAGCGGCTTGCAGTGAGTCATTAGAGGTGCCTGTTCGATAGCTCTTAGTGCTGACTTTTGGAGTGTGCAGATCTTGATTGCATGTGGTGATTCACCCCACAGTCTAATGCCGTACGTCATTCGTGCATGGAATATCGAGTGGTACGCAATGAGCGCCGCCTCAACCCCCACAATCTGCCTCACTCGGCGAACAGCATATAGGGAAGCTGCAAGCTTTGGAGCGAGGTCCTCTATGTGGTCCTTCCAGGTTAGGCGAGTGTCCAGTGTTATTCCTAGTAATTTGGCTGTTGTTTTTTCAATGGTGGTATTTCGCTTATTTGTAAACTTGACCTGGGCTGTTTTGTTTTCGTTTAAAGTCAGACCGTTTTCTTCAAACCAGGTTTGTGCTACTTCAAGCATTTTCTGGGCCTTGTCGTTTAGCGTTTCTATGTTTTTATCTCTGGTAGCAATGGTGGTGTCGTCTGCAAACAGCACAACATGGCCTGGTACACTCGGTGGTAAGTCGTTGATGTACAAGCAGAAGTCCAGAGGTCCCATCAGGAATCCCTGTGCCACACCTTCGTCTACGAACAGGAATTCCCCAAGCTCTCCGTTTGCATAAACAGCTTGCATTCTGTTGGTAAAATATGACTTCATCAGTTTAAGTGGCAGGCCCCTAATCCCCATCCGTTCTAGTTTCTCAAGAAGAATGGTGGGATTGAGGCGGTCAAATGCTTTGGAAAGATCGCATAGAACCACATGTGCGTCATCTCCTTCTTCTGTTGCTGTCCACACGTAATCCAGCAGGGACTGAATAGCATCCACGGTGTTGCGCCCCTTTCTGAATCCATACTGGTGGCTCGTAAGGATTTGTTGAGTGTCGATGAAAGACATCAGTCGCGACAGCAGCGCAGCTTCCAGACCCTTTGAAAACACTGGCAAGATAGCTATCGGTCGATAGTTCGAACAGTCTGCGGTATCACCCTTCTTGTATATGGGGATGATTTTTGCCATTTTCAGTTTGTCAGGTACGATTCCTTGGTCAAAGCAGGAATTGATGATCTCACTGAGGGGATTACATATGTATTCCACGCCACTTTGAATTATTTTGGTGCTGAGGTTGTTGACATCCATGGTGTTCTTTGTTTTCAATGATTTTATGATGGCGCTGATTTCGTGCGGAGTTATCGGTGTTAGGTACATTGAGTGCTGATGGATATTGACCCGGCATGGTGCTTCTCCTACTTTGTTAGTGGAGGATGAGCCCACGTTTACAAAGAATTTGTTGAGCTCGTCCGCTGGTGGGTGTTTGTCTAGCGGCTTTTGTCTTTTTTGTGTCTCTGATCTTATCACTCTCCATATCTCTGCTTGATAGTTGTTTGTCTTTGACAACTGATCGTTCAGTCGTTGTCTCTTTTCATTTCGAGTAAAGTGTAGGTAGAACTCTTTGTAGCTGTTGTATATTTTTTTCAGCTCTTCTCCACCGAGGCAGTTGTATGTTTCTTGTATGAGATTTAAGGTATTTCTAATCTGTGCTGCTTCTTCTGATTGTTTGTTATGTTTCTTCTTCTTTCGAGAGGATTTTGTCTGCATTGGTAGTGCTTGATTGACCAGCTGTAGATAGTGTTCTAGAAAAGTCATATTTTTTCTCGGCTTCTTTTTGCTCATCTAAAAACTTCCAGTTTTCCAGCATTAGCAGGCCTTTGAGGTGTTCAAGACCGTTGTTTGTTACAATGCGGCTCTTGTATGTTGGTACGTTCTTCCACGTTTTGTGGTATTTTCAGGATGATACCATAGTGGTCCGATAGTGCCATTTTCAAGATATTGGTTGAGGCGACATTTGTGTTTGTGTATATGTTGTCAATTGTCGAACATGAGGTTGGTGTTACTCTGGTGTATTCTTCTATCAATTTTTTTAGATCAAAACCGGCCATTATGTTATTTAGCTCAAAGTTTTCAGTTGTATGTTTTGAAGTGTATATATATATATATATATATATATATATATATATATATATATATATATATATATATATATATATATATATATATATATATATATATATAGTAAAAGTATTTTTTCGGGCATAACCGCTAACTAAATGCAACCGTAGAGACGTGTTTCGGACTTGTTAGTCGTCCTCATCAGTACGGTATAGCCAAAGAGTAAGGTTGAAGCTCTATGGAGAAGTAAACAAAAGGGACCTTAATCAGGGAGACCAACGTCACCAATTGATGCTTCGGTCGCAACATCCTCGGGATGGAGGATAAGAAGCAACGTCGCGTCGAGGTAAACAGTACACCCCAAGGTACGCCTTTTAGCCCATGGTATAATAAAAGAAAAATTAATTATTTGCGGTGTAATTTAAACAGCAAAAGTATTTTTTCGGGCATAACCGCTAACTAAATGCAACCGTAGACACGTGTTTCGGACTTGTTAGTCGTCCTCATCAGTACGGTATAGCCAAAGAGTAAGGTTGAAGCTCTATGGAGAAGTAAACAAAAGGGACCTTTGTCAGGGAGACCAACGTCACCAATTGATGCTTCGGTCGCAACATCCTCGGTATGGAGGATAAGAAGCAACGTCGCGTCGAGGTAAACAGTACACCCCAAGGTACGCCTTTTAGCCCATGGTATAATAAAAGAAAAATTAATTATTTGCGGTGTAATTTAAACAGTAAAAGTATTTTTTCGGGCATAACCGCTAACTAAATGCAATCGTAGACACGTGTTTCGGACTTGTTAGTCGTCCTCATCAGTACGGTATAGCCAAAGAGTAAGGTTGAAGCTCTATGGAGAAGTAAACAAAAGGGACCTTAATCCTCCACGTTTTACAATTTCAATTATTTCTAACACACTTCGCGCTCTTAGATTATTTTCCTTTCTTAACACTTTATCATTTTTAAAATCAAAATTGTGTCCCGTTTCTTCTTGATGTTTTTTAAAGCAGTAACATTTTTGGCATATTTGTGTCCTTTTAAACGTTCTTCCAATAATTGTTCGGTTTGTCCAATGTACACTTGACCACACTGGCAGAGAATTTCGTATACACAGTGGGAGGTTTTCAGTAGTGGCGTAGGAGTTTTAAGTTTTGTGTACATTGATGATAGATTGTTTGAGTTTTTGTGTGCTATTATTATATTATAGGGTTTCATAATGTGTCCAATCTTGTCAGATAGTGTTTTTATGTATGGTAGTGCTATGTATTTGTTTGTTTCTTCATTTGGTGTTTCTTCTTGTTGCACTTTATTCATTGCTCTGTTGTTTGCTTTCATTCTAGTTTTAATTATCTTTTCTATGAGATTCTGTGGGTAGTTGTTGTTTTGTAATATTTTTTTAACTTTTTTTAATGTTTCTGTCTGGTATTTCGGACTAGTTAGTTTTATCGGTCTATCAGCTAATCCTCGTATTACGCTTATTTTGTATGACGATATGACGGTGATACATATAAACAAGAAAATCCAAACAAAATGGTACACAAAACCAACATCTTCACAACGATATTTAAATTATAATTCAAACCAACCAAAGTCATACAAAATAAGCGTAATACGAGGATTAGCTGATAGAGCGATAAAACTAACTAGTCCGAAATACCAGACAGAAACATTAAAAAAAGTTAAGAAAATATTACAAAACAACAGAGCAATGAATAATGTGCAACAAGAAGAAACACCAAATGAAGAAACAAACAAATACATAGCACTACCATACATAAAAACACTATCTGACAAGATTGGACACATTATGAAACCCTATAATATAATAATAGCACACAAAAACTCAAACAATCTATCATCAATGTACACAAAACTTAAAACTCCTACGCCACTACTGAAAACCTCCCACTGTGTATACGAAATTCCCTGCCAGTGTGGTCAAGTATACATTGGACAAACCGAACAATTATTGGAAGAACGTTTAAAAGGACACAAATATGCCAAAAATGTTACTGCTTTAAAAAAACATCAAGAAGAAACGGGACACAATTTTGATTTTAAAAATGTTAAAGTGTTAAGAAAGGAAAATAATCTAAGAGCGCGAAGTGTGTTAGAAATAATTGAAATTGTAAAACAAAAAAATGCTGTGAATGATAGGTCCGATGTAAGTTTGTTAAAGGGCTATAATTTAATTTTAAAAGGAAATACAGAAAATAAATTGTAAAACATATACCTACTAGCTTGGTTCACATATGGCGTACGTTTTTGTTATGACGAGTTCTGGATTTCATGAATGTTTGTAAAAGTTTCATCCACGAATTTTAGTTTGTCTGTGACCAAGGCGCAAATAGCGTCGAAACGTCAGAACCAAGAAAAATGTTAACATGTATTTCGTGAACGTTGATTTTTAAGTGTACGTGTTAAATGTTAAAGCCTTCATAAACCAAAAAAATAAACAATTTCTTTATGAAAGTGTTGTGTATTAATTATTGTAACAAGGCTAATCAATAGATTATTTATATATATATATATATATATATATATATATATATATATATATATATATATATATATATATATATATATATATAATAACAAAAGGTTAACTGCGGTAAAATTAATAATAGAAGATTTTTTAAGGGCACACCCGCGATCTAAATTGTAACCGTAGACACGTGTTTCGGACTTCTTAGTCCTCATCAGTACGGTATAGCCAAAGAGTAAGATGGAAGCTCTATGGAGAAGTAAACAAATGGGACCTTAACCAGGAAGACCAACGTCACCATTTCGATGCTTCAGTCACAACATCCTTCAATTCGAAGGATTAGAAGCAACGTCGCGCCGGGAGGCAACAAGTACACTCCGAGGCACACTTTAGCCCAGGTAATATTAATAACAAAAGGTTAACTGCGGTAAAATTAATAATAGAAGATTTTTTAAGGGCACATCCGCGATCTAAATTGCAACCGTAGACACGTGTTTCGAACTTCTTAGTCCTCATCAGTACGGTATAGCCAAAGAGTAAGATGGAAGCTCTATGGAGAAGTAAACAAAAGGGACCTTAACCAGGGAGACCAACGTCACCATTTCGATGCTTCAGTGACAACATCCTTCAATTCGAAGGATTAGAAGCAACGTCGCGCAGGGAGGTAACAAGTACACCCCGAGGCACACCCTAGCCCAGGTAATATTAATAACAAAAGGTTAACTGCGGTAAAATTAATAATAGAAGATTTTTTAAGGGCACATCCGCGATCTAAATTGCAACCGTAGACACGTGTTTCGGACTTCTTAGTCCTCATCAGTACGGTATAGCCAAAGAGTAAGATGGAAGCTCTATGGAGAAGTAAACAAAAGGGACCTTAACCAGGGAGACCAACGTCGCCATTTCGATGCTTCAGTCACAACATCCTTCAATTCGAAGGATTAGAAGCAACGTCGCGCCGGGAGGTAACAAGTACACCCCGAGGCACACCCTAGCCCAGGTAATATTAATAACAAAAGGTTAACTGCGGTAAAATTAATAATAGAAGATTTTTTAAGGGCACATCCGCGATCTAAATTGCAACCGTAGACACGTGTTTCGGACTTCTTAGTCCTCATCAGTACGGTATAGCCAAAGAGTAAGATGGAAGCTCTATGGAGAAGTAAACAAAAGGGACCTTAACCAGGGAGACCAACGTCGCCATTTCGATGCTTCAGTCACAACATCCTTCAATTCGAAGGATTAGAAGCAACGTCGCGCCGGGAGGCAACAAGTACACCCCGAGGCACACCCTAGCCCAGGTAATATTAATAACAAAAGGTTAACTGCGGTAAAATTAATAATAGAAGATTTTTTAAGGGCACATCCGCGATCTAAATTGCAACCGTAGACACGTGTTTCGGACTTCTTAGTCCTCATCAGTACGGTATAGCCAAAGAGTAAGATGGAAGCTCTATGGAGAAGTAAACAAAAGGGACCTTTACCAGGGAGACCAACGTCGCCATTTCGATGCTTCAGTCACAACATCCTTCAATTCGAAGGATTAGAAGCAACGTCGCGCCGGGAGGCAACAAGTACACCCCGAGGCACACCTTAGCCCAGGTAATATTAATAACAAAAGGTTAACTGCGGTAAAATTAATAATAGAAGATTTTTTAAGGGCACATCCGCGATCTAAATTGCAACCGTAGACACGTGTTTCGGACTTCTTAGTCCTCATCAGTACGGTATAGCCAAAGAGTAAGATGGAAGCTCTTTGGAGAAGTAAACAAAAGGGACCTTAACCAGGGAGGCCAACGTCACCATTTCGATGCTTCAGTCACAACATCCTTCAATTCGAAGGATTAGAAGCAACGTCGCGCCGGGAGGCAACAAGTACACCCCGAGGCACACCTTAGCCCAGGTAATATTAACAACAAAAGGTTAACTGCGGTAAAATTAATAATAGAAGATTTTTTAAGGGCACATCCGCGATCTAAATTGCAACAGTAGACACGTGTTTCGGACTTCTTAGTCCTCATCAGTACGGTATAGCCAAAGAGTAAGATGGAAGCTCTATGGAGAAGTAAACAAAAGGTACCTTAACCAGGGAGACCAACGTCACCATTTCGATGCTTCAGTCACAAAATCCTTCAATTTGAAGGATTAGAAGCAAGGTCGCGCCGGGAGGCAACAAGTACACCCCGAGGCACACCTTAGCACAGGTAATATTAATAACAAAAGGTTAACTGCGGTAAAATTAATAATAAAAGATTTTTTAAGGGCACATCCGCGATCTAAATTGCAACCGTAGACACGTGTTTCGGACTTCTTAGTCCTCATCAGTACGGTATAGCCAAAGAGTAAGATGGAAGCTCTATGGAGAAGTAAACAAAAGGGACCTTAATCAGGGAGACCAACGTCACCATTTCGATGCTTCAGTCACAACATCCTTCAATTCGAAGGATTAGAAGCAACGTCGCGCCGGGAGGCAACAAGTACACCCCGAGGCACACCTTAGCCCAGGTAATATTAATAACAAAAGGTTAACTGCGGTAAAATTAATAATAGAAGATTTTTTAAGGGCACATCTGCGATCTAAATTGCAACCGTGGACACGTGTTTCGGACTTCTTAGTCCTCATCAGTACGGTATAGCCAAAGAGTAAGATGGAAGCTCTATGGAGAAGTAAACAAAAGGGACCTTAACCAGGGAGACCAACGTCACCATTTCGATGCTTCAGTCACAACATCCTTCAATTCGAAGGATTAGAAGCAACGTCGCGCCGGGAGGCAACAAGTAAAGCCCGAGGCACACCCTAGCCCAGGTAATATTAATAACAAAAGGTTAACTGCGGTAAAATTAATAATAGAAGATTTTTCAAGGGCACATCCGCGATCTAAATTGCAACCGTAGACACGTGTTTCGGACTTCTTAGTCCTCATCAGGACGGTATAGCCAAAGAGTAAGATGGAAGCTCTTTGGAGAAGTAAACAAAAGGGACCTTAACCAGGGAGGCCAACGTCACCATTTCGATGCTTCAGTCACAACATCCTTCAATTCGAAGGATTAGAAGCAACGTCGCGCCGGGAGGCAACAAGTACACCCCGAGGCACACCTTAGCACAGGTAATATTAATAACAAAAGGTTAACTGCGGTAAAATTAATAATAGAAGATTTTTTAAGGGCACATCCGCGATCTAAATTGCAACCGTAGACACGTGTTTCGGACTTCTTAGTCCTCATCAGTACGGTATAGCCAAAGAGTAAGATGGAAGCTCTATGGAGAAGTAAACAAAAGGGACCTTAACCAGGGAGGCCAACGTCACCATTTCGATGCTTCAGTCACAACATCCTTCAATTCGAAGGATTAGAAGCAACGTCGCGCCGGGAGGCAACAAGTACACCCCGAGGCACACCTTAGCCCAGGTAATATTAATAACAAAAGGTTAACTGCGGTAAAATTAATAATAGAAGATTTTTTAAGGGCACATCCGCGATCTAAATTGCAACCGTAGACACGTGTTTCGGACTTCTTAGTCCTCATCAGTACGGTATAGCCAAAGAGTAAGATGGAAGCTCTATGGAGAAGTAAACAAAAGGGACCTTAACCAGGGAGGCCAACGTCACCATTTCGATGCTTCAGTCACAACATCCTTCAATTCGAAGGATTAGAAGCAACGTCGCGCCGGGAGGCAACAAGTACACCCCGAGGCACACCTTAGCACAGGTAATATTAATAACAAAAGGTTAACTGCGGTAAAATTAATAATAGAAGATTTTTTAAGGGCACATCCGCGATCTAAATTGCAACCGTAGACACGTGTTTCGGACTTCTTAGTCCTCATCAGTACGGTATAGCCAAAGAGTAAGATGGAAGCTCTATGGAGAAGTAAACAAAAGGGACCTTAACCAGGGAGACCAACGTCGCCATTTCGATGCTTCAGTCACAACATCCTTCAATTCGAAGCATTAGAAGCAACGTCGCGCCGGGAGGCAACAAGTACACCCGGAGGCACACCTTAGCCCAGGTAATATTAATAACAAAAGGTTAACTGCGGTAAAATTAATAATAGAAGATTTTTTAAGGGCACATCCGCGATCTGAATTGCAACCGTAGACACGTGTTTCGGACGTCTTAGTCCTCATCAGTATGGTATAGCCGAAGAGTAAGATGGAAGCTCTATGGAGAAGTAAACAAAAGGGACCTTAACCAGGGAGACCAACGTCACCATTTCGATGCTTCAGTCACAACATCCTTCAATTCGAAGGATTAGAAGCAACGTCGCGCCGGGAGGCAACAAGTACACTCCGAGGCACACTTTAGCCCAGGTAATATTAATAACAAAAGGTTAACTGCGGTAAAATTAATAATAGAAGATTTTTTAAGGGCACATCCACGATCTAAATTGCAACCGTAGACATGTGTTTCGAACTTCTTAGTCCTCATCAGTACGGTATAGCCAAAGAGTAAGATGGAAGCTCTATGGAGAAGTAAACAAAAGTGACCTTAACCAGGGAGACCAACGTCACCATTTCGATGCTTCAGTGACAACATCCTTCAATTCGAAGGATTAGAAGCAACGTCGCGCCGGGAGGCAACAAGTACACCCCGAGGCACACCCTAGCCCAGGTAATATTAATAACAAAAGGTTAACTGCGGTAAAATTAATAATAGAAGATTTTTTAAGGGCACATCCGCGATCTAAATTGCAACCGTAGACATGTGTTTCGAACTTCTTAGTCCTCATCAGTACGGTATAGCCAAAGAGTAAGATGGAAGCTCTATGGAGAAGTAAACAAAAGGGACCTTAACCAGGGAGACCAACGTCACCATTTCGATGCTTCAGTGACAACATCCTTCAATTCGAAGGATTAGAAGCAACGTCGCGCCGGGAGGCAACAAGTACACCCCGAGGCACACCCTAGCCCAGGTAATATTAATAACAAAAGGTTAACTGCGGTAAAATTAATAATAGAAGATTTTTTAAGGGCACATCCGCGATCTAAATTGCAACCGTAGACACGTGTTTCGGACTTCTTAGTCCTCATCAGTACGGTATAGCCAAAGAGTAAGATGGAAGCTCTATGGAGAAGTAAACAAAAGGGACCTTAACCAGGGAGACCAACGTCGCCATTTCGATGCTTCAGTCACAACATCCTTCAATTCGAAGGATTAGAAGCAACGTCGCGCCGGGAGGCAACAAGTACACCCCGAGGCACACCCTAGCCCAGGTAATATTAATAACAAAAGGTTAACTGCGGTAAAATTAATAATAGAAGATTTTTTAAGGGCACATCCGCGATCTAAATTGCAACCGTAGACACGTGTTTCGGACTTCTTAGTCCTCATCAGTACGGTATAGCCAAAGAGTAAGATGGAAGCTCTATGGAGAAGTAAACAAAAGGGACCTTAACCAGGGAGACCAACGTCGCCATTTCGATGCTTCAGTCACAACATCCTTCAATTCGAAGGATTAGAAGCAACGTCGCGCCGGGAGGCAACAAGTACACCCCGAGGCACACCCTAGCCCAGGTAATATTAATAACAAAAGGTTAACTGCGGTAAAATTAATAATAGAAGATTTTTTAAGGGCACATCCGCGATCTAAATTGCAACCGTAGACACGTGTTTCGGACTTCTTAGTCCTCATCAGTACGGTATAGCCAAAGAGTAAGATGGAAGCTCTATGGAGAAGTAAACAAAAGGGACCTTAACCAGGGAGACCAACGTCGCCATTTCGATGCTTCAGTCACAACATCCTTCAATTCGAAGGATTAGAAGCAACGTCGCGCCGGGAGGCAACAAGTACACCCCGAGGCACACCTTAGCCCAGGTAACATTAATAACAAAAGGTTAACTGCGGTAAAATTAATAATAGAAAATTTTTTAAGGGCACATCCGCGATCTAAATTGCAACCGTAGACACGTGTTTCGGACTTCTTAGTCCTCATCAGTACGGTATAGCCAAAGAGTAAGATGGAACCTCTATGGAGAAGTAAACAAAAGGGACCTTAACCAGGGAGACCAACGTCACCATTTCGATGCTTCAGTCACAAAATCCTTCAATTTGAAGGATTAGAAGCAAGGTCGCGCCGGGAGGCAACAAGTACACCCCGAGGCACACCTTAGCCCAGGTAATATTAATAACAAAAGGTTAACTGCGGTAAAATTAATAATAGAAGATTTTTTAAAGGCACATCCGCGATCTAAATTGCAACCGTAGACACGTGTTTCGGACTTCTTAGTCCTCATCAGTACGGTATAGCCAAAGAGTAAGATGGAAGCTCTATGGAGAAGTAAACAAAAGGGACCTTAACCAGGGAAACCAACGTCACCATTTCGATGCATCAGTCACAACATCCTTCAATTCGAAGGATTAGAAGCAACGTCGCGCCGGGAGGCAACAAGTACACTCCGAGGCACACCTTAGCACAGGTAATATTAATAACAAAAGGTTAACTGCGGTAAAATTAATAATAGAAGATTTTTTAAGGGCACATCCGCGATCTAAATTGCAACCGTGGACACGTGTTTCGGACTTCTTAGTCCTCATCAGTACGGTATAGCCAAAGACTAAGATGGAAGCTCTATGGAGAAGTAAACAAAAGGGACCTTAATCAGGGAGACCAACGTCACCATTTCGATGCTTCAGTCACAACATCCTTCAATTCGAAGGATTAGAAGCAACGTCGCGCCGGGAGGCAACAAGTACACCCCGAGGCACACCTTAGCCCAGGTAATATTAATAACAAAAGGTTAACTGCGGTAAAATTAATAATGGAAAATTTTTTAAGGGCACATCCGCGATCTAAATTGCAACCGTGGACACGTGTTTCGGACTTCTTAGTCCTCATCAGTACGGTATAGCCAAAGAGTAAGATGGAAGCTCTATGGAGAAGTAAACAAAAGGGACCTTAACCAGGGAGACCAACGTCACCATTTCGATGCTTCAGTCACAACATCCTTCAATTCGAAGGATTAGAAGCAACGTCGCGCCGGGAGGCAACAAGTACAGCCCGAGGCACACCCTAGCCCAGGTAATATTAATAACAAAAGGTTAACTGCGGTAAAATTAATAATAGAAGATTTTTCAAGGGCACATCCGCGATCTAAATTGCAACCGTAGACACGTGTTTCGGACTTCTTAGTCCTCATCAGTACGGTATAGCCAAAGAGTAAGATGGAAGCTCTATGGAGAAGTAAACAAAAGGGACCTTAACCAGGGAGGCCAACGTCACCATTTCGATGCTTCAGTCACAACATCCTTCAATTCGAAGGATTAGAAGCAACGTCGCGCCGGGAGGCAACAAGTACACCCCGAGGCACACCTTAGCACAGGTAATATTAATAACAAAAGGTTAACTGCGGTAAAATTAATAATAGAAGATTTTTTAAGGGCACATCCGCGATCTAAATTGCAACCGTAGACACGTGTTTCGGACTTCTTAGTCCTCATCAGTACGGTATAGCCAAAGAGTAAGATGGAAGCTCTATGGAGAAGTAAACAAAAGGGACCTTAACCAGGGAGGCCAACGTCACCATTTCGATGCTTCAGTCACAACATCCTTCAATTCGAAGGATTAGAAGCAACGTCGCGCCGGGAGGCAACAAGTACACCCCGAGGCACACCTTAGCCCAGGTAATATTAGTAACAAAAGGTTAACTGCGGTAAAATTAATAATAGAAGATTTTTTAAGGGCACTTCCGCGACCTAAATTGCAACCGTAGACACGTGTTTCGGACTTCTTAGTCCTCATCAGTACGGTATAGCCAAAGAGTAAGATGGAAGCTCTATGGAGAAGTAAACAAAAGGGACCTTAACCAGGGAGGCCAACGTCACCATTTCGATGCTTCAGTCACAACATCCTTCAATTCGAAGGATTAGAAGCAACGTCGCGCCGGGAGGCAACAAGTACACCCCGAGACACACCCTAGCCCAGGTAATATTAGTAACAAAAGTTTAACTGCGGTAAAATTAATAATAGAAGATTTTTTAAGGGCACATCCGCGATCTAAATTGCAACCGTAGACACGTGTTTCGGACTTCTTAGTCCTCATCAGTACGGTATAGCCAAAGAGTAAGATGGAAGCTCTATGGAGAAGTAAACAAAAGGGACCTTAACCAGGGAGACCAACGTCACCATTTCGATGCTTCAGTCACAACATCCTTCAATTCGAAGGATTAGAAGCAACGTCGCGCCGGGAGGCAACAAGTACACTCCGAGGCACACTTTAGCCCAGGTAATATTAATAACAAAAGGTTAACTGCGGTAAAATTAATAATAGAAGATTTTTTAAGGGCACATCCGCGATCTAAATTGCAACCGTAGACACGTGTTTTGAACTTCTTAGTCCTCATCAGTACGGTATAGCCAAAGAGTAAGATGTAAGCTCTATGGAGAAGTAAACAAAAGGGACCTTAACCAGGGAGACCAACGTCACCATTTCGATGCTTCAGTGACAACATCCTTCAATTCGAAGGATTAGAAGCAACGTCGCGCCGGGAGGCAACAAGTACACCCCGAGGCACACCCTAGCCCAGGTAATATTAATAACAAAAGGTTAACTGCGGTAAAATTAATAATAGAAGATTTTTTAAGGGCACATCCGCGATCTAAACTGCAACCGTAGACACGTGTTTCGGACTTCTTAGTCCTCATCAGTACGGTATAGCCAAAGAGTAAGATGGAAGATCTATGGAGAAGTAAACAAAAGGGACCTTAACCAGGGAGACCAACGTCGCCATTTCGATGCTTCAGTCACAACATCCTTCAATTCGAAGGATTAGAAGCAACGTCGCGCCGGGAGGCAACAAGTACACCCCGAGGCACACCCTAGCCCAGGTAATATTAATAACAAAAGGTTAACTGCGGTAAAATTAATAATAGAAGATTTTTTTAAGGGCACATCGGCGATCTAAATTGCAACCGTAGACACGTGTTTCGGACTTCTTAGTCCTCATCAGTACGGTATAGCCAAAGAGTAAGATGGAAGCTCTATGGAGAAGTAAACAAAAGGGACCTTAACCAGGGAGACCAACGTCGCCATTTCGATGCTTCAGTCACAACATCCTTCAATTCGAAGGATTAGAAGCAACGTCGCGCCGGGAGGCAACAAGTACACCCGGAGGCACACCTTAGCCCAGGTAATATTAATAACAAAAGGTTAACTGCGGTAAAATTAATAATAGAAGATTTTTTAAGGGCACATCCGCGATCTGAATTGCAACCGTAGACACGTGTTTCGGACGTCTTAGTCCTCATCAGTATGGTATAGCCGAAGAGTAAGTTGGAAGCTCTATGGAGAAGTAAACAAAAGGGACCTTAACCAGGGAGACCAACGTCACCATTTCGATGCTTCAGTCACAACATCCTTCAATTCGAAGGATTAGAAGCAACGTCGCGCCGGGAGGCAACAAGTACACTCCGAGGCACACTTTAGCCCAGGTAATATTAATAACAAAAGGTTAACTGCGGTAAAATTAATAATAGAAGATTTTTTAAGGGCACATCCGCGATCTAAATTGCAACCGTGGACACGTGTTTCGGACTTCTTAGTCCTCATCAGTACGGTATAGCCAAAGACTAAGATGGAAGCTCTATGGAGAAGTAAACAAAAGGGACCTTAATCAGGGAGACCAACGTCACCATTTCGATGCTTCAGTCACAACATCCTTCAATTCGAAGGATTAGAAGCAACGTCGCGCCGGGAGGCAACAAGTACACCCCGAGGCACACCTTAGCCCAGGTAATATTAATAACAAAAGGTTAACTGCGGTAAAATTAATAATGGAAAATTTTTTAAGGGCACATCCGCGATCTAAATTGCAACCGTGGACACGTGTTTCGGACTTCTTAGTCCTCATCAGTACGGTATAGCCAAAGAGTAAGATGGAAGCTCTATGGAGAAGTAAACAAAAGGGACCTTAACCAGGGAGACCAACGTCACCATTTCGATGCTTCAGTCACAACATCCTTCAATTCGAAGGATTAGAAGCAACGTCGCGCCGGGAGGCAACAAGTACAGCCCGAGGCACACCCTAGCCCAGGTAATATTAATAACAAAAGGTTAACTGCGGTAAAATTAATAATAGAAGATTTTTCAAGGGCACATCCGCGATCTAAATTGCAACCGTAGACACGTGTTTCGGACTTCTTAGTCCTCATCAGTACGGTATAGCCAAAGAGTAAGATGGAAGCTCTATGGAGAAGTAAACAAAAGGGACCTTAACCAGGGAGGCCAACGTCACCATTTCGATGCTTCAGTCACAACATCCTTCAATTCGAAGGATTAGAAGCAACGTCGCGCCGGGAGGCAACAAGTACACCCCGAGGCACACCTTAGCACAGGTAATATTAATAACAAAAGGTTAACTGCGGTAAAATTAATAATAGAAGATTTTTTAAGGGCACATCCGCGATCTAAATTGCAACCGTAGACACGTGTTTCGGACTTCTTAGTCCTCATCAGTACGGTATAGCCAAAGAGTAAGATGGAAGCTCTATGGAGAAGTAAACAAAAGGGACCTTAACCAGGGAGGCCAACGTTACCATTTCGATGCTTCAGTCACAACATCCTTCAATTCGAAGGATTAGAAGCAACGTCGCGCCGGGAGGCAACAAGTACACCCCGAGGCACACCTTAGCCCAGGTAATATTAGTAACAAAAGGTTAACTGCGGTAAAATTAATAATAGAAGATTTTTTAAGGGCACTTCCGCGACCTAAATTGCAACCGTAGACACGTGTTTCGGACTTCTTAGTCCTCATCAGTACGGTATAGCCAAAGAGTAAGATGGAAGCTCTATGGAGAAGTAAACAAAAGGGACCTTAACCAGGGAGGCCAACGTCACCATTTCGATGCTTCAGTCACAACATCCTTCAATTCGAAGGATTAGAAGCAACGTCGCGCCGGGAGGCAACAAGTACACCCCGAGACACACCCTAGCCCAGGTAATATTAGTAACAAAAGTTTAACTGCGGTAAAATTAATAATAGAAGATTTTTTAAGGGCACATCCGCGATCTAAATTGCAACCGTAGACACGTGTTTCGGACTTCTTAGTCCTCATCAGTACGGTATAGCCAAAGAGTAAGATGGAAGCTCTATGGAGAAGTAAACAAAAGGGACCTTAACCAGGGAGACCAACGTCACCATTTCGATGCTTCAGTCACAACATCCTTCAATTCGAAGGATTAGAAGCAACGTCGCGCCGGGAGGCAACAAGTACACTCCGAGGCACACTTTAGCCCAGGTAATATTAATAACAAAAGGTTAACTGCGGTAAAATTAATAATAGAAGATTTTTTAAGGGCACATCCGCGATCTAAATTGCAACCGTAGACACGTGTTTTGAACTTCTTAGTCCTCATCAGTACGGTATAGCCAAAGAGTAAGATGTAAGCTCTATGGAGAAGTAAACAAAAGGGACCTTAACCAGGGAGACCAACGTCACCATTTCGATGCTTCAGTGACAACATCCTTCAATTCGAAGGATTAGAAGCAACGTCGCGCCGGGAGGCAACAAGTACACCCCGAGGCACACCCTAGCCCAGGTAATATTAATAACAAAAGGTTAACTGCGGTAAAATTAATAATAGAAGATTTTTTAAGGGCACATCCGCGATCTAAACTGCAACCGTAGACACGTGTTTCGGACTTCTTAGTCCTCATCAGTACGGTATAGCCAAAGAGTAAGATGGAAGATCTATGGAGAAGTAAACAAAAGGGACCTTAACCAGGGAGACCAACGTCGCCATTTCGATGCTTCAGTCACAACATCCTTCAATTCGAAGGATTAGAAGCAACGTCGCGCCGGGAGGCAACAAGTACACCCCGAGGCACACCCTAGCCCAGGTAATATTAATAACAAAAGGTTAACTGCGGTAAAATTAATAATAGAAGATTTTTTTAAGGGCACATCGGCGATCTAAATTGCAACCGTAGACACGTGTTTCGGACTTCTTAGTCCTCATCAGTACGGTATAGCCAAAGAGTAAGATGGAAGCTCTATGGAGAAGTAAACAAAAGGGACCTTAACCAGGGAGACCAACGTCGCCATTTCGATGCTTCAGTCACAACATCCTTCAATTCGAAGGATTAGAAGCAACGTCGCGCCGGGAGGCAACAAGTACACCTGGAGGCACACCTTAGCCCAGGTAATATTAATAACAAAAGGTTAACTGCGGTAAAATTAATAATAGAAGATTTTTTAAGGGCACATCCGCGATCTGAATTGCAACCGTAGACACGTGTTTCGGACGTCTTAGTCCTCATCAGTATGGTATAGCCGAAGAGTAAGTTGGAAGCTCTATGGAGAAGTAAACAAAAGGGACCTTAACCAGGGAGACCAACGTCACCATTTCGATGCTTCAGTCACAACATCCTTCAATTCGAAGGATTAGAAGCAACGTCGCGCCGGGAGGCAACAAGTACACCCCGAGGCACACCCTAGCCCAGGTAATATTAATAACAAAAGGTTAACTGCGGTAAAATTAATAATAGAAGATTTTTTTAAGGGCACATCGGCGATCTAAATTGCAACCGTAGACACGTGTTTCGGACTTCTTAGTCCTCATCAGTACGGTATAGCCAAAGAGTAAGATGGAAGCTCTATGGAGAAGTAAACAAAAGGGACCTTAACCAGGGAGACCAACGTCGCCATTTCGATGCTTCAGTCACAACATCCTTCAATTCGAAGGATTAGAAGCAACGTCGCGCCGGGAGGCAACAAGTACACCCCGAGGCACACCCTAGCCCAGGTAATATTAATAACAAAAGGTTAACTGCGGTAAAATTAATAATAGAAGATTTTTTTAAGGGCACATCGGCGATCTAAATTGCAACCGTAGACACGTGTTTCGGACTTCTTAGTCCTCATCAGTACGGTATAGCCAAAGAGTAAGATGGAAGCTCTATGGAGAAGTAAACAAAAGGGACCTTAACCAGGGAGACCAACGTCGCCATTTCGATGCTTCAGTCACAACATCCTTCAATTCGAAGGATTAGAAGCAACGTCGCGCCGGGAGGCAACAAGTACACCCGGAGGCACACCTTAGCCCAGGTAATATTAATAACAAAAGGTTAACTGCGGTAAAATTAATAATAGAAGATTTTTTAAGGGCACATCCGCGATCTGAATTGCAACCGTAGACACGTGTTTCGGACGTCTTAGTCCTCATCAGTATGGTATAGCCGAAGAGTAAGTTGGAAGCTCTATGGAGAAGTAAACAAAAGGGACCTTAACCAGGGAGACCAACGTCACCATTTCGATGCTTCAGTCACAACATCCTTCAATTCGAAGGATTAGAAGCAACGTCGCGCCGGGAGGCAACAAGTACACCCCGAGGCACACCCTAGCCCAGGTAATATTAATAACAAAAGGTTAACTGCGGTAAAATTAATAATAGAAGATTTTTTTAAGGGCACATCGGCGATCTAAATTGCAACCGTAGACACGTGTTTCGGACTTCTTAGTCCTCATCAGTACGGTATAGCCAAAGAGTAAGATGGAAGCTCTATGGAGAAGTAAACAAAAGGGACCTTAACCAGGGAGACCAACGTCGCCATTTCGATGCTTCAGTCACAACATCCTTCAATTCGAAGGATTAGAAGCAACGTCGCGCCGGGAGGCAACAAGTACACCCCGAGGCACACCCTAGCCCAGGTAATATTAATAACAAAAGGTTAACTGCGGTAAAATTAATAATAGAAGATTTTTTTAAGGGCACATCGGCGATCTAAATTGCAACCGTAGACACGTGTTTCGGACTTCTTAGTCCTCATCAGTACGGTATAGCCAAAGAGTAAGATGGAAGCTCTATGGAGAAGTAAACAAAAGGGACCTTAACCAGGGAGACCAACGTCGCCATTTCGATGCTTCAGTCACAACATCCTTCAATTCGAAGGATTAGAAGCAACGTCGCGCCGGGAGGCAACAAGTACACCCGGAGGCACACCTTAGCCCAGGTAATATTAATAACAAAAGGTTAACTGCGGTAAAATTAATAATAGAAGATTTTTTAAGGGCACATCCGCGATCTGAATTGCAACCGTAGACACGTGTTTCGGACGTCTTAGTCCTCATCAGTATGGTATAGCCGAAGAGTAAGTTGGAAGCTCTATGGAGAAGTAAACAAAAGGGACCTTAACCAGGGAGACCAACGTCACCATTTCGATGCTTCAGTCACAACATCCTTCAATTCGAAGGATTAGAAGCAACGTCGCGCCGGGAGGCAACAAGTACACTCCGAGGCACACTTTAGCCCAGGTAATATTAATAACAAAAGGTTAACTGCGGTAAAATTAATAATAGAAGATTTTTTAAGGGCACATCCGCGATCTAAATTGCAACCGTAGACACGTGTTTCGAACTTCTTAGTCCTCATCAGTACGGTATAGCCAAAGAGTAAGATGGAAGCTCTATGGAGAAGTAAACAAAAGGGACCTTAACCAGGGAGACCAACGTCACCATTTCGATGCTTCAGTGACAACATCCTTCAATTCGAAGGATTAGAAGCAACGTCGCGCCGGGAGGCAACAAGTACAACCCGAGGCACACCCTAGCCCAGGTAATATTAATAACAAAAGGTTAACTGCGGTAAAATTAATAATAGAAGATTTTTTAAGGGCACATCCGCGATCTATATTGCAACCGTAGACACGTGTTTCGGACTTCTTAGTCCTCATCAGTACGGTATAGCCAAAGAGTAAGATGGAAGCTCTTTGGAGAAGTAAACAAAAGGGACCTTAACCAGGGAGGCCAACGTCACCATTTCGATGCTTCAGTCACAACATCCTTCAATTCGAAGGATTAGAAGCAACGTCGCGCCGGGACGCAACAAGTACACCCCGAGGCACACCTTAGCCCAGGTAATATTAATAACAAAAGGTTAACTGCGGTAAAATTAATAATAGAAGATTTTTTAAGGGCACATCCGCGATCTAAATTGCAACAGTAGACACGTGTTTCGGACTTCTTAGTCCTCATCAGTACGGTATAGCCAAAGAGTAAGATGGAAGCTCTATGGAGAAGTAAACAAAAGGGACCTTAACCAGGGAGACCAACGTCACCATTTCGATGCTTCAGTCACAAAATCCTTCAATTTGAAGGATTAGAAGCAAGGTCGCGCCGGGAGGCAACAAGTACACCCCGAGGCACACCTTAGCCCAGGTAATATTAATAACAAAAGGTTAACTGCGGTAAAATTAATAATAGAAGATTTTTTAAGGGCACATCCGCGATCTAAATTGCAACCGTAGACACGTGTTTCGGACTTCTTAGTCCTCATCAGTACGGTATAGCCAAAGAGTAAGATGGAACCTCTATGGAGAAGTAAACAAGAGGGACCTTAACCAGGGAGACCAACGTCACCATTTCGATGCTTCAGTCACAAAATCCTTCAATTTGAAGGATTAGAAGCAAGGTCGCGCCGGGAGGCAACAAGTACACCCCGAGGCACACCTTAGCCCAGGTAATATTAATAACAAAAGGTTAACTGCGGTAAAATTAATAATAGAAGATTTTTTAAGGGCACATCCGCGATCTAAATTGCAACCGTAGATACGTGTTTCGGACTTCTTAGTCCTCATCAGTACGGTATAGCCAAAGAGTAAGATGGAAGCTCTATGGAGAAGTAAACAAAAGGGACCTTAACCAGGGAAACCAACGTCACCATTTCGATGCATCAGTCAGAACATCCTTCAATTCGAAGGATTAGAAGCAACGTCGCGCCGGGAGGCAACAAGTACACCCCGAGGCACACCTTAGCCCAGGTAATATTAATAACAAAAGGTTAGCTGCGGTAAAATTAATAATAGAAGATTTTTTAAGGGCACATCCGGGATCTAAATTGCAACCGTAGACACGTGTTTCGGACTTCTTAGTCCTCATCAGTACGGTATAGCCAAAGAGTAAGATGGAAGCTCTATGGAGAAGTAAACAAAAGGGACCTTAACCAGGGAGACCATCGTCGCCATTTCTATGCTTCAGTCACAACATCCTTCAATTCGAAGGATTAGAAGCAACGTCGCGCCGGGAGGCAACAAGTACACTCCGAGGCACACCTTAGCACAGGTAATATTAATAACAAAAGGTTAGCTGCGGTAAAGTTAATAATAGAAGATTTTTTAAGGGCACATCCGCGATCTAAATTGCAACCGTAGACACGTGTTTCGGACTTCTTAGTCCTCATCAGTACGGTATAGCCAAAGAGTAAGATGGAAGCTCTATGGAGAAGTAAACAAAAGGAACCTTAACCAGGGAGACCAACGTCACCATTTCGATGCTTCAGTCACAACATCCTTCAATTCGAAGGATTAGAAGCAACGTCGCGCCGGGAGGCAACAAGTACACCCCGAGGCACACCTTAGCCCAGGTAATATTAATAACAAAAGGTTAGCTGCGGTAAAATTAATAATAGAAGATTTTTTAAGGGCACATCCGGGATCTAAATTGCAACCGTAGACACGTGTTTCGGACTTCTTAGTCCTCATCAGTACGGTATAGCCAAAGAGTAAGATGGAAGCTCTATGGAGAAGTAAACAAAAGGGACCTTAACCAGGGAGACCATCGTCGCCATTTCTATGCTTCAGTCACAACATCCTTCAATTCGAAGGATTAGAAGCAACGTCGCGCCGGGAGGCAACAAGTACACTCCGAGGCACACCTTAGCACAGGTAATATTAATAACAAAAGGTTAGCTGCGGTAAAGTTAATAATAGAAGATTTTTTAAGGGCACATCCGCGATCTAAATTGCAACCGTAGACACGTGTTTCGGACTTCTTAGTCCTCATCAGTACGGTATAGCCAAAGAGTAAGATGGAAGCTCTATGGAGAAGTAAACAAAAGGAACCTTAACCAGGGAGACCAACGTCACCATTTCGATGCTTCAGTCACAACATCCTTCAATTCGAAGGATTAGAAGCAACGTCGCGCCGGGAGGCAACAAGTACACTCCGAGGCACACCTTAGCACAGGTAATATTAATAACAAAAGGTTAGCTGCGGTAAAGTTAATAATAGAAGATTTTTTAAGGGCACATCCGCGATCTAAATTGCAACCGTAGACACGTGTTTCGGACTTCTTAGTCCTCATCAGTACGGTATAGCCAAAGAGTAAGATGGAAGCTCTATGGAGAAGTAAACAAAAGGAACCTTAACCAGGGAGACCAACGTCACCATTTCGATGCTTCAGTCACAACATCCTTCAATCCGAAGGATTAGAAGCAACGTCGCGCCGGGAGGCAACAAGTACACCCCGAGGCACACCTTAGCCCAGGTAATATTAATAACAAAAGGTTAACTGCGGTAAAATTAATAATAGAAGATTTTTTAAGGGCACATCCGCGATCTAAATTGCAACCGTAGACACGTGTTTCGGACTTCTTAGTCCTCATCAGTACGGTATAGCCAAAGAGTAAGATGGAAGCTCTATGGAGAAGTAAACAAAAGGGACCTTACCCAGGGAGACCAACGTCACCATTTCGATGCTTCAGTCACAACAACCTTCAATTCGAAGGATTAGAAGCAACGTCGCGCCGGGAGGCAACATGTACACCCCGAGGCACACCTTAGCACAGGTAATATTAATAACAAAAGGTTAACTGCGGTAAAATTAATAATAGAAGATTTTTTTAAGGGCACATCCGCGATCTAAATTGCAACCGTAGACACGTGTTTCGGACTTCTTAGTCCTCATCAGTACGGTATAGCCAAAGAGTAAGATGGAAGCTCTATGGAGAAGTAAACAAAAGGGACCTTAACCAGGGAGACCAACGTCACCATTTCGATGCTTCAGTCACAACATCCTTCAATTCGAAGGATTAGAAGCAACGTCGCGCCGGGAGGCAACAAGTACACCCCGAGGCACACCTTAGCCCAGGTAATATTAATAACAAATGGTTAACTGCGGTAAAATTAATAATAGAAGATTTTTTAAGGGCATATCCGCGATCTAAATTGCAACCGTAGAAACGTGTTTCGGACTTCTTAGTCCTCATCAGTACGGTATAGCCAAAGAGTAAGATGGAAGCTCTATGGAGAAGTAAACAAAAGGGACCTTAACCAGGGAGACCAACGTCACCATTTCGATGCTTCAGTGACAACATCCTTCAATTCGAAGGATTAGAAGCAACGTCGCGCCGGGAGGCAACAAGTACACCCCGAGGCACACCTTAGCCCAGGTAATATTAATAACAAAAGGTTAACTGCGGTAAAATTAATAATAGAAGATTTTTTAAGGGCACATCCGCGATCTAAATTGCAACCGTAGACACGTGTTTCGGACTTCTTAGTCCTCATCAGTACGGTATAGCCAAAGAGTAAGATGGAAGCTCTATGGAGAAGTAAACAAAAGGGACCTTAACCAGGGAGACCAACGTCACCATTTCGATGCTTCAGTCACAACATCCTTCAATTCGAAGGATTAGAAGCAACGTCGCGCCGGGAGGCAACAAGTACACCCCGAGGCACACCTTAGCCCAGGTAATATTAATAACAAAAGGTTAACTGCGGTAAAATTAATAATAGAAGATTTTTTAAGGGCACATCCGCGATCTAAATTGCAACCGTAGACACGTGTTTCGGACTTCTTAGTCCTCATCAGTACGGTATAGCCAAAGAGTAGGATGGAAGCTCTATGGAGAAGTAAACAGAAGGGACCTTAACCAGGGAGACCAACGTCACCATTTCGATGCTTCAGTGACAACATCCTTCAATTCGAAGGATTAGAAGCAACGTCGCGCCGGGAGGCAACAAGTACACCCCGAGGCACACCTTAGCCCAGGTAATATTAATAACAAAAGGTTAACTGCGGTAAAATTAATAATAGAAGATTTTTTAAGAGCACATCCGCGATCTAAATTGCAACCGTAGACACGTGTTTCGGACTTCTTAGTCCTCATCAGTACGGTATAGCCAAAGAGTAAGATGGAAGCTTTATGGAGAAGTAAACAAAAGGGACCTTAACCAGGGAGACCAACGTCACCATTTCGATGCTTCAGTCACAACATCCTTCAATTCGAAGGATTAGAAGCAACGTCGCGCCGGGAGGCAACAAGTACACCCCGAGGCACACCTTAGCCCAGGTAATATTAATAACAAAAGGTTAACTGCGGTAAAATTAATAATAGAAGATTTTTTAAGGGCACATCCGCGATCTAAATTGCAACCGTAGACACGTGTTTCGGACTTCTTAGTCCTCATCAGTACGGTATAGCCAAAGAGCAAGATGGAAGCTCTATGGAGAAGTAAACAAAAGGGACCTTAACCAGGGAGACTAACGTCACCATTTCGATGCTTCAGTCACAACATCCTTCAATTCGAAGGATTAGAAGCAACGTCGCGCCGGGAGGCAACAAGTACACCCCAAGGCACACCTTAGCCCAGGTAATATTAATAACAAAAGGTTAACTGCGGTAAAATTAATAATAGAAGATTTTTTAAGGGCACATCGGCGATCTAAATTGCAACCGTAGACACGTGTTTTGGACTTCTTAGTCCTCATCAGTACGGTATAGCCAAAGAGTAAGATGTAAGCTCTATGGAGAAGTAAACAAAAGGGACCTTAACCAGGGAGACCAACGTCACCACTTCGATGCTTCAGTCACAACATCCTTCAATTCGAAGGATTAGAAGCAACGTCGCGCCGGGAGGCAACAAGTACACCCTGAGGCACACCTTAGCCCAGGTAATATTAATAACAAAAGGTTAACTGCGGTAAAATTAATAATAGAAGATTTTTTAAGGGCACATCCGCGATCTAAATTGCAACCGTAGACACGTGTTTCGGACTTCTTAGTCCTCATCAGTACGGTATAGCCAAAGAGTAGGATGGAAGCTCTATGGAGAAGTAAACAAAAGGGACCTTAACCAGGGAGACCAACGTCACCATTTCGATGCTTCAGTCACAACATCCTTCAATTCGAAGGATTAGAAGCAACGTCGCGCCGGGAGGCAACAAGTACACCCCGAGGCACACCTTAGCCCAGGTAATATTAATAACAAAAGGTTAACTGCGGTAAAATTAATAATAGAAGATTTTTTAAGGGCACATCCGCGATCTAAATTGCAATCGTAGACACGTGTTTCGGACTTCTTAGTCCTCATCAGTACGGTATAGCCAAAGAGTAAGATGGAAGCTCTATGGAGAAGTAAACAAAAGGGACCTTAACCAGGGAGACCAACGTCACCATTTCGATGCTTCAGTCACAACATCCTTCAATTCGAAGGATTAGAAGCAACGTCGCGCCGGGAGGCAACAAGTACACCCCGAGGCACACCTTAGCCCAGGTAATATTAATAACAAAAGGTTAACTGCGGTAAAATTAATAATAGAAGATTTTTTAAGGGCACATCCGCGATCTAAATTGCAACCGTAGACACGTGTTTCGGACTTCTTAGTCCTCATCAGTACGGTATAGCCAAAGAGTAAGATGGAAGCTCTATGGAGAAGTAAACAAAAGGGACCTTAACCAGGGAGACTAACGTCACCATTTCGATGCTTCAGTCACAACATCCTTCAATTCGAAGGATTAGAAGCAACGTCGCGCCGGGAGGCAACAAGTACACCCCGAGGCACACCTTAGCCCAGGTAATATTAATAACAAAAGGTTAACTGCGGTAAAATTAATAATAGAAATTTTTTAAGGGCACATCCGCGATCTAAATTGCAACCGTAGACACGTGTTTCGGACTTCTTAGTCCTCATCAGTACGGTATAGCCAAAGAGTAAGATGGAAGCTCTATGGAGAAGTAAACAAAAGGGACCTTAACCAGGGGACCAACGTCACCATTTCGATGCTTCAGTCACAACATCCTTCAATTCGAAGGATTAGAAGCAACGTCGCTCCGGGAGGCAACAAGTACACCCCGAGGCACACCTTAGCACAGGTAATATTAATAACAAAAGGTTAACTGCGGTAAAATTAATAATAGAAGATTTTTTAAGGGCACATCCGCGATCTAAATTGCAACCGTAGACACGTGTTTCGGACTTCTTAGTCCTCATCAGTACGGTATAGCCAAAGAGTAAGATGGAAGCTCTATGGAGAAGTAAACAAAAGGGACCTTAACCAGGGAGACCAACGTCGCCATTTCGATGCTTCAGTCACAACATCCTTCAATTCGAAGGATTAGAAGCAACGTCGCGCCGGGAGGCAACAAATACACCCCGAGGCACACCCTAGCCCAGGTAATATTAATAACAAAAGGTTAACTGCGGTAAAATTAATAATAGAAGATTTTTTTAAGGGCACATCCGCGATCTAAATTGCAACCGTAGACACGTGTTTCGGACTTATTAGTCCTCATCAGTACGGTATAGCCAAAGAGTAAGATGGAAGCTCTATGGAGAAGTAAACAAATGGGACCTTAACCAGGGAGACCAACGTCGCCATTTCGATGCTTCAGTCACAACATCCTTCAATTCGAAGGATTAGAAGCAACGTCGCGCCGGGAGGCAACAAGTACACCCGGAGGCACACCTTAGCCCAGGTAATATTAATAACAAAAGGTTAACTGCGGTAAAATTAATAATAGAAGATTTTTTAAGGGCACATCCGCGATCTGAATTGCAACCGTAGACACGTGTTTCGGACGTCTTAGTCCTCATCGGTATGGTATAGCCGAAGAGTAAGATGGAAGCTCTATGGAGAAGTAAACAAAAGGGACCTTAACCAGGGAGACCAACGTCACCATTTCGATGCTTCAGTCACAACATCCTTCAATTCGAAGGATTAGAAGCAACGTCGCGCCGGGAGGCAACAAGTACACTCCGAGGCACACTTTAGCCCAGGTAATATTAATAACAAAAGGTTAACTGCGGTAAAATTAATAATAGAAGATTTTTTAAGGGCACATCCGCGATCTAAATTGCAACCGTAGACACGTGTTTCGAACTTCTTAGTCCTCATCAGTACGGTGTAGCCAAAGAGTAAGATGGAAGCTCTATGGAGAAGTAAACAAAAGGGACCTTAATCAGGGAGACCAACGTCACCATTTCGATGCTTCAGTGACAACATCCTTCAATTCGAAGGATTAGAAGCAACGTCGCGCCGGGAGGCAACAAGTACACCCCGAGGCACACCCTAGCCCAGGTAATATTAATAACAAAAGGTTAACTGCGGTAAAATTAATAATAGAAGATTTTTTAAGGGCACATCCGCGATCTAAATTGCAACCGTAGACACGTGTTTCGGACTTCTTAGTCCTCATCAGTACGGTATAGCCAAAGAGTAAGATGGAAGCTCTATGGAGAAGTAAACAAAAGGGACCTTACCCAGGGAGACCAACGTCACCATTTCGATGCTTCAGTCACAACAACCTTCAATTCGAAGGATTAGAAGCAACGTCGCGCCGGGAGGCAACATGTACACCCCGAGGCACACCTTAGCACAGGTAATATTAATAACAAAAGGTTAACTGCGGTAAAATTAATAATAGAAGATTTTTTTAAGGGCACATCCGCGATCTAAATTGCAACCGTAGACACGTGTTTCGGACTTCTTAGTCCTCATCAGTACGGTATAGCCAAAGAGTAAGATGGAAGCTCTATGGAGAAGTAAACAAAAGGGACCTTAACCAGGGAGACCAACGTCACCATTTCGATGCTTCAGTCACAACATCCTTCAATTCGAAGGATTAGAAGCAACGTCGCGCCGGGAGGCAACAAGTACACCCCAAGGCACACCTTAGCCCAGGTAATATTAATAACAAAAGGTTAACTGCGGTAAAATTAATAATGGAAAATTTTTTAAGGGCACATCCGCGATCTAAATTGCAACCGTGGACACGTGTTTCGGACTTCTTAGTCCTCATCAGTACGGTATAGCCAAAGAGTAAGATGGAAGCTCTATGGAGAAGTAAACAAAAGGGACCTTAATCAGGGAGACCAACGTCACCATTTCGATGCTTCAGTCACAACATCCTTCAATTCGAAGGATTAGAAGCAACGTCGCGCCGGGAGGCAACAAGTACACCCCGAGGCACACCTTAGCCCAGGTAATATTAATAACAAAAGGTTAACTGCGGTAAAATTAATAATGGAAAATTTTTTAAGGGCACATCCGCGATCTAAATTGCAACCGTGGACACGTGTTTCGGACTTCTTAGTCCTCATCAGTACGGTATAGCCAAAGAGTAAGATGGAAGCTCTATGGAGAAGTAAACAAAAGGGACCTTAACCAGGGAGACCAACGTCACCATTTCGATGCTTCAGTCACAACATCCTTCAATTCGAAGGATTAGAAGCAACGTCGCGCCGGGAGGCAACAAGTACAGCCCGAGGCACACCCTAGCCCAGGTAATATTAATAACAAAAAGTTAACTGCGGTAAAATTAATAATAGAAGATTTTTCAAGGGCACATCCGCGATCTAAATTGCAACCGTAGACACGTGTTTCGGACTTCTTAGTCCTCATCAGTACGGTATAGCCAAAGAGTAAGATGGAAGCTCTATGGAGAAGTAAACAAAAGGGACCTTAACCAGGGAGGCCAACGTCACCATTTCGATGCTTCAGTCACAACATCCTTCAATTCGAAGGATTAGAAGCAACGTCGCGCCGGGAGGCAACAAGTGCACCCCGAGGCACACCTTAGCACAGGTAATATTAATAACAAAAGGTTAACTGCGGTAAAATTAATAATAGAAGATTTTTTAAGGGCACATCCGCGATCTAAATTGCAACCGTAGACACGTGTTTCGGACTTCTTAGTCCTCATCAGTACGGTATAGCCAAAGAGTAAGATGGAAGCTCTATGGAGAAGTAAACAAAAGGGACCTTAACCAGGGAGGCCAACGTCACCATTTCGATGCTTCAGTCACAACATCCTTCAATTCGAAGGATTAGAAGCAACGTCGCGCCGGGAGGCAACAAGTACACCCCGAGGCACACCTTAGCCCAGGTAATATTAGTAACAAAAGGTTAACTGCGGTAAAATTAATAATAGAAGATTTTTTAAGGGCACTTCCGCGACCTAAATTGCAACCGTAGACACGTGTTTCGGACTTCTTAGTCCTCATCAGTACGGTATAGCCAAAGAGTAAGATGGAAGCTCTATGGAGAAGTAAACAAAAGGGACCTTAACCAGGGAGGCCAACGTCACCATTTCGATGCTTCAGTCACAACATCCTTCAATTCGAAGGATTAGAAGCAACGTCGCGCCGGGAGGCAACAAGTACACCCCGAGACACACCCTAGCCCAGGTAATATTAGTAACAAAAGTTTAACTGCGGTAAAATTAATAATAGAAGATTTTTTAAGGGCACATCCGCGATCTAAATTGCAACCGTAGACACGTGTTTCGGACTTCTTAGTCCTCATCAGTACGGTATAGCCAAAGAGTAAGATGGAAGCTCTATGGAGAAGTAAACAAAAGGGACCTTAACCAGGGAGACCAACGTCACCATTTCGATGCTTCAGTCACAACATCCTTCAATTCGAAGGATTAGAAGCAACGTCGCGCCGGGAGGCAACAAGTACACTCCGAGGCACACTTTAGCCCAGGTAATATTAATAACAAAAGGTTAACTGCGGTAAAATTAATAATAGAAGATTTTTTAAGGGCACATCCGCGATCTAAATTGCAACCGTAGACACGTGTTTTGAACTTCTTAGTCCTCATCAGTACGGTATAGCCAAAGAGTAAGATGTAAGCTCTATGGAGAAGTAAACAAAAGGGACCTTAACCAGGGAGACCAACGTCACCATTTCGATGCTTCAGTGACAACATCCTTCAATTCGAAGGATTAGAAGCAACGTCGCGCCGGGAGGCAACAAGTACACCCCGAGGCACACCCTAGCCCAGGTAATATTAATAACAAAAGGTTAACTGCGGTAAAATTAATAATAGAAGATTTTTTAAGGGCACATCCGCGATCTAAACTGCAACCGTAGACACGTGTTTCGGACTTCTTAGTCCTCATCAGTACGGTATAGCCAAAGAGTAAGATGGAAGATCTATGGAGAAGTAAACAAAAGGGACCTTAACCAGGGAGACCAACGTCGCCATTTCGATGCTTCAGTCACAACATCCTTCAATTCGAAGGATTAGAAGCAACGTCGCGCCGGGAGGCAACAAGTACACCCCGAGGCACACCCTAGCCCAGGTAATATTAATAACAAAAGGTTAACTGCGGTAAAATTAATAATAGAAGATTTTTTTAAGGGCACATCGGCGATCTAAATTGCAACCGTAGACACGTGTTTCGGACTTCTTAGTCCTCATCAGTACGGTATAGCCAAAGAGTAAGATGGAAGCTCTATGGAGAAGTAAACAAAAGGGACCTTAACCAGGGAGACCAACGTCGCCATTTCGATGCTTCAGTCACAACATCCTTCAATTCGAAGGATTAGAAGCAACGTCGCGCCGGGAGGCAACAAGTACACCCGGAGGCACACCTTAGCCCAGGTAATATTAATAACAAAAGGTTAACTGCGGTAAAATTAATAATAGAAGATTTTTTAAGGGCACATCCGCGATCTGAATTGCAACCGTAGACACGTGTTTCGGACGTCTTAGTCCTCATCAGTATGGTATAGCCGAAGAGTAAGTTGGAAGCTCTATGGAGAAGTAAACAAAAGGGACCTTAACCAGGGAGACCAACGTCACCATTTCGATGCTTCAGTCACAACATCCTTCAATTCGAAGGATTAGAAGCAACGTCGCGCCGGGAGGCAACAAGTACACCCCGAGGCACACCCTAGCCCAGGTAATATTAATAACAAAAGGTTAACTGCGGTAAAATTAATAATAGAAGATTTTTTTAAGGGCACATCGGCGATCTAAATTGCAACCGTAGACACGTGTTTCGGACTTCTTAGTCCTCATCAGTACGGTATAGCCAAAGAGTAAGATGGAAGCTCTATGGAGAAGTAAACAAAAGGGACCTTAACCAGGGAGACCAACGTCGCCATTTCGATGCTTCAGTCACAACATCCTTCAATTCGAAGGATTAGAAGCAACGTCGCGCCGGGAGGCAACAAGTACACCCCGAGGCACACCCTAGCCCAGGTAATATTAATAACAAAAGGTTAACTGCGGTAAAATTAATAATAGAAGATTTTTTTAAGGGCACATCGGCGATCTAAATTGCAACCGTAGACACGTGTTTCGGACTTCTTAGTCCTCATCAGTACGGTATAGCCAAAGAGTAAGATGGAAGCTCTATGGAGAAGTAAACAAAAGGGACCTTAACCAGGGAGACCAACGTCGCCATTTCGATGCTTCAGTCACAACATCCTTCAATTCGAAGGATTAGAAGCAACGTCGCGCCGGGAGGCAACAAGTACACCCGGAGGCACACCTTAGCCCAGGTAATATTAATAACAAAAGGTTAACTGCGGTAAAATTAATAATAGAAGATTTTTTAAGGGCACATCCGCGATCTGAATTGCAACCGTAGACACGTGTTTCGGACGTCTTAGTCCTCATCAGTATGGTATAGCCGAAGAGTAAGTTGGAAGCTCTATGGAGAAGTAAACAAAAGGGACCTTAACCAGGGAGACCAACGTCACCATTTCGATGCTTCAGTCACAACATCCTTCAATTCGAAGGATTAGAAGCAACGTCGCGCCGGGAGGCAACAAGTACACCCCGAGGCACACCCTAGCCCAGGTAATATTAATAACAAAAGGTTAACTGCGGTAAAATTAATAATAGAAGATTTTTTTAAGGGCACATCGGCGATCTAAATTGCAACCGTAGACACGTGTTTCGGACTTCTTAGTCCTCATCAGTACGGTATAGCCAAAGAGTAAGATGGAAGCTCTATGGAGAAGTAAACAAAAGGGACCTTAACCAGGGAGACCAACGTCGCCATTTCGATGCTTCAGTCACAACATCCTTCAATTCGAAGGATTAGAAGCAACGTCGCGCCGGGAGGCAACAAGTACACCCCGAGGCACACCCTAGCCCAGGTAATATTAATAACAAAAGGTTAACTGCGGTAAAATTAATAATAGAAGATTTTTTTAAGGGCACATCGGCGATCTAAATTGCAACCGTAGACACGTGTTTCGGACTTCTTAGTCCTCATCAGTACGGTATAGCCAAAGAGTAAGATGGAAGCTCTATGGAGAAGTAAACAAAAGGGACCTTAACCAGGGAGACCAACGTCGCCATTTCGATGCTTCAGTCACAACATCCTTCAATTCGAAGGATTAGAAGCAACGTCGCGCCGGGAGGCAACAAGTACACCCGGAGGCACACCTTAGCCCAGGTAATATTAATAACAAAAGGTTAACTGCGGTAAAATTAATAATAGAAGATTTTTTAAGGGCACACCCGCGATCTGAATTGCAACCGTAGACACGTGTTTCGGACGTCTTAGTCCTCATCAGTATGGTATAGCCGAAGAGTAAGTTGGAAGCTCTATGGAGAAGTAAACAAAAGGGACCTTAACCAGGGAGACCAACGTCACCATTTCGATGCTTCAGTCACAACATCCTTCAATTCGAAGGATTAGAAGCAACGTCGCGCCGGGAGGCAACAAGTACACTCCGAGGCACACTTTAGCCCAGGTAATATTAATAACAAAAGGTTAACTGCGGTAAAATTAATAATAGAAGATTTTTTAAGGGCACATCCGCGATCTAAATTGCAACCGTAGACACGTGTTTCGAACTTCTTAGTCCTCATCAGTACGGTATAGCCAAAGAGTAAGATGGAAGCTCTATGGAGAAGTAAACAAAAGGGACCTTAACCAGGGAGACCAACGTCACCATTTCGATGCTTCAGTGACAACATCCTTCAATTCGAAGGATTAGAAGCAACGTCGCGCCGGGAGGCAACAAGTACAACCCGAGGCACACCCTAGCCCAGGTAATATTAATAACAAAAGGTTAACTGCGGTAAAATTAATAATAGAAGATTTTTTAAGGGCACATCCGTGATCTATATTGCAACCGTAGACACGTGTTTCGGACTTCTTAGTCCTCATCAGTACGGTATAGCCAAAGAGTAAGATGGAAGCTCTTTGGAGAAGTAAACAAAAGGGACCTTAACCAGGGAGGCCAACGTCACCATTTCGATGCTTCAGTCACAACATCCTTCAATTCGAAGGATTAGAAGCAACGTCGCGCCGGGACGCAACAAGTACACCCCGAGGCACACCTTAGCCCAGGTAATATTAATAACAAAAGGTTAACTGCGGTAAAATTAATAATAGAAGATTTTTTAAGGGCACATCCGCGATCTAAATTGCAACAGTAGACACGTGTTTCGGACTTCTTAGTCCTCATCAGTACGGTATAGCCAAAGAGTAAGATGGAAGCTCTATGGAGAAGTAAACAAAAGGGACCTTAACCAGGGAGACCAACGTCACCATTTCGATGCTTCAGTCACAAAATCCTTCAATTTGAAGGATTAGAAGCAAGGTCGCGCCGGGAGGCAACAAGTACACCCCGAGGCACACCTTAGCCCAGGTAATATTAATAACAAAAGGTTAACTGCGGTAAAATTAATAATAGAAGATTTTTTAAGGGCACATCCGCGATCTAAATTGCAACCGTAGACACGTGTTTCGGACTTCTTAGTCCTCATCAGTACGGTATAGCCAAAGAGTAAGATGGAACCTCTATGGAGAAGTAAACAAGAGGGACCTTAACCAGGGAGACCAACGTCACCATTTCGATGCTTCAGTCACAAAATCCTTCAATTTGAAGGATTAGAAGCAAGGTCGCGCCGGGAGGCAACAAGTACACCCCGAGGCACACCTTAGCCCAGGTAATATTAATAACAAAAGGTTAACTGCGGTAAAATTAATAATAGAAGATTTTTTAAGGGCACATCCGCGATCTAAATTGCAACCGTAGATACGTGTTTCGGACTTCTTAGTCCTCATCAGTACGGTATAGCCAAAGAGTAAGATGGAAGCTCTATGGAGAAGTAAACAAAAGGGACCTTAACCAGGGAGACCAACGTCACCATTTCGATGCTTCAGTCACAACATCCTTCAATTCGAAGTATTAGAAGCAACGTCGCGCCGGGAGGCAACAAGTACACCCCGAGGCACACTTTAGCCCAGGTAATATTAATAACAAAAGGTTAACTGCGGTAAAATTAATAATAGAAGATTTTTTAAGGGCACATCCGCGATCTAAATTGCAACCGTAGACACGTGTTTCGGACTTCTTAGTCCTCATCAGTACGGTATAGCCAAAGAGTAAGATGGAAGCTCTATGGAGAAGTAAACAAAAGGGACCTTAACCAGGGAAACCAACGTCACCATTTCGATGCATCAGTCAGAACATCCTTCAATTCGAAGGATTAGAAGCAACGTCGCGCCGGGAGGCAACAAGTACACCCCGAGGCACACCTTAGCCCAGGTAATATTAATAACAAAAGGTTAGCTGCGGTAAAATTAATAATAGAAGATTTTTTAAGGGCACATCCGGGATCTAAATTGCAACCGTAGACACGTGTTTCGGACTTCTTAGTCCTCATCAGTACGGTATAGCCAAAGAGTAAGATGGAAGCTCTATGGAGAAGTAAACAAAAGGGACCTTAACCAGAGAGACCATCGTCGCCATTTCTATGCTTCAGTCACAACATCCTTCAATTCGAAGGATTAGAAGCAACGTCACGCCGGGAGGCAACAAGTACACTCCGAGGCACACCTTAGCACAGGTAATATTAATAACAAAAGGTTAGCTGCGGTAAAGTTAATAATAGAAGATTTTTTAAGGGCACATCCGCGATCTAAATTGCAACCGTAGACACGTGTTTCGGACTTCTTAGTCCTCATCAGTACGGTATAGCCAAAGAGTAAGATGGAAGCTCTATGGAGAAGTAAACAAAAGGAACCTTAACCAGGGAGACCAACGTCACCATTTCGATGCTTCAGTCACAACATCCTTCAATTCGAAGGATTAGAAGCAACGTCGCGCCGGGAGGCAACAAGTACACCCCGAGGCACACCTTAGCCCAGGTAATATTAATAACAAAAGGTTAGCTGCGGTAAAATTAATAATAGAAGATTTTTTAAGGGCACATCCGGGATCTAAATTGCAACCGTAGACACGTGTTTCGGACTTCTTAGTCCTCATCAGTACGGTATAGCCAAAGAGTAAGATGGAAGCTCTATGGAGAAGTAAACAAAAGGGACCTTAACCAGGGAGACCATCGTCGCCATTTCTATGCTTCAGTCACAACATCCTTCAATTCGAAGGATTAGAAGCAACGTCGCGCCGGGAGGCAACAAGTACACTCCGAGGCACACCTTAGCACAGGTAATATTAATAACAAAAGGTTAGCTGCGGTAAAGTTAATAATAGAAGATTTTTTAAGGGCACATCCGCGATCTAAATTGCAACCGTAGACACGTGTTTCGGACTTCTTAGTCCTCATCAGTACGGTATAGCCAAAGAGTAAGATGGAAGCTCTATGGAGAAGTAAACAAAAGGAACCTTAACCAGGGAGACCAACGTCACCATTTCGATGCTTCAGTCACAACATCCTTCAATTCGAAGGATTAGAAGCAACGTCGCGCCGGGAGGCAACAAGTACACTCCGAGGCACACCTTAGCACAGGTAATATTAATAACAAAAGGTTAGCTGCGGTAAAGTTAATAATAGAAGATTTTTTAAGGGCACATCCGCGATCTAAATTGCAACCGTAGACACGTGTTTCGGACTTCTTAGTCCTCATCAGTACGGTATAGCCAAAGAGTAAGATGGAAGCTCTATGGAGAAGTAAACAAAAGGAACCTTAACCAGGGAGACCAACGTCACCATTTCGATGCTTCAGTCACAACATCCTTCAATCCGAAGGATTAGAAGCAACGTCGCGCCGGGAGGCAACAAGTACACCCCGAGGCACACCTTAGCCCAGGTAATATTAATAACAAAAGGTTAACTGCGGTAAAATTAATAATAGAAATTTTTTAAGGGCACATGCGCGATCTAAATTGCAACCGTAGACACGTGTTTCGGACTTCTTAGTCCTCATCAGTACGGTATAGCCAAAGAGTAAGATGGAAGCTCTATGGAGAAGTAAACAAAAGGGACCTTACCCAGGGAGACCAACGTCACCATTTCGATGCTTCAGTCACAACAACCTTCAATTCGAAGGATTAGAAGCAACGTCGCGCCGGGAGGCAACATGTACACCCCGAGGCACACCTTAGCACAGGTAATATTAATAACAAAAGGTTAACTGCGGTAAAATTAATAATAGAAGATTTTTTTAAGGGCACATCCGCGATCTAAATTGCAACCGTAGACACGTGTTTCGGACTTCTTAGTCCTCATCAGTACGGTATAGCCAAAGAGTAAGATGGAAGCTCTATGGAGAAGTAAACAAAAGGGACCTTAACCAGGGAGACCAACGTCACCATTTCGATGCTTCAGTCACAACATCCTTCAATTCGAAGGATTAGAAGCAACGTCGCGCCGGGAGGCAACAAGTACACCCCGAGGCACACCTTAGCCCAGGTAATATTAATAACAAATGGTTAACTGCGGTAAAATTAATAATAGAAGATTTTTTAAGGGCATATCCGCGATCTAAATTGCAACCGTAGAAACGTGTTTCGGACTTCTTAGTCCTCATCAGTACGGTATAGCCAAAGAGTAAGATGGAAGCTCTATGGAGAAGTAAACAAAAGGGACCTTAACCAGGGAGACCAACGTCACCATTTCGATGCTTCAGTGACAACATCCTTCAATTCGAAGGATTAGAAGCAACGTCGCGCCGGGAGGCAACAAGTACACCCCGAGGCACACCTTAGCCCAGGTAATATTAATAACAAAAGGTTAACTGCGGTAAAATTAATAATAGAAGATTTTTTAAGGGCACATCCGCGATCTAAATTGCAACCGTAGACACGTGTTTCGGACTTCTTAGTCCTCATCAGTACGGTATAGCCAAAGAGTAAGATGGAAGCTCTATGGAGAAGTAAACAAAAGGGACCTTAACCAGGGAGACCAACGTCACCATTTCGATGCTTCAGTCACAACATCCTTCAATTCGAAGGATTAGAAGCAACGTCGCGCCGGGAGGCAACAAGTACACCCCGAGGCACACCTTAGCCCAGGTAATATTAATAACAAAAGGTTAACTGCGGTAAAATTAATAATAGAAGATTTTTTAAGGGCACATCCGCGATCTAAATTGCAACCGTAGACACGTGTTTCGGACTTCTTAGTCCTCATCAGTACGGTATAGCCAAAGAGTAGGATGGAAGCTCTATGGAGAAGTAAACAGAAGGGACCTTAACCAGGGAGACCAACGTCACCATTTCGATGCTTCAGTGACAACATCCTTCAATTCGAAGGATTAGAAGCAACGTCGCGCCGGGAGGCAACAAGTACACCCCGAGGCACACCTTAGCCCAGGTAATATTAATAACAAAAGGTTAACTGCGGTAAAATTAATAATAGAAGATTTTTTAAGAGCACATCCGCGATCTAAATTGCAACCGTAGACACGTGTTTCGGACTTCTTAGTCCTCATCAGTACGGTATAGCCAAAGAGTAAGATGGAAGCTTTATGGAGAAGTAAACAAAAGGGACCTTAACCAGGGAGGCCAACGTCACCATTTCGATGCTTCAGTCACAACATCCTTCAATTCGAAGGATTAGAAGCAACGTCGCGCCGGGAGGCAACAAGTACACCCCGAGGCACACCTTAGCCCAGGTAATATTAGTAACAAAAGGTTAACTGCGGTAAAATTAATAATAGAAGATTTTTTAAGGGCACATCCGCGATCTAAATTGCAACCGTAGACACGTGTTTCGGACTTCTTAGTCCTCATCAGTACGGTATAGCCAAAGAGCAAGATGGAAGCTCTATGGAGAAGTAAACAAAAGGGACCTTAACCAGGGAGGCCAACGTCACCATTTCGATGCTTCAGTCACAACATCCTTCAATTCGAAGGATTAGAAGCAACGTCGCGCCGGGAGGCAACAAGTACACCCCGAGACACACCCTAGCCCAGGTAATATTAGTAACAAAAGTTTAACTGCGGTAAAATTAATAATAGAAGATTTTTTAAGGGCACATCCGCGATCTAAATTGCAACCGTAGACACGTGTTTCGGACTTCTTAGTCCTCATCAGTACGGTATAGCCAAAGAGTAAGATGTAAGCTCTATGGAGAAGTAAACAAAAGGGACCTTAACCAGGGAGACCAACGTCACCACTTCGATGCTTCAGTCACAACATCCTTCAATTCGAAGGATTAGAAGCAACGTCGCGCCGGGAGGCAACAAGTACACCCTGAGGCACACCTTAGCCCAGGTAATATTAATAACAAAAGGTTAACTGCGGTAAAATTAATAATAGAAGATTTTTTAAGGGCACATCCGCGATCTAAATTGCAACCGTAGACACGTGTTTCGGACTTCTTAGTCCTCATCAGTACGGTATAGCCAAAGAGTAGGATGGAAGCTCTATGGAGAAGTAAACAAAAGGGACCTTAACCAGGGAGACCAACGTCACCATTTCGATGCTTCAGTCACAACATCCTTCAATTCGAAGGATTAGAAGCAACGTCGCGCCGGGAGGCAACAAGTACACCCCGAGGCACACCTTAGCCCAGGTAATATTAATAACAAAAGGTTAACTGCGGTAAAATTAATAATAGAAGATTTTTTAAGGGCACATCCGCGATCTAAATTGCAACCGTAGACACGTGTTTCGGACTTCTTAGTCCTCATCAGTACGGTATAGCCAAAGAGTAGGATGGAAGCTCTATGGAGAAGTAAACAAAAGGGACCTTAACCAGGGAGACCAACGTCACCATTTCGATGCTTCAGTCACAACATCCTTCAATTCGAAGGATTAGAAGCAACGTCGCGCCGGGAGGCAACAAGTACACCCCGAGGCACACCTTAGCCCAGGTAATATTAATAACAAAAGGTTAACTGCGGTAAAATTAATAATAGAAGATTTTTTAAGGGCACATCCGCGATCTAAATTGCAACCGTAGACACGTGTTTCGGACTTCTTAGTCCTCATCAGTACGGTATAGCCAAAGAGTAAGATGGAAGCTCTATGGAGAAGTAAACAAAAGGGACCTTAACCAGGGAGACTAACGTTACCATTTCGATGCTTCAGTCACAACATCCTTCAATTCGAAGGATTAGAAGCAACGTCGCGCCGGGAGGCAACAAGTACACCCCGAGGCACACCTTAGCCCAGGTAATATTAATAACAAAAGGTTAACTGCGGTAAAATTAATAATAGAAATTTTTTAAGGGCACATCCGCGATCTAAATTGCAACCGTAGACACGTGTTTCGGACTTCTTAGTCCTCATCAGTACGGTATAGCCAAAGAGTAAGATGGAAGCTCTATGGAGAAGTAAACAAAAGGGACCTTAACCAGGGGACCAACGTCACCATTTCGATGCTTCAGTCACAACATCCTTCAATTCGAAGGATTAGAAGCAACGTCGCTCCGGGAGGCAACAAGTACACCCCGAGGCACACCTTAGCACAGGTAATATTAATAACAAAAGGTTAACTGCGGTAAAATTAATAATAGAAGATTTTTTAAGGGCACATCCGCGATCTAAATTGCAACCGTAGACACGTGTTTCGGACTTCTTAGTCCTCATCAGTACGGTATAGCCAAAGAGTAAGATGGAAGCTCTATGGAGAAGTAAACAAAAGGGACCTTAACCAGGGAGACCAACGTCGCCATTTCGATGCTTCAGTCACAACATCCTTCAATTCGAAGGATTAGAAGCAACGTCGCGCCGGGAGGCAACAAATACACCCCGAGGCACACCCTAGCCCAGGTAATATTAATAACAAAAGGTTAACTGCGGTAAAATTAATAATAGAAGATTTTTTTAAGGGCACATCCGCGATCTAAATTGCAACCGTAGACACGTGTTTCGGACTTATTAGTCCTCATCAGTACGGTATAGCCAAAGAGTAAGATGGAAGCTCTATGGAGAAGTAAACAAATGGGACCTTAACCAGGGAGACCAACGTCGCCATTTCGATGCTTCAGTCACAACATCCTTCAATTCGAAGGATTAGAAGCAACGTCGCGCCGGGAGGCAACAAGTACACCCGGAGGCACACCTTAGCCCAGGTAATATTAATAACAAAAGGTTAACTGCGGTAAAATTAATAATAGAAGATTTTTTAAGGGCACATCCGCGATCTGAATTGCAACCGTAGACACGTGTTTCGGACGTCTTAGTCCTCATCGGTATGGTATAGCCGAAGAGTAAGATGGAAGCTCTATGGAGAAGTAAACAAAAGGGACCTTAACCAGGGAGACCAACGTCACCATTTCGATGCTTCAGTCACAACATCCTTCAATTCGAAGGATTAGAAGCAACGTCGCGCCGGGAGGCAACAAGTACACTCCGAGGCACACTTTAGCCCAGGTAATATTAATAACAAAAGGTTAACTGCGGTAAAATTAATAATAGAAGATTTTTTAAGGGCACATCCGCGATCTAAATTGCAACCGTAGACACGTGTTTCGAACTTCTTAGTCCTCATCAGTACGGTATAGCCAAAGAGTAAGATGGAAGCTCTATGGAGAAGTAAACAAAAGGGACCTTAACCAGGGAGACCAACGTCACCATTTCGATGCTTCAGTGACAACATCCTTCAATTCGAAGGATTAGAAGCAACGTCGCGCCGGGAGGCAACAAGTACACCCCGAGGCACACCCTAGCCCAGGTAATATTAATAACAAAAGGTTAACTGCGGTAAAATTAATAATAGAAGATTTTTTAAGGGCACATCCGCGATCTAAATTGCAACCGTAGACACGTGTTTCGGACTTCTTAGTCCTCATCAGTACGGTATAGCCAAAGAGTAAGATGGAAGCTCTATGGAGAAGTAAACAAAAGGGACCTTACCCAGGGAGACCAACGTCACCATTTCGATGCTTCAGTCACAACAACCTTCAATTCGAAGGATTAGAAGCAACGTCGCGCCGGGAGGCAACATGTACACCCCGAGGCACACCTTAGCACAGGTAATATTAATAACAAAAGGTTAACTGCGGTAAAATTAATAATAGAAGATTTTTTTAAGGGCACATCCGCGATCTAAATTGCAACCGTAGACACGTGTTTCGGACTTCTTAGTCCTCATCAGTACGGTATAGCCAAAGAGTAAGATGGAAGCTCTATGGAGAAGTAAACAAAAGGGACCTTAACCAGGGAGACCAACGTCACCATTTCGATGCTTCAGTCACAACATCCTTCAATTCGAAGGATTAGAAGCAACGTCGCGCCGGGAGGCAACAAGTACACCCCGAGGCACACCTTAGCCCAGGTAATATTAATAACAAATGGTTAACTGCGGTAAAATTAATAATAGAAGATTTTTTAAGGGCATATCCGCGATCTAAATTGCAACCGTAGAAACGTGTTTCGGACTTCTTAGTCCTCATCAGTACGGTATAGCCAAAGAGTAAGATGGAAGCTCTATGGAGAAGTAAACAAAAGGGACCTTAACCAGGGAGACCAACGTCACCATTTCGATGCTTCAGTGACAACATCCTTCAATTCGAAGGATTAGAAGCAACGTCGCGCCGGGAGGCAACAAGTACACCCCGAGGCACACCTTAGCCCAGGTAATATTAATAACAAAAGGTTAACTGCGGTAAAATTAATAATAGAAGATTTTTTAAGGGCACATCCGCGATCTAAATTGCAACCGTAGACACGTGTTTCGGACTTCTTAGTCCTCATCAGTACGGTATAGCCAAAGAGTAAGATGGAAGCTCTGTGGAGAAGTAAACAAAAGGGACCTTAACCAGGGAGACCAACGTCACCATTTCGATGCTTCAGTCACAACATCCTTCAATTCGAAGGATTAGAAGCAACGTCGCGCCGGGAGGCAACAAGTACACCCCGAGGCACACCTTAGCCCAGGTAATATTAATAACAAAAGGTTAACTGCGGTAAAATTAATAATAGAAGATTTTTTAAGGGCACATCCGCGATCTAAATTGCAACCGTAGACACGTGTTTCGGACTTCTTAGTCCTCATCAGTACGGTATAGCCAAAGAGTAGGATGGAAGCTCTATGGAGAAGTAAACAGAAGGGACCTTAACCAGGGAGACCAACGTCACCATTTCGATGCTTCAGTGACAACATCCTTCAATTCGAAGGATTAGAAGCAACGTCGCGCCGGGAGGCAACAAGTACACCCCGAGGCACACCTTAGCCCAGGTAATATTAATAACAAAAGGTTAACTGCGGTAAAATTAATAATAGAAGATTTTTTAAGAGCACATCCGCGATCTAAATTGCAACCGTAGACACGTGTTTCGGACTTCTTAGTCCTCATCAGTACGGTATAGCCAAAGAGTAAGATGGAAGCTTTATGGAGAAGTAAACAAAAGGGACCTTAACCAGGGAGACCAACGTCACCATTTCGATGCTTCAGTCACAACATCCTTCAATTCGAAGGATTAGAAGCAACGTCGCGCCGGGAGGCAACAAGTACACCCCGAGGCACACCTTAGCCCAGGTAATATTAATAACAAAAGGTTAACTGCGGTAAAATTAATAATAGAAGATTTTTTAAGGGCACATCCGCGATCTAAATTGCAACCGTAGACACGTGTTTCGGACTTCTTAGTCCTCATCAGTACGGTATAGCCAAAGAGCAAGATGGAAGCTCTATGGAGAAGTAAACAAAAGGGACCTTAACCAGGGAGACTAACGTCACCATTTCGATGCTTCAGTCACAACATCCTTCAATTCGAAGGATTAGAAGCAACGTCGCGCCGGGAGGCAACAAGTACACCCCAAGGCACACCTTAGCCCAGGTAATATTAATAACAAAAGGTTAACTGCGGTAAAATTAATAATAGAAGATTTTTTAAGGGCACATCGGCGATCTAAATTGCAACCGTAGACACGTGTTTTGGACTTCTTAGTCCTCATCAGTACGGTATAGCCAAAGAGTAAGATGTAAGCTCTATGGAGAAGTAAACAAAAGGGACCTTAACCAGGGAGACCAACGTCACCACTTCGATGCTTCAGTCACAACATCCTTCAATTCGAAGGATTAGAAGCAACGTCGCGCCGGGAGGCAACAAGTACACCCTGAGGCACACCTTAGCCCAGGTAATATTAATAACAAAAGGTTAACTGCGGTAAAATTAATAATAGAAGATTTTTTAAGGGCACATCCGCGATCTAAATTGCAACCGTAGACACGTGTTTCGGACTTCTTAGTCCTCATCAGTACGGTATAGCCAAAGAGTAGGATGGAAGCTCTATGGAGAAGTAAACAAAAGGGACCTTAACCAGGGAGACCAACGTCACCATTTCGATGCTTCAGTCACAACATCCTTCAATTCGAAGGATTAGAAGCAACGTCGCGCCGGGAGGCAACAAGTACACCCCGAGGCACACCTTAGCCCAGGTAATATTAATAACAAAAGGTTAACTGCGGTAAAATTAATAATAGAAGATTTTTTAAGGGCACATCCGCGATCTAAATTGCAATCGTAGACACGTGTTTCGGACTTCTTAGTCCTCATCAGTACGGTATAGCCAAAGAGTAAGATGGAAGCTCTATGGAGAAGTAAACAAAAGGGACCTTAACCAGGGAGACCAACGTCACCATTTCGATGCTTCAGTCACAACATCCTTCAATTCGAAGGATTAGAAGCAACGTCGCGCCGGGAGGCAACAAGTACACCCCGAGGCACACCTTAGCCCAGGTAATATTAATAACAAAAGGTTAACTGCGGTAAAATTAATAATAGAAGATTTTTTAAGGGCACATCCGCGATCTAAATTGCAACCGTAGACACGTGTTTCGGACTTCTTAGTCCTCATCAGTACGGTATAGCCAAAGAGTAAGATGGAAGCTCTATGGAGAAGTAAACAAAAGGGACCTTAACCAGGGAGACTAACGTCACCATTTCGATGCTTCAGTCACAACATCCTTCAATTCGAAGGATTAGAAGCAACGTCGCGCCGGGAGGCAACAAGTACACCCCGAGGCACACCTTAGCCCAGGTAATATTAATAACAAAAGGTTAACTGCGGTAAAATTAATAATAGAAATTTTTTAAGGGCACATCCGCGATCTAAATTGCAACCGTAGACACGTGTTTCGGACTTCTTAGTCCTCATCAGTACGGTATAGCCAAAGAGTAAGATGGAAGCTCTATGGAGAAGTAAACAAAAGGGACCTTAACCAGGGGACCAACGTCACCATTTCGATGCTTCAGTCACAACATCCTTCAATTCGAAGGATTAGAAGCAACGTCGCTCCGGGAGGCAACAAGTACACCCCGAGGCACACCTTAGCACAGGTAATATTAATAACAAAAGGTTAACTGCGGTAAAATTAATAATAGAAGATTTTTTAAGGGCACATCCGCGATCTAAATTGCAACCGTAGACACGTGTTTCGGACTTCTTAGTCCTCATCAGTACGGTATAGCCAAAGAGTAAGATGGAAGCTCTATGGAGAAGTAAACAAAAGGGACCTTAACCAGGGAGACCAACGTCGCCATTTCGATGCTTCAGTCACAACATCCTTCAATTCGAAGGATTAGAAGCAACGTCGCGCCGGGAGGCAACAAATACACCCCGAGGCACACCCTAGCCCAGGTAATATTAATAACAAAAGGTTAACTGCGGTAAAATTAATAATAGAAGATTTTTTTAAGGGCACATCCGCGATCTAAATTGCAACCGTAGACACGTGTTTCGGACTTATTAGTCCTCATCAGTACGGTATAGCCAAAGAGTAAGATGGAAGCTCTATGGAGAAGTAAACAAATGGGACCTTAACCAGGGAGACCAACGTCGCCATTTCGATGCTTCAGTCACAACATCCTTCAATTCGAAGGATTAGAAGCAACGTCGCGCCGGGAGGCAACAAGTACACCCGGAGGCACACCTTAGCCCAGGTAATATTAATAACAAAAGGTTAACTGCGGTAAAATTAATAATAGAAGATTTTTTAAGGGCACATCCGCGATCTGAATTGCAACCGTAGACACGTGTTTCGGACGTCTTAGTCCTCATCGGTATGGTATAGCCGAAGAGTAAGATGGAAGCTCTATGGAGAAGTAAACAAAAGGGACTTTAACCAGGGAGACCAACGTCACCATTTCGATGCTTCAGTCACAACATCCTTCAATTCGAAGGATTAGAAGCAACGTCGCGCCGGGAGGCAACAAGTACACTCCGAGGCACACTTTAGCCCAGGTAATATTAATAACAAAAGGTTAACTGCGGTAAAATTAATAACAGAAGATTTTTTAAGGGCACATCCGCGATCTAAATTGCAACCGTAGACACGTGTTTCGAACTTCTTAGTCCTCATCAGTACGGTATAGCCAAAGAGTAAGATGGAAGCTCTATGGAGAAGTAAACAAAAGGGACCTTAACCAGGGAGACCAACGTCACCATTTCGATGCTTCAGTGACAACATCCTTCAATTCGAAGGATTAGAAGCAACGTCGCGCCGGGAGGCAACAAGTACACCCCGAGGCACACCCTAGCCCAGGTAATATTAATAACAAAAGGTTAACTGCGGTAAAATTAATAATAGAAGATTTTTTAAGGGCACATCCGCGATCTAAATTGCAACCGTAGACACGTGTTTCGGACTTCTTAGTCCTCATCAGTACGGTATAGCCAAAGAGTAAGATGGAAGCTCTATGGAGAAGTAAACAAAAGGGACCTTAACCAGGGAGACCAACGTCGCCATTTCGATGCTTCAGTCACAACATCCTTCAATTCGAAGGATTAGAAGCAACGTCGCGCCGGGAGGCAACAAGTACACCCCGAGGCACACCCTAGACCAGGTAATATTAATAACAAAAGGTTAACTGCGGTAAAATTAATAATAGAAGATTTTTTTAAGGGCACATCCGCGATCTAAATTGCAACCGTAGACACGTGTTTCGGACTTCTTAGTCCTCATCAGTACGGTATAGCCAAAGAGTAAGATGGAAGCTCTATGGAGAAGTAAACAAAAGGGACCTTAACCAGGGAGACCAACGTCGCCATTTCGATGCTTCAGTCACAACATCCTTCAATTCGAAGGATTAGAAGCAACGTCGCGCCGGGAGGCAACAAGTACACCCGGAGGCACACCTTAGCCCAGGTAATATTAATAACAAAAGGTTAACTGCGGTAAAATTAATAATAGAAGATTTTTTAAGGGCACATCCGCGATCTGAATTGCAACCGTAGACACGTGTTTCGGACGTCTTAGTCCTCATCAGTATGGTATAGCCGAAGAGTAAGATGGAAGCTCTATGGAGAAGTAAACAAAAGGGACCTTAACCAGGGAGACCAACGTCACCATTTCGATGCTTCAGTCACAACATCCTTCAATTCGAAGGATTAGAAGCAACGTCGCGCCGGGAGGCAACAAGTACACTCCGAGGCACACTTTAGCCCAGGTAATATTAATAACAAAAGGTTAACTGCGGTAAAATTAATAATAGAAGATTTTTTAAGGGCACATCCGCGATCTAAATTGCAACCGTAGACACGTGTTTCGAACTTCTTAGTCCTCATCAGTACGGTATAGCCAAAGAGTAAGATGGAAGCTCTATGGAGAAGTAAACAAAAGGGACCTTAACCAGGGAGACCAACGTCACCATTTCGATGCTTCAGTGACAACATCCTTCAATTCGAAGGATTAGAAGCAACGTCGCGCCGGGAGGCAACAAGTACAACCCGAGGCACACCCTAGCCCAGGTAATATTAATAACAAAAGGTTAACTGCGGTAAAATTAATAATAGAAGATTTTTTAAGGGCACATCCGCGATCTAAATTGCAACCGTAGACACGTGTTTCGGACTTCTTAGTCCTCATCAGTACGGTATAGCCAAAGAGTAAGATGGAAGCTCTTTGGAGAAATAAACAAAAGGGACCTTAACCAGGGAGGCCAACGTCACCATTTCGATGCTTCAGTCACAACATCCTTCAATTCGAAGGATTAGAAGCAACGTCGCGCCGGGAGGCAACAAGTACACCCCGAGGCACACCTTAGCCCAGGTAATATTAATAACAAAAGGTTAACTGCGGTAAAATTAATAATAGATTTTTTAAGGGCACATCCGCGATCTAAATTGCAACAGTAGACACGTGTTTCGGACTTCTTAGTCCTCATCAGTACGGTATAGCCAAAGAGTAAGATGGAAGCTCTATGGAGAAGTAAACAAAAGGGACCTTAACCAGGGAGACCAACGTCACCATTTCGATGCTTCAGTCACAAAATCCTTCAATTTGAAGGATTAGAAGCAAGGTCGCGCCGGGAGGCAACAAGTACACCCCGAGGCACACCTTAGCCCAGGTAATATTAATAACAAAAGGTTAACTGCGGTAAAATTAATAATAGAAGATTTTTTAAGGGCACATCCGCGATCTAAATTGCAACCGTAGACACGTGTTTCGGACTTCTTAGTCCTCATCAGTACGGTATAGCCAAAGAGTAAGATGGAACCTCTATGGAGAAGTAAACAAAAGGGACCTTAACCAGGGAAACCAACGTCACCATTTCGATGCTTCAGTCACAAAATCCTTCAATTTGAAGGATTAGAAGCAAGGTCGCGCCGGGAGGCAACAAGTACACCCCGAGGCACACCTTAGCCCAGGTAATATTAATAACAAAAGGTTAACTGCGGTAAAATTAATAATAGAAGATTTTTTAAGGGCACATCCGCGATCTAAATTGCAACCGTAGACACGTGTTTCGGACTTCTTAGTCCTCATCAGTACGGTATAGCCAAAGAGTAAGATGGAACCTCTATGGAGAAGTAAACAAAAGGGACCTTAACCAGGGAGACCAACGTCACCATTTCGATGCTTCAGTCACAAAATCCTTCAATTTGAAGGATTAGAAGCAAGGTCGCGCCGGGAGGCAACAAGTACACCCCGAGGCACACCTTAGCCCAGGTAATATTAATAACAAAAGGTTAACTGCGGTAAAATTAATAATAGAAGATTTTTTAAGGGCACATCCGCGATCTAAATTGCAACCGTAGACACGTGTTTCGGACTTCTTAGTCCTCATCAGTACGGTATAGCCAAAGAGTAAGATGGAAGCTCTATGGAGAAGTAAACAAAAGGGACCTTAACCAGGGAAACCAACGTCACCATTTCGATGCATCAGTCACAACATCCTTCAATTCGAAGGATTAGAAGCAACGTCGCGCCGGGAGGCAACAAGTACACCCCGAGGCACACCTTAGCCCAGGTAATATTAATAACAAAAGGTTAGCTGCGGTAAAATTAATAATAGAAGATTTTTTAAGGGCACATCCGGGATCTAAATTGCAACCGTAGACACGTGTTTCGGACTTCTTAGTCCTCATCAGTACGGTATAGCCAAAGAGTAAGATGGAAGCTCTATGGAGAAGTAAACAAAAGGGACCTTAACCAGGGAGACCAACGTCGCCATTTCTATGCTTCAGTCACAACATCCTTCAATTCGAAGGATTAGAAGCAATGTCGCGCCGGGAGGCAACAAGTACACTCCGAGGCAGACCTTAGCACAGGTAATATTAATAACAAAAGGTTAGCTGCGGTAAAGTTAATAATAGAAGATTTTTTAAGGGCACATCCGCGATCTAAATTGCAACCGTAGACACGTGTTTCGGACTTCTTAGTCCTCATCAGTACGGTATAGCCAAAGAGTATGATGGAAGCTCTATGGAGAAGTAAACAAAAGGGACCTTAACCAGGGAGACCAACGTCACCATTTCGATGCTTCAGTCACAACATCCTTCAATTCGAAAGATTAGAAGCAACGTCGCGCCGGGAGGCAACAAGTACACCCCAAGGCACACTTTAGCCCAGGTAATATTAATAACAAAAGGTTAACTGCGGTAAAATTAATAATAGAAGATTTTTTAAGGGCACATCCGCGATTTAAATTGCAACCGTAGACACGTGTTTCGGACTTCTTAGTCCTCATCAGTACGGTATAGCCAAAGAGTAAGATGGAAGCTCTATGGAGAAGTAAACAAAAGGGACCTTAACCAGGGAGACCAACGTCACCATTTCGATGCTTCAGTCACAACATCCTTCAATTCGAAGGATTAGAAGCAACGTCGCGCCGGGAGGCAACAAGTACACCCCGAGGCACACCTTAGCGCAGGTAATATTAATAACAAAAGGTTAACTGCGGTAAAATTAATAATAGAAGATTTTTTAAGGGCACATCCGCGATCTAAATTGCAACCGTAGACACGTGTTTCGGACTTCTTAGTCCTCATCAGTACGGTATAGCCAAAGAGTAGGATGGAAGCTCTATGGAGAAGTAAACAAAAGGGACCTTAACCAGGGAGACCAACGTCACCATTTCGATGCTTCAGTCACAACATCCTTCAATTCGAAGGATTAGAAGCAACGTCGCGCCGGGAGGGAACAAGTACACCCCGAGGCACACCTTAGCCCAGGTAATATTAATAACAAAAGGTTAACTGCGGTAAAATTAATAATAGAAGATTTTTTAAGGGCACATCCGCGATCTAAATTGCAATCGTAGACACGTGTTTCGGACTTCTTAGTCCTCATCAGTACGGTATAGCCAAAGAGTAACATGGAAGCTCTATGGAGAAGTAAACAAAAGGGACCTTAACCAGGGAGACCAACGTCACCATTTCGATGCTTCAGTCACAACATCCTTCAATTCGAAGGATTAGAAGCAACGTCGCGCCGGGAGGCAACAAGTACACCCCGAGGCACACCTTAGCCCAGGTAATATTAATAACAAAAGGTTAACTGCGGTAAAATTAATAATAGAAGATTTTTTAAGGGCACATCCGCGATCTAAATTGCAACCGTAGACACGTGTTTCGGACTTCTTAGTCCTCATCAGTACGGTATAGCCAAAGAGTAAGATGGAAGCTCTATGGAGAAGTAAACAAAAGGGACCTTAACCAGGGAGACTAACGTCACCATTTCGATGCTTCAGTCACAACATCCTTCAATTCGAAGGATTAGAAGCAACGTCGCGCCGGGAGGCAACAAGTACACCCCGAGGCACACCTTAGCCCAGGTAATATTAATAACAAAAGGTTAACTGCGGTAAAATTAATAATAGAAATTTTTTAAGGGCACATCCGCGATCTAAATTGCAACCGTAGACACGTGTTTCGGACTTCTTAGTCCTCATCAGTACGGTATAGCCAAAGAGTAAGATGGAAGCTCTATGGAGAAGTAAACAAAGGGGACCTTAACCAGGGGACCAACGTCACCATTTCGATGCTTCAGTCACAACATCCCTCAATTCGAAGGATTAGAAGCAACGTCGCTCCGGGAGGCAACAAGTACACCCCGAGGCACACCTTACCACAGGTAATATTAATAACAAAAGGTTAACTGCGATAAAATTAATAATAGAAGATTTTTTAAGGGCACATCCGCGATCTAAATTGCAACCGTAGACACGTGTTTCGGACTTCTTAGTCCTCATCAGTACGGTATAGCCAAAGAGTAAGATGGAAGCTCTATGGAGAAGTAAACAAAAGGGACCTTAACCAGGGGACCAACGTCACCATTTCGATGCTTCAGTCACAACATCCTTCAATTCGAAGGATTAGAAGCAACGTCGCTCCGGGAGGCAACAAGTACACCCCGAGGCACACCTTAGCACAGGTAATATTAATAACAAAAGGTTAACTGCGGTAAAATTAATAATAGAAGATTTTTTAAGGGCACATCCGCGATCTAAATTGCAACCGTAGACACGTGTTTCGGACTTCTTAGTCCTCATCAGTACGGTATAGCCAAAGAGTAAGATGGAAGCTCTATGGAGAAGTAAACAAAAGGGACCTTAACCAGGGAGACCAACGTCACCATTTCGATACTTCAGTCACAACATCCTTCAATTCGAAGGATTAGAAGCAACGTCGCGCCCGGAGGCAACAAGTACACCCCGAGGCACACCTTAGCCCAGGTAATATTAATAACAAAAGGTTAACTGCGGTAAAATTAATAATAGAAGATTTTTTAAGGGCACATCCGTGATCTAAATTGCAATCTAATTTGCTTCTAATCCTTCAATTCGAAGGATTAGAAGCAACGTCGCGCCGGGAGGCAACAAGTACACCCCGAGGCACACTTTAGCCCAGGTAATATTAATAACAAAAGGTTAACTGCGGTAAAATTAATAATAGCAGATTTTTTAAGGGCACATCTGCGATCTAAATTGCAACCGTAGACACGTGTTTCTGACTTCTTAGTCCTCATCAGTGCGGTATAGCCAAAGAGTAAGATGGAAGCTCTATGGAGAAGTAAACAAAAGGGACCTTAACCAGGGAGACCAACGTCACCATTTCGATGCTTCAGTCACAACATCCTTCAATTCGAAGGATTAGAAGCAACGTCGCGCCGGGAGGCAACAAGTACACCCCGAGGCACACCTTAGCCCAGGTAATATTAATAACAAAAGGTTAACTGCGGTAAAATTAATAATAGAAGATTTTTTAAGGGCACATCCGCGATCTAAATTGCAACCGTAGACACGTGTTTCGGACTTCTTAGTCCTCATCAGTACGGTATAGCCAAAGAGTAAGATGGAAGCTCTATGGAGAAGTAAACAAAAGGGACCTTAACCAGGGAGACTAACGTCACCATTTCGATGCTTCAGTCACAACATCCTTCAATTCGAAGGATTAGAAGCAACGTCGCGCCGGGAGGCAACAAGTACACCCCGAGGCATACCTTAGCCCAGGTAATATTAATAACAAAAGGTTAACTGCGGTAAAATTAATAATAGAAGATTTTTTAAGGGCACATCCGCGATCTAAATTGCAACCGTAGACACGTGTTTCGGACTTCTTAGTCCTCATCAGTACGGTATAGCCAAAGAGTAAGATGGAAGCTCTATGGAGAAGTAAACAAAAGGGACCTTAACCAGGGACACCAACGTCGCCATTTCGATGCTTCAGTCACAACATCCTTCAATTCGAAGGATTAGAAGCAACGTCGCGCTGGGAGGCAACAAGTACACCCCGAGGCACACCTTAGCCCAGGTAATATTAATAACAAAAGGTTAACTGCGGTAAAATTAATAATAGAAATTTTTTAAGGGCACATCCGCGATCTAAATTGCAACCGTAGACACGTGTTTCGGACTTCTTAGTCCTCATCAGTACGGTATAGCCAAAGAGTAAGATGGAAGCTCTATGGAGAAGTAAACAAAAGGGACCTTAACCAGGGAGACCAACGTCGCCATTTCTATGCTTCAGTCACAACATCCTTCAATTCGAAGGATTAGAAGCAACGTCGCGCCGGGAGGCAACAAGTACACTCCGAGGCACACCTTAGCACAGGTAATATTAATAACAAAAGGTTAGCTGCGGTAAAGTTAATAATAGAAGATTTTTTAAGGGCACATCCGCGATCTAAATTGCAACCGTAGACACGTGTTTCGGACTTCTTAGTCCTCATCAGTACGGTATAGCCAAAGAGTAAGATGGAAGCTCTATGGAGAAGTAAACAAAAGGGACCTTAATCAGGGAGACCAACGTCACCAATTCGATGCTTCAGTCACAACATCCTTCAATTCGAAGGATTAGAAGCAACGTCGCGCCGGGAGGCAACAAGTACACCCTTCAATTCGAGGCACTCCTTAGCCCAGGTAATATTAATAACAAAAGGTTAACTGCGGTAAAATTAATAATAGAAGATTTTTTAAGGACACATCCGCGATCTAAATTGCAACCGTAGACACGTGTTTCGGACTTCTTAGTCCTCATCAGTACGGTATAGCCAAAGAGTAAGATGGAAGCTCTATGGAGAAGTAAACAAAAGGGACCTTAACCAGGGAGACCAACGTCACCATTTCGATGCTTCAGTCACAACATCCTTCAATTCGAAAGATTAGAAGCAACGTCGCGCCGGGAGGCAACAAGTACACCCCGAGGCACACTTTAGCCCAGGTAATATTAATAACAAAAGGTTAACTGCGGTAAAATTAATAATAGAAGATTTTTTAAGGGCACATCCGCGATCTAAATTGCAACCGTAGACACGTGTTTCGGACTTCTTAGTCCTCATCAGTACGGTATAGCCAAAGAGTAAGATGGAAGCTCTATGGAGAAGTAAACAAAAGGGACCTTAACCAGGGAGACCAACGTCACCATTTCGATGCTTCAGTCACAACATCCTTCAATTCGAAAGATTAGAAGCAACGTCGCGCCGGGAGGCAACAAGTACACCCCGAGGCACACCTTAGCACAGGTAATATCAATAACAAAAGGTTAACTGCGGTAAAATTAATAATAGAAGATTTTTTAAGGGCACATCCGCGATCTAAATTGCAACCGTAGACACGTGTTTCGGACTTCTTAGACCTCATCAGTACGGTATAGCCAAAGAGTAAGATGGAAGCTCTATGGAGAAGTAAACAAAAGGGACCTTAACCAGGGAGACCAACGTCACCATTTCGATGCTTCAGTCACAACATCCTTCAATTCGAAGGATTAGAAGCAACGTCGCGCCGGGAGGCAACAAGTACACCCCGAGGCACACCTTAGCCCAGGTAATATTAATAACAAAAGGTTAACTGCGGTAAAATTAATAATAGAAGATTTTTTAAGGGCACATCCGCGATCTAAATTGCAACCGTAGACACGTGTTTCGGACTTCTTAGTCCTCATCAGTACGGTATAGCCAAAGAGTAAGATGGAAGCTCTATGGAGAAGTAAACAAAAGGGACCTTAACCAGGGAGACCAACGTCACCATTTCGATGCTTCAGTCACAACATCCTTCAATCCGAAGGATTAGAAGCAACGTCGCGCCGGGAGGCAACAAGTACACCCCGAGGCACACCTTAGCCCAGGTAATATTAATAACAAAAGGTTAACTGCGGTAAAATTAATAATAGAAATTTTTTAAGGGCACATCCGCGATCTAAATTGCAACCGTAGACACGTGTTTCGGACTTCTTAGTCCTCATCAGTACGGTATAGCCAAAGAGTAAGATGGAAGCTCTATGGAGAAGTAAACAAAAGGGACCTTACCCAGGGAGACCAACGTCACCATTTCGATGCTTCAGTCACAACATCCTTCAATTCGAAGGATTAGAAGCAACGTCGCGCCGGGAGGCAACAAGTACACCCCGAGGCACACCTTAGCACAGGTAATATTAATAACAAAAGGTTAACTGCGGTAAAATTAATAATAGAAGATTTTTTTAAGGGCACATCCGCGATCTAAATTGCAACCGTAGACACGTGTTTCGGACTTCTTAGTCCTCATCAGTACGGTATAGCCAAAGAGTAAGATGGAAGCTCTATGGAGAAGTAAACAAAAGGGACCTTAACCAGGGAGACCAACGTCACCATTTCGATGCTTCAGTCACAACATCCTTCAATTCGAAGGATTAGAAGCAACGTCGCGCCGGGAGGCAACAAGTACACCCCGAGGCACACCTTAGCCCAGGTAATATTAATAACAAATGGTTAACTGCGGTAAAATTAATAATAGAAGATTTTTTTAAGGGCATATCCGCGATCTAAATTGCAACCGTAGAAACGTGTTTCGGACTTCTTAGTCCTCATCAGTACGGTATAGCCAAAGAGTAAGATGGAAGCTCTATGGAGAAGTAAACAAAAGGGACCTTAACCAGGGAGACCAACGTCACCATTTCGATGCTTCAGTGACAACATCCTTCAATTCGAAGGATTAGAAGCAACGTCGCGCCGGGAGGCAACAAGTACACCCCGAGGCACACCTTAGCCCAGGTAATATTAATAACAAAAGGTTAACTGCGGTAAAATTAATAATAGAAGATTTTTTAAGGGCACATCCGCGATCTAAATTGCAACCGTAGACACGTGTTTCGGACTTCTTAGTCCTCATCAGTACGGTATAGCCAAAGAGTAAGATGGAAGCTCTATGGAGAAGTAAACAAAAGGGACCTTAACCAGGGAGACCAACGTCACCATTTCGATGCTTCAGTCACAACATCCTTCAATTCGAAGGATTAGAAGCAACGTCGCGCCGGGAGGCAACAAGTACACCCCGAGGCACACCTTAGCCCAGGTAATATTAATAACAAAAGGTTATCTGCGGTAAAATTAATAATAGAAGATTTTTTAAGGGCACATCCGCGATCTAAATTGCAACCGTAGACACGTGTTTCGGACTTCTTAGTCCTCATCAGTACGGTATAGCCAAAGAGTAGGATGGAAGCTCTATGGAGTAGTAAACAAAAGGGACCTTAACCAGGGAGACCAACGTTACCATTTCGATGCTTCAGTGACAACATCCTTCAATTCGAAGGATTAGAAGCAACGTCGCGCCGGGAGGCAACAAGTACACCCCGAGGCACACCTTAGCCCAGGTAATATTAATAACAAAAGGTTAACTGCGGTAAAATTAATAATAGAAGATTTTTTAAGGGCACATCCGCGATCTAAATTGCAACCGTAGACACGTGTTTCGGACTTCTTAGTCCTCATCAGTACGGTATAGCCAAAGAGCAAGATGGAAGCTCTATGGAGAAGTAAACAAAAGGGACCTTAACCAGGGAGACTAACGTCACCATTTCGATGCTTCAGTCACAACATCCTTCAATTCGAAGGATTAGAAGCAACGTCGCGCCGGGAGGCAACAAGTACACCCCGAGGCACACCTTAGCCCAGGTAATATTAATAACAAAAGGTTAACTGCGGTAAAATTAATAATAGAAGATTTTTTAAGGGCACATCGGCGATCTAAATTGCAACCGTAGACACGTGTTTCGGACTTCTTAGTCGTCATCAGTACGGTATAGCCAAAGAGTAAGATGTAAGCTCTATGGAGAAGTAAACAAAAGGGACCTTAACCAGGGAGACCAACGTCACCATTTCGATGCTTCAGTCACAACATCCTTCAATTCGAAGGATTAGAAGCAACGTCGCGCCGGGAGGCAACAAGTACACCCTGAGGCACACCTTAGCCCAGGTAATATTAATAACAAAAGGTTAACTGCGGTAAAATTAATAATAGAAGATTTTTTAAGGGCACATCCGCGATCTAAATTGCAACCGTAGACACGTGTTTCGGACTTCTTAGTCCTCATCAGTACGGTATAGCCAAAGAGTAAGATGGAAGCTCTATGGAGAAGTAAACAAAAGGGACCTTAACCAGGGAGACTAACGTCACCATTTCGATGCTTCAGTCACAACATCCTTCAATTCGAAGGATTAGAAGCAACGTCGCGCCGGGAGGCAACAAGTACACCCCGAGGCACACCTTAGCCCAGGTAATATTAATAACAAAAGGTTAACTGCGGTAAAATTAATAATAGAAGATTTTTTAAGGGCACATCCGCGATCTAAATTGCAACCGTAGACACGTGTTTCGGACTTCTTAGTCCTCATCAGTACGGTATAGCCAAAGAGTAAGATGGAAGCTCTATGGAGAAGTAAACAAAAGGGACCTTAACCAGGGAGACCAACGTCACCATTTCGATGCTTCAGTCACAACATCCTTCAATTCGAAGGATTAGAAGCAACGTCGCGCCGGGAGGCAACAAGTCCACCCCGAGGCACACCTTAGCCCAGATAATATTAATAACAAAAGGTTAACTGCGGTAAAATTAATAATAGAAGATTTTTTAAGGGCACATCCGCGATCTAAATTGCAACCATAGACACGTGTTTCGGACTTCTTAGTCCTCATCAGTACGGTATAGCCAAAGAGTAGGATGGAAGCTCTATGGAGAAGTAAACAAAAGGGACCTTAACCAGGGAGACCAACGTCACCATTTCGATGCTTCAGTCACAACATCCTTCAATTCGAAGGATTAGAAGCAACGTCGCGCCGGGAGGCAACAAGTACACCCCGAGGCACACCTTAGCCCAGGTAATATTAATAACAAAAGGTTAACTGCGGTAAAATTAATAATAGAAGATTTTTTAAGGGCACATCCGCGATCTAAATTGCAACCGTAGACACGTGTTTCGGACTTCTTAGTCCTCATCAGTACGGTATAGCCAAAGAGTAAGATGGAAGCTCTATGGAGAAGTAAACAAAAGGGACCTTAACCAGGGAGACTAACGTCACCATTTCGATGCTTCAGTCACAACATCCTTCAATTCGAAGGATTAGAAGCAACGTCGCGCCGGGAGGCAACAAGTACACCCCGAGGCACACCTTAGCCCAGGTAATATTAATAACAAAAGGTTAACTGCGGTAAAATTAATAATAGAAGATTTTTTAAGGGCACATCCGCGATCTAAATTGCAACCGTAGACACGTGTTTCGGACTTCTTAGTCCTCATCAGTACGGTATAGCCAAAGAGTAAGATGGAAGCTCTATCGAGAAGTAAACAAAAGGGACCTTAACCAGGGAGACTAACGTCACCATTTCGATGCTTCAGTCACAACATCCTTCAATTCGAAGGATTAGAAGCAACGTCGCGCCGGGAGGCAACAAGTACACCCCGAGGCACACCTTAGCCCAGGTAATATTAATAACAAAAGGTTAACTGCGGTAAAATTAATAATAGAAGATTTTTTAAGGGCACATCCGCGATCTAAATTGCAACCGTAGACACGTGTTTCGGACTTCTTAGTCCTCATCAGTACGGTATAGCCAAAGAGTAAGATGGAAGCTCTATGGAGAAGTAAACAAAAGGGACCTTAACCAGGGAGACCAACGTCACCATTTCGATGCTTCAGTCACAACATCCTTCAATTCGAAGGATTAGAAGCAACGTCGCGCCGGGAGGCAACAAGTCCACCCCGAGGCACACCTTAGCCCAGGTAATATTAATAACAAAAGGTTAACTGCGGTAAAATTAATAATAGAAGATTTTTTAAGGGCACATCCGCGATCTAAATTGCAACCGTAGACACGTGTTTCGGACTTCTTAGTCCTCATCAGTACGGTATAGCCAAAGAGTAGGATGGAAGCTCTATGGAGAAGTAAACAAAAGGGACCTTAACCAGGGAGACCAACGTCACCATTTCGATGCTTCAGTCACAACATCCTTCAATTCGAAGGATTAGAAGCAACGTCGCGCCGGGAGGCAACAAGTACACCCCGAGGCACACCTTAGCCCAGGTAATATTAATAACAAAAGGTTAACTGCGGTAAAATTAATAATAGAAGATTTTTTAAGGGCACATCCGTGATCTAAATTGCAATCTAATTTGCTTCTAATCCTTCAATTCGAAGGATTAGAAGCAACGTCGCTCCGGGAGGCAACAAGTACACCCCGAGGCACACCTTAGCACAGGTAATATTAATAACAAAAGGTTAACTGCGGTAAAATTAATAATAGAAGATTTTTTAAGGGCACATCCGCGATCTAAATTGCAACCGTAGACACGTGTTTCGGACTTCTTAGTCCTCATCAGTACGGTATAGCCAAAGAGTAAGATGGAAGCTCTATGGAGAAGTAAACAAAAGGGACCTTAACCAGGGAGACCAACGTCACCATTTCGATGCTTCAGTCACAACATCCTTCAATTCGAAGGATTAGAAGCAACGTCGCGCCGGGAGGCAACAAGTACACTCCGAGGCACACTTTAGCCCAGGTAATATTAATAACAAAAGGTTAACTGTGGTAAAATTAATAATAGAAGATTTTTTAAGGGCACATCCGCGATCTAAATTGCAATCTAATTTGCTTCTAATCCTTCAATTCGAAGGATTAGAAGCAACGTCGCTCCGGGAGGCAACAAGTACACCCCGAGGCACACCTTAGCACAGGTAATATTAATAACAAAAGGTTAACTGCGGTAAAATTAATAATAGAAGATTTTTTAAGGGCACATCCGCGATCTAAATTGCAACCGTAGACACGTGTTTCGGACTTCTTAGTCCTCATCAGTACGGTATAGCCAAAGAGTAAGATGGAAGCTCTATGGAGAAGTAAACAAAAGGGACCTTAACCAGGGAGACCAACGTCACCATTTCGATGCTTCAGTCACAACATCCTTCAATTCGAAGGATTAGAAGCAACGTCGCGCCGGGAGGCAACAAGTACACCCCGAGGCACACCTTAGCCCAGGTAATATTAATAACAAAAGGTTAACTGCGGTAAAATTAATAATAGAAGATTTTTTAAGGGCACATCCGTGATCTAAATTGCAATCTAATTTGCTTCTAATCCTTCAATTCGAAGGATTAGAAGCAACGTCGCGCCGGGAGGCAACAAGTACACCCCGAGGCACACTTTAGCCCAGGTAATATTAATAACAAAAGGTTAACTGCGGTAAAATTAATAATAGCAGATTTTTTAAGGGCACATCCGCGATCTAAATTGCAACCGTAGACACGTGTTTCGGAGTTCTTAGTCCTCATCAGTACGGTATAGCCAAAGAGTAAGATGGAAGCTCTATGGAGAAGTAAACAAAAGGGACCTTAACCAGGGAGACCAACGTCACCATTTCGATGCTTCAGTCACAACATCCTTCAATTCGAAGGATTAGAAGCAACGTCGCGCCGGGAGGCAACAAGTACACCCCGAGGCACACCTTAGCCCAGGTAATATTAATAACAAAAGGTTAACTGCGGTAAAATTAATAATAGAAGATTTTTTAAGGGCACATCCGCGATCTAAATTTCAACCGTAGACACGTGTTTCGGACTTCTTAGTCCTCATCAGTACGGTATAGCCAAAGAGTAAGATGGAAGCTCTATGGAGAAGTAAACAAAAGGGACCTTAACCAGGGAGACTAACGTCACCATTTCGATGCTTCAGTCACAACATCCTTCAATTCGAAGGATTAGAAGCAACGTCGCGCCGGGAGGCAACAAGTACACCCCGAGGCACACCTTAGCCCAGGTAATATTAATAACAAAAGGTTAACTGCGGTAAAATTAATAATAGAAGATTTTTTAAGGGCACATCCGCGATCTAAATTGCAACCGTAGACACGTGTTTCGGACTTCTTAGTCCTCATCAGTACGGTATAGCCAAAGAGTAAGATGGAAGCTCTATGGGGAAGTAAACAAAAGGGACCTTAACCAGGGACACCAACGTCGCCATTTCGATGCTTCAGTCACAACATCCTTCAATTCGAAGGATTAGAAGCAACGTCGCGCCGGGAGGCAACAAGTACACCCCGAGGCACACCTTAGCCCAGGTAATATTAATAACAAAAGGTTAACTGCGGTAAAATTAATAATAGAAATTTTTTAAGGGCACATCCGCGATATAAATTGCAACCGTAGACACGTGTTTCGGACTTCTTAGTCCTCATCAGTACGGTATAGCCAAAGAGTAAGATGGAAGCTCTATGGAGAAGTAAACAAGAGGGACCTTAACCAGGGAGACCAACGTCACCATTTCGATGCTTCAGTCACAACATCCTTCAATTCGAAGGAATAGAAGCAACGTCGCTCCGGGAGGCAACAAGTACACCCTGAGGCACACCTTAGCACAGGTAATATTAATAACAAAAGGTTAACTGCGGTAAAATTAATAATAGAAGATTTTTTAAGGGCACATCCGCGATCTAAATTGCAACCGTAGACACGTGTTTCAGACTTCTTAGTCCTCATCAGTACGGTATAGCCAAAGAGTAAGATGGAAGCTCTATGGAGAAGTAAACAAAAGGAACCTTAACCAGGGAGACCAACGTCACCATTTCGATGCTTCAGTCACAACATCCTTCAATTCGAAGGATTAGAAGCAACGTCGCGCCGGGAGGCAACAAGTACACCCCGAGGCACACCTTAGCACAGGTAATATTAATAACAAAAGGTTAACTGCGGTAAAATTAATAATAGAAGATTTTTTAAGGGCACATCCGCGATCTAAATTGCAACCGTAGACACGTGTTTCGGACTTCTTAGTCCTCATCAGTACGGTATAGCCAAAGAGTAAGATGGAAGCTCTATGGAGAAGTAAACAAAAGGGACCTTAACCAGGGAGACCAACGTCACCATTTCGATGCTTCAGTCACAACATCCTTCAATTCGAAGGATTAGAAGCAACGTCGCGCCGGGAGGCAACAAGTACACCCCGAGGCACACCTTAGCCCAGGTAATATTAATAACAAAAGGTTAACTGCGGTAAAATTAATAATAGAAGATTTTTTAAGGGCACATCCGCGATCTGAATTGCAACCGTAGACACGTGTTTCGGACTTCTTAGTCCTCATCAGTACGGTATAGCCAAAAAGTAAGATGGAAGCTCTATGGAGAAGTAAACAAAAGGGACCTTAACCAGGGAGACTAACGTCACCATTTCGATGCTTCAGTCACAACATCCTTCAATTCGAAGGATTAGAAGCAACGTCGCGCCGGGAGGCAACAAGTACACCCCGAGGCACACCTTAGCCCAGGTAATATTAATAACAAAAGGTTAACTGCGGTAAAATTAACAATAGAAGATTTTTTAAGGGCACATCCGCGATCTAAATTGCAACCGTAGACAGGTGTTTCGGACTTCTTAGTCCTCATCAGTACGGTATAGCCAAAGAGCAAGATGGAAGCTCTATGGAGAAGTAAACAAAAGGGACCTTAACCAGGGAGACTAACGTCACCATTTCGATGCTTCAGTCACAACATCCTTCAATTCGAAGGATTAGAAGCAACGTCGCGCCGGGAGGCAACAAGTACACCCCGAGGCACACTTTAGCCCAGGTAATATTAATAACAAAAGGTTAACTGCGGTAAAATTAATAATAGAAGATTTTTTAAGGGCACATCCGCGATCTGAATTGCAACCGTAGACACGTGTTTCGGACTTCTTAGTCCTCATCAGTACGGTATAGCCAAAGAGTAAGATGGAAGCTCTATGGAGAAGTAAACAAAAGGGACCTTAACCAGGGAGACCAACGTCACCATTTCGATGCTTCAGTCACAACATCCTTCAATTCGAAGGATTAGAAGCAACGTCGCGCCGGGAGGCAACAAGTACACCCCGAGGCACACCTTAGCCCAGGTAATATTAATAACAAAAGGTTAACTGCGGTAAAATTAATAATAGAAGATTTTTAAGGGCACATCCGCGATCTAAATTGCAACCGTAGACACGTGTTTCGGACTTCTTAGTCCTCATCAGTACGGTATAGCCAAAGAGTAAGATGGAAGCTCTATGGAGAAGTAAACAAAAGGGACCTTAACCAGGGAGACCAACGTCACCATTTCGATGCTTCAGTCACAACATCCTTCAATTCGAAGGATTAGAAGCAACGTCGCGCCGGGAGGCAACAAGTACACCCCGAGGCACACCTTAGCCCAGGTAATATTAATAACAAAAGGTTAACTGCGGTAAAATTAATAATAGAAGATTTTTTAAGGGCACATCCGCGATCTAAATTGCAACCGTAGACACGTGTTTCGGACTTCTTAGTCCTCATCAGTACGGTATAGCCAAAGAGTAAGATGGAAGCTCTATGGAGAAGTAAACAAAAGGGACCTTAACCAGGGAGACCAACGTCGCCATTTCGATGCTTCAGTCACAACATCCTTCAATTTGAAGGATTAGGAGCAACGTCGCGCCGGGAGGAAACAAGTACACCCCGAGGCACACCTTAGCCCAGGTAATATTAATAACAAAAGGTTAACTGCTGTAAAACTAATAATAGAAGATTTTTTAAGGGCACATCCGCGATCTAAATTGCAACCGTAGACACGTATTTCGGACTTCTTAGTCCTCATCAGTACGGTATAGCCAAAGAGTAAGATGGAAGCTCTATGGAGCAGTAAACAAAAGGGACCTTCACCAGGGAGACCAACGTCACCATTTCGATGCTTCAGTCACAACATCCTTCAGTTCGAAGGATTAGAAGCAACGTCGCGCCGGGAGGCAACAAGTACACCCCGAGGCACACCTTAGCCCAGGTAATATTAATAACAAAAGGTTAACTGCGGTAAAATTAATAATAGAAGATTTTTTAAGGGCACATCCGCGATCTAAATTGCAACCGTAGACACGTGTTTCGGACTTCTTAGTCCTCATCAGTACGGTATAGCCAAAGAGTAAGATGGAAGCTCTATGGAGAAGTCAACAAAAGGGACCTTAACCAGGGAGACCAACGTCACCATTTCAATGCTTCAGTGACAACATCCTTCAATTCGAAGGATTAGAAGCAACGTCGCGCCGGGAGGCAACAAGTACGCCCCGAGGCACACCTTAGCCCAGGTAATATTAATAACAAAAGGTTAACTGCGGTAAAATTAATAATAGAAGATTTTTTAAGAGCACATCCGCGATCTAAATTGCAACCGTAGACACGTGTTTCGGACTTCTTAGTCCTCATCAGTACGGTATAGCCAAAGAGTAAGATGGAAGCTCTATGGAGAAGTAAACAAAAGGGACCTTAACCAGGGAGACCAACGTCACCATTTCGATGCTTCAGTCACAACATCCTTCAATTCGATGCTTCAGTCACAACATCCTTCAATTCGAAGGATTAGAAGCAACGTCGCGCCGGGAGGCAACAAGTACACCCCGAGGCACACCTTAGCCCAAGTAATATTAATAACAAAAGGTTAACTGCGGTAAAATTAATTATAGAAGATTTTTTAAGGGCACATCCGCGATCTGAATTGCAACCGTAGACACGTGTTTCGGACTTCTTAGTCCTCATCAGTACGGTATAGCCAAAAAGTAAGATGGAAGCTCTATGGAGAAGTAAACAAAAGGGACCTTAACCAGGGAGACTAACGTCACCATTTCGATGCTTCAGTCACAACATCCTTCAATTCGAAGGATTAGAAGCAACGTCGCGCCGGGAGGCAACAAGTACACCCCGAGGCACACCTTAGCCCAGGTAATATTAATAACAAAAGGTTAACTGCGGTAAAATTAATAATAGAAGATTTTTTAAGAGCACATCCGCGATCTAAATTGCAACCGTAGACACGTGTTTCGGACTTCTTAGTCCTCATCAGTACGGTATAGCCAAAGAGTACGATGGAAGCTCTATGGAGAAGTAAACAAAAGGGACCTTAACCAGGGAGACCAACGTCACCATTTCGATGCTTCAGTCACAACATCCTTCAATTCGAAGGATTAGAAGCAACGTCGCGCCGGGAGGCAACAAGTACACCCCGAGGCACACCTTAGCCCAGGTAATATTAATAACAAAAGGTTAACTGCGGTAAAATTAATAATAGAAGATTTTTAAGGGCACATCCGCGATCTAAATTGCAACCGTAGACACGTGTTTCGGACTTCTTAGTCCTCATCAGTACGGTATAGCCAAAGAGTAAGATGGAAGCTCTATGGAGAAGTAAACAAAAGGGACCTTAACCAGGGAGACTAACGTCACCATTTCGATGCTTCAGTCACAACATCCTTCAATTCGAAGGATTAGAAGCAACGTCGCGCCGGGAGGCAACAAGTACACCCCGAGGCACACCTTAGCCCAGGTAATATTAATAACAAAAGGTTAACTGCGGTAAAATTAATAATAGAAGATTTTTAAGGGCACATCCGCGATCTAAATTGCAACCGTAGACACGTGTTTCGGACTTCTTAGTCCTCATCAGTACGGTATAGCCAAAGAGTAAGATGGAAGCTCTATGGAGAAGTAAACAAAAGGGACCTTAACCAGGGAGACCAACGTCACCATTTCGATGCTTCAGTCACAACATCCTTCAATTCGAAGGATTAGAAGCAACGTCGCGCCGGGAGGCAACAAGTACACCCCGAGGCACACCTTAGCCCAGGTAATATTAATAACAAAAGGTTAACTGCGGTAAAATTAATAATAGAAGATTTTTTAAGGGCACATCCGCGATCTAAATTGCAACCGTAGACACGTGTTTCGGACTTCTTAGTCCTCATCAGTACGGTATAGCCAAAGGGTAAGATGGAAGCTCTATGGAGAAGTAAACAAAAGGGACCTTAACCAGGGAGACCAACGTCGCCATTTCGATGCTTCAGTCACAACATCCTTCAATTCGAAGGATTAGGAGCAACGTCGCGCCGGGAGGAAACAAGTACACCCCGAGGCACACCTTAGCCCAGGTAATATTAATAACAAAAGGTTAACTGCTGTAAAATTAATAATAGAAGATTTTTTAAGGGCACATCCGCGATCTAAATTGCAACCGTAGACACGTATTTCGGACTTCTTAGTCCTCATCAGTACGGTATAGCCAAAGAGTAAGATGGAAGCTCTATGGAGCAGTAAACAAAAGGGACCTTCACCAGGGAGACCAACGTCACCATTTCGATGCTTCAGTCACAACATCCTTCAGTTCGAAGGATTAGAAGCAACGTCGCGCCGGGAGGCAACAAGTACACCCCGAGGCACACCTTAGCCCAGGTAATATTAATAACAAAAGGTTGACTGCGGTAAAATTAATAATAGAAGATTTTTTAAGGGCACATCCGCGATCTAAATTGCAACCGTAGACACGTGTTTCGGACTTCTTAGTCCTCATCAGTACGGTATAGCCAAAGAGTAAGATGGAAGCTCTATGGAGAAGTAAACAAAAGGGACCTTAACCAGGGAGACCAACGTCACCATTTCAATGCTTCAGTGACAACATCCTTCAATTCGAAGGATTAGAAGCAACGTCGCGCCGGGAGGCAACAAGTACACCCCGAGGCACACCTTAGCCCAGGTAATATTAATAACAAAAGGTTAACTGCGGTAAAATTAATTATAGAAGATTTTTTAAGGGCACATCCGCGATCTGAATTGCAACCGTAGACACGTGTTTCGGACTTCTTAGTCCTCATCAGTACGGTATAGCCAAAAAGTAAGATGGAAGCTCTATGGAGAAGTAAACAAAAGGGACCTTAACCAGGGAGACTAACGTCACCATTTCGATGCTTCAGTCACAACATCCTTCAATTCGAAGGATTAGAAGCAACGTCGCGCCGGGAGGCAACAAGTACACCCCGAGGCACACCTTAGCCCAGGTAATATTAATAACAAAAGGTTAACTGCGGTAAAATTAATAATAGAAGATTTTTTAAGAGCACATCCGCGATCTAAATTGCAACCGTAGACACGTGTTTCGGACTTCTTAGTCCTCATCAGTACGGTATAGCCAAAGAGTAAGATGGAAGCTCTATGGAGAAGTAAGCAAAAGGGACCTTAACCAGGGAGACTAACGTCACCATTTCGATGCTTCAGTCACAACATCCTTCAATTCGAAGGATTAGAAGCAACGTCGCGCCGGGAGGCAACAAGTACACCCCGAGGCACACCTTAGCCCAGGTAATATTAATAACAAAAGGTTAACTGCGGTAAAATTAATAATAGAGGATTTTTTAAGGGCACATCCGCGATCTGAATTGCAACCGTAGACACGTGTTTCGGACTTCTTAGTCCTCATCAGTACGGTATAGCCAAAGAGTAAGATGGAAGCTCTATGGAGAAGTAAACAAAAGGGACCTTAACCAGGGAGACCAACGTCACCATTTCGATGCTTCAGTCACAACATCCTCCAATTCGAAGGATTAGAAGCAACGTCGCGCCGGGAGGCAACAAGTACACCCCGAGGCACACCTTAGCCCAGGTAATATTAATAACAAAAGGTTAACTGCGGTAAAATTAATAATAGAAGATTTTTTAAGGGCACATCCGCGATCTAAATTGCAACCCTAGACACGTGTTTCGGACTTCTTAGTCCTCATCAGTACGGTATAGCCAAAGAGTAGGATGGAAGCTCTATGGAGAAGTAAACAAAAGGGACCTTAACCAGGGAGACCAACGTCACCATTTCGATGCTTCAGTCACAACATCCTTCAATTCGAAGGATTAGAAGCAACGTCGCGCCGGGAGGCAACAAGTACACCCCGAGGCACACCTTAGTCCAGGTAATATTAATAACAAAAGGTTAACTGCGGTAAAATTAATAATAGATGATTTTTTAAGGGCACATCCGCGATCTAAATTGCAACCCTAGACACGTGTTTCGGACTTCTTAGTCCTCATCAGTACGGTATAGCCAAAGAGTAGGATGGAAGCTCTATGGAGAAGTAAACAAAAGGGACCTTAATCAGGGAGACCAACGTCACCATTTCGATGCTTCAGTCACAACATCCTTCAATTCGAAGGATTAGAAGCAACGTCGCGCCGGGAGGCAACAAGTACACCCTTCAATTCGAGGCACTCCTTAGCCCAGGTAATATTAATAACAAAAGGTTAACTGCGGTAAAATTAATAATAGAAGATTTTTTAAGGGCACATCCGCGATCTAAATTGCAACCGTAGACACGTGTTTCGGACTTCTTAGTCCTCATCAGTACGGTATAGCCAAAGAGTAAGATGGAAGCTCAATGGAGAAGTAAACAAAAGGGACCTTAACCAGGGAGACCAACGTCACCATTTCGATGCTTCAGTCACAACATCCTTCAATTCGAAGCATTAGAAGCAACGTCGCGCCGGGAGGCAACAAATACACCCCGAGGCACACCTTAGCCCAGGTAATATTAATAACAAAAGGTTAACTGCGGTAAAATTAATAATAGAAGATTTTTTAAGGGCACATCCGCGATCTAAATTGCAACCGTAGACACGTGTTTCGGACTTCTTAGTCCTCATCAGTACGGTATAGCCAAAGAGTAAGATAGCAGTTCTATGGAGAAGTAAACAAAAGGGACCTTAACCAGGGAGACCAACGTCACCATTTCGATGCTTCAGTGACAACATCCTTCAATTCGAAGGATTAGAAGCAACGTCGCGCCGGGAGGCAAGAAGTACGCCCCGAGGCACACCTTAGCCCAGGTAATATTAATAACAAAAGGTTAACTGCGGTTAAATTAATAATAGAAGATTTTTTAAGAGCACATCCGCGATCTAAATTGCAACCGTAGACACGTGTTTCGGACTTCTTAGTCCTCATCAGTACGGTATAGCCAAAGAGTAAGATGGAAGCTCTATGGAGAAGTAAACAAAAGGGACCTTAACCAGGGAGACCAACGTCACCATTTCGATGCTTCAGTCACAACATCTTTCAATTCGAAGGATTAGAAGCAACGTCGCGCCGGGAGGCAACAAGTACACCCCGAGGTACACCTTAGCCCAGGTAATATTAATAACAAAAGGTTAACTGCGGTAAAATTAATAATAGAAGATTTTTTAAGGGCACATCCGCGATCTGAATTGCATCCGTAGACACGTGTTTCGGACTTATTAGTCCTCATCAGTACGGTATAGCCAAAAGTAAGATGGAAGCTCTATGGAGAAGTAAACAAAAGGGACCTTAACCAGGGAGACTAACGTCACCATTTCGATGCTTCAGTCACAACATCCTTCAATTCGAAGGATTAGAAGCAACGTCGCGCCGGGAGGCAGCAAGTACACCCCGCGGCACACCTTAGCCCAGGTAATATTAATAACAAAAGGTTAACTGCGGTAAAATTAATAATTGAAATTTTTTAAGGGCACATCCGCGATCTAAATTGCAACCGTAGACACGTGTTTCGGACTTCTTAGTCCTCATCAGTACGGTATAGCCAAAGAGTAAGATGGAAGCTCTATGGAGAAGTAAACAAAAGGGACCTTAACCAGGGAGACCAACGTCACCATTTCGATGCTTCAGTCACAACATCCTTCAATTCGAAGGATTAGAAGCAACGTCGCGCCGGGAGGCAACAAGTACACCCCGCGGCATACCTTAGCCCAGGTAATATTAATAACAAAAGGTTAACTGCGGTAAAATTAATAATAGAAATTTTTTAAGGGCACATCCGCGATCTAAATTGCAACCGTAGACACGTGTTTCGGACTTCTTAGTCCTCATCAGTACGGTATAGCCAAAGAGTAAGATGGAAGCTCTATGGAGAAGTAAACAAAAGGGACCTTAACCAGGGAGACCAACGTCACCATTTCGATGCTTCAGTCACAACATCCTTCAATTCGAAGGATTAGAAGCAACGTCGCGCCGGGAGGCAACAAATATACCCCGAGGCACACCTTAGCCCAGGTAATATTAATAACAAAAGGTTAACTGCGGTAAAATTAATAATAGAAATTTTTTAAGGGCACATCCGCGATCTAAATTGCAACCGTAGACACGTGTTTCGGACTTCTTAGTCCTCATCAGTACGGTATAGCCAAAGAGTAAGATGGAAGCTCTATGGAGAAGTAAACAAAAGGGACCTTAACCAGGGAGACCAACGTCACCATTTCGATGCTTCAGTCACAACATCCTTCAATTCGAAGGATTAGAAGCAACGTCGCTCCGGGAGGCAACAAGTACACCCCGAGGCACACCTTAGCACAGGTAATATTAATAACAAAAGGTTAACTGCGGTAAAATTAATAATAGAAGATTTTTTAAGGGCACATCCGCGATCTAAATTGCAACCGTAGACACGTGTTTCTGACTTCTTAGTCCTCATCAGTACGGTATAGCCAAAGAGTAAGATGGAAGCTCTATGGAGAAGTAAACAAAAGGGACCTTAACCAGGGAGACTAACGTCACCATTTCGATGCTTCAGTCACAACATCCTTCAATTCGAAGGATTAGAAGCAACGTCGCGCCGGGAGGCAACAAGTACACCCCGAGGCACACCTTAGCCCAGGTAATATTAATAACAAAAGGTTAACTGCGGTAAAATTAATAATAGAAGATTTTTTAAGGGCACATCCGCGATCTAAATTGCAACCGTAGACACGTGTTTCGGACTTCTTAGTCCTCATCAGTACGGTATAGCCAAAGAGTAGGATGGAAGCTCTATGGAGAAGTAAACAAAAGGGACCTTAACCAGGGAGACCAACGTCACCATTTCGATGCTTCAGTCACAACATCCTTCAATTCGAAGGATTAGAAGCAACGTCGCGCCGGGAGGCAACAAGTACACCCCGAGGCACACCTTAGCCCAGGTAATATTAATAACAAAAGGTTAACTGCGGTAAAATTAATAATAGAAGATTTTTTAAGGGCACATCCGCGATCTAAATTGCAACCGTAGACACGTGTTTCGGACTTCTTAGTCCTCATCAGTACGGTATAGCCAAAGAGTAAGATGGAACCTCTATGGAGAAGTAAACAAAAGGGACCTTAACCAGGGAGACCAACGTCACCATTTCGATGCTTCAGTCACAAAATCCTTCAATTTGAAGGATTAGAAGCAAGGTCGCGCCGGGAGGCAACAAGTACACCCCGAGGCACACCTTAGCCCAGGTAATATTAATAACAAAAGGTTAACTGCGGTAAAATTAATAATAGAAGATTTTTTAAGGGCACATCCGCGATCTAAATTGCAACCGTAGACACGTGTTTCGGACTTCTTAGTCCTCATCAGTACGGTATAGCCAAAGAGTAAGATGGAATCTCTATGGAGAAGTAAACAAAAGGGACCTTAATCAGGGAGACCAACGTCACCATTTCGATGCTTCAGTCACAACATCCTTCAATTCGAAGGATTAGAAGCAACGTCGCGCTGGGAGGCAACAAGTACACTCTTCAATTCGAGGCACTCCTTAGCCCAGGTAATATTAATAACAAAAGGTTGGTTAACTGCGGTAAAATTAATAATAGAAATTTTTTAAGGGCACATCCGCGATCTAAATTGCAACCGTAGACACGTGTTTCGGACTTCTTAGTCCTCATCAGTACGGTATAGCCAAAGAGTAAGATGGAAGCTCTATGGAGCAGTAAACAAAAGGACCTTCACCAGGGAGACCAACGTCACCATTTCGATGCTTCAGTCACAACATCCTTCAATTCGAAGGATTAGAAGCAACGTCGCGCCGGGAGGCAACAAGTACATCCTTCAATTCGAGGCACTCCTTAGCCCAGGTAATATTAATAACAAAAGGTTAACTGCGGTAAAATTAATAATGGAAGATTTTTTAAGGACACATCCGCGATCTAAATTGCAACCGTAGACACCTGTTTCGGACTTCTTAGTCCTCATCAGTACGGTATAGCCAAAGAGTAAGATGGAAGCTCTATCGAGCAGTAAACAAAAGGGAACTTCACCAGGGAGACCAACGTCACCATTTCGATGCTTCAGTCACAACATCCTTCAATTCGAAGGATTAGAAGCAACGTCGCGCCGGGAGGCAACAAGTACATCCTTCAATTCGAGGCACTCCTTAGCCCAGGTAATATTAATAACAAAAGGTTAACTGCGGTAAAATTAATAATAGAAGATTTTTTAAGGACACATCCGCGATCTAAATTGCAACCGTAGACACATGTTTCGGACTTCTTAGTCCTCATCAGTACGGTATAGCCAAAGAGTAAGATGGAAGCTCTATCGAGCAGTAAACAAAAGGGACCTTAACCAGGGAGACCAACGTCACCATTTCGTTGCTTCAGTCACAACATCCTTCAATTCGAAGGATTAGAAGCAACGTCGCGCCGGGAGGCAACAAGTACACCCCGAGGCACACCTTAGCCCAGGTAATATTAATAACAAAAGGTTAACTGCGGTAAAATTAATAATAGAAGATTTTTTAAGGGCACATCCGCGATCTAAATTGCAACCGTAGACACGTGTTTCGGACTTCTTAGTCCTCATCAGTACGGTATAGCCAAAGAGTAAGATGGAACCTCTATGGAGAAGTAAACAAAAGGGACCTTAACCAGGGAGACCAACGTCACCATTTCGATGCTTCAGTCACAACATCCTTCAATTTGAAGGATTAGAAGCAAGGTCGCGCCGGGAGGCAACAAGTACACTCCGAGGCACACCTTAGCCCAGGTAATATTAATAACAAAAGGTTAACTGCGGTAAAATTAATAATAGAAGATTTTTTAAGGGCACATCCGCGATCTAAATTGCAACCGTAGACACGTGTTTCGGACTTCTTAGTCCTCATCAGTACGGTATAGCCAAAGAGTAAGATGGAATCTCTATGGAGAAGTAAACAAAAGGGACCTTAATCAGGGAGACCAACGTCACCATTTCGATGCTTCAGTCACAACATCCTTCAATTCGAATGATTAGAAGCAACGTCGCGCCGGGAGGCAACAAGTACACTCTTCAATTCGAGGCACTCCTTAGCCCAGGTAATATTAATAACAAAAGGTTGGTTAACTGCGGTAAAATTAATAATAGAAATTTTTTAAGGGCACATCCGCGATCTAAATTGCAACCGTAGACACGTGTTTCGGACTTCTTAGTCCTCATCAGTACGGTATAGCCAAAGAGTAAGATGGAAGCTCTATGGAGCAGTAAACAAAAGGGACCTTCACCAGGGAGACCAACGTCACCATTTCGATGCTTCAGTCACAACATCCTTCAATTCGAAGGATTAGAAGCAACGTCGCTCCGGGAGGCAACAAGTACACCCCGAGGCACACCTTAGCACAGGTAATATTAATAACAAAAGGTTAACTGCGGTAAAATTAATAATAGAAGATTTTTTAAGGGCACATCCGCGATCTAAATTGCAACCGTAGACACGTGTTTCGGACTTCTTAGTCCTCATCAGTACGGTATAGCCAAAGAGTAAGATGGAAGCTCTATGGAGAAGTAAACAAAAGGGACCTTAACCAGGGAGACCAACGTCACCATTTCGATGCTTCAGTCACAACATCCTTCAATTCGAAGGATTAGAAGCAACGTCGCGCCGGGAGGCAACAAGTACACCCCGAGGCAAACCTTAGCCCAGGTAATATTAATAACAAAAGGTTAACTCCGGTAAAATTAATAATAGAAGATTTTTTAAGGGCACATCCGTGATCTAAGTTGCAATCTAATTTGCTTCTAATCCTTCAATTCGAAGCATTAGAAGCAACGTCGCGCCGGGAGGCAACAAGTACACCCCGAGGCACACCTTAGCCCAGGTAATATTAATAACAAAAGGTTAACTGCGGTAAAATTAATAATAGAAGATTTTTTAAGAGCACATCCGCGATCTAAATTGCAACCGTAGACACGTGTTTCGGACTTCTTAGTCCTCATCAGTACGGCATAGCCAAACAGTAAGATGGAAGCTCTATGGAGAAGTAAACAAAAGGGACCTTAACCAGGGAGACTAACGTCACCATTTCGATGCTTCAGTCACAACATCCTTCAATTCGAAGGATTAGAAGCAACGTCGCGCCGGGAGGCAACAAGTACACCCCGAGGCACACCTTAGCCCAGGTAATATTAATAACAAAAGGTTAACTGCGGTAAAATTAATAATAGAAGATTTTTTAAGGGCACATCCGCGATCTGAATTGCAACCGTAGACACGTGTTTCGAACTTCTTAGTCCTCATCAGTACGGTATAGCCAAAGAGTAAGATGGAAGCTCTATGGAGAAGTAAACAAAAGGGACCTTAACCAGGGAGACCAACGTCACCATTTCGATGCTTCAGTCACAACATCCTTCAATTCGAAGGATTAGAAGCAACGTCGCGCCGGGAGGCAACAAGTATACCCCGAGGCACACCTTAGCCCAGGTAATATTAATAACAAAAGGTTAACTGCGGTAAAATTAATAATAGAAATTTTTTAAGGGCACATCCGCGATCTAAATTGCAACCGTAGACACGTGTTTCGGACTTCTTAGTCCTCATCAGTACGGTATAGCCAAAGAGTAAGATGGAAGCTCTATGGAGAAGTAAACAAAAGGGACCTTAACCAGGGAGACCAACGTCACCATTTCGATGCTTCAGTCACAACATCCTTCAATTCGAAGGATTAGAAGCAACGTCGCGCCGGGAGGCAACAAATACACCCCGAGGCACACCTTAGCCCAGGTAATATTAATAACAATAGGTTAACTGCGGTAAAATTAATAATAGAAATTTTTTAAGGGCACATCCGCGATCTAAATTGCAACCGTAGACACGTGTTTCGGACTTCTTAGTCCTCATCAGTACGGTATAGCCAAAGAGTAAGATGGAAGCTCTATGGAGAAGTAAACAAAAGGGACCTTAACCAGGGAGACCAACGTCACCATTTCGATGCTTCAGTCACAACATCCTTCAATTCGAAGGATTAGAAGCAACGTCGCTCCGGGAGGCAACAAGTACACCCCGAGGCACACCTTAGCACAGGTAATATTAATAACAAAAGGTTAACTGCGGTAAAATTAATAATAGAAGATTTTTAAGGGCACATCCGCGATCTAAACTGCAACCGTAGACACGTGTTTCGGACTTCTTAGTCCTCATCAGTACGGTATAGCCAAAGAGTAAGATGGAAGCTCTATGGAGAAGTAAATAAAAGGGACCTTAACCAGGGAGACTAACGTCACCATTTCGATGCTTCAGTCACAACATCCTTCAATTCGAAGGATTAGAAGCAACGTCGCGCCGGGAGGCAACAAGTACACCCCGAGCCACACCTTAGCCCAGGTAATATTAATAAGAAAAGGTTAACTGCGGTAAAATTAATAATAGAAGATTTTTTAAGGGCACATCCGCGATCTAAATTGCAACCGTAGACACGTGTTTCGGACTTCTTAGTCCTCATCAGTACGGTATAGCCAAAGAGTAAGATGGAAGCTCTATGGAGAAGTAAACAAAAGGGCCCTTAACCAGGGAGACCAACGTCACCATTTCGATGCTTCAGTCACAACATCCTTCAATTCGAAGGATTAGAAGCAACGTCGCGCCGGGAGGCAACAAGTACACCCCGAGGCACACCTTAGCCCAGGTAATATTAATAACAAAAGGTTAACTGCGGTAAAATTAATAATAGAAGATTTTTTAAGGGCACATCCGCGATCTAAATTGCAACCGTAGACACGTGTTTCGGACTTCTTAGTCCTCATCAGTACGGTATAGCCAAAGAGTAGGATGGAAGCTCTATGGAGAAGTAAACAAAAGGGACCTTAACCAGGGAGACCAACGTCACCATTTCGATGCTTCAGTCACAACATCCTTCAATTCGAAGGATTAGAAGCAACGTCGCGCCGGGAGGCAACAAGTACACCCCGAGGCACACCTTAGCCCAGGTAATATTAATAACAAAAGGTTAACTGCGGTAAAATTAATAATAGAAGATTTTTTAAGGGCACATCCGCGATCTAAATTGCAACCGTAGACACGTGTTTCGGACTTCTTAGTCCTCATCAGTACGGTATAGCCAAAGAGTAAGATGGAAGCTCTATGGAGAAGTAAACAAAAGGGACCTTAATCAGGGAGACCAACGTCACCAATTCGATGCTTCAGTCACAACATCCTTCAATTAGAAGGATTAGAAGCAACGTCGCGCCGGGAGGCAACAAGTACACCCTTCAATTCGAGGCACTCCTTAGCCCAGGTAATATTAATAACAAAAGGTTAACTGCGGTAAAATTAATAATAGAAGATTTTTTAAGGACACATCCGCAATCTAAATTGCAACCGTAGACACGTGTTTCGGACTTCTTAGTCCTCATCAGTTAGGTATAGCCAAAGAGTAAGATGGACGCTCTATGGAGAAGTAAACAAAAGGGACCTTAACCAGGGAGACCAACGTCGCCATTTCGATGCTTCAGTCACAACATCCTTCAATTCGAAGGATTAGAAGCAACGTCGCGCCGGGAGGCAACAAGTACACCCCGAGGCACACCTTAGCCCAGGTAATATTAATAACAAAAGGTTAACTGCGGTAAAATTAATAATAGAAATTTTTTAAGGGCACATCCGCGATCTAAATTGCAACCGTAGACACGTGTTTCGGACTTCTTAGTCCTCATCAGTACGGTATAGCCAAAGAGTAAGATGGAAGCTCTATGGAGAAGTAAACAAAAGGGACCTTAACCAGGGAGACCAACGTCACCATTTCGATGCTTCAGTCACAACATCCTTCAATTCGAAGGATTAGAAGCAACGTCGCGCCGGGAGGCAACAAGTACACCCCGAGGCACACCTTAGCCCAGGTAATATTAATAACAAAAGGTTAACTACGGTAAAATTAATAATAGAAATTTTTTAAGGGCACATCCGCGATCTAAATTGCAACCGTAGACACGTGTTTCGGACTTCTTAGTCCTCATCAGTACGGTATAGCCAAAGAGTAAGATGGAAGCTCTATGGAGAAGTAAACAAAAGGGACCTTAACCAGGGAGACCAACGTCACCATTTCGATGCTTCAGTCACAACATCCTTCAATTCGAAGGATTAGAAGCAACGTCGCTCCGGGAGGCAACAAGTACACCCCGAGGCACACCTTAGCCCAGGTAATATTAATAACAAAAGGTTAACTGCGGTAAAATTAATAATAGAAATTTTTTAAGGGCACATCCGCGATCTAAATTGCAACCGTAGACACGTGTTTCGGACTTCTTAGTCCTCATCAGTACGGTATAGCCAAAGAGTAAGATGGAAGCTCTATGGAGAAGTAAACAAAAGGGACCTTAACCAGGGAGACCAACGTCACCATTTCGATGCTTCAGTCACAACATCCTTCAATTCGAAGGATTAGAAGCAACGTCGCTCCGGGAGGCAACAAGTACACCCCGAGGCACACCTTAGCACAGGTAATATTAATAACAAAAGGTTAACTGCGGTAAAATTAATAATAGAAATTTTTTAAGGGCACATCCGCGATCTAAATTGCAGCCGTAGACACGTGTTTCGGACTTCTTAGTCCTCATCAGTACGGTATAGCCAAAGAGTAAGATGGACGCTCTATGGAGAAGTAAACAAAAGGGACCTTAACCAGGGAGACCAACGTCACCATTTCGATGCTTCAGTCACAACATCCTTCAATTCGAAGGATTAGAAGCAACGTCGCTCCGGGAGGCAACAAGTACACCCCGAGGCACACCTTAGCACAGGTAATATTAATAACAAAAGGTTAACTGCGGTAAAATTAATAATAGAAGATTTTTTAAGGGCACATCCGCGATCTAAATTGCAACCGTAGACACGTGTTTCGGACTTCTTAGTCCTCATCAGTACGGTATAGCCAAAGAGTAAGATGGAAGCTCTATGGAGAAGTAAACAAAAGGGACCTTAACCAGGGAGACCAACGTCACCATTTCGATGCTTCAGTCACAACATCCTTCAATTCGAAGGATTAGAAGCAACGTCGCGCCGGGAGGCAACAAGTACACCCCGAGGCAAACCTTAGCCCAGGTAATATTAATAACAAAAGGTTAACTCCGGTAAAATTAATAATAGAAGATTTTTTAAGGGCACATCCGTGATCTAAGTTGCAATCTAATTTGCTTCTAATCGTTCAATTCGAAGGATTAGAAGCAACGTCGCGCCGGGAGGCAACAAGTACACCCCGAGGCACACCTTAGCCCAGGTAATATTAATAACAAAAGGTTAACTGCGGTAAAATTAATAATAGAAGATTTTTTAAGAGCACATCCGCGATCTAAATTGCAACCGTAGACACGTGTTTCGGACTTCTTAGTCCTCATCAGTACGGCATAGCCAAACAGTAAGATGGAAGCCCTATGGAGAAGTAAACAAAAGGGACCTTAACCAGGGAGACCAACGTCACCATTTCGATGCTTCAGTCACAACATCCTTCAATTCGAAGGATTAGAAGCAACGTCGCGCCGGGAGGCAACAAATACACCCCGAGGCACACCTTAGCCCAGGTAATATTAATAACAAAAGGTTAACTGCGGTAAAATTAATAATAGAAATTTTTTAAGGGCACATCCGCGATCTAAATTGCAACCGTAGACACGTGTTTCGGACTTCTTAGTCCTCATCAGTACGGTATAGCCAAAGAGTAAGATGGAAGCTCTATGGAGAAGTAAACAAAAGGGACCTTAACCAGGGAGACCAACGTCACCATTTCGATGCTTCAGTCACAACATCCTTCAATTCGAAGGATTAGAAGCAACGTCGCGCCGGGAGGCAACAAGTACACCCCGAGGCACACCTTAGCCCAGGTAATATTAATAACAAAAGGTTAACTACGGTAAAATTAATAATAGAAATTTTTTAAGGGCACATCCGCGATCTAAATTGCAACCGTAGACACGTGTTTCGGACTTCTTAGTCCTCATCAGTACGGTATAGCCAAAGAGTAAGATGGAAGCTCTATGGAGAAGTAAACAAAAGGGACCTTAACCAGGGAGACCAACGTCACCATTTCGATGCTTCAGTCACAACATCCTTCAATTCGAAGGATTAGAAGCAACGTCGCTCCGGGAGGCAACAAGTACACCCCGAGGCACACCTTAGCCCAGGTAATATTAATAACAAAAGGTTAACTGCGGTAAAATTAATAATAGAAATTTTTTAAGGTCACATCCGCGATCTAAATTGCAACCGTAGACACGTGTTTCGGACTTCTTAGTCCTCATCAGTACGGTATAGCCAAAGAGTAAGATGGAAGCTCTATGGAGAAGTAAACAAAAGGGACCTTAACCAGGGAGACCAACGTCACCATTTCGATGCTTCAGTCACAACATCCTTCAATTCGAAGGATTAGAAGCAACGTCGCTCCGGGATGCAACAAGTACACCCCGAGGCACACCTTAGCACAGGTAATATTAATAACAAAAGGTTAACTGCGGTAAAATTAATAATAGAAATTTTTTAAGGGCACATCCGCGATCTAAATTGCAGCCGTAGACACGTGTTTCGGACTTCTTAGTCCTCATCAGCACGGTATAGCCAAAGAGTAAGATGGACGCTCTATGGAGAAGTAAACAAAAGGGACCTTAACCAGGGAGACCAACGTCACCATTTCGATGCTTCAGTCACAACATCCTTCAATTCGAAGGATTAGAAGCAACGTCGCTCCGGGAGGCAACAAGTACACCCCGAGGCACACCTTAGCACAGGTAATATTAATAACAAAAGGTTAACTGCGGTAAAATTAATAATAGAAGATTTTTTAAGGGCACATCCGCGATCTAAATTGCAACCGTAGACACGTGTTTCGGACTTCTTAGTCCTCATCAGTACGGTATAGCCAAAGAGTAAGATGGAAGCTCTATGGAGAAGTAAACAAAAGGGACCTTAACCAGGGAGACCAACGTCACCATTTCGATGCTTCAGTCACAACATCCTTCAATTCGAAGGATTAGAAGCAACGTCGCTCCGGGAGGCAACAAGTACACCCCGAGGCACACCTTAGCACAGGTAATATTAATAACAAAAGGTTAACTGCGGTAAAATTAATAATAGAAATTTTTTAAGGGCACATCCGCGATCTAAATTGCAGCCGTAGACACGTGTTTCGGACTTCTTAGTCCTCATCAGCACGGTATAGCCAAAGAGTAAGATGGACGCTCAATGGAGAAGTAAACAAAAGGGACCTTAACCAGGGAGACCAACGTCACCATTTCGATGCTTCAGTCACAACATCCTTCAATTCGAAGGATTAGAAGCAACGTCGCGCCGGGAGGCAACAAGTACACCCCGAGGCAAACCTTAGCCCAGGTAATATTAATAACAAAAGGTTAACTCCGGTAAAATTAATAATAGAAGATTTTTTAAGGGCACATCCGTGATCTAAGTTGCAATCTAATTTGCTTCTAATCGTTCAATTCGAAGGATTAGAAGCAACGTCGCGCCGGGAGGCAACAAGTACACCCCGAGGCACACCTTAGCCCAGGTAATATTAATAACAAAAGGTTAACTGCGGTAAAATTAATAATAGAAGATTTTTTAAGAGCACATCCGCGATCTAAATTGCAACCGTAGACACGTGTTTCGGACTTCTTAGTCCTCATCAGTACGGCATAGCCAAACAGTAAGATGGAAGCTCTATGGAGAAGTAAACAAAAGGGACCTTAACCAGGGAGACCAACGTCACCATTTCGATGCTTCAGTCACAACATCCTTCAATTCGAAGGATTAGAAGCAACGTCGCGCCGGGAGGCAACAAATACACCCCGAGGCACACCTTAGCCCAGGTAATATTAATAACAAAAGGTTAACTGCGGTAAAATTAATAATAGAAATTTTTTAAGGGCACATCCGCGATCTAAATTGCAACCGTAGACACGTGTTTCGGACTTCTTAGTCCTCATCAGTACGGTATAGCCAAAGAGTAAGATGGAAGCTCTATGGAGAAGTAAACAAAAGGGACCTTAACCAGGGAGACCAACGTCACCATTTCGATGCTTCAGTCACAACATCCTTCAATTCGAAGGATTAGAAGCAACGTCGCTCCGGGAGGCAACAAGTACACCCCGAGGCACACCTTAGCCCAGGTAATATTAATAACAAAAGGTTAACTGCGGTAAAATTAATAATAGAAGATTTTTTAAGGGCACATCCGCGATCTAAATTGCAACCGTAGACACGTGTTTCGGACTTCTTAGTCCTCATCAGTACGGTATAGCCAAAGAGTAAGATGGAAGCTCTATGGAGAAGTAAACAAAAGGGACCTTAACCAGGGAGACCAACGTCACCATTTCGATGCTTCAGTCACAACATCCTTCAATTCGAAGGATTAGAAGCAACGTCGCGCCGGGAGGCAACAAGTACACCCCGAGGCACACCTTAGCCCAGGTAATATTAATAACAAAAGGTTAACTGCGGTAAAATTAATAATAGAAGATTTTTTAAGGGCACATCCGCGATCTAAATTGCAACCGTAGACACGTGTTTCGGACTTCTTAGTCCTCATCAGTACGGTATAGCCAAAGAGTAGGATGGAAGCTCTATGGAGAAGTAAACAAAAGGGACCTTAACCAGGGAGACCAACGTCACCATTTCGATGCTTCAGTCACAACATCCTTCAATTCGAAGGATTAGAAGCAACGTCGCGCCGGGAGGCAACAAGTACACCCCGAGGCACACCTTAGCCCAGGTAATATTAATAACAAAAGGTTAACTGCGGTAAAATTAATAATAGAAGACTTTTTAAGGGCACATCCGCGATCTAAATTGCAACCGTAGACACGTGTTTCGGACTTCTTAGTCCTCATCAGTACGGTATAGCCAAAGAGTAAGATGGAAGCTCTATGGAGAAGTAAACAAAAGGGACCTTAATCAGGGAGACCAACGTCACCAATTCGATGCTTCAGTCACAACATCCTTCAATTCGAAGGATTAGAAGCAACGTCGGGCCGGGAGGCAACAAGTACACCCTTCAATTCGAGGCACTCCTTAGCCCAGGTAATATTAATAACAAAAGGTTAACTGCGGTAAAATTAATAATAGAAGATTTTTTAAGGACACATCCGCGATCTAAATTGCAACCGTAGATACGTGTTTCGGACTTCTTAGTCCTCATCAGTACGGTATAGCCAAAGAGTAAGATGGAAGCTCTATGGAGAAGTAAACAAAAGGGACCTTAACCAGGGAGACCAACGTCACCATTTCGATGGTTCAGTGACAACATCCTTCAATCCGAAGGATTAGAAGCAACGTCGCGCCGAGAGGCAGCAAGTACGCCCCGAGGCACACCTTAGCCCAGGTAATATTAATAACAAAAGGTTAACTGCGGTAAAATTAATAATAGAAGATTTTTTAAGGGCACATCCGCGATCTAAATTGCAACCGTAGACACGTATTTCGGACTTCTTAGTCCTCATCAGTACGGTATAGCCAAAGAGTAAGATGGAAGCTCTATGGAGCAGTAAACAAAAGGGACCTTCACCAGGGAGACCAACGTCACCATTTCGATGCTTCAGTCACAACATCCTTCAGTTCGAAGGATTAGAAGCAACGTCGCGCCGGGAGGCAACAAGTACACCCCGAGGCACACCTTAGCCCAGGTAATATTAATAACAAAAGGTTAACTGCGGTAAAATTAATAATAGAAGATTTTTTAAGGGCACATCCGTGATCTAAATTGCAACCGTAGACACGTGTTTCGGACTTCTTAGTCCTCATCAGTACGGTATAGCCAAAGAGTAAGATGGAAGCTCTATGGAGAAGTAAACAAAAGGGACCTTAACCAGGGAGACCAACGTCACCATTTCGATGCTTCAGTGACAACATCCTTCAATTCGAAGGATTAGAAGCAACGTCGCGCCGGGAGGCAACAAGTACGCCCCGAGGCACACCTTAGCCCAGGTAATATTAATAACAAAAGGTTAACTGCGGTAAAATTAATAATAGAAGATTTTTTAAGAGCACATCCGCGATCTAAATTGCAACCGTAGACACGTGTTTCGGACTTCTTAGTCCTCATCAGTACGGTATAGCCAAAGAGTAAGATGGAAGCTCTATGGAGAAGTAAACAAAAGGGACCTTAACCAGGGAGACCAACGTCACCATTTCGATGCTTCAGTCACACCATCCTTCAATTCGAAGGATTAGAAGCAACGTCGCGCCGGGAGGCAACAAGTACACCCCGAGGCACACCTTAGCCCAGGTAATATTAATAACAAAAGGTTAACTGCGGTAAAATTAATAATAGAAGATTTTTTAAGGGCACATCCGCGATCTGAATTGCAACCGTAGACACGTGTTTCGGACTTCTTAGTCCTCATCAGTATGGTATAGCCAAAAAGTAAGATGGAAGCTCTATGGAGAAGTAAACAAAAGGGACCTTAACCAGGGAGACTAACGTCACCATTTCGATGCTTCAGTCACAACATCCTTCAATTCGAAGGATTAGAAGCAACGTCGCGCCAGGAGGCAACAAGTACACCCCGAGGCACACCTTAGCCCAGGTAATATTAATAACAAAAGGTTAACTGCGGTAAAATTAATAATAGAAGATTTTTTAAGAGCACATCCGCGATCTAAATTGCAACCGTAGACACGTGTTTCGGACTTCTTAGTCCTCATCAGTACGGTATAGCCAAAGAGTAAGATGGAAGCTCTATGGAGAAGTAAACAAAAGGGACCTTAACCAGGGAGACTAACGTCACCATTTCGATGCTTCAGTCACAACATCCTTCAATTCGAAGGATTAGAAGCAACGTCGCGCCGGGAGGCAACAAGTACACCCCGAGGCACACCTTAGCCCAGGTAATATTAATAACAAAAGGTTAACTGCGGTAAAATTAATAATAGAAGATTTTTTAAGAGCACATCCGCGATCTAAATTGCAACCGTAGACACGTGTTTCGGACTTCTTAGTCCTCATCAGTACGGTATAGCCAAAGAGTAAGATGGAAGCTCTATGGAGAAGTAAACAAAAGGGACCTTAACCAGGGAGACTAACGTCACCATTTCGATGCTTCAGTCACAACATCCTTCAATTCGAAGGATTAGAAGCAACGTCGCGCCGGGAGGCAACAAGTACACCCCGAGGCACACCTTAGCCCAGGTAATATTAATAACAAAAGGTTAACTGCGGTAAAATTAATAATAGAAGATTTTTTAAGGGCACATCCGCGATCTGAATTGCAACCGTAGACACGTGTTTCGGACTTCTTAGTCCTCATCAGTACGGTATAGCCAAAGAGTAAGATGGAAGCTCTATGGAGAAGTAAACAAAAGGGACCTTAACCAGGGAGACCAACGTCACCATTTCGATGCTTCAGTCACAACATCCTTCAATTCGTAGGATTAGAAGCAACGTCGCGCCGGGAGGCAACAAGTACACCCCGAGGCACACCTTAGCCCAGGTAATATTAATAACAAAAGGTTAACTGCGGTAAAATTAATAATAGAAATTTTTTAAGGGCACATCCGCGATCTAAATTGCAACCGTAGACACGTGTTTCGGACTTCTTAGTCCTCATCAGTACGGTTTAGCCAAAGAGTAAGATGGAAGCTCAATGGAGAAGTAAACAAAAGGGACCTTAACCAGGGAGACCAACGTCACCATTTCGATGCTTCAGTCACAACATCCTTCAATTCGAAGGATTAGAAGCAACGTCGCGCCGGGAGGCAACAAATACACCCCGAGGCACACCTTAGCCCAGGTAATATTAATAACAAAAGGTTAACTGCGGTAAAATTAATAATAGAAATTTTTTAAGGGCACATCCGCGATCTAAATTGCAACCGTAGACACGTGTTTCGGACTTCTTAGTCCTCATCAGTACGGTATAGCCAAAGAGTAAGATGGAAGCTCTATGGAGAAGTAAACAAAAGGGACCTTAACCAGGGAGACCAACGTCACCATTTCGATGCTTCAGTCACAACATCCTTCAATTCGAAGGATTAGAAGCAACGTCGCTCCGGGAGGCAACAAGTACACCCCGAGGCACACCTTAGCACAGGTAATATTAATAACAAAAGGTTAACTGCGGTAAAATTAATAATAGAAATTTTTTAAGGGCACATCCGCGATCTAAACTGCAACCGTAGACACGTGTTTCGGACTTCTTAGTCCTCATCAGTACGGTTTAGCCAAAGAGTAAGATGGAAGCTCAATGGAGAAGTAAACAAAAGGGACCTTAACCAGGGAGACCAACGTCACCATTTCGATGCTTCAGTCACAACATCCTTCAATTCGAAGGATTAGAAGCAACGTCGCGCCGGGAGGCAACAAATACACCCCGAGGCACACCTTAGCCCAGGTAATATTAATAACAAAAGGTTAACTGCGGTAAAATTAATAATAGAAATTTTTTAAGGGCACATCCGCGATCTAAATTGCAACCGTAGACACGTGTTTCGGACTTCTTAGTCCTCATCAGTACGGTATAGCCAAAGAGTAAGATGGAAGCTCTATGGAGAAGTAAACAAAAGGGACCTTAACCAGGGAGACCAACGTCACCATTTCGATGCTTCAGTCACAACATCCTTCAATTCGAAGGATTAGAAGCAACGTCGCTCCGGGAGGCAACAAGTACACCCCGAGGCACACCTTAGCACAGGTAATATTAATAACAAAAGGTTAACTGCGGTAAAATTAATAATAGAAATTTTTTAAGGGCACATCCGCGATCTAAACTGCAACCGTAGACACGTGTTTCGGACTTCTTAGTCCTCATCAGTACGGTTTAGCCAAAGAGTAAGATGGAAGCTCAATGGAGAAGTAAACAAAAGGGACCTTAACCAGGGAGACCAACGTCACCATTTCGATGCTTCAGTCACAACATCCTTCAATTCGAAGGATTAGAAGCAACGTCGCGCCGGGAGGCAACAAATACACCCCGAGGCACACCTTAGCCCAGGTAATATTAATAACAAAAGGTTAACTGCGGTAAAATTAATAATAGAAATTTTTTAAGGGCACATCCGCGATCTAAATTGCAACCGTAGACACGTGTTTCGGACTTCTTAGTCCTCATCAGTACGGTTTAGCCAAAGAGTAAGATGGAAGCTCAATGGAGAAGTAAACAAAAGGGACCTTAACCAGGGAGACCAACGTCACCATTTCGATGCTTCAGTCACAACATCCTTCAATTCGAAGGATTAGAAGCAACGTCGCGCCGGGAGGCAACAAGTACACCCCGAGGCACACCTTAGCCCAGGTAATATTAATAACAAAAGGTTAACTGCGGTAAAATTAATAATAGAAGATTTTTTAAGGGCACATCCGCGATCTAAACTGCAACCGTAGACACGTGTTTCGGACTTCTTAGTCCTCATCAGTACGGTATAGCCAAAGAGTAAGATGGAAGCTCTATGGAGAAGTAAACAAAAGGGACCTTAACCAGGGAGACCAACGTCACCATTTCGATGCTTCAGTCACAACATCCTTCAATTCGAAGGATTAGAAGCAGCGTCGCGCCGGGAGGCAACAAGTAAACCCCGAGGCACACCTTAGCCCAGGTAATATTAATAACAAAAGGTTAACTGCGGTAAAATTAATAATAGAAGATTTTTTAAGGGCACATCCGGCGATCTAAATTGCAACCGTAGACACGTGTTTCGGACTTCTTAGTCCTCATCAGTACGGTATAGCCAAAGAGTAAGATGGAAGCTCTATGGAGAAGTAAACAAAAGGGACCTTAACCAGGGAGACCAACGTCACCATTTCGATGCTTCAGTCACAACATCCTTCAATTCGAAGGATTAGAAGCAACGTCGCGCCGGGAGGCAACAAGTACACCCCGAGGCACACCTTAGCCCAGGTAATATTAATAACAAAAGGTTAACTGCGGTAAAATTAATAATAGAAGATTTTTTAAGGGCACATCCGCGATCTAAATTGCAACCGTAGACACGTGTTTCGGACTTCTTAGTCCTCATCAGTACGGTATAGCCAAAGAGTAAGATGGAAGCTCTATGGAGAAGTAAACAAAAGGGACCTTAACCAGGGAGACCAACGTCACCATTTCGATGCTTCAGTCACAACATCCTTCAATTCGAAGGATTAGAAGCAACGTCGCGCCGGGCAAGTACACCCCGAGGCACACCTTAGCCCAGGTAATATTAATAACAAAAGGTTAACTGCGGTAAAATTAATAATAGAAGATTTTTTAAGGGCACATCCGGCGATCTAAATTGCAACCGTAGACACGTGTTTCGGACTTCTTAGTCCTCATCAGTACGGTATAGCCAAAGAGTAAGATGGAAGCTCTATGGAGAAGTAAACAAAAGGGACCTTAACCAGGGGACCAACGTCACCATTTCGATGCTTCAGTCATAACATCCTTCAATTCGAAGGATTAGAAGCAACGTCGCGCCGAGAGGCAGCAAGTACGCCCCGAGGCACACCTTAGCCCAGGTAATATTAATAACAAAAGGTTAACTGCGGTAAAATTAATAATAGAAGATTTTTTAAGGGCACATCCGCGATCTAAATTGCAACCGTAGACACGTATTTCGGACTTCTTAGTCCTCATCAGTACGGTATAGCCAAAGAGTAAGATGGAAGCTCTATGGAGCAGTAAACAAAAGGGACCTTCACCAGGGAGACCAACGTCACCATTTCGATGCTTCAGTCACAACATCCTTCAGTTCGAAGGATTAGAAGCAACGTCGCGCCGGGAGGCAACAAGTACACCCCGAGGCACACCTTAGCCCAGGTAATATTAATAACAAAAGGTTAACTGCGGTAAAATTAATAATAGAAGATTTTTTAAGGGCACATCCGTGATCTAAATTGCAACCGTAGACACGTGTTTCGGACTTCTTAGTCCTCATCAGTACGGTATAGCCAAAGAGTAAGATGGAAGCTCTATGGAGAAGTAAACAAAAGGGACCTTAACCAGGGAGACCAACGTCACCATTTCGATGCTTCAGTGACAACATCCTTCAATTCGAAGGATTAGAAGCAACGTCGCGCCGGGAGGCAACAAGTACGCCCCGAGGCACACCTTAGCCCAGGTAATATTAATAACAAAAGGTTAACTGCGGTAAAATTAATAATAGAAGATTTTTTAAGAGCACATCCGCGATCTAAATTGCAACCGTAGACACGTGTTTCGGACTTCTTAGTCCTCATCAGTACGGTATAGCCAAAGAGTAAGATGGAAGCTCTATGGAGAAGTAAACAAAAGGGACCTTAACCAGGGAGACCAACGTCACCATTTCGATGCTTCAGTCACACCATCCTTCAATTCGAAGGATTAGAAGCAACGTCGCGCCGGGAGGCAACAAGTACACCCCGAGGCACACCTTAGCCCAGGTAATATTAATAACAAAAGGTTAACTGCGGTAAAATTAATAATAGAAGATTTTTTAAGGGCACATCCGCGATCTGAATTGCAACCGTAGACACGTGTTTCGGACTTCTTAGTCCTCATCAGTATGGTATAGCCAAAAAGTAAGATGGAAGCTCTATGGAGAAGTAAACAAAAGGGACCTTAACCAGGGAGACTAACGTCACCATTTCGATGCTTCAGTCACAACATCCTTCAATTCGAAGGATTAGAAGCAACGTCGCGCCAGGAGGCAACAAGTACACCCCGAGGCACACCTTAGCCCAGGTAATATTAATAACAAAAGGTTAACTGCGGTAAAATTAATAATAGAAGATTTTTTAAGAGCACATCCGCGATCTAAATTGCAACCGTAGACACGTGTTTCGGACTTCTTAGTCCTCATCAGTACGGTATAGCCAAAGAGTAAGATGGAAGCTCTATGGAGAAGTAAACAAAAGGGACCTTAACCAGGGAGACTAACGTCACCATTTCGATGCTTCAGTCACAACATCCTTCAATTCGAAGGATTAGAAGCAACGTCGCGCCGGGAGGCAACAAGTACACCCCGAGGCACACCTTAGCCCAGGTAATATTAATAACAAAAGGTTAACTGCGGTAAAATTAATAATAGAAGATTTTTTAAGAGCACATCCGCGATCTAAATTGCAACCGTAGACACGTGTTTCGGACTTCTTAGTCCTCATCAGTACGGTATAGCCAAAGAGTAAGATGGAAGCTCTATGGAGAAGTAAACAAAAGGGACCTTAACCAGGGAGACTAACGTCACCATTTCGATGCTTCAGTCACAACATCCTTCAATTCGAAGGATTAGAAGCAACGTCGCGCCGGGAGGCAACAAGTACACCCCGAGGCACACCTTAGCCCAGGTAATATTAATAACAAAAGGTTAACTGCGGTAAAATTAATAATAGAAGATTTTTTAAGGGCACATCCGCGATCTGAATTGCAACCGTAGACACGTGTTTCGGACTTCTTAGTCCTCATCAGTACGGTATAGCCAAAGAGTAAGATGGAAGCTCTATGGAGAAGTAAACAAAAGGGACCTTAACCAGGGAGACCAACGTCACCATTTCGATGCTTCAGTCACAACATCCTTCAATTCGTAGGATTAGAAGCAACGTCGCGCCGGGAGGCAACAAGTACACCCCGAGGCACACCTTAGCCCAGGTAATATTAATAACAAAAGGTTAACTGCGGTAAAATTAATAATAGAAATTTTTTAAGGGCACATCCGCGATCTAAATTGCAACCGTAGACACGTGTTTCGGACTTCTTAGTCCTCATCAGTACGGTTTAGCCAAAGAGTAAGATGGAAGCTCAATGGAGAAGTAAACAAAAGGGACCTTAACCAGGGAGACCAACGTCACCATTTCGATGCTTCAGTCACAACATCCTTCAATTCGAAGGATTAGAAGCAACGTCGCGCCGGGAGGCAACAAATACACCCCGAGGCACACCTTAGCCCAGGTAATATTAATAACAAAAGGTTAACTGCGGTAAAATTAATAATAGAAATTTTTTAAGGGCACATCCGCGATCTAAATTGCAACCGTAGACACGTGTTTCGGACTTCTTAGTCCTCATCAGTACGGTATAGCCAAAGAGTAAGATGGAAGCTCTATGGAGAAGTAAACAAAAGGGACCTTAACCAGGGAGACCAACGTCACCATTTCGATGCTTCAGTCACAACATCCTTCAATTCGAAGGATTAGAAGCAACGTCGCTCCGGGAGGCAACAAGTACACCCCGAGGCACACCTTAGCACAGGTAATATTAATAACAAAAGGTTAACTGCGGTAAAATTAATAATAGAAATTTTTTAAGGGCACATCCGCGATCTAAACTGCAACCGTAGACACGTGTTTCGGACTTCTTAGTCCTCATCAGTACGGTTTAGCCAAAGAGTAAGATGGAAGCTCAATGGAGAAGTAAACAAAAGGGACCTTAACCAGGGAGACCAACGTCACCATTTCGATGCTTCAGTCACAACATCCTTCAATTCGAAGGATTAGAAGCAACGTCGCGCCGGGAGGCAACAAATACACCCCGAGGCACACCTTAGCCCAGGTAATATTAATAACAAAAGGTTAACTGCGGTAAAATTAATAATAGAAATTTTTTAAGGGCACATCCGCGATCTAAATTGCAACCGTAGACACGTGTTTCGGACTTCTTAGTCCTCATCAGTACGGTATAGCCAAAGAGTAAGATGGAAGCTCTATGGAGAAGTAAACAAAAGGGACCTTAACCAGGGAGACCAACGTCACCATTTCGATGCTTCAGTCACAACATCCTTCAATTCGAAGGATTAGAAGCAACGTCGCTCCGGGAGGCAACAAGTACACCCCGAGGCACACCTTAGCACAGGTAATATTAATAACAAAAGGTTAACTGCGGTAAAATTAATAATAGAAATTTTTTAAGGGCACATCCGCGATCTAAACTGCAACCGTAGACACGTGTTTCGGACTTCTTAGTCCTCATCAGTACGGTTTAGCCAAAGAGTAAGATGGAAGCTCAATGGAGAAGTAAACAAAAGGGACCTTAACCAGGGAGACCAACGTCACCATTTCGATGCTTCAGTCACAACATCCTTCAATTCGAAGGATTAGAAGCAACGTCGCGCCGGGAGGCAACAAATACACCCCGAGGCACACCTTAGCCCAGGTAATATTAATAACAAAAGGTTAACTGCGGTAAAATTAATAATAGAAATTTTTTAAGGGCACATCCGCGATCTAAATTGCAACCGTAGACACGTGTTTCGGACTTCTTAGTCCTCATCAGTACGGTTTAGCCAAAGAGTAAGATGGAAGCTCAATGGAGAAGTAAACAAAAGGGACCTTAACCAGGGAGACCAACGTCACCATTTCGATGCTTCAGTCACAACATCCTTCAATTCGAAGGATTAGAAGCAACGTCGCGCCGGGAGGCAACAAGTACACCCCGAGGCACACCTTAGCCCAGGTAATATTAATAACAAAAGGTTAACTGCGGTAAAATTAATAATAGAAGATTTTTTAAGGGCACATCCGCGATCTAAACTGCAACCGTAGACACGTGTTTCGGACTTCTTAGTCCTCATCAGTACGGTATAGCCAAAGAGTAAGATGGAAGCTCTATGGAGAAGTAAACAAAAGGGACCTTAACCAGGGAGACCAACGTCACCATTTCGATGCTTCAGTCACAACATCCTTCAATTCGAAGGATTAGAAGCAGCGTCGCGCCGGGAGGCAACAAGTAAACCCCGAGGCACACCTTAGCCCAGGTAATATTAATAACAAAAGGTTAACTGCGGTAAAATTAATAATAGAAGATTTTTTAAGGGCACATCCGGCGATCTAAATTGCAACCGTAGACACGTGTTTCGGACTTCTTAGTCCTCATCAGTACGGTATAGCCAAAGAGTAAGATGGAAGCTCTATGGAGAAGTAAACAAAAGGGACCTTAACCAGGGAGACCAACGTCACCATTTCGATGCTTCAGTCACAACATCCTTCAATTCGAAGGATTAGAAGCAACGTCGCGCCGGGAGGCAACAAGTACACCCCGAGGCACACCTTAGCCCAGGTAATATTAATAACAAAAGGTTAACTGCGGTAAAATTAATAATAGAAGATTTTTTAAGGGCACATCCGCGATCTAAATTGCAACCGTAGACACGTGTTTCGGACTTCTTAGTCCTCATCAGTACGGTATAGCCAAAGAGTAAGATGGAAGCTCTATGGAGAAGTAAACAAAAGGGACCTTAACCAGGGAGACCAACGTCACCATTTCGATGCTTCAGTCACAACATCCTTCAATTCGAAGGATTAGAAGCAACGTCGCGCCGGGCAAGTACACCCCGAGGCACACCTTAGCCCAGGTAATATTAATAACAAAAGGTTAACTGCGGTAAAATTAATAATAGAAGATTTTTTAAGGGCACATCCGGCGATCTAAATTGCAACCGTAGACACGTGTTTCGGACTTCTTAGTCCTCATCAGTACGGTATAGCCAAAGAGTAAGATGGAAGCTCTATGGAGAAGTAAACAAAAGGGACCTTAACCAGGGGACCAACGTCACCATTTCGATGCTTCAGTCATAACATCCTTCAATTCGAAGGATTAGAAGCAACGTCGCGCCGGGAGGCAACAAGTACACCCCGAGGCACACTTTAGCCCAGGTAATATTAATAACAAAAGGTTAACTGCGGTAAAATTAATAATAGAAGATTTTTTAAGGGCACATCCGCGATCTAAATTGCAACCGTAGACACGTGTTTCGGACTTCTTAGTCCTCATCAGTACGGTATAGCCAAAGAGTAAGATGGAAGCTCTATGGAGAAGTAAACAAAAGGGACCTTAACCAGGGAGACCAACGTCACCATTTCGATGCTTCAGTCACAACATCCTTCAATTCGAAGGATTAGAAGCAACGTCGCGCCGGGAGGCAACAAGTACACCCCGAGGCACACTTTAGCCCAGGTAATATTAATAACAAAAGGTTAACTGCGGTAAAATTAATAATAGAAATTTTTTAAGGGCACATCCGCGATCTAAATTGCAACCGTAGACACGTGTTTCGGACTTCTTAGTCCTCATCAGTACGGTTTAGCCAAAGAGTAAGATGGAAGCTCAATGGAGAAGTAAACAAAAGGGACCTTAACCAGGGAGACCAACGTCACCATTTCGATGCTTCAGTCACAACATCCTTCAATTCGAAGGATTAGAAGCAACGTCGCGCCGGGAGGCAACAAGTACACCCCGAGGCACACCTTAGCCCAGGTAATATTAATAACAAAAGGTTAACTGCGGTAAAATTAATAATAGAAGATTTTTTAAGGGCACATCCGCGATCTAAACTGCAACCGTAGACACGTGTTTCGGACTTCTTAGTCCTCATCAGTACGGTATAGCCAAAGAGTAAGATGGAAGCTCTATGGAGAAGTAAACAAAAGGGACCTTAACCAGGGAGACCAACGTCACCATTTCGATGCTTCAGTCACAACATCCTTCAATTCGAAGGATTAGAAGCAACGTCGCGCCGGGAGGCAACAAGTAAACCCCGAGGCACACCTTAGCCCAGGTAATATTAATAACAAAAGGTTAACTGCGGTAAAATTAATAATAGAAGATTTTTTAAGGGCACATCCGGCGATCTAAATTGCAACCGTAGACACGTGTTTCGGACTTCTTAGTCCTCATCAGTACGGTATAGCCAAAGAGTAAGATGGAAGCTCTATGGAGAAGTAAACAAAAGGGACCTTAACCAGGGAGACCAACGTCACCATTTCGATGCTTCAGTCACAACATCCTTCAATTCGAAGGATTAGAAGCAACGTCGCGCCGGGAGGCAACAAGTACACCCCGAGGCACACCTTAGCCCAGGTAATATTAATAACAAAAGGTTAACTGCGGTAAAATTAATAATAGAAGATTTTTTAAGGGCACATCCGCGATCTAAATTGCAACCGTAGACACGTGTTTCGGACTTCTTAGTCCTCATCAGTACGGTATAGCCAAAGAGTAAGATGGAAGCTCTATGGAGAAGTAAACAAAAGGGACCTTAACCAGGGAGACCAACGTCACCATTTCGATGCTTCAGTCACAACATCCTTCAATTCGAAGGATTAGAAGCAACGTCGCGCCGGGCAAGTACACCCCGAGGCACACCTTAGCCCAGGTAATATTAATAACAAAAGGTTAACTGCGGTAAAATTAATAATAGAAGATTTTTTAAGGGCACATCCGGCGATCTAAATTGCAACCGTAGACACGTGTTTCGGACTTCTTAGTCCTCATCAGTACGGTATAGCCAAAGAGTAAGATGGAAGCTCTATGGAGAAGTAAACAAAAGGGACCTTAACCAGGGGACCAACGTCACCATTTCGATGCTTCAGTCATAACATCCTTCAATTCGAAGGATTAGAAGCAACGTCGCGCCGGGAGGCAACAAGTACACCCCGAGGCACACTTTAGCCCAGGTAATATTAATAACAAAAGGTTAACTGCGGTAAAATTAATAATAGAAGATTTTTTAAGGGCACATCCGCGATCTAAATTGCAACCGTAGACACGTGTTTCGGACTTCTTAGTCCTCATCAGTACGGTATAGCCAAAGAGTAAGATGGAAGCTCAATGGAGAAGTAAACAAAAGGGACCTTAACCAGGGAGACCAACGTCACCATTTCGATGCTTCAGTCACAACATCCTTCAATTCGAAGCATTAGAAGCAACGTCGCGCCGGGAGGCAACAAATACACCCCGAGGCACACCTTAGCCCAGGTAATATTAATAACAAAAGGTTAACTGCGGTAAAATTAATAATAGAAGATTTTTTAAGGGCACATCCGCGATCTAAATTGCAACCGTAGACACGTGTTTCGGACTTCTTAGTCCTCATCAGTACGGTATAGCCAAAGAGTAAGATGGCAGTTCTATGGAGAAGTAAACAAAAGGGACCTTAACCAGGGAGACCAACGTCACCATTTCGATGCTTCAGTGACAACATCCTTCAATTCGAAGGATTAGAAGCAACGTCGCGCCGGGAGGCAAGAAGTACGCCCCGAGGCACACCTTAGCCCAGGTAATATTAATAACAAAAGGTTAACTGCGGTTAAATTAATAATAGAAGATTTTTTAAGAGCACATCCGCGATCTAAATTGCAACCGTAGACACGTGTTTCGGACTTCTTAGTCCTCATCAGTACGGTATAGCCAAAGAGTAAGATGGAAGCTCTATGGAGAAGTAAACAAAAGGGACCTTAACCAGGGAGACCAACGTCACCATTTCGATGCTTCAGTCACAACATCTTTCAATTCGAAGGATTAGAAGCAACGTCGCGCCGGGAGGCAACAAGTACACCCCGAGGCACACCTTAGCCCAGGTAATATTAATAACAAAAGGTTAACTGCGGTAAAATTAATAATAGAAGATTTTTTAAGGGCACATCCGCGATCTGAATTGCAACCGTAGACACGTGTTTCGGACTTATTAGTCCTCATCAGTACGGTATAGCCAAAAGTAAGATGGAAGCTCTATGGAGAAGTAAACAAAAGGGACCTTAACCAGGGAGACTAACGTCACCATTTCGATGCTTCAGTCACAACATCCTTCAATTCGAAGGATTAGAAGCAACGTCGCGCCGGGAGGCAGCAAGTACACCCCGCGGCACACCTTAGCCCAGGTAATATTAATAACAAAAGGTTAACTGCGGTAAAATTAATAATTGAAATTTTTTAAGGGCACATCCGCGATCTAAATTGCAACCGTAGACACGTGTTTCGGACTTCTTAGTCCTCATCAGTACGGTATAGCCAAAGAGTAAGATGGAAGCTCTATGGAGAAGTAAACAAAAGGGACCTTAACCAGGGAGACCAACGTCACCATTTCGATGCTTCAGTCACAACATCCTTCAATTCGAAGGATTAGAAGCAACGTCGCGCCGGGAGGCAACAAGTACACCCCGCGGCATACCTTAGCCCAGGTAATATTAATAACAAAAGGTTAACTGCGGTAAAATTAATAATAGAAATTTTTTAAGGGCACATCCGCGATCTAAATTGCAACCGTAGACACGTGTTTCGGACTTCTTAGTCCTCATCAGTACGGTATAGCCAAAGAGTAAGATGGAAGCTCTATGGAGAAGTAAACAAAAGGGACCTTAACCAGGGAGACCAACGTCACCATTTCGATGCTTCAGTCACAACATCCTTCAATTCGAAGGATTAGAAGCAACGTCGCGCCGGGAGGCAACAAATATACCCCGAGGCACACCTTAGCCCAGGTAATATTAATAACAAAAGGTTAACTGCGGTAAAATTAATAATAGAAATTTTTTAAGGGCACATCCGCGATCTAAATTGCAACCGTAGACACGTGTTTCGGACTTCTTAGTCCTCATCAGTACGGTATAGCCAAAGAGTAAGATGGAAGCTCTATGGAGAAGTAAACAAAAGGGACCTTAACCAGGGAGACCAACGTCACCATTTCGATGCTTCAGTCACAACATCCTTCAATTCGAAGGATTAGAAGCAACGTCGCTCCGGGAGGCAACAAGTACACCCCGAGGCACACCTTAGCACAGGTAATATTAATAACAAAAGGTTAACTGCGGTAAAATTAATAATAGAAGATTTTTTAAGGGCACATCCGCGATCTAAATTGCAACCGTAGACACGTGTTTCGGACTTCTTAGTCCTCATCAGTACGGTATAGCCAAAGAGTAGGATGGAAGCTCTATGGAGAAGTAAACAAAAGGGACCTTAACCAGGGAGACCAACGTCACCATTTCGATGCTTCAGTCACAACATCCTTCAATTCGAAGGATTAGAAGCAACGTCGCGCCGGGAGGCAACAAGTACACCCCGAGGCACACCTTAGCCCAGGTAATATTAATAACAAAAGGTTAACTGCGGTAAAATTAATAATAGAAGATTTTTTAAGGGCACATCCGCGATCTAAATTGCAACCGTAGACACGTGTTTCGGACTTCTTAGTCCTCATCAGTACGGTATAGCCAAAGAGTAAGATGGAAGCTCTATGGAGAAGTAAACAAAAGGGACCTTAACCAGGGAGACCAACGTCACCATTTCGATGCTTCAGTCACAACATCCTTCAATTCGAAGGATTAGAAGCAACGTCGCGCCGGGAGGCAACAAGTACACCCCGAGGCACACTTTAGCCCAGGTAATATTAATAACAAAAGGTTAACTGCGGTAAAATTAATAATAGAAATTTTTTAAGGGCACATCCGCGATCTAAATTGCAACCGTAGACACGTGTTTCGGACTTCTTAGTCCTCATCAGTACGGTTTAGCCAAAGAGTAAGATGGAAGCTCAATGGAGAAGTAAACAAAAGGGACCTTAACCAGGGAGACCAACGTCACCATTTCGATGCTTCAGTCACAACATCCTTCAATTCGAAGGATTAGAAGCAACGTCGCGCCGGGAGGCAACAAGTACACCCCGAGGCACACCTTAGCCCAGGTAATATTAATAACAAAAGGTTAACTGCGGTAAAATTAATAATAGAAGATTTTTTAAGGGCACATCCGCGATCTAAACTGCAACCGTAGACACGTGTTTCGGACTTCTTAGTCCTCATCAGTACGGTATAGCCAAAGAGTAAGATGGAAGCTCTATGGAGAAGTAAACAAAAGGGACCTTAACCAGGGAGACCAACGTCACCATTTCGATGCTTCAGTCACAACATCCTTCAATTCGAAGGATTAGAAGCAACGTCGCGCCGGGAGGCAACAAGTAAACCCCGAGGCACACCTTAGCCCAGGTAATATTAATAACAAAAGGTTAACTGCGGTAAAATTAATAATAGAAGATTTTTTAAGGGCACATCCGGCGATCTAAATTGCAACCGTAGACACGTGTTTCGGACTTCTTAGTCCTCATCAGTACGGTATAGCCAAAGAGTAAGATGGAAGCTCTATGGAGAAGTAAACAAAAGGGACCTTAACCAGGGAGACCAACGTCACCATTTCGATGCTTCAGTCACAACATCCTTCAATTCGAAGGATTAGAAGCAACGTCGCGCCGGGAGGCAACAAGTACACCCCGAGGCACACCTTAGCCCAGGTAATATTAATAACAAAAGGTTAACTGCGGTAAAATTAATAATAGAAGATTTTTTAAGGGCACATCCGCGATCTAAATTGCAACCGTAGACACGTGTTTCGGACTTCTTAGTCCTCATCAGTACGGTATAGCCAAAGAGTAAGATGGAAGCTCTATGGAGAAGTAAACAAAAGGGACCTTAACCAGGGAGACCAACGTCACCATTTCGATGCTTCAGTCACAACATCCTTCAATTCGAAGGATTAGAAGCAACGTCGCGCCGGGCAAGTACACCCCGAGGCACACCTTAGCCCAGGTAATATTAATAACAAAAGGTTAACTGCGGTAAAATTAATAATAGAAGATTTTTTAAGGGCACATCCGGCGATCTAAATTGCAACCGTAGACACGTGTTTCGGACTTCTTAGTCCTCATCAGTACGGTATAGCCAAAGAGTAAGATGGAAGCTCTATGGAGAAGTAAACAAAAGGGACCTTAACCAGGGGACCAACGTCACCATTTCGATGCTTCAGTCATAACATCCTTCAATTCGAAGGATTAGAAGCAACGTCGCGCCGGGAGGCAACAAGTACACCCCGAGGCACACTTTAGCCCAGGTAATATTAATAACAAAAGGTTAACTGCGGTAAAATTAATAATAGAAGATTTTTTAAGGGCACATCCGCGATCTAAATTGCAACCGTAGACACGTGTTTCGGACTTCTTAGTCCTCATCAGTACGGTATAGCCAAAGAGTAAGATGGAAGCTCAATGGAGAAGTAAACAAAAGGGACCTTAACCAGGGAGACCAACGTCACCATTTCGATGCTTCAGTCACAACATCCTTCAATTCGAAGCATTAGAAGCAACGTCGCGCCGGGAGGCAACAAATACACCCCGAGGCACACCTTAGCCCAGGTAATATTAATAACAAAAGGTTAACTGCGGTAAAATTAATAATAGAAGATTTTTTAAGGGCACATCCGCGATCTAAATTGCAACCGTAGACACGTGTTTCGGACTTCTTAGTCCTCATCAGTACGGTATAGCCAAAGAGTAAGATGGCAGTTCTATGGAGAAGTAAACAAAAGGGACCTTAACCAGGGAGACCAACGTCACCATTTCGATGCTTCAGTGACAACATCCTTCAATTCGAAGGATTAGAAGCAACGTCGCGCCGGGAGGCAAGAAGTACGCCCCGAGGCACACCTTAGCCCAGGTAATATTAATAACAAAAGGTTAACTGCGGTTAAATTAATAATAGAAGATTTTTTAAGAGCACATCCGCGATCTAAATTGCAACCGTAGACACGTGTTTCGGACTTCTTAGTCCTCATCAGTACGGTATAGCCAAAGAGTAAGATGGAAGCTCTATGGAGAAGTAAACAAAAGGGACCTTAACCAGGGAGACCAACGTCACCATTTCGATGCTTCAGTCACAACATCTTTCAATTCGAAGGATTAGAAGCAACGTCGCGCCGGGAGGCAACAAGTACACCCCGAGGCACACCTTAGCCCAGGTAATATTAATAACAAAAGGTTAACTGCGGTAAAATTAATAATAGAAGATTTTTTAAGGGCACATCCGCGATCTGAATTGCAACCGTAGACACGTGTTTCGGACTTATTAGTCCTCATCAGTACGGTATAGCCAAAAGTAAGATGGAAGCTCTATGGAGAAGTAAACAAAAGGGACCTTAACCAGGGAGACTAATGTCACCATTTCGATGCTTCAGTCACAACATCCTTCAATTCGAAGGATTAGAAGCAACGTCGCGCCGGGAGGCAGCAAGTACACCCCGCGGCACACCTTAGCCCAGGTAATATTAATAACAAAAGGTTAACTGCGGTAAAATTAATAATTGAAATTTTTTAAGGGCACATCCGCGATCTAAATTGCAACCGTAGACACGTGTTTCGGACTTCTTAGTCCTCATCAGTACGGTATAGCCAAAGAGTAAGATGGAAGCTCTATGGAGAAGTAAACAAAAGGGACCTTAACCAGGGAGACCAACGTCACCATTTCGATGCTTCAGTCACAACATCCTTCAATTCGAAGGATTAGAAGCAACGTCGCGCCGGGAGGCAACAAGTACACCCCGCGGCATACCTTAGCCCAGGTAATATTAATAACAAAAGGTTAACTGCGGTAAAATTAATAATAGAAATTTTTTAAGGGCACATCCGCGATCTAAATTGCAACCGTAGACACGTGTTTCGGACTTCTTAGTCCTCATCAGTACGGTATAGCCAAAGAGTAAGATGGAAGCTCTATGGAGAAGTAAACAAAAGGGACCTTAACCAGGGAGACCAACGTCACCATTTCGATGCTTCAGTCACAACATCCTTCAATTCGAAGGATTAGAAGCAACGTCGCGCCGGGAGGCAACAAATATACCCCGAGGCACACCTTAGCCCAGGTAATATTAATAACAAAAGGTTAACTGCGGTAAAATTAATAATAGAAATTTTTTAAGGGCACATCCGCGATCTAAATTGCAACCGTAGACACGTGTTTCGGACTTCTTAGTCCTCATCAGTACGGTATAGCCAAAGAGTAAGATGGAAGCTCTATGGAGAAGTAAACAAAAGGGACCTTAACCAGGGAGACCAACGTCACCATTTCGATGCTTCAGTCACAACATCCTTCAATTCGAAGGATTAGAAGCAACGTCGCTCCGGGAGGCAACAAGTACACCCCGAGGCACACCTTAGCACAGGTAATATTAATAACAAAAGGTTAACTGCGGTAAAATTAATAATAGAAGATTTTTTAAGGGCACATCCGCGATCTAAATTGCAACCGTAGACACGTGTTTCGGACTTCTTAGTCCTCATCAGTACGGTATAGCCAAAGAGTAGGATGGAAGCTCTATGGAGAAGTAAACAAAAGGGACCTTAACCAGGGAGACCAACGTCACCATTTCGATGCTTCAGTCACAACATCCTTCAATTCGAAGGATTAGAAGCAACGTCGCGCCGGGAGGCAACAAGTACACCCCGAGGCACACCTTAGCCCAGGTAATATTAATAACAAAAGGTTAACTGCGGTAAAATTAATAATAGAAGATTTTTTAAGGGCACATCCGCGATCTAAATTGCAACCGTAGACACGTGTTTCGGACTTCTTAGTCCTCATCAGTACGGTATAGCCAAAGAGTAAGATGGAACCTCTATGGAGAAGTAAACAAAAGGGACCTTAACCAGGGAGACCAACGTCACCATTTCGATGCTTCAGTCACAAAATCCTTCAATTTGAAGGATTAGAAGCAAGGTCGCGCCGGGAGGCAACAAGTACACCCCGAGGCACACCTTAGCCCAGGTAATATTAATAACAAAAGGTTAACTGCGGTAAAATTAATAATAGAAGATTTTTTAAGGGCACATCCGCGATCTAAATTGCAACCGTAGACACGTGTTTCGGACTTCTTAGTCCTCATCAGTACGGTATAGCCAAAGAGTAAGATGGAAGCTCAATGGAGAAGTAAACAAAAGGGACCTTAACCAGGGAGACCAACGTCACCATTTCGATGCTTCAGTCACAACATCCTTCAATTCGAAGCATTAGAAGCAACGTCGCGCCGGGAGGCAACAAATACACCCCGAGGCACACCTTAGCCCAGGTAATATTAATAACAAAAGGTTAACTGCGGTAAAATTAATAATAGAAGATTTTTTAAGGGCACATCCGCGATCTAAATTGCAACCGTAGACACGTGTTTCGGACTTCTTAGTCCTCATCAGTACGGTATAGCCAAAGAGTAAGATGGAATCTCTATGGAGAAGTAAACAAAAGGGACCTTAATCAGGGAGACCAACGTCACCATTTCGATGCTTCAGTCACAACATCCTTCAATTCGAAGGATTAGAAGCAACGTCGCGCCGGGAGGCAACAAGTACACCCCGAGGCACACCTTAGCCCAGGTAATATTAATAACAAAAGGTTAACTGCGGTAAAATTAATAATAGAAGATTTTTTAAGGGCACATCCGCGATCTAAATTGCAACCGTAGACACGTGTTTCGGACTTCTTAGTCCTCATCAGTACGGTATAGCCAAAGAGTAAGATGGAATCTCTATGGAGAAGTAAACAAAAGGGACCTTAATCAGGGAGACCAACGTCACCATTTCGATGCTTCAGTCACAACATCCTTCAATTCGAAGGATTAGAAGCAACGTCGCGCCGGGAGGCAACAAGTACACTCTTCAATTCGAGGCACTCCTTAGCCCAGGTAATATTAATAACAAAAGGTTGGTTAACTGCGGTAAAATTAATAATAGAAATTTTTTAAGGGCACATCCGCGATCTAAATTGCAACCGTAGACACGTGTTTCGGACTTCTTAGTCCTCATCAGTACGGTATAGCCAAAGAGTAAGATGGAAGCTCTATGGAGCAGTAAACAAAAGGACCTTCACCAGGGAGACCAACGTCACCATTTCGATGCTTCAGTCACAACATCCTTCAATTCGAAGGATTAGAAGCAACGTCGCGCCGGGAGGCAACAAGTACATCCTTCAATTCGAGGCACTCCTTAGCCCAGGTAATATTAATAACAAAAGGTTAACTGCGGTAAAATTAATAATAGAAGATTTTTTAAGGACACATCCGCGATCTAAATTGCAACCGTAGACACCTGTTTCGGACTTCTTAGTCCTCATCAGTACGGTATAGCCAAAGAGTAAGATGGAAGCTCTATCGAGCAGTAAACAAAAGGGAACTTCACCAGGGAGACCAACGTCACCATTTCGATGCTTCAGTCACAACATCCTTCAATTCGAAGGATTAGAAGCAACGTCGCGCCGGGAGGCAACAAGTACATCCTTCAATTCGAGGCACTCCTTAGCCCAGGTAATATTAATAACAAAAGGTTAACTGCGGTAAAATTAATAATAGAAGATTTTTTAAGGACACATCCGCGATCTAAATTGCAACCGTAGACACATGTTTCGGACTTCTTAGTCCTCATCAGTACGGTATAGCCAAAGAGTAAGATGGAAGCTCTATCGAGCAGTAAACAAAAGGGACCTTAACCAGGGAGACCAACGTCACCATTTCGTTGCTTCAGTCACAACATCCTTCAATTCGAAGGATTAGAAGCAACGTCGCGCCGGGAGGCAACAAGTACACCCCGAGGCACACCTTAGCCCAGGTAATATTAATAACAAAAGGTTAACTGCGGTAAAATTAATAATAGAAGATTTTTTAAGGGCACATCCGCGATCTAAATTGCAACCGTAGACACGTGTTTCGGACTTCTTAGTCCTCATCAGTACGGTATAGCCAAAGAGTAAGATGGAACCTCTATGGAGAAGTAAACAAAAGGGACCTTAACCAGGGAGACCAACGTCACCATTTCGATGCTTCAGTCACAACATCCTTCAATTTGAAGGATTAGAAGCAAGGTCGCGCCGGGAGGCAACAAGTACACTCCGAGGCACACCTTAGCCCAGGTAATATTAATAACAAAAGGTTAACTGCGGTAAAATTAATAATAGAAGATTTTTTAAGGGCACATCCGCGATCTAAATTGCAACCGTAGACACGTGTTTCGGACTTCTTAGTCCTCATCAGTACGGTATAGCCAAAGAGTAAGATGGAATCTCTATGGAGAAGTAAACAAAAGGGACCTTAATCAGGGAGACCAACGTCACCATTTCGATGCTTCAGTCACAACATCCTTCAATTCGAATGATTAGAAGCAACGTCGCGCCGGGAGGCAACAAGTACACTCTTCAATTCGAGGCACTCCTTAGCCCAGGTAATATTAATAACAAAAGGTTGGTTAACTGCGGTAAAATTAATAATAGAAATTTTTTAAGGGCACATCCGCGATCTAAATTGCAACCGTAGACACGTGTTTCGGACTTCTTAGTCCTCATCAGTACGGTATAGCCAAAGAGTAAGATGGAAGCTCTATGGAGCAGTAAACAAAAGGGACCTTCACCAGGGAGACCAACGTCACCATTTCGATGCTTCAGTCACAACATCCTTCAATTCGAAGGATTAGAAGCAACGTCGCTCCGGGAGGCAACAAGTACACCCCGAGGCACACCTTAGCACAGGTAATATTAATAACAAAAGGTTAACTGCGGTAAAATTAATAATAGAAGATTTTTTAAGGGCACATCCGCGATCTAAATTGCAACCGTAGACACGTGTTTCGGACTTCTTAGTCCTCATCAGTACGGTATAGCCAAAGAGTAAGATGGAAGCTCTATGGAGAAGTAAACAAAAGGGACCTTAACCAGGGAGACCAACGTCACCATTTCGATGCTTCAGTCACAACATCCTTCAATTCGAAGGATTAGAAGCAACGTCGCGCCGGGAGGCAACAAGTACACCCCGAGGCAAACCTTAGCCCAGGTAATATTAATAACAAAAGGTTAACTCCGGTAAAATTAATAATAGAAGATTTTTTAAGGGCACATCCGTGATCTAAGTTGCAATCTAATTTGCTTCTAATCCTTCAATTCGAAGCATTAGAAGCAACGTCGCGCCGGGAGGCAACAAGTACACCCCGAGGCACACCTTAGCCCAGGTAATATTAATAACAAAAGGTTAACTGCGGTAAAATTAATAATAGAAGATTTTTTAAGAGCACATCCGCGATCTAAATTGCAACCGTAGACACGTGTTTCGGACTTCTTAGTCCTCATCAGTACGGCATAGCCAAACAGTAAGATGGAAGCTCTATGGAGAAGTAAACAAAAGGGACCTTAACCAGGGAGACTAACGTCACCATTTCGATGCTTCAGTCACAACATCCTTCAATTCGAAGGATTAGAAGCAACGTCGCGCCGGGAGGCAACAAGTACACCCCGAGGCACACCTTAGCCCAGGTAATATTAATAACAAAAGGTTAACTGCGGTAAAATTAATAATAGAAGATTTTTTAAGGGCACATCCGCGATCTGAATTGCAACCGTAGACACGTGTTTCGGACTTCTTAGTCCTCATCAGTACGGTATAGCCAAAGAGTAAGATGGAAGCTCTATGGAGAAGTAAACAAAAGGGACCTTAACCAGGGAGACCAACGTCACCATTTCGATGCTTCAGTCACAACATCCTTCAATTCGAAGGATTAGAAGCAACGTCGCGCCGGGAGGCAACAAGTATACCCCGAGGCACACCTTAGCCCAGGTAATATTAATAACAAAAGGTTAACTGCGGTAAAATTAATAATAGAAATTTTTTAAGGGCACATCCGCGATCTAAATTGCAACCGTAGACACGTGTTTCGGACTTCTTAGTCCTCATCAGTACGGTATAGCCAAAGAGTAAGATGGAAGCTCTATGGAGAAGTAAACAAAAGGGACCTTAACCAGGGAGACCAACGTCACCATTTCGATGCTTCAGTCACAACATCCTTCAATTCGAAGGATTAGAAGCAACGTCGCGCCGGGAGGCAACAAATACACCCCGAGGCACACCTTAGCCCAGGTAATATTAATAACAAAAGGTTAACTGCGGTAAAATTAATAATAGAAATTTTTTAAGGGCACATCCGCGATCTAAATTGCAACCGTAGACACGTGTTTCGGACTTCTTAGTCCTCATCAGTACGGTATAGCCAAAGAGTAAGATGGAAGCTCTATGGAGAAGTAAACAAAAGGGACCTTAACCAGGGAGACCAACGTCACCATTTCGATGCTTCAGTCACAACATCCTTCAATTCGAAGGATTAGAAGCAACGTCGCTCCGGGAGGCAACAAGTACACCCCGAGGCACACCTTAGCACAGGTAATATTAATAACAAAAGGTTAACTGCGGTAAAATTAATAATAGAAGATTTTTAAGGGCACATCCGCGATCTAAACTGCAACCGTAGACACGTGTTTCGGACTTCTTAGTCCTCATCAGTACGGTATAGCCAAAGAGTAAGATGGAAGCTCTATGGAGAAGTAAATAAAAGGGACCTTAACCAGGGAGACTAACGTCACCATTTCGATGCTTCAGTCACAACATCCTTCAATTCGAAGGATTAGAAGCAACGTCGCGCCGGGAGGCAACAAGTACACCCCGAGGCACACCTTAGCCCAGGTAATATTAATAAGAAAAGGTTAACTGCGGTAAAATTAATAATAGAAGATTTTTTAAGGGCACATCCGCGATCTAAATTGCAACCGTAGACACGTGTTTCGGACTTCTTAGTCCTCATCAGTACGGTATAGCCAAAGAGTAAGATGGAAGCTCTATGGAGAAGTAAACAAAAGGGCCCTTAACCAGGGAGACCAACGTCACCATTTCGATGCTTCAGTCACAACATCCTTCAATTCGAAGGATTAGAAGCAACGTCGCGCCGGGAGGCAACAAGTACACCCCGAGGCACACCTTAGCCCAGGTAATATTAATAACAAAAGGTTAACTGCGGTAAAATTAATAATAGAAGATTTTTTAAGGGCACATCCGCGATCTAAATTGCAACCGTAGACACGTGTTTCGGACTTCTTAGTCCTCATCAGTACGGTATAGCCAAAGAGTAGGATGGAAGCTCTATGGAGAAGTAAACAAAAGGGACCTTAACCAGGGAGACCAACGTCACCATTTCGATGCTTCAGTCACAACATCCTTCAATTCGAAGGATTAGAAGCAACGTCGCGCCGGGAGGCAACAAGTACACCCCGAGGCACACCTTAGCCCAGGTAATATTAATAACAAAAGGTTAACTGCGGTAAAATTAATAATAGAAGATTTTTTAAGGGCACATCCGCGATCTAAATTGCAACCGTAGACACGTGTTTCGGACTTCTTAGTCCTCATCAGTACGGTATAGCCAAAGAGTAAGATGGAAGCTCTATGGAGAAGTAAACAAAAGGGACCTTAATCAGGGAGACCAACGTCACCAATTCGATGCTTCAGTCACAACATCCTTCAATTAGAAGGATTAGAAGCAACGTCGCGCCGGGAGGCAACAAGTACACCCTTCAATTCGAGGCACTCCTTAGCCCAGGTAATATTAATAACAAAAGGTTAACTGCGGTAAAATTAATAATAGAAGATTTTTTAAGGACACATCCGCAATCTAAATTGCAACCGTAGACACGTGTTTCGGACTTCTTAGTCCTCATCAGTACGGTATAGCCAAAGAGTAAGATGGACGCTCTATGGAGAAGTAAACAAAAGGGACCTTAACCAGGGAGACCAACGTCGCCATTTCGATGCTTCAGTCACAACATCCTTCAATTCGAAGGATTAGAAGCAACGTCGCGCCGGGAGGCAACAAGTACACCCCGAGGCACACCTTAGCCCAGGTAATATTAATAACAAAAGGTTAACTGCGGTAAAATTAATAATAGAAATTTTTTAAGGGCACATCCGCGATCTAAATTGCAACCGTAGACACGTGTTTCGGACTTCTTAGTCCTCATCAGTACGGTATAGCCAAAGAGTAAGATGGAAGCTCTATGGAGAAGTAAACAAAAGGGACCTTAACCAGGGAGACCAACGTCACCATTTCGATGCTTCAGTCACAACATCCTTCAATTCGAAGGATTAGAAGCAACGTCGCGCCGGGAGGCAACAAGTACACCCCGAGGCACACCTTAGCCCAGGTAATATTAATAACAAAAGGTTAACTACGGTAAAATTAATAATAGAAATTTTTTAAGGGCACATCCGCGATCTAAATTGCAACCGTAGACACGTGTTTCGGACTTCTTAGTCCTCATCAGTACGGTATAGCCAAAGAGTAAGATGGAAGCTCTATGGAGAAGTAAACAAAAGGGACCTTAACCAGGGAGACCAACGTCACCATTTCGATGCTTCAGTCACAACATCCTTCAATTCGAAGGATTAGAAGCAACGTCGCTCCGGGAGGCAACAAGTACACCCCGAGGCACACCTTAGCCCAGGTAATATTAATAACAAAAGGTTAACTGCGGTAAAATTAATAATAGAAATTTTTTAAGGGCACATCCGCGATCTAAATTGCAACCGTAGACACGTGTTTCGGACTTCTTAGTCCTCATCAGTACGGTATAGCCAAAGAGTAAGATGGAAGCTCTATGGAGAAGTAAACAAAAGGGACCTTAACCAGGGAGACCAACGTCACCATTTCGATGCTTCAGTCACAACATCCTTCAATTCGAAGGATTAGAAGCAACGTCGCTCCGGGAGGCAACAAGTACACCCCGAGGCACACCTTAGCACAGGTAATATTAATAACAAAAGGTTAACTGCGGTAAAATTAATAATAGAAATTTTTTAAGGGCACATCCGCGATCTAAATTGCAGCCGTAGACACGTGTTTCGGACTTCTTAGTCCTCATCAGTACGGTATAGCCAAAGAGTAAGATGGACGCTCTATGGAGAAGTAAACAAAAGGGACCTTAACCAGGGAGACCAACGTCACCATTTCGATGCTTCAGTCACAACATCCTTCAATTCGAAGGATTAGAAGCAACGTCGCTCCGGGAGGCAACAAGTACACCCCGAGGCACACCTTAGCACAGGTAATATTAATAACAAAAGGTTAACTGCGGTAAAATTAATAATAGAAGATTTTTTAAGGGCACATCCGCGATCTAAATTGCAACCGTAGACACGTGTTTCGGACTTCTTAGTCCTCATCAGTACGGTATAGCCAAAGAGTAAGATGGAAGCTCTATGGAGAAGTAAACAAAAGGGACCTTAACCAGGGAGACCAACGTCACCATTTCGATGCTTCAGTCACAACATCCTTCAATTCGAAGGATTAGAAGCAACGTCGCGCCGGGAGGCAACAAGTACACCCCGAGGCAAACCTTAGCCCAGGTAATATTAATAACAAAAGGTTAACTCCGGTAAAATTAATAATAGAAGATTTTTTAAGGGCACATCCGTGATCTAAGTTGCAATCTAATTTGCTTCTAATCGTTCAATTCGAAGGATTAGAAGCAACGTCGCGCCGGGAGGCAACAAGTACACCCCGAGGCACACCTTAGCCCAGGTAATATTAATAACAAAAGGTTAACTGCGGTAAAATTAATAATAGAAGATTTTTTAAGAGCACATCCGCGATCTAAATTGCAACCGTAGACACGTGTTTCGGACTTCTTAGTCCTCATCAGTACGGCATAGCCAAACAGTAAGATGGAAGCTCTATGGAGAAGTAAACAAAAGGGACCTTAACCAGGGAGACCAACGTCACCATTTCGATGCTTCAGTCACAACATCCTTCAATTCGAAGGATTAGAAGCAACGTCGCGCCGGGAGGCAACAAATACACCCCGAGGCACACCTTAGCCCAGGTAATATTAATAACAAAAGGTTAACTGCGGTAAAATTAATAATAGAAATTTTTTAAGGGCACATCCGCGATCTAAATTGCAACCGTAGACACGTGTTTCGGACTTCTTAGTCCTCATCAGTACGGTATAGCCAAAGAGTAAGATGGAAGCTCTATGGAGAAGTAAACAAAAGGGACCTTAACCAGGGAGACCAACGTCACCATTTCGATGCTTCAGTCACAACATCCTTCAATTCGAAGGATTAGAAGCAACGTCGCGCCGGGAGGCAACAAGTACACCCCGAGGCACACCTTAGCCCAGGTAATATTAATAACAAAAGGTTAACTGCGGTAAAATTAATAATAGAAATTTTTTAAGGGCACATCCGCGATCTAAATTGCAACCGTAGACACGTGTTTCGGACTTCTTAGTCCTCATCAGTACGGTATAGCCAAAGAGTAAGATGGAAGCTCTATGGAGAAGTAAACAAAAGGGACCTTAACCAGGGAGACCAACGTCACCATTTCGATGCTTCAGTCACAACATCCTTCAATTCGAAGGATTAGAAGCAACGTCGCTCCGGGAGGCAACAAGTACACCCCGAGGCACACCTTAGCCCAGGTAATATTAATAACAAAAGGTTAACTGCGGCAAAATTAATAATAGAAATTTTTTAAGGGCACATCCGCGATCTAAATTGCAACCGTAGACACGTGTTTCGGACTTCTTAGTCCTCATCAGTACGGTGTAGCCAAAGAGTAAGATGGAAGCTCTATGGAGAAGTAAACAAAAGGGACCTTAACCAGGGAGACCAACGTCACCATTTCGATGCTTCAGTCACAACATCCTTCAATTCGAAGGATTAGAAGCAACGTCGCTCCGGGAGGCAACAAGTACACCCCGAGGCACACCTTAGCACAGGTAATATTAATAACAAAAGGTTAACTGCGGTAAAATTAATAATAGAAATTTTTTAAGGGCACATCCGCGATCTAAATTGCAGCCGTAGACACGTGTTTCGGACTTCTTAGTCCTCATCAGTACGGTATAGCCAAAGAGTAAGATGGACGCTCTATGGAGAAGTAAACAAAAGGGACCTTAACCAGGGAGACCAACGTCACCATTTCGATGCTTCAGTCACAACATCCTTCAATTCGAAGGATTAGAAGCAACGTCGCTCCGGGAGGCAACAAGTACACCCCGAGGCACACCTTAGCACAGGTAATATTAATAACAAAAGGTTAACTGCGGTAAAATTAATAATAGAAGATTTTTTAAGGACACATCCGCGATCTAAATTGCAACCGTAGATACGTGTTTCGGACTTCTTAGTCCTCATCAGTACGGTATAGCCAAAGAGTAAGATGGAAGCTCTATGGGGAAGTAAACAAAAGGGACCTTAACCAGGGAGACCAACGTCACCATTTCGATGGTTCAGTGACAACATCCTTCAATCCGAAGGATTAGAAGCAACGTCGCGCCGAGAGGCAGCAAGTACGCCCCGAGGCACACCTTAGCCCAGGTAATATTAATAACAAAAGGTTAACTGCGGTAAAATTAATAATAGAAGATTTTTTAAGGGCACATCCGCGATCTAAATTGCAACCGTAGACACGTATTTCGGACTTCTTAGTCCTCATCAGTACGGTATAGCCAAAGAGTAAGATGGAAGCTCTATGGAGCAGTAAACAAAAGGGACCTTCACCAGGGAGACCAACGTCACCATTTCGATGCTTCAGTCACAACATCCTTCAGTTCGAAGGATTAGAAGCAACGTCGCGCCGGGAGGCAACAAGTACACCCCGAGGCACACCTTAGCACAGGTAATATTAATAACAAAAGGTTAACTGCGGTAAAATTAATAATAGAAGATTTTTTAAGGGCACATCCGCGATCTAAATTGCAACCGTAGACACGTGTTTCGGACTTCTTAGTCCTCATCAGTACGGTATAGCCAAAGAGTAAGATGGAAGCTCTATGGAGAAGTAAACAAAAGGGACCTTAACCAGGGAGACCAACGTCACCATTTCGATGCTTCAGTCACAACATCCTTCAATTCGAAGGATTAGAAGCAACGTCGCGCCGGGAGGCAACAAGTACACCCCGAGGCAAACCTTAGCCCAGGTAATATTAATAACAAAAGGTTAACTCCGGTAAAATTAATAATAGAAGATTTTTTAAGGGCACATCCGTGATCTAAGTTGCAATCTAATTTGCTTCTAATCGTTCAATTCGAAGGATTAGAAGCAACGTCGCGCCGGGAGGCAACAAGTACACCCCGAGGCACACCTTAGCCCAGGTAATATTAATAACAAAAGGTTAACTGCGGTAAAATTAATAATAGAAGATTTTTTAAGAGCACATCCGCGATCTAAATTGCAACCGTAGACACGTGTTTCGGACTTCTTAGTCCTCATCAGTACGGCATAGCCAAACAGTAAGATGGAAGCTCTATGGAGAAGTAAACAAAAGGGACCTTAACCAGGGAGACCAACGTCACCATTTCGATGCTTCAGTCACAACATCCTTCAATTCGAAGGATTAGAAGCAACGTCGCGCCGGGAGGCAACAAATACACCCCGAGGCACACCTTAGCCCAGGTAATATTAATAACAAAAGGTTAACTGCGGTAAAATTAATAATAGAAATTTTTTAAGGGCACATCCGCGATCTAAATTGCAACCGTAGACACGTGTTTCGGACTTCTTAGTCCTCATCAGTACGGTATAGCCAAAGAGTAAGATGGAAGCTCTATGGAGAAGTAAACAAAAGGGACCTTAACCAGGGAGACCAACGTCACCATTTCGATGCTTCAGTCACAACATCCTTCAATTCGAAGGATTAGAAGCAACGTCGCGCCGGGAGGCAACAAGTACACCCCGAGGCACACCTTAGCCCAGGTAATATTAATAACAAAAGGTTAACTACGGTAAAATTAATAATAGAAATTTTTTAAGGGCACATCCGCGATCTAAATTGCAACCGTAGACACGTGTTTCGGACTTCTTAGTCCTCATCAGTACGGTATAGCCAAAGAGTAAGATGGAAGCTCTATGGAGAAGTAAACAAAAGGGACCTTAACCAGGGAGACCAACGTCACCATTTCGATGCTTCAGTCACAACATCCTTCAATTCGAAGGATTAGAAGCAACGTCGCTCCGGGAGGCAACAAGTACACCCCGAGGCACACCTTAGCCCAGGTAATATTAATAACAAAAGGTTAACTGCGGCAAAATTAATAATAGAAATTTTTTAAGGGCACATCCGCGATCTAAATTGCAACCGTAGACACGTGTTTCGGACTTCTTAGTCCTCATCAGTACGGTGTAGCCAAAGAGTAAGATGGAAGCTCTATGGAGAAGTAAACAAAAGGGACCTTAACCAGGGAGACCAACGTCACCATTTCGATGCTTCAGTCACAACATCCTTCAATTCGAAGGATTAGAAGCAACGTCGCTCCGGGAGGCAACAAGTACACCCCGAGGCACACCTTAGCACAGGTAATATTAATAACAAAAGGTTAACTGCGGTAAAATTAATAATAGAAATTTTTTAAGGGCACATCCGCGATCTAAATTGCAGCCGTAGACACGTGTTTCGGACTTCTTAGTCCTCATCAGTACGGTATAGCCAAAGAGTAAGATGGACGCTCTATGGAGAAGTAAACAAAAGGGACCTTAACCAGGGAGACCAACGTCACCATTTCGATGCTTCAGTCACAACATCCTTCAATTCGAAGGATTAGAAGCAACGTCGCTCCGGGAGGCAACAAGTACACCCCGAGGCACACCTTAGCACAGGTAATATTAATAACAAAAGGTTAACTGCGGTAAAATTAATAATAGAAGATTTTTTAAGGACACATCCGCGATCTAAATTGCAACCGTAGATACGTGTTTCGGACTTCTTAGTCCTCATCAGTACGGTATAGCCAAAGAGTAAGATGGAAGCTCTATGGGGAAGTAAACAAAAGGGACCTTAACCAGGGAGACCAACGTCACCATTTCGATGGTTCAGTGACAACATCCTTCAATCCGAAGGATTAGAAGCAACGTCGCGCCGAGAGGCAGCAAGTACGCCCCGAGGCACACCTTAGCCCAGGTAATATTAATAACAAAAGGTTAACTGCGGTAAAATTAATAATAGAAGATTTTTTAAGGGCACATCCGCGATCTAAATTGCAACCGTAGACACGTATTTCGGACTTCTTAGTCCTCATCAGTACGGTATAGCCAAAGAGTAAGATGGAAGCTCTATGGAGCAGTAAACAAAAGGGACCTTCACCAGGGAGACCAACGTCACCATTTCGATGCTTCAGTCACAACATCCTTCAGTTCGAAGGATTAGAAGCAACGTCGCGCCGGGAGGCAACAAGTACACCCCGAGGCACACCTTAGCCCAGGTAATATTAATAACAAAAGGTTAACTGCGGTAAAATTAATAATAGAAGATTTTTTAAGGGCACATCCGTGATCTAAATTGCAACCGTAGACACGTGTTTCGGACTTCTTAGTCCTCATCAGTACGGTATAGCCAAAGAGTAAGATGGAAGCTCTATGGAGAAGTAAACAAAAGGGACCTTAACCAGGGAGACCAACGTCACCATTTCGATGCTTCAGTGACAACATCCTTCAATTCGAAGGATTAGAAGCAACGTCGCGCCGGGAGGCAACAAGTACGCCCCGAGGCACACCTTAGCCCAGGTAATATTAATAACAAAAGGTTAACTGCGGTAAAATTAATAATAGAAGATTTTTTAAGAGCACATCCGCGATCTAAATTGCAACCGTAGACACGTGTTTCGGACTTCTTAGTCCTCATCAGTACGGTATAGCCAAAGAGTAAGATGGAAGCTCTATGGAGAAGTAAACAAAAGGGACCTTAACCAGGGAGACCAACGTCACCATTTCGATGCTTCAGTCACACCATCCTTCAATTCGAAGGATTAGAAGCAACGTCGCGCCGGGAGGCAACAAGTACACCCCGAGGCACACCTTAGCCCAGGTAATATTAATAACAAAAGGTTAACTGCGGTAAAATTAATAATAGAAGATTTTTTAAGGGCACATCCGCGATCTGAATTGCAACCGTAGACACGTGTTTCGGACTTCTTAGTCCTCATCAGTATGGTATAGCCAAAAAGTAAGATGGAAGCTCTATGGAGAAGTAAACAAAAGGGACCTTAACCAGGGAGACTAACGTCACCATTTCGATGCTTCAGTCACAACATCCTTCAATTCGAAGGATTAGAAGCAACGTCGCGCCAGGAGGCAACAAGTACACCCCGAGGCACACCTTAGCCCAGGTAATATTAATAACAAAAGGTTAACTGCGGTAAAATTAATAATAGAAGATTTTTTAAGAGCACATCCGCGATCTAAATTGCAACCGTAGACACGTGTTTCGGACTTCTTAGTCCTCATCAGTACGGTATAGCCAAAGAGTAAGATGGAAGCTCTATGGAGAAGTAAACAAAAGGGACCTTAACCAGGGAGACTAACGTCACCATTTCGATGCTTCAGTCACAACATCCTTCAATTCGAAGGATTAGAAGCAACGTCGCGCCGGGAGGCAACAAGTACACCCCGAGGCACACCTTAGCCCAGGTAATATTAATAACAAAAGGTTAACTGCGGTAAAATTAATAATAGAAGATTTTTTAAGAGCACATCCGCGATCTAAATTGCAACCGTAGACACGTGTTTCGGACTTCTTAGTCCTCATCAGTACGGTATAGCCAAAGAGTAAGATGGAAGCTCTATGGAGAAGTAAACAAAAGGGACCTTAACCAGGGAGACTAACGTCACCATTTCGATGCTTCAGTCACAACATCCTTCAATTCGAAGGATTAGAAGCAACGTCGCGCCGGGAGGCAACAAGTACACCCCGAGGCACACCTTAGCCCAGGTAATATTAATAACAAAAGGTTAACTGCGGTAAAATTAATAATAGAAGATTTTTTAAGGGCACATCCGCGATCTGAATTGCAACCGTAGACACGTGTTTCGGACTTCTTAGTCCTCATCAGTACGGTATAGCCAAAGAGTAAGATGGAAGCTCTATGGAGAAGTAAACAAAAGGGACCTTAACCAGGGAGACCAACGTCACCATTTCGATGCTTCAGTCACAACATCCTTCAATTCGTAGGATTAGAAGCAACGTCGCGCCGGGAGGCAACAAGTACACCCCGAGGCACACCTTAGCCCAGGTAATATTAATAACAAAAGGTTAACTGCGGTAAAATTAATAATAGAAATTTTTTAAGGGCACATCCGCGATCTAAATTGCAACCGTAGACACGTGTTTCGGACTTCTTAGTCCTCATCAGTACGGTTTAGCCAAAGAGTAAGATGGAAGCTCAATGGAGAAGTAAACAAAAGGGACCTTAACCAGGGAGACCAACGTCACCATTTCGATGCTTCAGTCACAACATCCTTCAATTCGAAGGATTAGAAGCAACGTCGCGCCGGGAGGCAACAAATACACCCCGAGGCACACCTTAGCCCAGGTAATATTAATAACAAAAGGTTAACTGCGGTAAAATTAATAATAGAAATTTTTTAAGGGCACATCCGCGATCTAAATTGCAACCGTAGACACGTGTTTCGGACTTCTTAGTCCTCATCAGTACGGTATAGCCAAAGAGTAAGATGGAAGCTCTATGGAGAAGTAAACAAAAGGGACCTTAACCAGGGAGACCAACGTCACCATTTCGATGCTTCAGTCACAACATCCTTCAATTCGAAGGATTAGAAGCAACGTCGCTCCGGGAGGCAACAAGTACACCCCGAGGCACACCTTAGCACAGGTAATATTAATAACAAAAGGTTAACTGCGGTAAAATTAATAATAGAAATTTTTTAAGGGCACATCCGCGATCTAAACTGCAACCGTAGACACGTGTTTCGGACTTCTTAGTCCTCATCAGTACGGTTTAGCCAAAGAGTAAGATGGAAGCTCAATGGAGAAGTAAACAAAAGGGACCTTAACCAGGGAGACCAACGTCACCATTTCGATGCTTCAGTCACAACATCCTTCAATTCGAAGGATTAGAAGCAACGTCGCGCCGGGAGGCAACAAATACACCCCGAGGCACACCTTAGCCCAGGTAATATTAATAACAAAAGGTTAACTGCGGTAAAATTAATAATAGAAATTTTTTAAGGGCACATCCGCGATCTAAATTGCAACCGTAGACACGTGTTTCGGACTTCTTAGTCCTCATCAGTACGGTATAGCCAAAGAGTAAGATGGAAGCTCTATGGAGAAGTAAACAAAAGGGACCTTAACCAGGGAGACCAACGTCACCATTTCGATGCTTCAGTCACAACATCCTTCAATTCGAAGGATTAGAAGCAACGTCGCTCCGGGAGGCAACAAGTACACCCCGAGGCACACCTTAGCACAGGTAATATTAATAACAAAAGGTTAACTGCGGTAAAATCAATAATAGAAATTTTTTAAGGGCACATCCGCGATCTAAACTGCAACCGTAGACACGTGTTTCGGACTTCTTAGTCCTCATCAGTACGGTTTAGCCAAAGAGTAAGATGGAAGCTCAATGGAGAAGTAAACAAAAGGGACCTTAACCAGGGAGACCAACGTCACCATTTCGATGCTTCAGTCACAACATCCTTCAATTCGAAGGATTAGAAGCAACGTCGCTCCGGGAGGCAACAAGTACACCCCGAGGCACACCTTAGCACAGGTAATATTAATAACAAAAGGTTAACTGCGGTAAAATTAATAATAGAAATTTTTTAAGGGCACATCCGCGATCTAAACTGCAACCGTAGACACGTGTTTCGGACTTCTTAGTCCTCATCAGTACGGTTTAGCCAAAGAGTAAGATGGAAGCTCAATGGAGAAGTAAACAAAAGGGACCTTAACCAGGGAGACCAACGTCACCATTTCGATGCTTCAGTCACAACATCCTTCAATTCGAAGGATTAGAAGCAACGTCGCGCCGGGAGGCAACAAATACACCCCGAGGCACACCTTAGCCCAGGTAATATTAATAACAAAAGGTTAACTGCGGTAAAATTAATAATAGAAATTTTTTAAGGGCACATCCGCGATCTAAATTGCAACCGTAGACACGTGTTTCGGACTTCTTAGTCCTCATCAGTACGGTTTAGCCAAAGAGTAAGATGGAAGCTCAATGGAGAAGTAAACAAAAGGGACCTTAACCAGGGAGACCAACGTCACCATTTCGATGCTTCAGTCACAACATCCTTCAATTTGAAGGATTAGAAGCAACGTCGCGCCGGGAGGCAACAAGTACACCCCGAGGCACACCTTAGCCCAGGTAATATTAATAACAAAAGGTTAACTGCGGTAAAATTAATAATAGAAGATTTTTTAAGGGCACATCCGCGATCTAAACTGCAACCGTAGACACGTGTTTCGGACTTCTTAGTCCTCATCAGTACGGTATAGCCAAAGAGTAAGATGGAAGCTCTATGGAGAAGTAAACAAAAGGGACCTTAACCAGGGAGACCAACGTCACCATTTCGATGCTTCAGTCACAACATCCTTCAATTCGAAGGATTAGAAGCAACGTCGCGCCGGGAGGCAACAAGTAAACCCCGAGGCACACCTTAGCCCAGGTAATATTAATAACAAAAGGTTAACTGCGGTAAAATTAATAATAGAAGATTTTTTAAGGGCACATCCGGCGATCTAAATTGCAACCGTAGACACGTGTTTCGGACTTCTTAGTCCTCATCAGTACGGTATAGCCAAAGAGTAAGATGGAAGCTCTATGGAGAAGTAAACAAAAGGGACCTTAACCAGGGAGACCAACGTCACCATTTCGATGCTTCAGTCACAACATCCTTCAATTCGAAGGATTAGAAGCAACGTCGCGCCGGGAGGCAACAAGTACACCCCGAGGCACACCTTAGCCCAGGTAATATTAATAACAAAAGGTTAACTGCGGTAAAATTAATAATAGAAGATTTTTTAAGGGCACATCCGCGATCTAAATTGCAACCGTAGACACGTGTTTCGGACTTCTTAGTCCTCATCAGTACGGTATAGCCAAAGAGTAAGATGGAAGCTCTATGGAGAAGTAAACAAAAGGGACCTTAACCAGGGAGACCAACGTCACCATTTCGATGCTTCAGTCACAACATCCTTCAATTCGAAGGATTAGAAGCAACGTCGCGCCGGGCAAGTACACCCCGAGGCACACCTTAGCCCAGGTAATATTAATAACAAAAGGTTAACTGCGGTAAAATTAATAATAGAAGATTTTTTAAGGGCACATCCGGCGATCTAAATTGCAACCGTAGACACGTGTTTCGGACTTCTTAGTCCTCATCAGTACGGTATAGCCAAAGAGTAAGATGGAAGCTCTATGGAGAAGTAAACAAAAGGGACCTTAACCAGGGGACCAACGTCACCATTTCGATGCTTCAGTCATAACATCCTTCAATTCGAAGGATTAGAAGCAACGTCGCGCCGGGAGGCAACAAGTACACCCCGAGGCACACTTTAGCCCAGGTAATATTAATAACAAAAGGTTAACTGCGGTAAAATTAATAATAGAAGATTTTTTAAGGGCACATCCGCGATCTAAATTGCAACCGTAGACACGTGTTTCGGACTTCTTAGTCCTCATCAGTACGGTATAGCCAAAGAGTAAGATGGAAGCTCTATGGAGAAGTAAACAAAAGGGACCTTAACCAGGGAGACCAACGTCACCATTTCGATGCTTCAGTCACAACATCCTTCAATTCGAAGGATTAGAAGCAACGTCGCGCCGGGAGGCAACAAGTACACCCCGAGGCACACTTTAGCCCAGGTAATATTAATAACAAAAGGTTAACTGCGGTAAAATTAATAATAGAAATTTTTTAAGGGCACATCCGCGATCTAAATTGCAACCGTAGACACGTGTTTCGGACTTCTTAGTCCTCATCAGTACGGTTTAGCCAAAGAGTAAGATGGAAGCTCAATGGAGAAGTAAACAAAAGGGACCTTAACCAGGGAGACCAACGTCACCATTTCGATGCTTCAGTCACAACATCCTTCAATTCGAAGGATTAGAAGCAACGTCGCGCCGGGAGGCAACAAGTACACCCCGAGGCACACCTTAGCCCAGGTAATATTAATAACAAAAGGTTAACTGCGGTAAAATTAATAATAGAAGATTTTTTAAGGGCACATCCGCGATCTAAACTGCAACCGTAGACACGTGTTTCGGACTTCTTAGTCCTCATCAGTACGGTATAGCCAAAGAGTAAGATGGAAGCTCTATGGAGAAGTAAACAAAAGGGACCTTAACCAGGGAGACCAACGTCACCATTTCGATGCTTCAGTCACAACATCCTTCAATTCGAAGGATTAGAAGCAACGTCGCGCCGGGAGGCAACAAGTAAACCCCGAGGCACACCTTAGCCCAGGTAATATTAATAACAAAAGGTTAACTGCGGTAAAATTAATAATAGAAGATTTTTTAAGGGCACATCCGGCGATCTAAATTGCAACCGTAGACACGTGTTTCGGACTTCTTAGTCCTCATCAGTACGGTATAGCCAAAGAGTAAGATGGAAGCTCTATGGAGAAGTAAACAAAAGGGACCTTAACCAGGGAGACCAACGTCACCATTTCGATGCTTCAGTCACAACATCCTTCAATTCGAAGGATTAGAAGCAACGTCGCGCCGGGAGGCAACAAGTACACCCCGAGGCACACCTTAGCCCAGGTAATATTAATAACAAAAGGTTAACTGCGGTAAAATTAATAATAGAAGATTTTTTAAGGGCACATCCGCGATCTAAATTGCAACCGTAGACACGTGTTTCGGACTTCTTAGTCCTCATCAGTACGGTATAGCCAAAGAGTAAGATGGAAGCTCTATGGAGAAGTAAACAAAAGGGACCTTAACCAGGGAGACCAACGTCACCATTTCGATGCTTCAGTCACAACATCCTTCAATTCGAAGGATTAGAAGCAACGTCGCGCCGGGCAAGTACACCCCGAGGCACACCTTAGCCCAGGTAATATTAATAACAAAAGGTTAACTGCGGTAAAATTAATAATAGAAGATTTTTTAAGGGCACATCCGGCGATCTAAATTGCAACCGTAGACACGTGTTTCGGACTTCTTAGTCCTCATCAGTACGGTATAGCCAAAGAGTAAGATGGAAGCTCTATGGAGAAGTAAACAAAAGGGACCTTAACCAGGGGACCAACGTCACCATTTCGATGCTTCAGTCATAACATCCTTCAATTCGAAGGATTAGAAGCAACGTCGCGCCGGGAGGCAACAAGTACACCCCGAGGCACACTTTAGCCCAGGTAATATTAATAACAAAAGGTTAACTGCGGTAAAATTAATAATAGAAGATTTTTTAAGGGCACATCCGCGATCTAAATTGCAACCGTAGACACGTGTTTCGGACTTCTTAGTCCTCATCAGTACGGTATAGCCAAAGAGTAAGATGGAAGCTCTATGGAGAAGTAAACAAAAGGGACCTTAACCAGGGAGACCAACGTCACCATTTCGATGCTTCAGTCACAACATCCTTCAATTCGAAGGATTAGAAGCAACGTCGCGCCGGGAGGCAACAAGTACACCCCGAGGCACACTTTAGCCCAGGTAATATTAATAACAAAAGGTTAACTGCGGTAAAATTAATAATAGAAGATTTTTTAAGGGCACATCCGGCGATCTAAATTGCAACCGTAGACACGTGTTTCGGACTTCTTAGTCCTCATCAGTACGGTATAGCCAAAGAGTAAGATGAAAGCTCTATGGAGAAGTAAACAAAAGGGACCTTAACCAGGGAGACCAACGTCACCATTTCGATGCTTCAGTCACAACATCCTTCAATTCGAAGGATTAGAAGCAACGTCGCGCCGGGAGGCAACAAGTACACCCCGAGGCACACCTTAGCCCAGGTAATATTAATAACAAAAGGTTAACTGCGGTAAAATTAATAATAGAAGATTTTTTAAGGGCACATCCGCGATCTAAATTGCAACCGTAGACACGTGTTTCGGACTTCTTAGTCCTCATCAGTACGGTATAGCCAAAGAGTAGGATGGAAGCTCTATGGAGAAGTAAACAAAAGGGACCTTAACCAGGGAGACCAACGTCACCATTTCGATGCTTCAGTCACAACATCCTTCAATTCGAAGGATTAGAAGCAACGTCGCGCCGGGAGGCAACAAGTACACCCCGAGGCACACCTTAGCCCAGGTAATATTAATAACAAAAGGTTAACTGCGGTAAAATTAATAATAGAAGATTTTTTAAGGGCACATCCGCGATCTAAATTGCAACCGTAGATACGTGTTTCGGACTTCTTAGTCCTCATCAGTACGGTATAGCCAAAGAGTAAGATGGAAGCTCTATGGAGAAGTAAACAAAAGGGACCTTAATCAGGGAGACCAACGTCACCAATTCGATGCTTCAGTCACAACATCCTTCAATTAGAAGGATTAGAAGCAACGTCGCGCCGGGAGGCAACAAGTACACCCTTCAATTCGAGGCACTCCTTAGCCCAGGTAATATTAATAACAAAAGGTTAACTGCGGTAAAATTAATAATAGAAGATTTTTTAAGGACACATCCGCAATCTAAATTGCAACCGTAGACACGTGTTTCGGACTTCTTAGTCCTCATCAGTACGGTATAGCCAAAGAGTAAGATGGACGCTCTATGGAGAAGTAAACAAAAGGGACCTTAACCAGGGAGACCAACGTCGCCATTTCGATGCTTCAGTCACAACATCCTTCAATTCGAAGGATTAGAAGCAACGTCGCGCCGGGAGGCAACAAGTACACCCCGAGGCACACCTTAGCCCAGGTAATATTAATAACAAAAGGTTAACTGCGGTAAAATTAATAATAGAAATTTTTTAAGGGCACATCCGCGATCTAAATTGCAACCGTAGACACGTGTTTCGGACTTCTTAGTCCTCATCAGTACGGTATAGCCAAAGAGTAAGATGGAAGCTCTATGGAGAAATAAACAAAAGGGACCTTAACCAGGGAGACCAACGTCACCATTTCGATGCTTCAGTCACAACATCCTTCAATTCGAAGGATTAGAAGCAACGTCGCGCCGGGAGGCAACAAGTACACCCCGAGGCACACCTTAGCCCAGGTAATATTAATAACAAAAGGTTAACTGCGGTAAAATTAATAATAGAAATTTTTTAAGGGCACATCCGCGATCTAAATTGCAACCGTAGACACGTGTTTCGGACTTCTTAGTCCTCATCAGTACGGTATAGCCAAAGAGTAAGATGGAAGCTCTATGGAGAAGTAAACAAAAGGGACCTTAACCAGGGAGACCAACGTCACCATTTCGATGCTTCAGTCACAACATCCTTCAATTCGAAGGATTAGAAGCAACGTCGCTCCGGGAGGCAACAAGTACACCCCGAGGCACACCTTAGCCCAGGTAATATTAATAACAAAAGGTTAACTGCGGTAAAATTAATAATAGAAATTTTTAAGGGCACATCCGCGATCTAAATTGCAACCGTAGACACGTGTTTCGGACTTCTTAGTCCTCATCAGTACGGTATAGCCAAAGAGTAAGATGGAAGCTCTATGGAGAAGTAAACAAAAGGGACCTTAACCAGGGAGACCAACGTCACCATTTCGATGCTTCAGTCACAACATCCTTCAATTCGAAGGATTAGAAGCAACGTCGCTCCGGGAGGCAACAAGTACACCCCGAGGCACACCTTAGCACAGGTAATATTAATAACAAAAGGTTAACTGCGGTAAAATTAATAATAGAAATTTTTTAAGGGCACATCCGCGATCTAAATTGCAACCGTAGACACGTGTTTCGGACTTCTTAGTCCTCATCAGTACGGTATAGCCAAAGAGTAAGATGGACGCTCTATGGAGAAGTAAACAAAAGGGACCTTAACCAGGGAGACCAACGTCACCATTTCGATGCTTCAGTCACAACATCCTTCAATTCGAAGGATTAGAAGCAACGTCGCTCCGGGAGGCAACAAGTACACCCCGAGGCACACCTTAGCACAGGTAATATTAATAACAAAAGGTTAACTGCGGTAAAATTAATAATAGAAGATTTTTTAAGGGCACATCCGCGATCTAAATTGCAACCGTAGACACGTGTTTCGGACTTCTTAGTCCTCATCAGTACGGTATAGCCAAAGAGTAAGATGGAAGCTCTATGGAGAAGTAAACAAAAGGGACCTTAACCAGGGAGACCAACGTCACCATTTCGATGCTTCAGTCACAACATCCTTCAATTCGAAGGATTAGAAGCAACGTCGCGCCGGGAGGCAACAAGTACACCCCGAGGCAAACCTTAGCCCAGGTAATATTAATAACAAAAGGTTAACTCCGGTAAAATTAATAATAGAAGATTTTTTAAGGGCACATCCGTGATCTAAGTTGCAATCTAATTTGCTTCTAATCGTTCAATTCGAAGGATTAGAAGCAACGTCGCGCCGGGAGGCAACAAGTACACCCCGAGGCACACCTTAGCCCAGGTAATATTAATAACAAAAGGTTAACTGCGGTAAAATTAATAATAGAAGATTTTTTAAGAGCACATCCGCGATCTAAATTGCAACCGTAGACACGTGTTTCGGACTTCTTAGTCCTCATCAGTACGGCATAGCCAAACAGTAAGATGGAAGCTCTATGGAGAAGTAAACAAAAGGGACCTTAACCAGGGAGACCAACGTCACCATTTCGATGCTTCAGTCACAACATCCTTCAATTCGAAGGATTAGAAGCAACGTCGCGCCGGGAGGCAACAAATACACCCCGAGGCACACCTTAGCCCAGGTAATATTAATAACAAAAGGTTAACTGCGGTAAAATTAATAATAGAAATTTTTTAAGGGCACATCCGCGATCTAAATTGCAACCGTAGACACGTGTTTCGGACTTCTTAGTCCTCATCAGTACGGTATAGCCAAAGAGTAAGATGGAAGCTCTATGGAGAAGTAAACAAAAGGGACCTTAACCAGGGAGACCAACGTCACCATTTCGATGCTTCAGTCACAACATCCTTCAATTCGAAGGATTAGAAGCAACGTCGCTCCGGGAGGCAACAAGTACACCCCGAGGCACACCTTAGCCCAGGTAATATTAATAACAAAAGGTTAACTGCGGTAAAATTAATAATAGAAGATTTTTTAAGGGCACATCCGCGATCTAAATTGCAACCGTAGACACGTGTTTCGGACTTCTTAGTCCTCATCAGTACGGTATAGCCAAAGAGTAAGATGGAAGCTCTATGGAGAAGTAAACAAAAGGGACCTTAACCAGGGAGACCAACGTCACCATTTCGATGCTTCAGTCACAACATCCTTCAATTCGAAGGATTAGAAGCAACGTCGCGCCGGGAGGCAACAAGTACACCCCGAGGCACACCTTAGCCCAGGTAATATTAATAACAAAAGGTTAACTGCGGTAAAATTAATAATAGAAGATTTTTTAAGGGCACATCCGCGATCTAAATTGCAACCGTAGACACGTGTTTCGGACTTCTTAGTCCTCATCAGTACGGTATAGCCAAAGAGTAGGATGGAAGCTCTATGGAGAAGTAAACAAAAGGGACCTTAACCAGGGAGACCAACGTCACCATTTCGATGCTTCAGTCACAACATCCTTCAATTCGAAGGATTAGAAGCAACGTCGCGCCGGGAGGCAACAAGTACACCCCGAGGCACACCTTAGCCCAGGTAATATTAATAACAAAAGGTTAACTGCGGTAAAATTAATAATAGAAGACTTTTTAAGGGCACATCCGCGATCTAAATTGCAACCGTAGACACGTGTTTCGGACTTCTTAGTCCTCATCAGTACGGTATAGCCAAAGAATAAGATGGAAGCTCTATGGAGAAGTAAACAAAAGGGACCTTAATCAGGGAGACCAACGTCACCAATTCGATGCTTCAGTCACAACATCCTTCAATTCGAAGGATTAGAAGCAACGTCGCGCCGGGAGGCAACAAGTACACCCTTCAATTCGAGGCACTCCTTAGCCCAGGTAATATTAATAACAAAAGGTTAACTGCGGTAAAATTAATAATAGAAGATTTTTTAAGGACACATCCGCGATCTAAATTGCAACCGTAGATACGTGTTTCGGACTTCTTAGTCCTCATCAGTACGGTATAGCCAAAGAGTAAGATGGAAGCTCTATGGAGAAGTAAACAAAAGGGACCTTAACCAGGGAGACCAACGTCACCATTTCGATGGTTCAGTGACAACATCCTTCAATCCGAAGGATTAGAAGCAACGTCGCGCCGAGAGGCAGCAAGTACGCCCCGAGGCACACCTTAGCCCAGGTAATATTAATAACAAAAGGTTAACTGCGGTAAAATTAATAATAGAAGATTTTTTAAGGGCACATCCGCGATCTAAATTGCAACCGTAGACACGTATTTCGGACTTCTTAGTCCTCATCAGTACGGTATAGCCAAAGAGTAAGATGGAAGCTCTATGGAGCAGTAAACAAAAGGGACCTTCACCAGGGAGACCAACGTCACCATTTCGATGCTTCAGTCACAACATCCTTCAGTTCGAAGGATTAGAAGCAACGTCGCGCCGGGAGGCAACAAGTACACCCCGAGGCACACCTTAGCCCAGGTAATATTAATAACAAAAGGTTAACTGCGGTAAAATTAATAATAGAAGATTTTTTAAGGGCACATCCGTGATCTAAATTGCAACCGTAGACACGTGTTTCGGACTTCTTAGTCCTCATCAGTACGGTATAGCCAAAGAGTAAGATGGAAGCTCTATGGAGAAGTAAACAAAAGGGACCTTAACCAGGGAGACCAACGTCACCATTTCGATGCTTCAGTGACAACATCCTTCAATTCGAAGGATTAGAAGCAACGTCGCGCCGGGAGGCAACAAGTACGCCCCGAGGCACACCTTAGCCCAGGTAATATTAATAACAAAAGGTTAACTGCGGTAAAATTAATAATAGAAGATTTTTTAAGAGCACATCCGCGATCTAAATTGCAACCGTAGACACGTGTTTCGGACTTCTTAGTCCTCATCAGTACGGTATAGCCAAAGAGTAAGATGGAAGCTCTATGGAGAAGTAAACAAAAGGGACCTTAACCAGGGAGACCAACGTCACCATTTCGATGCTTCAGTCACACCATCCTTCAATTCGAAGGATTAGAAGCAACGTCGCGCCGGGAGGCAACAAGTACACCCCGAGGCACACCTTAGCCCAGGTAATATTAATAACAAAAGGTTAACTGCGGTAAAATTAATAATAGAAGATTTTTTAAGGGCACATCCGCGATCTGAATTGCAACCGTAGACACGTGTTTCGGACTTCTTAGTCCTCATCAGTATGGTATAGCCAAAAAGTAAGATGGAAGCTCTATGGAGAAGTAAACAAAAGGGACCTTAACCAGGGAGACTAACGTCACCATTTCGATGCTTCAGTCACAACATCCTTCAATTCGAAGGATTAGAAGCAACGTCGCGCCAGGAGGCAACAAGTACACCCCGAGGCACACCTTAGCCCAGGTAATATTAATAACAAAAGGTTAACTGCGGTAAAATTAATAATAGAAGATTTTTTAAGAGCACATCCGCGATCTAAATTGCAACCGTAGACACGTGTTTCGGACTTCTTAGTCCTCATCAGTACGGTATAGCCAAAGAGTAAGATGGAAGCTCTATGGAGAAGTAAACAAAAGGGACCTTAACCAGGGAGACTAACGTCACCATTTCGATGCTTCAGTCACAACATCCTTCAATTCGAAGGATTAGAAGCAACGTCGCGCCGGGAGGCAACAAGTACACCCCGAGGCACACCTTAGCCCAGGTAATATTAATAACAAAAGGTTAACTGCGGTAAAATTAATAATAGAAGATTTTTTAAGGGCACATCCGCGATCTGAATTGCAACCGTAGACACGTGTTTCGGACTTCTTAGTCCTCATCAGTACGGTATAGCCAAAGAGTAAGATGGAAGCTCTATGGAGAAGTAAACAAAAGGGACCTTAACCAGGGAGACCAACGTCACCATTTCGATGCTTCAGTCACAACATCCTTCAATTCGTAGGATTAGAAGCAACGTCGCGCCGGGAGGCAACAAGTACACCCCGAGGCACACCTTAGCCCAGGTAATATTAATAACAAAAGGTTAACTGCGGTAAAATTAATAATAGAAATTTTTTAAGGGCACATCCGCGATCTAAATTGCAACCGTAGACACGTGTTTCGGACTTCTTAGTCCTCATCAGTACGGTTTAGCCAAAGAGTAAGATGGAAGCTCAATGGAGAAGTAAACAAAAGGGACCTTAACCAGGGAGACCAACGTCACCATTTCGATGCTTCAGTCACAACATCCTTCAATTCGAAGGATTAGAAGCAACGTCGCGCCGGGAGGCAACAAATACACCCCGAGGCACACCTTAGCCCAGGTAATATTAATAACAAAAGGTTAACTGCGGTAAAATTAATAATAGAAATTTTTTAAGGGCACATCCGCGATCTAAATTGCAACCGTAGACACGTGTTTCGGACTTCTTAGTCCTCATCAGTACGGTATAGCCAAAGAGTAAGATGGAAGCTCTATGGAGAAGTAAACAAAAGGGACCTTAACCAGGGAGACCAACGTCACCATTTCGATGCTTCAGTCACAACATCCTTCAATTCGAAGGATTAGAAGCAACGTCGCTCCGGGAGGCAACAAGTACACCCCGAGGCACACCTTAGCACAGGTAATATTAATAACAAAAGGTTAACTGCGGTAAAATTAATAATAGAAATTTTTTAAGGGCACATCCGCGATCTAAACTGCAACCGTAGACACGTGTT